>CM077162.1:72198823-73398823 GCA_039583875.1 Platanthera guangdongensis | reverse complement strand
AACCAAAAATAATATCGTCTACATAAATCTGTACTAGTAGGGTATGAGACGTATGGGTTCTAATTAAAAGAGTTTGGTCTACTCTACCCCTTCTAAAACCATTTTCCAAGAGAAAGCTTGCTAGGGTCTCATACCATGCTCTAGGAGCTTGCTTGAGACCATATAATGCTTTATTCAATCTAAAAACATAATTAGGATAAGTTGGAGATATAAAACCTGGAGGTTGTCTGACATATACTTCTTCTTTGATGTCTCCATTTAGAAATGCACTTTTGACATCCATCTGATATACCTTGAAGCCTTTGTGTGCTGCATAAGCTAAAAATATTCTGATGGCTTCCAATCTTGCAACTGGTTCAAAAGTCTGGTCGTAGTATATTCCTTCTTCTTGAGAGTATCCCTGAGCAACTAGCCTTGCCTTGTTTCTTATAATTACTCCTTGATCATCCAATTTGTTTCTGAATACCCACTTTGTTCCAACAATGGAGTGATCTTTAGGCTTTGGCACTAGTTCCCATACTTTGTTCCTCTCAAATTGATGCAACTCTTCTTGCATTGCAATGATCCAGTGTGGATCTTGCTCTGCATCTTGAATGGACTGAGGTTCAATTTGAGATAGGAAGCAGGTGTGCAACAGGTTTTGGTTGACCTGATTTCTGGTTTGCACACCAGCTGAGATGTCTCCAATTATTTGGGAAATTGGATGGTCTCTTGATATTACTAAATCAACAGGGGGTGTTGATTGTTGACCAACCTGTGTTGTTGTTTCCTCTTGTGGTACAACAACTGGCTCTTCAAGTTGTTCTTCAATATGTTGAGCATTTTCTTCATCTTCACTGCTTTCATCCTTTTGGGTAACCTGTAACTTGTTCAAGTCTTCAACTAGAGAATGTTCCTGCAAGGGTTCTATGGTAGAAGGGATCTTCTCCTTGAAAAACATGTTAGATTCATCAAATAATATATGAACAGATTCCTCAATTTTTAGAGATGATTTATTATAAACCCTATAAGCCTTGCTGATCATGGAGTATCCCAGAAACACTCCTTCATCAGCTTTGGCTTGAAATTTTGCTAAATATTTCTTATCATTATTATGTATATAACAAATACAACCAAAGACTCTAAAATAATCAACTTTAGGTTTCTTCCCTTTGAGTAATTCATAGGGAGTCTTTCCCTTTATTTTATGTATCAAACTTCTATTCAGCACATAGTTGGAGGTGTTCACTGCCTCTGCCCAAAAGGATAGAGGTAGATGAGCATCTGACAACAATGTAGTGGCAGATTCAATAAGGGTTCTATTTTTCCTTTCATCTACCCCATTTTGTTGAGAAGTTCTAGGAGCTGAGAAAGTATGCCTGATCCCTTCACTCTGACAGAACTCTTGCATAAGAAGAGAATTAAACTCTGTCCCATGATCACTTCTGATCAGGGCAATGTGAGTATTGAACTCAATCTGTATACATTTGAGAAACTCTGTCAGATACTTAAAGTTATCAGACTTTTTCCTTAGAAAGAACACCCAAGTGAATCTAGAGAAGTCATCTACAACTACTAAAGTGTAGGATTTCCCTCTTAGGCTTTGTACTGTGATGGGTCCAAAAAGATCCATGTGTAACAGATACAATATCCTAGGTGAATCACTCTTATTAAGTGACTTAAAGCTGTTTTTAGTTTGCTTGCCTAATTGACAAGCCCTGCAGAGTCCTTCCTTCTTGTAGGGGCCAGAAGGTAGTCCTCTAACAAGGTTGTCCTTGGATAGCCTAGCAATAGTTCTAAGGTTTAGGTGTCCTAGTCTCTTATGCCATAAGATATTTGGTCTACAGACAGATTTAAACAGGCAAATATCTACATCAGTTGAAAGAAAATCTACTAGATAGATGTTATCTTTCCTTTTACCTGTCAACACAGTTGTGTTGTCCTCTGACTTGATTTTGCATAATGCTTTGCTGAAGGTCACCTGGTAGCCTTCATCACACAGCTGACTGATGCTTATTAAGTTGTGCTTCAGTCCTTCCACATAAGCTACCTTCTTGAATGTTACTGATCCAACCTGGACTGCACCATATCCTTTAGTCTATCCAAAGTTTGAATCACCAAAGATAACCTTGGGTCCAAGCTTGGCTCTAAAGGATGTGAGGTTGTCCTTGTTCCCTATCATGTGCTTAGAGCACCCACTATCCAAGTACCATTGTTGGTTAGATGTTGGATAGGTCTTCACCTGCACATAAGACAATTCATTTGTTTTTGACCCAGTTTACCTTGGGCCTAGGTTGATAACCTTTAAATTCTGAAATGAAAGACATCCCAGGTTGACTCTTATATCCTTCAGGATGATATCTCCTTGGAGGTATAATACATTCAGTATAAGGGTTAAAGATTTGGGATGAAGGACCCTTAGGATTGGATTTTGATTTGCCCTTGAAAAAATTTCCAGACCTCTGACCTCTGTTCGACGATCTTGGAGCTGCGTTCGACGATCTTGGAGCTGCGTTCGACGATCTTGGGACAGATCGTCGAGCTCCGTTCGACGGTCGACTATGGCTGAGTTCAGGTACTTGAGATCGTCGACCTGCGTTCGACGATTTTGCCTGAGATTGTCGATCTGCGTTCGGCGATCGTCGATCTCCGTTTGGCGATCGTCGATCTCCGTTCGACGATTTCTGCTGGGACTTAGTTTTCTGGGGCAGATCAGAATTTTTCCTAGCTACCTCTACAACTCCCTTTCCTTTATCATAAATGAATTTGATTGGAGTTGTCAGAACTATGGGTTGGCTGGATGAAGCACCCAAGCCCAGTGTACTATTAAATCTGGAGTTCACTGTGCTTGTGATGTCCATCAGCTTGATGCTTCTCCCATTAAGGGATTCTTCAAGCTTCTTGGCCTCAGACAACTCACTTTTCAGTGAAGCTATCTGCTCCCTATAGCACTCCAACTCCTGAGAGAGTTTGAGGTTTTCTGATTTTAAAGTATTATGTTCAGATAAATGATTTCTGAGAGAGATAATTTCTTTATCAGATTTTAGCAGATCTAAACACAATGCTTTAAATTCAGATTTAAAGTCCTCTGAATTAAAATCAAAAGAACCAATTACCTGATCTTCTTCAGGTTGAGTCTCTGAGTCTGACTCTGACTCCTCTTCTTCTGAATTGTGTTGTGAGGCATTGATTACCATCATGCAGAACTCTTTTTCTTCTGCATCATCTTCATCATCACTGGAGCTGGATGAGGCTTCTGACTCCTCTTCAGTCTCACTCCAGGATTCAACAACAAACCCCTTTCTTGTATGCTTATTTTTTCTTGATGAAGGTTTGTCATTGCTATTCCTCTTGGAGTCTTTCTCCTTTCTTCTTTCTTTCTTGTCTCTTCTGTCCTTATTTTTATTTTCTGGACAGTCAGGAACTATGTGCCCTGGTTTCCTGCAACCAAAGCAAACAATTTCTTTATTATTATTAATGGACTTGTCATATCTTGCCTTATCATGCTCCTTGTATGATCTCCTTCTGAAGTCCTTTCTGGCCATCTTGTAAAACCTTTTGGCCAACAGACTGAGCAGTTCATCATTTCCTGTGACTTTGTCTTCAGGCTGATCTTCAGTTGCCTTGAAGGCTATGGTCTTCTCTTTTCTTGTGGTTGGTGAGGCAGCCTTCTGTTCTTCTTCTCTATTCTTGATGAGTAGCTCATAAGATTTGAGCTTACCAATAGAGCTTTAGTAGTGATCTCATTCAGTCTTCTGGCATCCTTAATTGGCCAGATTCTTGAATCCCAAGTGCTGGGAAAGCACATTAGAATTTTGTCATTAAGTTCAGTTAGTGAGATCTCTTTGTCCAATGTCCTGAGTTCACTGACAATTAGACTGAGCCTGTTGTACATATCTCCCACTGACTCAGTTTCTCCCTTCTTGAAATTCTCATATTGAGATATGAGGTGGGATCTCCTATCCTTTCTCTCATCAGCTGAGCCTGAGACTATTCCAGAAAGTTTGTCCCAAATTTCCTTTGTTGAATTGCATTCAGCCACCTTTTGAAATATATCATCAGACATTGTCTGGGCTAAGATGTTCATAGCCTTGGCATCAGCTACCTTACATCTCTTGATGTCAGCATCTGTTCCTGATGGAGGTGCAACAGCATTTGTACTGGAGTTCTCTGGAGGTCTTGGACATACTGTCAAAACAGAGTTAAAAATATCTTCGTCAATAGAATTCATGTACAGTCTGATCCTTGCTTTCCAAAGTGCAAACTTGGATAGATTGCACACTGGAGGTCTGGTCCTAGCATAATCTTTGTTTTGGGCCATGATTTGTGAAAACAAAATCTATTAATAAAATACAACAGAAAACAGATCTAACTAGGGATCTTTGGGTTCAGGTGTTAGCCTGTATAACCACCAAGATGTGGTATGTTTAACCAACCTGGAAGATGTGGTATTTTTAACTAACCTGGCTCTAATACCAATTGAAAGTGCAGCTAGATCTGATATATACTCTAGAGGGGGGTGAATAGAGTATATGGTGCTTTAAAAATTTTTACAACAATTGTTGTAATATGAGTGAGCAGGGAAGCAGTAATAAATCTACTCACAGAACTAAACTAATCAAAAGCTAATCACAGAATAATCAAGGCCAGAAACAAAAATAAAGACAAGCAAAACCAGAAGACACAAGGAAATATAGTGGTTCCCCTAAACTTGGGTACATCCACTCTTCTACCACCCTAGGTAGGAATCCACTGCAGGATGAGTTGATCAGGTGTCCTGGGCACCAATGAGCTTTTGATAAGTTGCTCAAAAACCAAATCAGATTTTTTTGATCAGGTGTCTTGCCACCAATGAGCTTTTGATAAGGTGCTCAAAAACCAATTTCAAACTTTTGAAGGGAGTTTAAGAAACCCTTTACAGAGAGGGGGTGAGAGAGTGATGAAAGTCTTCTCTTTCTCAGATCAGCTGAGAAGACTATGTGGATTGATGGTGTCAAAGCTCCCCCTGAGTCCTTGAGATCTTCAGGAAAAGAAGCTTTGCTGTAGGGTGATAGACCTTCAAAAGTTAAACTCCAGCAAAAGATGATTTCAGCAATAGCTGAAATGTTGAATGTCTGGAGTCTTGAAATATGTTGGCCTTGAACACTTGAAAACTAGAGAGATCTGAAGATTTCAGAAAAAGTTGATCTCCTTGAATGTGTGTTCTTGAGAATTCTTTGAGACAGAATATTTTTTTTTCTTGTTCTGAAGAATACTGATGTCTGTCTATGTATCTCTGTAATCTGTGTGTCCCTCAGAGATTCAAAAATTCTTCTCTTTTATTCTCTGGTACTGAATGGAAAAACATTCTCTGAGAAGAATAGCCGTTGGTCTGCATTAATGGCACCCTTAATTGCAAAATCTCTTCTGGAGGAAAGTCCACAGAAATATTCCTTGAAAATCCCTTGAAACTTGGTCCAGAAATAAATGAAAACGGCTAGGAAATCTTCAGAATTAATTGCAGAATAACTCCTTAACTGATTTGAATTTGAATCTAGAAACATCCTTGAAGTTATCTGAAAACGTCGAACTGAGCTCTGCTATCGTCGGACTAAGCTCAGCGATATGGACTTATACAGCAGCAAAATATCGTCGATCTGAGCTCAAAGATCGTCGAACTGAGCTCAGAGATAGAGATCCAAAGCTGAGTCAAGATCGTCGACCTGAGCTCACCGATCGTCGAATGGAGTTCAACGATATGATGAAGTTGAGCTCAGCAATCGTCGAATGGAGTTCGACGATCTGTCGAAGTTGAGCTAGACGATCGTCGATCGAAGTTCGACGAATCGTCGTGCTGAGCTCGACGATATGACTTAGTCTCCAAACAGAAAATCCTGGTCTTGAGGGCAGCTTCCAAACCTAGACTTCTGTCCCTTAGACTCAATTTTAATTGACCTTTTGAGCTATACAGGAGTTCAAACATTTGTTTCCTAGAGACATAGTGATCCTGACCCAAATTAGTAATAGGGTGTTCCAACAACTTCAACTCTGAAATAGGAGAACCCAACCCAGAGGTTGCCCAGCAAAGGACAATGTCCGATTATTCTCGGCCCAACCTGGAGGGTATAGAAACAAGTATTGTTCTCCCTGCAATTGCGGACAATAACTTTGAGCTTAAGCCTAACATCATACAAATGGTGCAGCAATTTGTACAGTTCGACGGAGTACAAGATGAAGATCCGAACTTGCATATTGCAAGTTTTCTCGAGATCTGTGACACCTTCAAAATCAATGGTGTCTCAAATGATGCAATTAGGCTAAGACTCTTCCCCTTCTCCTTCAGAACAAAAGCCAAACAGTGGTTGAGTTCTCTTCCAAGAGGATCAATCACCACTTGGAATATTTTAACAGATAAATTTCTCGCTAGATATTCACCCCCCTCCCCGCTAAAACTGCGAAACTTCGAAATGAAATTACCACTTTTTCTCAAATTGCTTCTGAGACCCTCTATGATACTTGGGAGAGGTTCAAGGAACTTTTGAGACGCTGCCCTCATCATGCTCTGCCTGTATGGTTACAGGTCCAGACATTCTATAATGTTCTAAATCAAGAGACCAAGCAGATGATAGATGTCGCTTCTGATGGGTCTTTGGACCATAAAACTTCGGAGGCCATTGTTAAGCTTATCGAGGACATGGAGATGAACACCTATCAGTGGAACTCATCTAGGACTTGCCCAAATAAACCAGCAGGTATCTATGAAGTAGACTCTGTGTCCCAACTGGCGCATCAAGCGGAGATGCTGAACAAGAAATTAGCGGAGATGACTGCTGCCTCCGCCCCTCAGTTATATGAAAATGCAAATGCTGCTGCCGAGCAGGTGGTTTATCTGGGAACATACCCAGGCTTGCTCAAAATAATTTTTCAATTTTTTCTAATTTTTCTGCTCCTCCTAGTTTCAATAATGCTTCGAACTCGTATGTTGGATCCCTAGTTGATTTGGGCTAGGTTCACTGACTTAGGATGTGACCCATCATGTATAGTCTGGGTCAAGTTTGTGTCTTAGAGTCTAGGACAGTCCTCTATCTCAACTTCAGATGGACCAGCCTTCTTCAAGACCTTCAGGAACTCCAGATCTATCAGAGTTTTAGACTAAGTGGAGTAAGTTCGACATTCGTCGAACTCAGCTCGACGAAGGAAGTTGTGGGCTCGACGATCGTGAGACAATTCGCAGTACTGAGCTCGACGAACTTTGTTCTTTGCTCGACGAACCCCAGGTTCTACTTCAAGCATTCTCAGGACTACTTCAGAATTTCTCTAAGTCCAGCTTCATGCTTCGGTCGACGAATTATTTTCTAAGCTCGACGAACTTGGACCTCAAGTTCACAGCTTCTCAGGTCGACGAATGCTAAATCTGTACTCGACGATCTTTGTGCTCAGAGAATCTGTGTCGACACTTAGGGCTTGTGTCGACACCAGGAGATTTGTGTCGACACCAGAGGATTTGTGTCGACACCTACACCAATCTGTCGACACCAGAGGATTTGTGTCGACACCTAGACCAATCTGTCGACACCAGAGGATTTGTGTCGACACCTAGACCAATCTGTCGACACTAGAGGAGTTATGTCGACACCAAGATCAATCTGTCGACACCATTTTGTGTCGACACAGTTTTTCAGCAGATGCAGAGTATTTCGTCCAAGTCCAGAACTTTTCTCAGGTCGACGAAGTTTATTCTCATCTCGACGAATTTGGTTCTCTGCTCGACGAATGATGTTTGTCTGATATTGAAGATTGTTTATTCAACGAATGAAGACTGTCAGCTCGACGAACTCAGCGCAGCTCGACGAACTCAGCGCAGCTCGACGAATTCAAGACTCTGTTCGAAGACTTCTATTCTTCGGTCGACGATTCCAGACTAGTTCTTCTTCCGTTCCCGTCGCATTCCATGGCGCTGATTCCTGGACAATTAATGACAGTTCTTCACATATACTACCGTTAGGATGCGCAGTTAATTCTGGATTATTACATGCCATTTTCCCATGGAAACAGTTGGGGAAATAATTAATTGCTGCTTCCTTTCCAGACCGTCTGTCATTACTGCTCGGCATTCAAAAATTCGAATGCTCTCCTTGACAGATAAAAAAAAAAATAATACAGAAACTAGAAGAAATTCAACAAGTACACAACACCATAACAACTAGAATAGTATAGACAGTGATTCAGACAACACAAGAAAAGAATTCATTCTTGGCCCAGAGAGAATTTGATCTAGAAGAAGAAGAAGAAGAACATTACATCAATATCAAGAGTCTTCTTCATCTTCTTTTACTCAGGAGAACTTCAAAACAATACATTCATATTAGTTGCAAGAAGTTCCTGAAGAATTTCTCTGGACCTAGAATTCTAGGTCTTTGAAGACCTATCACCCTGAAGCAGTGCTCCGGTTTTCTTCCTGAACCATTCTACATCTCAGGGGGAGCAAAGCTGCAAAACAACATTCCACAAGTCTTCTCAGTTGACTTGAGAAAGCGAAGACCTCATCACCCTCTCACTCCACCTCTGTACAGGGTTTTAATTCCCTTCCAAATTATTCTGGTTGCAAGTGTCCCTCCAAAAGACTTGAGGGTTTGGTTTTTGGGAACCTGATCAAAACCCCATTGGTGCTAGGACACCTGATCAACCCCTTCCTGCAGTGGATTCCTACCAGGGTGGTAGAAGAGTGGACTACCCAGTTTTGGGGAACCACTATAAAATTCTTGTGTCATCTGGTTGCTTTCTTTTCCTTTTTGTTTCCTGGCCTTGCTCTGTGATTGTGTTGTGATTAGTCCTTTGCTGCTTTCTGATTTATTGTATTTGCTGCACACACACACACCTAAAATACAACAGCAGTTGTAAAAGTTTTAAAATCACCATATACTCTATTCACCCCCCCCTCTAGAGTATATCAGATCTAACTGCACTTTCAATTGGTATCAGAGGGAGGTTGGTTAAAGATACCATACCTGATTGGTTGTACAGGCTAACACCTGAACCCAAAGATCCCTTAGTTAGATCTCTTTGTTTTTATTCTGTTACTAGATTTTGTTCTCACAAACATGGCCCAAAACAAGGATTATACAAGCATCAGACCTCCAGTGTGCAATCTTAACAAGTTTTCCATCTGGAAGGCAAGAATCAGATTATATATGAACTCCATTGATGAGGATATTTTCTCTGTCATATCAACAGGTGTTCCTCCAGCTCCTACAACATTTGCCAGCACATCAACTAATCTGAGTGCAGTACCATCTCCAGACAATACTGAAGCCTACAAGAAAGTCAAGATGGCTGATGCAAAGGCTATGAATATTCTGGCCCAAACAATGTCAGATGACATATTTTAGAAGGTGGCTGAGTGCACCTCAGCCAAGGCCATTTGGGACTCTCTCAATCAAATGGTAGCAGGCTCAGCTGATGAAAGAAAGGATAGGAGATCCAGTCTCATTTCTCTCTATGAGAATTTCAAAAAGGATGAGACAGAATCAGTGGCTGAGATGTACAATAGATTAAGTTCAATTATTAGTGAACTCAAGACCCTTGACAAGGACATCACCTTAACTGAGGTGAATGACAAGATATTGATGTGTTTCCCCAGTTCATGGGACTCCAGAATCGGGCCAATCAAAGATGCCAGAAGCCTCAATGAGATCTCAACAGAATCTTTGCTAGGCAAGCTGAAGTCATATGAGCAGCTTGTCAAATCAAGAGAGGCAGCAGAACAGAAGGCAACTACACCAGTTAGGAAGGAGCACAGCTTGGCTCTCAAAGCTTCTGAAGACAGTGAAACATCTACCTCCAATGAAGAGTTAATGAGCCTTTTTGCCAAAAGATTCTACAAAATGGCAAGAAAGGACTTTAGAAGAAAATCATCCAGACAGGATGATAAAACGAAATATGACAAGACACCAACCAAGGAGGTTGTGTGTTTTGGATGCAGAAAGCCAGGGCACTATATTTCAGAATGCCCAGAAAATCAGAAAAAGGACAAGGGCAGGGACAAGGATTCCAGAAGAAAACAAAGTAGCAGACCCTACTCCAACAAGTATAAAAGGAAGGACAAAGGATTTGTTGCTGAGTCCTGGAGTAACACAGAAGAAGAAACATCCTCCTCCAGCTCCAGTGAAGAAGAGGAAGAAGCCAGATCAAAGGAGGTGTGCCTAATGGCAATAGATGCCTCCAGAAGCAACTGTGGATCAGAAGAGGATTCTGAAGATGAAGGTGCCTCCTACTCAGAGGCTGATCAGGTGATTTCTAGTTTTGATTTCAATTCTGATTTGTTTAAAGTAGAATTTAAAACTATGTGCATGGATTTAATAAACTCAGAGAAAGAGATAAAAACCCTGAGGACTAGACTAGAAAATCTAGAATCTGTCAGCACAGAAAACAGAAAACTAACTAACCAATTGACTCTAGCTAATGAACAGATAATCAAATTAAAATCTGAATTATGTGAGGCAAAACAACTTGAGCAATCTCTCAATGGGAGAAGCCTCAAGCTGATGGATATCACAAGCACAGTAAATGCCAGATTAAATGGCAGGCTGGGCTTGGGTGCTTCATCAGGTTTAGCCCCCATAATAAAGAAGAATATACTTTCCACTCCTATAAAGTTTATCACTGCTAAAGGAAAAGAGAAACTAACTGAAAAACCCAGATCAGAAAACAAGTCAAATCCCTTAGACAATAGCAACAGAAAACAGAAGAAAGCTGTCAAAAAACAAGTTCAGCAAAATTCGTCGAACTTAGATCGACGAAATCCTGCAAGATCGTCGAACCCCGATCGACGAATGTTGAACACAAACTTCAGAAATAATTATTCGTCTTACTGCGATCGACGAACTGTATATGGTTCGTCGAGCAGAGGTCGACGGACGTGGGATGCAGAAAATTACCATGGTCATTCTCTGAGTGGAGGTCGACGACCTGAACCCCATTCGTCGAACTCTGGTCGACGAACTTACAATAATTCGTCGATCCCTGAACGACCAAACATAAATAATTTCTCCTATAGAAATGTTAAAACAGCTAACAAGGCATTTAATCCAGTAGCTGATTGGATAATTCCACCTAGGAGATATCACCCACTAGGGTATAAGTCTCAACATGCATTATCAGTCATTTCTAGTTTTTCTTTTAAACCAAACCAAGGACCTAAGGTAACCTGGGTCAAGAACAATTGAGCTTTATTTTCTAATGCAGGTACAAGTGAAGTACTGTCCAAGGATAAGTCAGACATGGTACCTGGACAGTGGCTGCTCCAAGCACATGACTGGCAGCAAAGCAAATCTCACCAACTATAAATCCAAGCTAGGACCAAAGGTGATATTTGGAAACTCAAAGAGTGGTCAGTCAGAAGGATATGGAAAAGTAAGCATTGGAGCAGTGACCTTCAAAAAGGTGACATATGTAAGAGGACTCAAACATAATCTTATATCCATAAGTCAATTATGTGATGAAGGTTATCAGGTACATTTCAACTCTACCTCTTGTTCTATTATAAATGATAAAAACCAAACTGTTTTAATTGGACTTAGACAAGGAAACATATATTTAGTATATTTCATTTCTGCCACAACTGATATTTGTTTACTCAATATCTCTAGTAACCAAAATGAGTTATGACACAAAAGGCTAGGACATGTAAACCTTAAGAAACAATCTAGGTTATCTAAAGACAACCTTGTTAGAGGTTTACCTTCTGGTCCCTACAAGAAGGAAAGCCTATGCAGGGCTTGTCAACTAGGTAAGCAAACTAAAACTAGCTTCAAATCCATTAATAAAAGTGATTCACCTAGGATATTGTATCTGCTTCATGTGGATCTTTTTGGACCCATTATAGTACAAAGCCTAGGAGGGAAGTCTTACACCTTAGTTATTGTTGATGATTTCTCCAGGTTCAGTTGGGTAGCCTTCCTGATAGCTAAGTCAAATAAATTCAAAGTTCTTACAGATTTTCTCAGGACCATACAGATTGAGTTCTCTACTCATGTTGCATTGATCAGAAGTGATCATGGCACAGAGTTTGAGTCTCTTCTTATGCATGAGTTCTGTGAGAAGGAAGGTATCAGGCAGTGCTTCTCAGCTCCTAGAACTCCCCAACAAAATGGGGTTGCTAAAAGGAAAAATAGGACACTCATTGAAGCTGCAGGTACATTGTTAGCAGATGCCTACATGCCTCTATCCTTTTGGGCAGAAGCTGTAAACACAGCTAACTATGTCCTGAACAGATGTCTTATACATAAACTAAAACACAAGACCCCCTATGAATTACTTAAAGAAAAGAAACCTAAAATCACTTTAAAGTTTTTTGTTGCATATGTTACATCCACACTAATAACAAAAGATACATCAGAAAATTTGAGGCTAAGGCTGAAGAAGGGATTTTTCTAGGAGATTCCCAAGTAAGCAAGGCTTATAGGGTATTCAATAAATCATCCCTTAAAATTGAAGAATCTGTCCATGTGTCTTTTGATGAAGCTAACATGTCTTATAAGGAGAAAGACATTTCTACCAATAGTCCTTTGCAGGTTTCACCAATGTGTGAGTCTATGGATGGACTAAACCTTACCCAAGAGGTTCCAACTCATCCCACTCCACAGGCTGCTGAAGATAGTGAAGAAGAAATCTAAGAGGAAGTAACCGAAATTCCATCAACAGCTAGCACCATTCCTCAAGAGGAATTATTTGCAGAAGTTGTTTCTCAACCAACTCCACAAACTGATCTTGTCACACTTAGAGATCACCCCAAATCTTAAGTGATTGGGGACATTTTAGTTGGTGTACAGACAAGACATCAGCTCAATCAAGACTTGATGCATGCCTGTTTTCTCTCTCAAATTGAATCTCTCACCATCCATGAAGCTGAGCAAGATCCCCACTGGATTCTTGCAATGCAAGAGAAACTAAATCAGTTTGAGAGATGTAGAGTTTGGGATTTGGTTCCAAGACCCCATAACTACCCAGTCATTGGAACCAAATGGGTCTACAGGAATGAATTAGATGCAGAAGGGAACATAGTAAGGAATAAGGCTAGACTGGTTGCCCAAGGATATAGGCAGGAAGAAGGAATAGACTATGACCAAACCTTTGCCCCTGTTGCAAGGTTGGAGGCCACTAGAATATTTGTAGCCTATGCAGCATACAAAAAAGTTCAGGGTATTCCAGATGGATGTCAAGAGTGCCTTTCTGAATGGTGTACTTCAAGAAGAGTTTTATGTAGAACAACCTCCAGGTTTTATCTCTCTAACTCAACCCACTTATGTTTACAAGTTGCATAAAGCTCTCTATGGTTTAAAGCAAGCTCCAAGAGCTTGGTATGAGACCCTAGCTAGCTTTCGTTTAGAGCATAAATTTACAAGAGGAACCATAGATAAACCATTTTCACTAGACATCATAAGGACCAAATCTTATTGGTACAAATATATATGGATGACATTATTTTTGGGTCTACTGATCCCAAATTATGCCAGAGGTTTGCTGACCTCATGCATTCCAAATTTGAGATGAGTAGCATGGGTGAGCTTTCCTACTTCCTTGGTCTCCAAGTGAAGCAGCTCCCTGATGGTATCTTCCTCTCCCAATCTAAGTATGCCAAAGAGCTTATTAAAAAGTTTGGGATGGGTGATGCTTCAGGAATGAAAACACCTATGGCTACAAATGCTGTTGTGGATTCTGATGCAGCAGGGAAACCTGTAGATCAGAAACATTATAGGGAAATTGTTGGATCCCTATTATATTTAACAGCTAGCAGGCTGACATAATGTTTGTCACATATCTTTGCGCTAGATTCCAAGTGAATCCTAAAGAATCTCATCTTATTTTTCTAAAAAGGATTTTGAGATATATAAAGAGTTGTCCTAGTTTAGGACTCTGGTATCCCTCAGAGTCAGAATTTGAGTTAACTGGATACTCAGATGCTGGCTATGCTGGATGTAGGGTGGACAGGAAAAGTACCTCTGGAACTTGCCAGTTCCTGGGTATGAGACTTGTCTCTTGGTTTTGCAAAAAGCAGACATCTGTGTCTACATCAACTGCTGAGGTAGAGTACATGGCTGCTGGCAGCTGCTGCTCACAGATGCTATGGATACAAAACCAACTCCTAGATTATGGTATCAACTTAAATAATTCAACCTTATTTTGTGATAATACTAGTGCTATTGCTATAGCTCAGAATCCAGTTCATCATTCTAGGACTAAACATATTGAAATAAGACATCATTTCATTAGAGATAATGTGGACAAAAAGAAAATTAACTTGATCCACATTCCTACTGATCTACAGAGAGCAGATATCTTCACCAAGCCCTTGGATGAGAAAACCCATCTGTTCTTTATAAATCAACTGGGAATGATTGATGGATAAGAGTTAAATTAATTTATGTCTGCATTCGACGAATTTTCCAGAGTTCGTCGAACGGAGTTTGACGAATTAGGGAAAGTTTGAGAGATTCTCGTCGAACGGAGATCGACGAATTCTCTGTGTGGAAACAATTTTCGTCGACTGGAGATCGACGAACCTTATTTCAGAAACCATTTCGTCGAACTGGGTTCGACGAACTGTTTTCAATTCTTCTGAATGGGTTCGACGAACTACTCTCCTATACCTTATTTCGTCGATCTCAGTTCGAAGATCTGTTTCTTTTTTGTGGAATGGAGCTTGTCGATTCATATTCTGAAAATCCTATATCTAGGTTTTTCTTCGATCTCCATCCCGCGCTTTCAGTTCCTTTGCTCTTGATCGCCGTTTTCTCTATAATTTTCTTTGCAGGTCATCAATGGCAATTCCTCCAAGAGCACTTGCAGTAATGAAGTTTGAAGCAGCATTCTCAATGGACTTTGAGTCTTTCCAGCACTCCGATCCCATTTTTCTATATATCCTTGAATTACTGGAAGAACTGCATCTCAAGGACTTCATGACAAGCAACATCAAGCTACACTCAACCGAGATCAGAGAATGGGTGTACTCTGCCACAACTTCTGAAGATGGAAATCTAACCGGAAATATTGGAAACACTGCCGTTTCCCTATCCCCAGCAGTTATCTCTGAAATATTTGGTCTGATAAATGGAGAAGACAACTTGGAAATAGACGTTGAGGAATATACTGATATGCTGAAAGTCATGGGTTTCTCCGGTAACAACCCTAATAAGCTTCTGAAGAAACAATTGTCCGCCGCTTATCAGTTTTTGGCTGACATTGTCGGGAAAATTCTAATGGGCAAGCACTCGGCGCACGACTACATCACTCGCCATCAATTCCTGATCATGTGCGCAGTGCTCAACACGCGTCAGGTTGATTGGGGCATGGTTTTCTTTGACCTTATCAAGAAAAGGATTAGCAAGAAGGAAGTCTTCTACGGCAGAATCCTGGGGATTTTCCTCCAGGAAAAGGTCAGTGAATGTTTGGTCTCCCCGACCACATTCATCAATGCCAGCAAGCGCCTCACCTGTGCCTTGTTTGGCAGATGGGAGAGTACAATCTCCAAACCCTCCAAGGGTTCCTCCTCCTCCATCAATGCTTCTGAGAGCACCAGGACCGTCAAGGTCACTCCCCACCCTGACTCTGAAGAGGTCATTCCCCCTACCAAATCTCTTCCCACTCCTCCTGCACCTCAATTGACTCCACCTCAAGATCAATCTCCACCGCCTGATCTTACACATATACCTACACCTCCAGTTTCCCCCACTGCAACACATAGTCCCTCACCCCCTCAATCCCCTCTTCCACAACACCTTTCCTTTATTCCCTCCTACACCATACCCACTGAACCACAACCTGTTCTACCTCCCTTATCCCCTCCACATATTCTTCCTTCCTCCTCTCCTATTCTCTCTCCACCTATGGATTCTTCCACCATTCCCACCCTCATCTCTCTTCTGACTCCTCTTATTAAATCACTCATCATAGAGGCCATTACACCTCTAGTGAATTCCATTGATTCTTTATCTGCCCAAATCTCAGCCCTCTCTGCTGCCCCCTCTTCATTCAGGGGCCTGGCTCCAGGTTCTTTTGAACCCAGGCAGGGGGAGATGCTCCATGATGAAGCTGGTGCAGCAGCTGCAGAAGTGGATATAGTTGATACAGATACAGATACTGCAGATACAGGTTTTGACACTACAGATACAGTTACAGATACAGCAATAGATTTTATTCAATTCATGGAGACTGACAGTAGCTTTGATGTGTCAGTAGATTCAATAACAACTGCTGGTGATTTCCTTATAAATCCCACAGTTAATTTATCTGAGATTCTTCAGATTTTTGATCCTGTATATATGAAGCTTCCTTCATTAGAGACTGCTAAGCCATATTTGTCTATTATCCATTATACCTCTCCAGCAAGTCCAGCAGTTGCCAGGCAACTTTGTGCATCCTTTGCTTCTCCCTCTGCTGTTCCAACTTCTGTGTCTATCCCAGAAATCTGCCCTGTCCCAGATTTTGTCATGGATGATTCTCCCATGCCTGATCTGGATGAGATCATTCTGGCAGACATTGAGGAAGAGAACAAGGCAGTAGCTGCAAGTTCTGTCTCTACTGTTGTTGTACCTTCACCCTCTAAACCTTTTATTCCCCCTCAAGACAAATCTCTTACCATTCCTGATGCCACTCTGAGGAAGCTGAATGCTTTGTATGATAACCCTCAGAGTTCAAATTCTGATGATGATGATGATGAATCAGATGAGGAGGCTGCTAAAAAGAGAAAGAAGTTGCTCTCTAAGAAAAGGAAGGCCCCTCCTCCTCCTGCTCCCAAGCCTAATCCCACTGCAGACACTCCATATTATATTCTGCATAATGTTGCTCCCTACAAAGGGATGCATGCATGGATGTGGTTATCTAAGAACCAGCAAAAAGAGAGGAAGAGGAGTAGGAGATACTCTCCTCCCCCAGTTCATAGGTACAAAAAGGATCCCCCTCCTCCTCCTCCTCCAGCAGTAGGTGCCTGTGGCTCAAGCTCTCAGAGATCTGCTCCTATTCAAACCTATCAGAGATAAACAGGGAGATCCTCTGGTAGTAGTCAGCCAAGGCCACCATCTTCAAGCAGTCAACACCATCAACAACAACAGCAGCAGCCCCAGGAATCTAAGAAACAGTAAGCTGAAAGGCCCTATTCTTCTCCTGAAGATCCAGAAACAGCCAATACAGCCAGAATGGCAAGATTCCCGGAAATCATTGGCTTATCTCTTATCAACAAAGCTAAAGCTGAAGGCAAGGACACAACAGGCTTAACCACTATGTCTCAGTATAGAAGAGATGAACTGAAAAGATTTGGGAAAGTAAACAAGCTACTAAATGTTGATGAGTACATGAATCTTCACCCAGAAGCAGTTGTCCCCAGAGCCACTTCACTGAACATCATAGGGGCAGCTAACATGACTATAACCAAGGCTGAAGCTTCAGAGCCCAATAGGGAAATCATTTTCAAGAAGCCAGGAGAAAAAGAACCTGAAGTCAAGCCAAAACAGAAGAAATCAGAGAAGTAATTTTGTATTTTCTTTTCATTTCCGCTTCTGTTTCAGTCTATATCTTGCATTAAAACAAAGCCAGTATGTATATATATATCTGTTGCATGTGTTGTAAATTCTCTGCCAGATATATCTCTTTATTTTGCTTTGTTTTTCTGTTTGTTCTTTGCTTGGAGTTTCTATTAGTGACCTCACCTAAATAGGGGGAGATTGTTGGATCCCTAGTTGACTTGGGCTAGGTTCACTGACTTAGGATGCGACCCATCATGTATAGTCTGGGTGAAGTTTGTGTCTTAGAGTCTAGGACAATCCTCTATCTCAACTTCAGATGGACCAGCCTTCTTCAAGATCTTCAGGAACTCCAGATCTATCAGAGTTTCAGACTAAGTGGAGTAAGTTCGATGTTCGTCGAACTCAGCTCGACGAAGGAAGTTGTGCGCTCGACGATCGTGAGACAATTCGCAGTACTGAGCTCGACGAACTTTGTTCTTTGCTCGACGAACCCCAGGTTCTACTTCAAGAATTCTCAGGACTACTTCAGAATTTCTCTAAGTCCAACTTCATGCTTCGGTCGACGAATTATTTTCTGAGCTCGACGAACTTGGACCTCAAGTTCACAGCTTCTCAGGTCGACGAATGCTAAATCTGTACTCGACGATCTTTGTGCTCAGAGAATCTGTGTCGACACTTAGGGCTTGTGTCGACACCAGGCGATTTGTGTCGAAACCAGAGGATTTATGTCGACACCTAGACCAATCTGTCGACACAAGAGGATTTGTGTCGACACCTAGACCAATCTGTCGACACTAGAGGATTTGTGTCGACACCTAGACCAATCTGTCGACACCAGAGGAGTTGTGTCGACACCAAGATCAATCTGTCGACACCATTTTGTGTCGACACAGTTTTTCAGCAGATGCAGAGTATTTCGTCCAAGTCCAGAACTTTTCTCAGGTCGACGAAGTTTATTCTCAGCTCGACGAATTTGGTTCTCTGCTCGACGAATGATGTTTGTCTGATATTGAAGATTGTCTATTCAACGAATGAAGACTGTCAGCTCGATGAACTCAGCGCAGCTCGACGAACTCAGCGCAGCTCGACGAATTCAAGACTCTATTCGATGACTTCTGTTCTTCGGTCGACGATTCCAGACTAGGTCTTCTTCCGTTCCCGTCTCATTCCATGGCGCTGATTCCTGGACAATTAATGGCAGTTCTTCACATATACTACCGTTAGGATGCGCAGTTAATTCTGGATTATTACATGTCGTTTTCCCATGGAAACAGTTGGGGAAATAATTAATTGCTGCTTCCTTTCCAGGCCGTGTGTCATTACTGCTCGGCATTCAAAAATTCGAATGCTCTCCTTGATAGATAAAGAAAAAATAATACAGAAACTAGAAGAAATTCAACAAGTACACAACACCAGAACAACTAGAACAGCATAGACAGTGATTCAGACAATACAAGAAAAGAATTAATCCTTGGCCCGGAGTGAATTTGATCTAGAAGAAGAAGAAGAACATTACATCAATATCAAGAGTCTTCTTCATCTTCTTTTACTCAGGAGAACTTCAAAACAATACATTCATATCAGTTGCAAGAAGTTCCTGAAGAATTTCTCTGGACATGGAATTCTAGGTCTTTGAAGACCTATCACCCTGAAGCAGTGCTCCAGTTTTCTTCCTGAACCATTCTACATCTCAGGGGGAGCAAAGCTGCTAAACAACATTCCACAAGTCTTCTCAGTTGACTTGAGAAAGAGAAGACCTCATCACCCTCTCACTCCACCTCTGTACAGGGTTTTAATTCCCTTCAAAAATATTCTGGTTGCAAGTCTCCCTCCAAAAGACTTGAGGGTTTGGTTTTTGGGAACCTGATCAAAATCCCATTGGTGTCAGGACACCTGATCAACCCCTTCCTGCAGTGGATTCCTACCAGGGTGGTAGAAGAGTGGACTACCCAGTTTTGGGGAACCACTATAAAATTCTTGTGTCGTCTGGTTGCTTTCTTTTCCTTTTTGTTTTCTGGCCTTGCTCTGTGATTGTGCTATGATTAGTCCTTTGCTGCTTTCTGAATTATTGTATTTGCTGCACACACACACACCTAAAATACAACAGCAATTGTAAAAGTTTTAAAATCACCATAAACTCTATTCACCCCCCCCCCCTCTAGAGTATATCAGATCTAACTGCACTTTCATCGTATCACCCTAGATGGCGTAACCATCCGAATTTTTCGTGGAGTAACCCCGCAAATACCACACGTCCACCACACGATTTCACTCCACCACCACCACCACAACATCAAACTCTAATTCAGAACCAAAATTTTCAAAAACCTCCATCTTTGGAGGAAATGTTTTCTAGATATATAAGCACGAATGAGGCGACCATTAGAATTTTAACAGAGTCAATGAAAAATCTAGAAAACACGGTCGGGCAATACGCTAAGGTTATCTCCGAGAGGCCACCTGGGACTCTTCCCTCAAATACTGAACCCAACCCAATGGAGCACACGAAAGTGATTTCCCTTTGGAGCGGTAAAGTAATCCACGAGCCCACCACCAGGGAAGAGCCAGAGGTGATTACCTCTCCTGCTGCTGAACAAACCATCGTTATGGAAATGAATGATAACAATTTTGAAAAAGAAAAAGAAAAATTTATTTTTGAAAAAGAAAATGATAATTTTCAAAATTATGCTCCGGAGTTTATAAAAGAATTTCCACCACATCCCTATCCCACTAAGCTTAGGAAAGACAAATTAGATGATCTGTACCAACGCTTTCTCGAGATGTTCAAACAAATCCATATTAATATTCCATTTCACAAAACTATTAGTCAAATGCCTATGTACGCTAATTATCTTAAGGATTTGTTGACTAATAAAAAGAAATTGGAAAATCTATCTCATGTAACGTTGAACGAAGAGTGCCCGGCGGTCATTAATAATTCTAATCTTCCTAAAAAGATAAACGATCCGGGTAGCTTTTCTATTCCTTGTGTTTTTGGTAATGTTTTTGTAAAGCACGCGTTAGCGGATCTAGGTGCGAGAATCAACTTGATGCCGTTTTCTGTATTTAAAATCTAGGATTGGGCACTCTCAGCCCTACGCGTATGAGTATCCAGTTAGCCGATCGATCAATCAAGTATCTGTTAGGTATCGTAGAGGACGTGCTAGTGAAGGTTGACAAATTCATCTTCCCGGTGGATTTTGTTATTATTAATATTGAAGAGGACGTCGAGGTCCCTCTTATCCTTGGTCGTCCCTTCCTAGCCACCTCTCGAGCAGTCATCGATGTGAGTAACGGGAAGCTCTTTCTTCATGTGGGAGATGACGAGGTTACTTTTTCTATAAATCAATCTATGAAAAACTCTTTGAAAAATGACGATTCTTATTTTTTGTTGATGTGTTAAATGAAGACTCCTCTCTTTCCCTTTCCAATGTTTCTTCAAATGATTTTTCCTCTTCTTTTTCTGAAATTTCTTCAAAATTTTTTGAAGACACGGTTATGTCCGTACAAGCCAATTTTGAAAATAAACCTATTTTTAGACAAAAGAATTTTGAAAATCTTACTTTTGAAAAAGAAAAAAATTTGAAAAACTCTTTTGATGAACCACCCAACCTTGAATTAAAACCACTCCCCGAACATCTTAAATATGCTTTTCTGCATAAAAATTCTAAATTTCCTGTTATAATTTCGGCCTTTCTTTCTCAATCCGAGAACGATCAATTGATCGAAGTGCTACAAAGGCATCACCGAGCTATAGCGTGGCAAATATCTGATATTTCTGGCATAAGCCCCACTTTTTGCACCCATAAAATATTTCTCAAAAATAATTCTAAAAGAGTAGTCCAGCCTCAACATCGTCTTAATACGAACATGAAAGAGGTTGTGAAGTGAGAGGTGCATAAATTATTAGATGCGGGAATAATCTACCCAATTTCTGATAGTACGTTGGTAAGTCCGGTCCAAGTTGTTCATAAGAAGTGTGGGATCACAGTAGTGATGAATGAGAACAACAATTTAATTCCAACTAGGACGGTAACGGGGTGGAGGATGTGCATCGACTGCCGTAAGCTAAACGATGCCACTCGTAAAGATCACTTCCCCCTCCGCTTTATCAATTAGATTTTAGATCGGTTATCCGAGCATCATTTCTATTGCTTCCTAGATGGTCTCTCAGGGTATTTCCAAATCCTTATCGCACCCGAGGACCAAGAGAAGACAACATTCACTTGCCCCTTCGTAACTTTCGCCTACCGTAGGATGCCTTTCGGTCTCTGCAATGCACCAACTACCATTCAGCGGTGCATGTTAGCAATTTTCAACAAATACGTTGAGAGTATAATGGAAATCTTTATGGACGACTTTTCTGTTTTCGGTGACTCTTTCTCTTTATGTTTACAAAGTCTAGCTAAGGTGTTAGAACGATGCGAGGAAACGAACCTAGTATTAAACTGGGAAAACTGCCACTTTATGGTGATAGAAGGTCTAGTTTTAGGACATAAAATCTCTACTAGGGGAATGGAGGTCGATCGAGCTAAGATCGAGGTGATTGAGAAGCTGCCACCACCTACAAACATAAAAGAAATTAGGAGTTTTCTAGGCCATGTGAGGTTTTATAAGCGCTTTATTAAAGACTTTTCTAAAATCACCAATCCTCTAACTCAACTTCTGTAAAAAGACACCCCATTTAATTTTGACGAATCATGTCTCGCTTCTTTTGAATTGATTAAATCTAAACTTATTAATACTCCAATTATGATCACCCCAGTTTGGGATTTGCCATTTGAAATAATGTGCGATGCGAGTAGTTTTGCGGTCGGTGCAGTGCTAGGATAATAAATAGCTAAGAATTTCCACCCGATTTATTACGCGAGCAAAACGCTTAATTTGGCGCAGGAAAACTACACCACAACCGAAAAGGAACTCTTAACTGTTATTTTCACATTTGATAAATTCCGACCGTACATTACTCTTTCTAAGCTTATCATTTTTACGGATCATTCCGCTTTGAAGTACCTCCTTTCTAAACCGGAGCCAAGCCGCGCCTTATTCGCTGGATTCTCTTACTTCAAGAATTCAACTTGGAGATTCAGGATAAGAAAGGAGCGGGAAACCTAGCGGCTGATCATCTTTCTCGCTTGGAAAATCCTGAAATCGGTGTTTTCAATGAAAATTTTATTAATGATTCTTTTCCGGATGAACAAATCTTAAACGTTTCTTATTCTACCCCTTGTTTTCCGATCTGGCCAATTATCTCGTGGCCGGGTCCTTCCAAAAGAGTACTGTTCTCAGCAAAAGAAGATATTCTTTTCTGAGTTGGAGTATTATTTTTGGTTGGACCCCTTTCTATTCCGCATTTGTGCGGACCAGTTGGTAAGAAGATGTGTTTCCCGGGAAGAAGGTCAGTAAATTTTGAAGCATGTTCATGAAGGTCCGACTGGCGGGAATTTTCAAGCAAACCGCACCAACCACAAAGTACTTAGCGCTGGCTTTTATTGGTCATGTATAATTAAAGATGCACAAATCATTGTGAGCGGTTGTGATCGGTGCCAGCGGACTGGAAACATATCCAATAAAAATGAAATGGAACAAAATTATTTTCTTGAGTGTGAAGTTTACGATTTGTGGGGCATCGACTTTGTAGGCCCATTTCCCTCAAGCTTAGGTAATAAATATATTCTAGTCGCCGTAGATTATGTTTCTAGGTGGGCGGAGACCTAAGCTTTACACAGTAACGATGCTCGAGTCGTAGTTAATTTTCTAAAAAAATTATTTTCTCGTATTGGTTTTCCTCACGCAATCGTCAATGATAGGGGAAGTCATTTCTGCAGCGCTTAGCTCGCTAAAGCTTTAACTAAATACGGCATTATGCATAAACTATCCACCACTTATCACCCCCAAACGAATGGCAGGCATGGTAGTCAATCGCGAACTTAAAATTTTTTTGGAAAAAACCGTTCCTACTTCTCATAAAGATTGGTCATTAAAGTTACATGATGCTCTTTGGGCATATCAGACAGCGTACAACACCGCTAACGGTTATACTCCTTTCTGATTGGTCTATGGAAAATCATGTCATCTCCCGGTAGAAGTAGAACATCGTGCATAATGGGCACTAAAGTATTTTAATTTCGATCTGCACTCGGTCAGTGAGCACAAAAAATCAATTAAATGAACTCGACGAGTGGCGAGCGAACGCTTATGAGAACAACAAAATCTATAAAGAACGCACAAAATTTTATCACGATAAGAACTTGCGGCACCCTAAAACATTTTAACCAGGCGATCAGGTTCTTCTTTTTAATTTGCGTTTACGTCTTTTCCCTGGAAGCTTAAGTCTCGATGGACTGGACCGTTTACGGTCAAGCAAGCTTTTTCGTATGGAACTGTGTTGCTCTCGCACCCGGACAAGGGTGACTTCAAAGTTAATGGTCATAGATTGAAGTTGTATTTTTCAAATGATTCGGTATCTCCTGCAAAGGAGCATTTTATTTTTGTCTCTTAATGTTTATTTTCATGTGAAACTCTTTCTTTTTCTGGACTTCTTATTATTATAAAACTATTATTATTATTTCGAACTTTATTTTGTTAAATAAAGAACACTCTTGGGAGCCTGCCCAAGGATTTTTTTGCTTTTATTTTTGTATTTTGCTCTTCCTCCCGGTGGCCAAACAAGTGCAAGTTTGTGATTACCGCTGCAATGATGCTAATTTCAAGAATGATCAAGACAAGCCTGCTGGTGATAAAGTGAATTAAAGCGAAAGCATGGGAGAGCGACATCCGCTTTCGGCATCACAAACCCTTGGAAGTCCTGTTCCTTTTTTCTTATTTTTAGTTTACTGCATTTTCTATCCCCCCTCTTCTCCTTCTCTTTCTCGTTTTTTTCATTGAGGGAAATGAAAAATCTAAGCATGGGGGAGGGTTTCGTTTATTTTCTTTCATTCTTTTTTTTTCTTTTTTTACAAAAAAAAAACAAAAAAAAATTATTATAGTTATATTAAGCCTCTTAGGAGTACTACTTTTTCCTTAACTTTATCAAAAATCCAAAAAACAACTGGAAAATTCAAAACAAAAAAAAATTCAGAAATCCAAAAAATTTGCTAAAATCTATTTCAAAAAAAAATTTATTTTGTCTTTATTTCTATGTTTCTTTTAGTGGTGTGTATGCTCATGCGGTTCTTTAGTTCTAAGTAGAGTTTCTTTTAATCGGTTTTCTAAATCTATTATTTTAACATAGCTTAGTTTTACTATTTTCTAGTTCTTAAATATACAGATCTTTTTTTACGTTGTAAGTTAGAAAATTGTAGTTTTTCATTTTATTCGATTTAATTGCATATGAACGGTTGCTAGATAACGTTATCACTTTTTCATTTTGGGGTAATTCTTTCTTGGTGTCTTCAGCGACTCTCGAAACATTTGCGCCGTTTTTCATGAACTTTAGAAATAATTTAGGCTAGCCTTTGTTCCGTTTGAGCTTTTTTGCCCACCAAAATATTTCACCATTGCAAAAATAATTTTGGGCCTTTTTTCCGTTTTTCTATGTTTAGCTCCACCTTTTATTTTTCACCAAAGCCAAAATGCCCTTCCTATTTCACACTATACTTTTAGCTTTACTTAAATATTATTATTGTGATGGGTTATCATCTTTGAAAAATGAAAAGCAAATTATAAGCTTACATTTGGAGCTCTCCTACGAAAAGAGAAAAAAATTTGATCCAAAAATGTGAAATTAAAAAAAAAGTTTGTTTTTGGCCAATTATGTGAAAAGAAAAAACTGCATGGCCTTGTGTTTTGTTAAGTTTTAATTGGAGAAAATGACGTACTTGTTATTTCTCATTTTTGTGCTTTTATGTTTATTTAAAGCTCATCATTGGTTTAGTGTGTTTTAACTGTCATTTTGTATCTTTTATTTTCTATTCCTAATCATTTTCCTAAGCCAAGTCTTTACGCCTATAAAAGACCTTTTGATCTTTAGAACGTAACACAAATCTGCGTAGTGGAGAGAGTGTGAACGGACAAGCCTATGACCACCATCATTGATGGATTTCTTTGGAGGTTATCTTGAGGTGATTTAGGGGTAATTGTTATTCTATCAACCTAGTAGTTCGTTCAATGCTCCATTTATTCAGAATCTCTACTTTTGTCTTTCTTATTTTTCTAAAATTTTGGATGCCTTATTTTAGGGATTTAGAAATGTGTAAGTCTTCTTTATGTTCTAATGATATTTTCAGGTCTCCTTTTTCTAATTTTCTATTGTGGACTTCTCACCCCACTAGTTGTTAACATAGAAATAAGGATAGTTTAATTTTTCATATTTTGGTTTTCTTAATTATGAAACTTAAAATTGCTTTCTTTGCTTTTATTCCAGTTCCCTAGTCTTTATTTCCATTTACTTGAGGGAAAGCAAATACTTAAGCATGGGGGAATTTGATGATTAGTTTTAGTCAACGTTTTTTGGGTTAGTTTAGCATAAAAAATTCCTAGGTTTAATTATATTTTTATGTATTTTATATTTGTTATGTTTTAATATCTTATTTTTGATGTTATGTTGTAATATGTTATAAAACATAACTAATGTAATGTTTTGTTTTATTTTTGTAGGTTCAAGCCTCCTTGGTGCTGTCCAAACCTGTGAGCCATGCAACCCTCTCATTCAGCCAGCTCAAGATCCAGTCCGGCCCTCCTGGATGCAGCCACCCGCCACCTTTAATTAATTTAGCCTGAGCCCTTGATGCAGCCCCACCACACAACCCGAGCCCACTTCACACAACAAAGCTACCTTCCACCTTTGTATGGCTCTCCACTTAATTCTTGGCCAGCTCTGTCCCCCATTTATATTTTTCTCCCCTCTTTTATTACTCATTCATCCCCCCTTCTTCTATTCCTATTTTTCTATTTTTTTATTTTTATTTCTTTAAATAACATGCGTTGAACCTTGTTCTCTCTCTCCCCTTCTCTCTCCCCCTCATTAATACCTTTCATGCATCTACCCATACATACATGCCCCCCTTGTGCCCTTTCATCTCCACCTCCCTCTTTAACCTTCCCCCTCATCTATATAAGGAGCAATTGCCTCACAGTTTGGAGAAGTGGGAATTTGTAGAGCAAGTGAGAGTGCTAGGCAAGAGAGTTCTTTACTTTTCTCATTGTTAAGTTCTTTTTAATAGTGTAATCTTTTTCTTGGTAGTATAATATTATCTCTTCTATTATTATTGTGTACTCTTTTTTTATCAATCAATGAAAATGAAATTTCTCTATCTTATTGTTGTTTTCTTCTTAATATGCGTAGCTAATTTTCTTTAGCATTCGATCTTGAGGATCCATGAATTGCGATGAGATTTTTCTTTGCTTCTTAGTTTTATTTTTGCTAAATTTTTTCTCGATCCTTCTATGATTTATCTCGTGTCGACCCCGTATTTCCGGTACACGGTAGTAGGCAATTTGATCTCATTTCATAGTAGTCGAGAGACTCGTTGACTTGAAAGATCACTGAAAGAAGGAAGAAGTTGCACGCAATCCTAGAGATAGGACGACATAAATCCTCCAGATTGGAGTCAAATCCAATCGTGCGGTTCACTTCGATAATGCAACTTAGGCCTTTTGATTTGCAAAGAGATTTCGGTCAAGACGTCTACAAGTTAGGAGATTTAATGCTCTAGCGACATTGTTTCTTATTTTCGGATCCTCCATAGTCGAGAACGATTTTCAATTATAAAACTTTATTTTTTATCCTTCTTATCTCTTTTCATGGAAAATAATTGATCGAATGCTATCTTTTGAATATGAAGTTTTTGTTTTAATATTATTTTCGGTTTAATTTAAAATTCTCAAAACACACAACAATCGTACCGTAGGATAATAGTAGGAGCGTGAGTAATAGTAATTGACAGCCCCGAGTTTTTAATACGACCTTGGTACTGCAATTTGATAGGTACACTTACCTATTCGGGTTGATATTCATTCAATTCACCATGGTGGTAAATGTAATATCTTCGACGACAATATAGGAATCCCCATGCCTCACGATGACCCTCTTCACTAGGGAATCAATTTTGGCATGGTTCCACTGCAACCACGTCATGCCCAGGATCAGATCAAAGACTGGCATCCTTCGGATCGTCGCTGGAGCTTCGAATGCTTTCAGCCGATCTCCGCCTCCATGTTGTAGTGGGCAGAGGTGAATAACTCTGATCCATCAGGTTAGCACACCCTCCTCATCAAGCCAGTAAATTGCTCCATGCCTTCTAATCCTTCCACGAAGGCCTCCGACATGAACGAGTGTGAAGCCCCCGTATCGAATAGCGTATAAGCGGGCTTGCCGCTGATGAAGACTATTCCTGGAGTAGTTAAATATATTAGAAATCTGGATATGGTTTTATTTCCTAGTCTTTCAATTCTATATCCTTGAGTTTAATTATTTAGGAAAGTGATTGATTAAAACTCCAAAAATATTTACGGTCACGCGGCGACCCGGGCGGTTTATTTAAGTAAAGCGTAAGTGGTTTTTTATTTAGAAAATGGGGCACAAGTATTTATTTATTTTGGATATAAAAAAGTTGTGATCGAGTTTTAACGAAATGAGGCAAGTGCACCTATCGAGAGTAGTACAGGATATTCCGTGTGGAATATCGAGGTCGTATTTTTCTCGGGGTCGGTTCGATTATTTCTACTCTTCCCTGGAGGGGACTATTATTTTACCGATGATTATCTTGTCGGGATATTTTATATATATATATATAAAAAGAAAAAAGTAAGACAGAAAAACAGAAAATGAAAGCAATAAAGATGGAGCCGATGAAAAGCTTAGCGCGACAACATTGAATAAAATTTGAACCAAAATAAACTTTAAATAAAAAGAGATCCTAAATTTCTAATTAATTAAGGCGGAGACTTTGTCGTGGAGGTTCCACTAGAATGAGCTCACTTATCTCTAGGACTATCGCTGACCTGAACGCTAAGACTATTTGACCGAACGTTAGTCCGACAAAGGATTCCTCTTAACGCCCGCATTACGCTAAGAACCCCGCTATTGGGTGGGGAACCTAATCCGGTAGAGTTGGCGCGCCTCCTCTCTCGAGGGTTAGTGCAAAACTCTCTTTGCCAAGGGGTGATCTGTCCATACGCACGGCCTCTCGGCTAGCATATAGACAATGAAAATAGGGCCCACACATCGATATGTGGTCCTACGCGTCGTTAACCATGGGCAAACCATAAGTACTTTAATTAATTAGAAAAATGAGACCTTTAATTATTTTAAGCTATTTTATTTGTCTCAATGCTCTTCGATACTGAGGGCTAAGAACAGTTAGCCACTCATCGGAATGCGGACGGCTTGCGAGGAAAGCAATAAAGAAAGCAGTAAAGAAAGCTGAAAATGAAAGTAGTAAAATAAAGCAGTAAAGGAAAGTAGAAAATTGCAAGTCCTACTCAAACGAGTAGGACTGAAATGAAAGCGGTAAAATGCAAGTCACGGCGCAAATGCGTGGGCAGGAGAAAGAAAGAGTGTCTTACTCAAACGAGTAGGACTAAATAATTGCTCACACACACACACTCTCCACATAAAGTAAAACACACACACACACACACACACACACACACACACACACTCGACATAAAGTAAAATACACACACACAAATCCTACTCAAATGAGTAGGGAAAATAAATGCCTGCCATTTAACTCAAATGAGTAGGCGGAAATAAAGAAAATTACAAACTCACACACTCTACAGAAAGTAAAAAAAGCAAAGCGCCATTTAACTCTTAACGAGTAGGCGGAAATAAATGCGCACACGTACAGAAATGAAAAAAAAACTAAGTTACATAAAAATAAAAACAACAGAATTTCTACCGCAAGAATTCAGTAGAAATGCATAAAAAGTGAAAAGAAAAATTAAACTGGAAAAAAGTTTTGCAAATAAAAATGAAAATGCAAGTGCTCGAAAAAAAGAAATGATTGCATTTGTACCGCTAGAATCCGGTAGAAATTCGTAAAAAGAAGACCGAAAAATTAAACGGACAAAAGTTTAAAATGAAAATTGAAATGCTCGAAAAATTAAAACAACTATATAACCATTCCTATAACTCCGCGAAAGTGCTAAAAAATTGCAAATAAAGTGAAAATAACGAAAAGTTTACATCCTAAATAAGAAAATCTAAGTTAGAGAAAATGAAAATCACTTTGAAAATGCTTTTACGGATCTATAGGAATGCATAAAAGGCTATAAAAATCCTAAGTTAACAAAACTAAATAAAATTTCTTAAGTATAAGAACATGAAAATAATCCTCATACACACATACACCCGTATAAAAAAGGAACTAAAAAAACAAAGTTAAAACAATAGCAAATAAGATTGCATAAGGTGTGAGTTGCATAGATCCATTCCAAAGGCAATATAAGAGAAGAAAAACATATTTCATTAAATAAAAAGACGAGTTACAAAGACACGAAAATAAAAGCTAAGGAGAGGGGGAGAAAATATCCCTTACATAATCCTTGGAAGCATTCCAGCAGCACGACACCTTATACAAAATGGTTCCAAAAGGGTAACAGGATTACATCCAGCAAGCTGGTTTAAATAGGCAAAAATTTCTGGTAACACACCCCCTGACACGGGCGTGTAGGGGGGCATGTCAGCACTGTACAAAATGCGGCTGGAGATTTGACGGGAAAGTGGACTTCGGGCTGGACACATGTCAGTCTCGCATTGGTCACGCCCCAGGTCACGGGCGTGACTCTAGGCGTGTCGGGGAGGCAGATCTGGGCACGGGTCTGAGCTGTCACCCGGTCTTATCGAGTTGAAAAATCGTCGAGCGCGATTGTCGAAGAGTTTGACGATCGTCGAGAGCGAGTCTTGATCGTCGAACGAAAATATCGTCGAGCAGGACAAATCGTCGAGCAGAACAAATCGTCGAGCAGAAAAATGGGTTCGACGATCGTCGAGCGGGAAGATCGTCGAGCGCGGGTACTTGTCAGCCAGGTGGAGGAGTCACGTCCTTGGTCACGGGCGTGATGCTGGGCGTGTCGGGTTGGTCAACGATCGTCGAGTTGAAAACGTCGAGCATAATTTTCGTCGAGCTTGCTGATGTGGTCACGGGCTTGGGTCACGCCCCGTGTCGGATTGACACGGGCGTGTGGCCGGGCGTGTCGACGATCGTCGAGCGGAATTCGTCGAGCAAAGAATAAAAAGAATTCGCTTATAAATTAACTCGAAACAAGATTTTTGGAAGGCAAAAATGTTAAGAAATAGTATATTCGATTTTATTTGTTACATAATTTAACAAAATATTTTTTGGAATTTTTAGAGTTTATCTTCTTTTTTTTTATTTTTTTTGTGATTATCATTTTTTTGAATTTTTAAAGGTTTTTATCTCTTTTTTTAAGGATTTTTTGTTTTAATAATTTTTTTTTGATGTTTTTAGATTTTTAGATTTATTTAAAAGAAAGGAATGAGAAAGAAGAGTTATTTACAAAGAATATAGTGGGGAAAGAGAAAGATTTTTATTTTTATTTTTTTTTAAAAAATAATGTACCAGGTAAAAACTCGAAGGCGGCCCGCGAACAAACTCTATTTGGGTGTTTGGTTCGATGAGTCGACCGCCGCGAGTATGCAAAATGCAAGTTTTTGAAAAAAAAAAAGAAGAGAGGGGGGGGGGAGAGATTTTTTACAGAAAATATTGACAAAGTAAAAAAAAAATTTTAATTTTTGATTTTTTGTGTTTTATGATTTTTTTTGAGTTTTTTTTTAATTATAAAAAAAGCAATTAAAATTTTTTAGATTTTAAGTTTTGCAATTTTTTTTTATTTTTGATGAGTACAGAATAAAAAATGTAGTATAGGGAAACAACCCCATACTTAAACCCAACATTGTCTCCATTATTGCAGTCTAAGTATATGGAACGATTAATATACAAAATATAATATGTGCAAAAATAAAAAGAGAGGGTAGGAACTTCCCTAAGATGAGTTCGGGGAGGCCCGGGTTGAAACCCTACATTATTGTTAGAAGAAGAAGAAAGAAGCAAAAATATAACATAAAAAATAAAACGAAAATATAAACTCGGCGAAAAGATTGTGGGTGGGTGGGGGGCATGTGTGTGGTGATTCGTAAGCTAACGTCTTATCTATAAGAGTGCGATAGAAATGCGCTCCCCTAGCGCGCACAAAAGTGAGAAGCACGCCAAATCAAAATAAATCAAAATATAATAAGTTAAATTAAATTAAACAAAATATATACATTGTTTTTTTTGTTTTTAAAATCAAATTATTATATTTTTTTTGTTTTTAAGTAGATTTTTAGTGTTTAGTTTGTTTTTTTTCATAAGGAAAATATATTTTTTTGTTAAGTTTTTTCATTTTTTAGATTTTTTTAGTTTTTTTAGTTTTATATAGTTTTTTTTGTTTTTTCTTTCAAATTTTTAGTTTTATAGGTTTTACAAATTTTTTAGTTTTATAAGGTTTTCAAATTTTTAGTTTTATAAGTTTTGTAAGTTTTTTTAAGTTATTATTATTATTATTATTATTAGTAGTTATTGTAAATTTTTGTGGGCCCTTTTTATAATTTTTAGTATATATATATATATATATATATATATATATATATATATATATATATATATATATATATATATATATATATATATATAAATAGGTAAAATTAATACATTTCTAGGGTTCAAAATAACGACGCGAAAATCCACGGCAATGGCACCAAAAACTTGATTGATTAAAACTCTAAAAATATTTACGGTCATGCGGCGACCCGAGCGGTTTATTTAAGTAAAGCGGTAGTGGTTTTTTATTTAGAAAATGGGGTGCGCTTATTTATTTATTTTTGATAAAAAAAGTTGTGATCGAGTTTTAACGAAAGGAGGCAAGTGCACCTATCATGAGTAGTACAGGATATTCCGGGTGGAATATCGAGGTCGTATTGTTCTCGGAGTCGATTCGATTATTTCTACTCTTCCTTGGAGGGGACTATTATTTTACAGATGACTATCTTGTCGGGATATTTTTTATATATATAAAAAAAGCAAAAAATAAGACAGAAAAACAAAAAAAATGAAAGCAATAAAGATGGAGCTGATGAAAAGCTTAGCGCAACACTATTGAATAAAATTTGAACAAAAATAAATTTTAAATAAAAAGAGATTCTAAATTTCTAATTAATTAAGGCGGAGACTTGGCCGTGGAGGTTCCACTAGAATGTGTTCACTTATCTCTAGGACTATCGCTCACCTGAACGCTAAGACTATTCGACCGAACGTTATTCCGACAAAGGATTCCTCTTAACGACCGCATTACGCTAAGAACCCCGTTATTAGGTGGGGAACCCAATCCAGTAGAGTTGGCGCGCCTCCTCTCTCAAGGGTTAGTGCGGAACTCTCTTTGCCAAGGGGTGATCTGTCCATACGCACGGCCTCTCGACTAGCGTATGGAAAACGGAAATAGGGCCCACACATCGATATGTGGTACTACGCGTCGTTAACCCCGGACAAACCATAAGTACTTTAATTAATTAGAAAAATGAGACCTTTAATTATTTTAAGCTATTTTATTTGTCTCAATGCTCTTCGATACTGAGGGCTAAGAACAGTTAGCCACTCATCGGAATGGGGACAGCTTGCGAGGAAAGTAATAAAAAAAGCTGAAAATGAAAGCAGTAAAATAAAGCAGTAAAGGAAAGCAGAAAATTGCAAGTACTACTCAAACAAGTAGGACTGAAATGAAAGCGGTAAAATGCAAGTCCCGGCGCAAATGCGTGGGCTGAAGAAAGAAAGCGGGTCCTACTAAAATGAGTAGGACTAAATAAATGCTCACACACACACACACTCTTGACTTAAAGTAAAACATACACACACACACACTCGACATAAAGTAAAACACACACACACAAATCCTACTCAAATGAGTAGGGAAAATAAATGTCTGCAATTTAACTCAAATGAGTAGGCAGAAATAAAGAAAATTACAAAATCACGCACTCTATAGAAAGTAAAAAAAGCAAAGTGCCATTTAACTCTTAACGAGTAGGCGGAAATAAATGCGCACACGTACAGAAATGAAAAAAACTAAGTTACCTAAAAATAAAAACAACTGCATTTCTACCGCTAGAATTTGGTAGAAATGCATAAAAAGCGAAAAGAAAAATTAAACGGGAAAAAGTTTTGCAAATAAAAATGAAAATGCAAGTTCTCGAAAAAAAGAAATGATTGCATTTCTACCGCTTGAATGCGGTAGAAATTCGTAAAAAGAAGGCAGAAACATTAAACAGACAAAAGTTTAAAATGAAAATTGAAATGCTCGAAAAATTAAAACGACTATATAACCATTCCTATAACTCCGCAAAAGTGCTAAAAAAGTGCATATAAATAACGAAAAGTTTTACATTCTAAACAAGAAAATCTAAGTTAGAGAAAATGAAAATCACTTTGAAAACACTTTTACGAATCTATAACAATGCATAAAAGGCTATAACAATCCTAAGTTAACAACACTAAATAAAATTTCCGAAGTATAAGAACATGACAACAAGCCTCATACACAAACACACCCGTATAAAAAATGTACAAAAAAAACTAAGTTAAAACAAAAGAAAATAAGATTGCATAAGGTGTGAGTTGCATAGATCCATTCCAAAGGAAATATAAGAGAAGAAAAACACATTTCATTAAATAAAAAGACGAGTCACAAAGACACGAAAATAAAAGCTAAGGAGAGGGGGAGAAAATATCCCTTACATAATCCTTGGAAGAATTCCAGCAGCACAACACCTTATACAAAATGGTTCCAAAAGGGGAACAGGATTACATCCAGCAAGCTGGTTGAAATATGCAAAAATTTCAGGTGACACGCCCCCTAACACGGGCGTGTAGGGGGGCGTGTTAGCACTGTACAAAATGCGGCTGGCGATTTGACGGGAAAGTGGACTTCGAGCTGGACACGTGTCGGTTTCGTGTTGGTCACGCCCAGGTCACGGGCGTGACTCTGGGCATGTCGGGGAGGTAGATCTGGGCGCAGGTCTGAGCTGTCATCGGGTCTTGTCGAGTTGAAAAATCATCGAGCACGAATGTCAAGGACTTCTACGATCGTGGAGCACGAGTCTTGATCATCGAACAGAAATATCGTCGAGAAGGACAAATCGTCAAGCTGAACAAATCGTCGTGCAGAAAAATGGGTTCGACGATCGTCGAGTGGGAATATCTTCGAGTGCGGGTCCTTATTAGCCAGGTGGAGGAGTCACGACCTTGGTTACGGGCGTGACGCTGGGCGTGTCGGGTTGGTCGAAGATCGTCGAGCGGAAAACGTCGAGCAGAATTTTCATCGAGCTTGCTAAAGTGGTCACGGGTTTGGGTCACGCCCCATGTCAGATTGACACGGGTGTGTGGCCGGGCGTGTCGACGATCGTCGAGCGGAATTCATTGAGCGCGTCTTTGATCATTCCTATAAAGCGACTATATTATAGGACAAAAGTTAAAAATGAAAATTGAAATGCTCGGAAAATTAAAGCGACTATATTATCATTCCCATAACTCCATAAAAGTTGTTAAAAAGTGAGAATAAAGCGAAAAAAACAAAAATGTTTTACAACCTAAAGAGAAAAATCTTAGTTAAAGAAAATGAAAATCACTTTGAAATCGTTTTACGGATATATATGAATGAAAAATAATGCTATAAAATCCTAAGTTTAACAAAACTAAGTGAACATAACTAAATATAAAAGCAAGAAAACTAATCTCATACACACACACACCCTTTTAAAAGAGAACGAAAACAAAGTTAAAACAAAGAAAGAAATAAGATTACATAAGAGTAGCCACATAGTTGAAGTCCAAACCATAAAAGACGAAAATCTACAATTTTATTAAGCTAAAAATGAAGATTACAAAGCTAAGAAAATAAAGGAGAGGGGGAGAAATTTCCCTTACATAGCATTTGGAGTCATCCGAGCAGCATAACTCTTATACAAAATGGTTCAAAAGAAGGAACAGGATTACATCCAGCAAGATGGTTTAAATAGGTAAAAATTTCAGGTGACACGCCCCCTGACACGGGCATGTACGGGGGCGTTTCAGCACTGTACAAAATGCGGCTGGCGATTTGACGGGAAAGTGGACTTCGAGCTGGACACATGTCGGTCTCGCATTGGTCACGCCCCAGGTCACAGGCATGACTCTGGGCGTGTCGGGGAGGTCGATCTGGGTGCGGGTTTGAGATGTCACCGGGTCTTGTCGAGTTGAAAAACGTCGAGCGCGAATGTCGAGGAGTTCGACGATCGTCGAGCGTGAGTCTTGATCATCGAACAGAAATATCGTCGAGCAGGACAAATCGTCGAGCAGAAAAATGGGTTCGACGATCATCGAGCGGGAAGATTGTCGAGCGCGTGTCCTTGTCAGCCAGGTGGAGAAGTCACGCCCTTCGTCACGGGCGTGACGCTGGACATGTCGGGTTGGTCGACAATCGTCGAGCTGAAAATGTCGAGCAGAATTTTCGTCGAGCTTGCTGAAGTGGTCACGGGCTTGGGTCACGCCCCGTGTCGGATTGACACGGGCGTATGGTCGGGCGTGTCGATGATCGTTGAGTGGAATTCGTCGAGTGCGTCTTTGATCGTCGATCGGAAATGACACGGGTGTGTCGTCTTTGCTGACACGGGCGTGTTGGGTCAATTTTTGGGCAGTTATTCTGAAATTTTAGAAAATCAAAATAAGTTAAGTTAGAATCAATTTTAACAAAATATGAATACTTTATTAAAGGAAATTTGTTGAAAGAAAATAAACAAAAATGACTTAATTAATATACATAAAAATAGGTATATTTACAATTCATCAGAAAGAAAAAACTTAAAATTTACTGGCGTACCTGTGATCAATTGCTCTGAGTTTTGAGGTTGAGCCAGATCCAGTACATAGACATGCTTCCTCTCATGACTGCGGTCTCCACCCTGGAATACACGTCCTCGGCCACATCCTCGACCTCCAAACTGCTGAGCAGGTAGGGCAGCCGGTGATGCTAGTAGTGGTGCCCCCTTCATGGGGCAGTTCCTCTGGATATGCCCCACATGATGACAGTAGGAGCACTTGGGCGGGGGATATGCCATACACCCCAGGTCACTACAGCTCTCGCATCTGGAGAGGTTGAGGAGCCATTACCACCTGCTCTCTCGGCTTCTATCTCACCTCCTGACGAGGCTGCTCTTCTACCCTTCTCCCATCTCTCCCATCAGTAATGCGGCCCCGTCGCTGATCATTTTTGGCTCCCCGGCTCTAATCCTCAGTTAGCCGCTTCCGGCCTCGAGTAGTGTGCCCATCTGCCTTAATTCTCATTGCCATCTTCAATATCTAATGAATAGGCCTGTCGGATACGAACAACAGAGCCTCTCTTAGATCCTCTCGTATGCCCTTGTAAAACCTCTTGGTGTATCCTACCTCATCCAGCTGATAAGAGTCTGCGAACCGGGATATATGATTGAACTCCCGGTGGTACTCCACCATTGTCTTGCTACACTGCCTCAACTGTAGAAATCTGTCTTCCAGCTCATCTCTGGCCTACTGCGGAACAAAATGCTCCAATAGTGCGGCCCTGAACTCCTCCCAAGAAATCTTTGCAACCTCTCTATCAGTAAACGTCGTGTCCAGCAATGTCTTCCACCATCTCTTGGCATGGGACTCCAAGCAAGATACCACCGAAGGCACCCTCTCATCCCATGGGCACTGTATCCCGGTCAACATATCATACATGATGTCCAGCCACTCTCCATCCGAACGGCCAACTCTGTCCCCAAGTAGGATGTGGCAGAAAGTCCTTGAAAAATACTCAACCAATTGGCCCCCGGGTTTGGATGTAGAGCCGGAACCTGCTGGGCCCTGAAAGCCTCTGTTTGACTGTCAGAGTCTGCACCATCTCCAACTGTAAGAACGGAGTGGGAACTGGGGAAGGTGGTGCAACATTCGGAGTCTGATGAACTATGCCCTGTGGTGTAGGCAATGCCGGAGGCTACGTAACAAAGGACATTTGTAAGTAATCGACTCAAACCTAATTAAAAGTGGACAATTTACATGTGATCCCCCATAAGGGCACACCATTGCTTCACTACAAGAAAATTGACATTTAGTGATGAAAATTTTAGTCACTAAATATTGCGGCGTGGTCACTAAAGATATTTAGTGACCAAATTTTATCTGTCACAGGATGGTTGCAAAAGGCTCGTCGCTAAATGTATTTAGAAACCAAATTAATTTTCGTCACTAAAAGTATGCTTTTAGTGACAACTAATTTTCATCACTAAATGTGCAATTTTAGTGACCATTGATTTTCGTCACTAAATATTTTTTTTAGTGGCAACTAATTTCGTCACTAAATGTACTTTATCAGTGACTGAAAATTTTAGTCACTAAAAATTTTGAACACTAGAAATTTTGAAGAAAACAAATTTAAATATACAATAAAAATAATTAAACACCAAAATTTAGTGAAACTAAATTGAACTTCTATTTTCTGAAAGAATTTCAGTGAAAAGATAATTTTGCTTTTAATTTTATTAATAAAAAAGGAAGGTGGGAGATAGCCCAAACCCCTCAATACAAATCAATAGAGCACTTATTTTTATTAAATTAAATACATTAAAAAATTATAACAAACGATCTGCACATAATGATTAATCACTTTCTTCTTCTTTGGCTTGTTCTTCTTGCCTTCATCCTTCTTTAGTGCCTCCTTTGGTTTCTCATTCTTGGGTTCTTTCATCAGTTCGACCACTGTTAGCTTTCTCTCATTCATATAATCGAGATCATATCAATTCCTATCATATTAGTATGAGGAATACATAAGTTTGCTGATTTGAAACATTGAGAGTAACTCATTTAATAGTCAAAACATGAATGATACAAAATTTAATTTGAAAACAACTTTAACCTGTCATTGCAAGCAACTATAGAAGAGCAACAAATGCAACACATGATATAAGACTCACATCCATATTTAACCCATTATTAAGAGAATGGCTCTTATTTATGCTTATGGGAAAATCGCCGAATGTAACAAAGTATTATGAACCTAAACCTAATACTAAATATCTGATTCTTACATATGCCAGGAGGATGACAGAGCTTCCATGCTGATGAAATCTAGATTTTCTCTTCCCAGTTATAATCCCAAGCATCAAGACACCAAAACTGTATGCATCAGACTTTGTAGAGAACTGCCCCTTCATAGCATACTCAGGAGATATATATCCATTGAAAATGTGCATAAAAATATCAAAACGTGATGAATTGCATGCTTTCAAACAAATCCCATCAGCATACAATCATTTGAATTAATTTGCACTTACTATGTCCCACCACCTTATTAGTGGTGTTTAATTCCAATTTAATTAAACAGAAAATTCTTACCACGCCAAAATTTGAGATCTTTGGTTTGAAATCATCATCTAAGAGGGCATTTCTTGCTTTCAAGTCACTGTGGATAATGGTGATCGAGTCTGGAGTGTTTGTGAAGATTAAGAAGTCTCTGCGCTATTCCTTCAATTGTTTGAAAACGGCATGCCCAATCTACTTTTGCCTTTTGATTTGTATCTGTGAGGAAAAATATTGACTCAGAGATGCATTAATTCATTAAATGGGCATGGAATTGGAGATGATTGATTGTTGAATGACAGATTATCAGCAGCATCATACCAAAAAGTAAGAGATCCCTTTTATAGAAAAGAGCTAGTTTTTCATCTAACTCTGAATGATAATTAAAACAACATATGAGAAGAGAAGTGTTGCGACTATATTATGTTGGAAAAGAACCTCCGATAGCCCATACTTCAAACTTCACACACCCCATCAAATCTATCAGTATGAAGTAAATCAGCCTAGTGCAAAATTAACCCAAACAGGCAAACAATGTATAATTAAATTATAAACAAAGATGCATATTGGTGGTTAATGCATAGTCATAAGCAATTTTCATAGGGAATAAGAATTATAGTTTCTTTATTTCCCATAAAAATCATATAAATAGGCATAACAAACAAAGGATACTTGAGAGTTTAAGAAAAGTATATGCAGTGCAACATATCTTCAAGAATTGTTATTTCCAGTAGCTCAAGAAAGAAAAACCGAATTGTTGTTGGAAGCGAAGGAAGCATTTAACAAAAAATATATGTTCCACCTAACCTTACATGACAAAAAAATTCCTAAAGTTGTGATTTTCCCTATAAAAAAGTGATCTCAGTCACCCTTTTACATCAATGTATTAACTTACATTGCGATATAAGCACAATAGCATTACACCTTTGATGATCTTAGCGGAGAAACATAAACATTATGAGCACCGTAAACATTCTTTGGAGACATGTCAGGAAGATTTGGGAAATAAGATAACTGATGTGATCCTGGAATGGTGCCTCCAATTGACACAAGAAAACTAAAAATAGTTCACCGCTATAAAGTAGATGAAGCAACATGCATAATGTGAAATCGATGATACTAGAGCAATAAGACATCATACCATCTAAATTGCTAATTTCAGAAGGCCTCTCAGATTTTGAATGAGCTGCAGTAGAGCCTATCTCCACCTACAAAGACTTGATAGAAGGAATAAACATTACATTTGTAAAATTTAATGATATAAACATGCTCTTGAACTTTTTTATGTATGCAGCAGGTTCAACATAAGCAGCAGTGAGAGCACCTGAATATGGTTTGCCAGCATGTATTGAATGAAATGCCTGCTCGGATTGCAGCAAGTGAGAGAAGTGTGCAACAGCCTTCTCATACTATCCCTTAGCCTGATAGATAAGTCCCGTCATCCATGAAAAATGCATAACATTTTCATTAACAATCTGTAATCGTTGTTACTGTGGTAGCTGTAACTATTGTTGCAGGCTCAAGCATGTGTTCATATGTGAGATACATAGGACATAGAGATACATAAAATATCCAAGGTGTCTTATTATAGTGTGATACAAAAAATAGCAAGAACAGTAGTTCTCCAAAGATTAAGAGCGAAGAGTAGTAATAGTCTACTATGAGAACTTAAAAAGAAAGAGAAAAAGAAAGAACCATTGAAGGATGAATCGTTTCAGATAATTGAATGGAAGGATAAGTGCATCAACTATGATAAGTAAAAAAAGTAGAAAGATTCAATATAAAAAAATTCATAATTAGCCAAAGTTCCTCTAGTTAGTACTATCCATCTGATCCTCTATTTGTCTTTGTTCTATAAATGCCATCATTCGTTCCTCTATTTTCTCCATGCGTGCTTCTCTTTGCTCCATTCGTGCCTCTCTCTGAGCCACTTTGTCCTCCATTTCTTGAAAACGTGCGCTCATATCTGCTTCTACTTCCGCTCGAATTTGTGCTTTGAGACGTTGTCCATTACTACTTTCACGTTCCAAAGGTTTTGGTCCTGGGCCCATGCCAGGAATATAACCTGATCGTTTACCAAGCACGATTGTATAAGCTTCTTTCGTGGTTAATTTGTCTTCCCCTTTCTCTTTTTTTTGTTCCTCATGAAGTTCCAAAAGCTTATTATATATATCTTCTGCAGCCTCATCAGTCCACTGATTTTGTTTTCCCTTTTTAGTTTTCTCCCACAACTGTATGTATATAGGCAATTGTTGATCTTTATGTGCAACTTGTCTCTGCATTATGAAAACAAAAAACATAAAATTGAAGTTGACAACTAATAAATTAAAAAATAATTATAGGAACGTTAAAAATATTACCAGCTCATGTATTGTTCTCGCTATAGACTTTGTAGTAACATGAGATTTCATTTTTTGTAGGCTCCCATTTTTTGTTCACATCACTAATTTTCTACAATGAATTAATAAGAGAAATCAATATATTAGGAATATTTAATTTAACAAACACTTTATAATTAAAACATAAATAAGTCAATTAAAAATATATGTTGTCCACACCTTGAATTTAGCGCTGCCCCAATATCCAATTAGCCAACTCCATTGCTCTGGATCGATATCTTTAGGGCAATGTTCACGCCTTTGAGCATCAGTAATCCATTTTAAATAATGTTCGTTATGCAAACGAGCGCGCCAAACATTATAGATTCAAAGAAGTGAAGATATAAGGTCATACATAACATGATTCTCATTTGGAAGACTGAATTCGAACTAAAACAAGATACAACATATTAAAATGTTGATGTGTAAAAAACATGTTCAATTCATGTATTTACTTTAAAAACTTCATTACTTACATAGATGATATCAATTATTTTATCGATTATATCAACTGGAACATGAGCCCATCTCTCCACATTCAAAGGAGCATAGAGCCTTACAATGCGTCCACTCCTCGTGATAAGCTCTTGAGATCTATCACCAACAAATCTGTGAAGGTTAGCGGGAAGATGAACTTCAACCTTCTCAGTAGAATCATAATTTCTCTTAGACCATCCAATCCCAGTGGTTGGACCACATGTCCTTTTCTTAATTTCGCATGTACCTATTACTTGACATCTTAGTGTTAAAACATTTCAAGTTAGTGAATCTAAACAAAAAATGAGAGTAAATTCATCAATATTACCATGCCCAAGATCCGTTGGATTTGAATGTAAATGATGATCAACCTAAGGCTCGAGATGATCAAGTTCATGCCTATGCTCATATGTATTCTCCTCTTCATTTATCAAATCTCGATCCAACTGGAGTGACAATTGTGAGTGTATTGGTGGTTGTTGATAGGACCCAATACTTGTATTTTTTGTTGTTTTGTCTTTTATAGATTATGGTGCATTATTTTTTATAGAATGAAGTGTTTTATATTTTATACTTGCTTCATGAGTTTTTCCCCTGGATTCGATGTTTTAGAATGTGAATCTTTTGTGGGGGGTAAAAGTAAAGGTGGACTAAATGATTTAGCAATAGAAGAAATACGAACTGCAGTGGTTCTTTTGGAATTGAACATGTGAATCTTTTGCTCCATGTGTGCTTCTCTTTGCCAATCTATTGGATTTTGGATTTCTACCAAAGAATCTTTAGCTTTAGCACTTATATTTATATTCCCTGCCATTTAATCTTTTATGGTACCTGTAAGAAATGGATGTATTAGAAATATCATGAGAAAGTAATTATGAAAACTGAAAGAAATTAACATTCTCTCCTGAAGAGTTTAACCACTATATATATATAGTTCTCATGCTGCTCTCTACCTATATATACTGTTTAACAACAAGAGCTTATGCTGCAACAACTCATGCTCATGCCTCTACATATATAGAGGCTTTAAAAACTTACCTTCCAGATATCGCAATGCAACACATGTGTAGGACTACAAATCAAATCAAATCACATGAGTCAGAGAAATGAAAAAAATTGCAAAGATAATGCTCAAAGTAAAACTGAATTAAAAGGAAAGTAAATGCAAATTTATGTCATTAAAAAGTACAAAAATATGAAAAAAAATGATAGAAAAAAGGTATTAAACATCCTCATTTTCTGCATCATCCTCAAATTCATCAACAATGTCATCATCATGGTCCTCTTCATTCAGAACCCTTCTTTGACAAGATTGATCTCTTTTCTTAATTGTCATAGCCGCAACATCAGTTCTTTGTAAGACCATTCCTGTGTCATCATCATCTATGACAACATTAAGTACTGGGCTTGACCCTACATCTGTATCATACAAGTGAATTTCTTCTTCATTGAAATCTTCACTGTCTTTGGCAGAAAAATCATTGAAGTGACGAGGCATTGTCTTTATTACCAATCTCCAATCTTTATTTTTGTTGTCTGCTACATAATATATTTGTCCAACTTGGCAAGCTAAGACAAAAGATTCATTGGTTCTCAAATTGCGTTTTGCAGTATCAGAAATAATTCCATTTTTTTCCTTCTTGTAGCCTTTGCCTTCATGGTATGTATCCCACCAGTCACATTTAAACAAGACAATTTTGTATCCAACACCATAATGTAATTGAAGAATGTTCTTTAAAACACCATAATATTCTTTGCCACCAGATTGTTCATCACCCTTTACAATGATGCCACTATTCTGGGTCTTACGCCTAATTTCACGATCATAAGTGTGAAACCTGAAGCCATTAACAATATAACCAGTAAAATGTGTCGCCCCTTTCCTTGGACCACGTGCTAACTGTAAAAGTTCTGTGTTAACTCTTGGATCCCCTTCATAGTGTAACTTAGATGCCTTTTGAAAAATGAATATATTATCAGAAAAGTAAATTAAATCATAATAACAATAACTCTCTAAGGTAGAGGATAAATTGTATTACACTACTTAATTACCTGTATTTCAAACCATCTAACAAAGGCTGCTTCATGTCTTCTTCCAGCATCTTTAGAATACATTGGCTCAAGATCCCTCAGATGCTCCCTATAAATAAAAATGATCGGTGGAATATTGGTATTATAATTTGTTAATATGTTTTTAGAGAGCAAAGTTGTGAGACTTACTCTATAAATGGTTCCACCTCTGGACAATTTCTTAATATGTACAATTGAGCACGATGCCAATCTTCGTATGCCAAATTCTTTTCAAATCCTTTACCTAGTGGCCTCCCTGACTTTTGAAAAATGGATAGACTTGAATCTTGTATGTCATTTCCTTCATCAATATTTCTAGTTGGACGATTCAACTTTGTCTTAATTTTACCAATATATCTTGAACAAAATGCCAAGCACTCGTGGACCAGGTAACCATTTGCCATTGAACCTTCTGGGCGTGCTTTATTTCTTACAAATGATTTAAGTGTCCGCAAATATCTACATGACAACGTTCAAGGATTATAAGTGATTATGTTAAAGCAAAAAAAAAATCAACAAAAAAATAATGCATACCTCTCAATTGGCTACATCCATCGATATTGAATCGGAGCAGCAATTTTAGCTTCCCATGCAAGATGAATTGGTAGATGCATCATGATTGTGAAAAATGAGGGAGGAAATATCTTCTCCAGTTTGCATAGTATAATAGGAATATTACTCTCAAGTCTATCTAATACTTCAATACTTAATGTTTTAGAGCTCAACTCTTTGAAAAATAGACTCAATTCAACTAGAGGATCATAAACCTCCTTACGAACAATGCCATGAAGAGCTGGGGCAAGTTGATCTTGCATGAAAACATGACAATCATGAGCCTTCATTTTTAAAACCTTACCTTCCTTAGAATTTATACATCTTCTTATGTTAGATGAATAACCATCTGGAACTTTAATATTCTCTAAGAAATGACATACATCCCTTCGCTCAGCTAACGTTAAAGTATAGCAGGCTTGTGGCATGATATAATAACCATCTTTCTTTATTGGATGTAATTCTGCTTTTAAGCCCATTTCTTTTAGGTCTAATCTAGCATACAAATCATCGTTTCTCTTCCCATCAATATTCAAAATAGTCCCCAATATATTTTCTATAACATTTTTTAGAATATACATGTAATCTAGACAATGTCGTATCTCAAGAGTTCTCCAATATGGTAACTGAAAGAAAATACTCAACTTCCTCCAGTTATAAGGCAGCAATGTTTCATCTTGCTTTCTTTTTTTTTCGATGCTTTCCAAATATCACATTGTCGCATTCTTTTAACTGTTCTAAAATCTCATCCCCTGAAAGGTCCTTTGGTGCAGATTGGGTTTCTATTGTTCCATCAAACGACTTCTTATCTTTACGCCATCTATGACCTGAATCCAAGAAATGCCTGCTTCCCATATAACTATCCTGTACCCATTCCGCAATCGACACGACCATGTATCCTTATTGCAATAAGGGCATGCTAGCTTGCCTTTGGTGCTCCATCCTGATAGATTCGCATAAGCTGGAAAATCATTTATTGTCCACAGCAAAGCTGCACGCATTTTAAACTTGCACTTTCCATAAGCATCATATGTACAAGCTCCAACTTCACATAAAAGTTTCAACTCATCAATCAATGGTTGTAAATAAACATCTACATCATTCCCAGGTTGTCCTGGACCAGGGATAATCAAGGACATTATAAAATTAGGAGTTTTCATGCACATCCATGGTGGCATATTATATGGGACTAAAACAACTGGTCATATACTATAATTTGTGCTCATAAGACCAAAAGGATTAAATCCGTCACTCGCTAAACCAAGTCTAACATTTCGTGTGTCTGATGAAAATTCATGGTGTTTTTCATCAAATGACTTCCAAGTAAAGGTATCAGCTGGATGTCTCAACAAACCATCATCGTGTCATTTTTCTTTATTCCACCTCATATCCTTGGCCGTCCTAGAACACATATACAATCTTTGAAGTCTCGGTATCAAAGGAAAATGTCTTAATACCTTGTTTGGTATGTTTTTACTTCTCTTTGCATGAGCATTACTTTTCGCATTACTGTTGTCCTTGCTTGATTGCCATCTGGATGTGCCACAAGTGGGACAACTTACATAATCTGCAAATTTATCGCGGTAGAGAATGCAATCATTCAAGCAGGCATCTATCTTATTACACCCCATTCCAAGCTCTTGCATGTATTTTTTAGCTTCATAAAAGCTACATGGCAGAGTTTCACTAAATGGAATGGCCCTTTTTAGTACTTTAAGTAATTCCGTAAAAGACCGATCAGTCCATCCATAATCTGTTTTAAGTGTGAGCAAAGTAACAATAAATTGAAACTTTGAGAATTCTTTGCAACCTGGATATAATTCTTTTTCAGCATCATTTAACAAATCATAAAATTTTTTAGCTGCTTCATTTGGGTCTTCATTATTACATTCGTCTGTATTCTCATTCATGTTGTTATAACCAACATTAACATCATCCACCATAGCGTGCATATCATCATGTTCTGTAATCTCTTGCCCACCTTCACCAAAAATTGAATTATCATTATCACCACCCGGGTTAATGTAATTGTCTTCTCCATGACATGACCACCACTTATAAGTCCTGACAATTCCATTAATAATAAGGTGTCCAAACACAATATATCGAGTGTGAAACAAAATATTTCCACATTTATAACATGGACAACGAATACTGTTTCCCCTGGCAGAATGGATAAAAGCGAAATTCAAAAATTCATTCACTCCTTTGATATAGGTTGGTTGTCGTCGATCATTAAGATTCATCCAACTCTTGTCCATTGCACTATAAAAATCCTTGCAAATGAAATTGTCTGCAGAAAACCAAACTGAAAAACAAAACATTCAACAAAATCAAAGTAAAAAATGTGAAAAGAAATTCCTCCGCTCAAACATAAAACACAGAATTCAATGCAGCATGGAGATGAAGAACATGAGTTCAAATTGAAAGCAGAATTTGTTGCAGTATTTTCCTCCCGTTCTTCTGATTGGATAGGAGTTTTCCTGCATTTTTTGCAGTATATGTGGCTATTTTCCTCCTGTTCTTCTGATTGGATGGGAGTTATGGAATGGAGTTGAGATAAAAAGCATAACCATTTCTATTTTTACTTACTGAACAATTGTATTAAGTTGAGAAGTAAAGCTTCTTAACTAAAAACTTATAGTTTTAATTCCAAATTAATGCAAGCTTGACTTAATTGAAAGACAAGTCATCTCAACTCAAATGAGTTGTTTCAGATTCACTCACCACTGAGTTTATGTAGTAAATCACATGTGAAATGGTTAATGGAAAATCAATTGAAATCCCAAGTTAGTGAAGAATGCTAGAATTTGACAACGAACGAAAAATACACAATTTCTATTTGAAAAGTTCAATTCTTAGATTCACAAAGCAAATGATTGTTGGTGAAATCCCATTCAAAATCAAAATCCACATTCAAAAGCAAAATCCCCATTCAATACCTGAAAGAGTTCTGGCTGGCACTTTGGAAGACTTCAACAAGAGTTCCTGCTGGCACTTTGAAAGTGTTCTGGCTAGCCCATGCGCTAGATCCGGAAGAAATGAAGAATGCTAGAATGATTGGGGTTTGGATTTTAAAAGGAGCAGAACGTTGGACCTGGATTCAAAAGCTGGAGTTCAAAATTGGGAAGAAATGAAGAATGATTAGGGTTTGGATTCAAAATCCCCATTCAAAAGCAAAATCCTCATTCAATACTTGCAAGGCTGGATCTGGATTCGGGAAGAATGATCAGGATTTGGAAGAAGAAGAAAGCCGGTGTTCGACAACTTTGACACCTTTCGACTTCCGCCTTCTGCCTTCGACAGATCGACGAGAGTAACGAGGCGACAGTAGGGAAGCGAGCGGCAGTCCGTTGGAGGAGAAAACCTTGTAGGTGAACTGCCGAAGTGGTGAAGTCGCCATTGTGCGATGTGTGATGTGCGCTGTGCGGAATGCGGAAGTGGGGACGAGGGAGAACGGGATTGTGATTTGCCCTAGAGGAATTGGGATTCACTATAGCGGGATTGGGATTTACGGAAGACTGATAGATCTCAAAATAATTTATGTTTATTTTTGTGACCATCATATTTTGTCACTAAATAGTTTTATTTAGAGATCAGGTATATTTTGGTTACTAAAAAACTTTTTTTGTGACGCAATATTATTTTGGTTGCTAAAAAAATTATCTTTTGTGACCAAATATTTATTTTAGTCACTAATGCGGTGGAAATCAACATTCAGTGACCAAGCTCTAATTTAGTCACAAAAAGTATATTTTTAGTGACAAAAAATATTTCGTCACAAATATTTCGTCACTAAAAGCTTGTTTTCTTGTAGTGCTTCCACTACTTAGTTTGTCTCCAAACTAAACTCGCGCGAGGGTGAGCCAGGGTTTGTGGACTGCTTCTTTTCGATCGAGGTGTCCTCTGATACCACTTTTTAGACAACCCTTTTTTTCTTTCTAGAACCACAGAGTCTTAGGACCAGAACCGCCGCTTTGCGATGACACCTTCACGCCCGGGAAGGTCATCACTACAAAAAGCCGATTCTGCCGGCCAAATCGATCATAGAAAATATAGCAAAAGAGTAAAAGAAAAGTCCACAGGAATCACATATATAGTAAATAATTTCCACGAAGTGATAGTCCACAGAAATAATAATAATAAAGGTATTGAAAATAGAGCTCATGCCCGGTACATCAATATCCTCACTACACATCACTCAGCACGGAAGAAAAACTAAACATCTACAAATGATCGGGACTCACAGTCCCAGCTGTCTGAACTCCAGTGCTAGACTGTCCCATCTCCAAGCATGCGGAGCTCCGGGGATGCTCCTCCATGCTGGGCTCCACGATACCCTAAAATGATTTGGTCCGAAAATCGTTAGTCTAAAACATTAAGTTCTATAATCCCCCACCATGGCTCCTAGGCACCGAGCGGAGAGGAGGAAAGGGAAGCTCTGAAGTTGGAGAATAAACAAAGAGCAGGTGATAGCGGAACTAATCTAGCAGATCTATAAGTATAAGTCGCAGTAATAAAAGCATGCAAAGCTGAACAACTAAAATGTAACCCAAACTTATATGAAATCACATAAGCAAGGGATCTTCTACAAGGCTCATATCTTATAAATAGTCTCATTCTAATTTATACGATAGGGTGTCGGTTTTCTAGCAAGCATGTATATATTTAAAGAATGATAACCTTAACTTATAAACGCGCTCACGCAAGCTTATAAACTAAGGGGTCATTTTGCAGGGCCAATTGTATAAAGCATCCCATACCACTTTATACAATAGGTGTCAGGGTTATATGCAATGATGATGCTATGACATACAAGTATGATATTATGTGAATCATGCATGTGCAACACACCCACTCGACTCTGTGCACACAGACCTTTTGTTCCACCTCTCTGTAGCCTAACCTCCCAGGATACCTCCGTAGTGGCAAACAGAAGTGGTGGGTTGGGCCTCTCCCACCTCTAAATCAGTAATAGCACTACCAGTCAGACCTATTGTAACGCCCCAAAACTCAAAAGAGCGACGGGAGGCATTTTGAGCCAAGTTTGGAATCTGGCAGAGGTCACACGGCCTGGGACACGAGCATGTAATAGGCCGTGTCCTTGGTGGGTTGTGGCGTGTTTGATACAGAGCCTGCTGTGTCGACATAGGGCCTGATGTGTTGACATATGGCCTGCTGTGTCGACACAGGGCCTGCTGTGTCGACACAGGGCCTGCTGTGTCGACACAGGGCCTGCTGTGTCGACACAGGGCCTGCTGTGTCGACACAGGGCCTGCTGTGTCGACACAGGGCCTGCTGTGTCGACACAGGGCCTGCTGTGTCGACACCGGGCAGCTCTGTCGACACAGGGCCTGCTTTGTCGATACAGCCAGGGCCTGCTATGTCGGCCTGCTGTGTCGACACATCCAGGGTGTGTTGTGTCGACACAGGTTGTGTTGTGTCGACACAGAGTGTCGGCATAGAGTTTCGACACAGGGGCCTTGGCAGGGTCTCGACTTAATGTTCCGACACAATGTGAGTTTGTCGCAGACGTGTCCTACTCCGGTTTGTGAACCGTGCGGTGTTCCGCCCAGTTTTTCCATGTCAGACCCGGATCGTAGCCGTACCTTTCTTTATGTTGGGATCCGACGGCTGGATGTTATTCCTATAGGGATATACCCGAGTGTAGGGTTTCAAAACCCTCATCTTGTGTTCGCTGGTTCTCTGTCTAAGTTCTAGAGAGAGGGGAGAGCAACAAGGAAGAAGAAGTATAGATCCAGTCACCGGCGGAGCTTCGAAGCTCCAAATCGCGAACCGACTTCGGATTTACGGAGGCAAGGAGAGGGCGTTGCTTCTCATCCGCATACTTTTCCATGGCGCTAAGGAAGAACGCTAGATTAACGATTCTCTACTTGAGCGTGTGAAGCTCTATTTTCCTTTGCATAGGAAGCCCGCTCTCGCAAGTTTGCGGTGAGTTAAGGCGTTCCTTCGGGTAGACATGAATAGTCCCCGTTGTGTACATGTAGAGTCCGTAATCGAGAACAGAAATAGGTATGATGTGTGAAGCCTACCCGGACAAGTTGGTCTGGATCGGTGATGTTGCATTGTATAAATGGCCAGAGAAGTCTCCGCGCAAATGTTTGTTTTTCGGGTTTTCTACGCGGTAGATTGCAGCAGGGAGCCTTAGGGGATAACCTCGAGGTGCACATGAAAAACTGGGAAGATGCTTGATTATGTCGTCTTGGTGGCCTAGGAGCCAACTTGTACAGAACTGGGTTATGTAATATTATGCGTTCAATTCACGGGCTTCGGGGAAGCTTAACTCGTGCCGATGATTTTAAATGTCGTGGCAAGTGAGCAATGGGTTGAGTGGAACAATTCCTGCTCTATGTTGTTCGGTTTTTGAGGCCTACTGAGGGCATGGAGGTCGGGTCTTTGGATGTCGATGCTTTTAAGTGTCATGACTGCTGCTTATAGGCTGTTGATGATTTTAAGTGTCATAACTTCTGCCTAAAAGACTCAAATGCACACATGTTGTCCTGTCCAAGTGGCGGTGGTGGGACCGCGGTTTTGACTGGGTTCACCGAGAATGTGCCCTGAGAGTACGGGGTGTGTGGCCGTGCGTGCCTATGCGTGTGATGTAGTGTTATTACTATATAATGCTTGGTTATGCTAATAAAGTGCAAGGAAGGAGCATCGCCGGCCCGAGCTTGGGGGCGGGATCGTTATAATTTGGTCAGCATAGCTAACCGTTTTCTTTGTTTGCCACCATTCTGGTGGATTGTTGCTTGCAGGTGCTGCAGGACCAAGCGATAAATAGCGGGCAAAAGCCCATGTCGCTAAGCTGGCCCTTGAAGGCCAAACTTTTGAGTGTTTTCTTGTTTATTCATGTGTGACCGGCCTGCGTGCCGTGGTATGGAAGACAAATTTTATTCGAGTAAACATTTGTAAGGCCTTAAGGTCATTGTACTATTGTATTGTACTTCATTCCTTTTGGTTCTATTTAGTGGACATTCGTGCTAGTGCTCCGTTCTTGTTATTTTAACTAATAAAATTGCTTCCGCTAGAATGCTCTGTATAGGATGTTGATATTAGTTGGATGGTTTTCATTGAGTAACCACCAGGTCTGTTTGTGGTATATTGCGTCTGGCCCTGGCCGGACCTACTGCTATATATTATGTGACGTATAGGGGGTGTTAAAGTTTGGTATCAGACTCCTAGTCTCGGTCGGGCTTAAAATGGATTCGTGGACGAATTCTTTTTAGGGTGTGGTGAGCACATGTGTGTGTGTCATCATTATAACATCAAAAGAACCCATGAATGTCCACTTAGGAATGAAAATATACGTGTTTGAGGAACCAACGTGTTCCTATAATTGCTGTTTGCAATTTTGTATGGTTGCTTAATAGTGTTTTGTACAACTATAGGTGACCAGAAGCAGTGCTGGGCTGTCAGAACACCGAGTTTCTGAGGCTAGTAGTGCAGCAAATAATTCTCCTGCAACACCTCCATCGGCTGAGACCATACGATTAGTGGTCGAAGCAGTGTTTTCCATGATCAATACGCAGCGTGCAAGGCAAATGCAGCAGCCCACTCCGGCGATGGAGGAGGTACCTCTTCTAGAGGTTGAGCCGAGAAGGGTGGAACAGGTAGTAGTGGAGCCTTTGGTGCCGAGGCGAGCAACTAAAAGGCAGATCTAGCATGTCATGAGCTTTAATCCTCTTGTGTTCTCGGGGTTGGGAACCCCATCGCAAGATGAAGACTAGCTCTCCAGTGTGAAGAGAGTCTTGACAGCAACGGAGACGGAGGAGTGGCAGATGATTACTATAGCTACGTTCCTGTTGGATTGAGATGCTAGGCTATGGTGGGAGGGTTTGGAGCTGCATCTCTTGAGAGGAAGACAACTTACATACATTTCGATGGAAGAGTTCTCGAGACTGTTCTTGGCTAGGTACCTCCCTTCGACGCAGAGGATAGCTTTGAAGAATGAGTTCTTGAAATTGGTGCAAGGAGAGAGTAGTGTGGATGAGTATCTCCACGAGTTTACTCGGTTGGGTCAGTATGCTAGCTCTACCTTCGCGGATGAGGAGCGTAATACCAACCGTTTTTATGAAGATCTGAGAGATAACTTGAGGCTACTTCTCTCGGGGCCGATGACACAGGGCTTCTTGACCCTAGTTAACATGGCCCGGTCCTTGGAGAAGGATATGAAGAGCGTCCAAGCAAAGAAAAACTCTGGTTATAAGAGGTCGGAGTTCAAAGTGCTGAACTCCTCAAATTCTGTGTTCCGTAAGTGGAACAAGAAAGCTAGGACTTCGGGTCCAGCCCCCTCTACTGGTGCTTCTGGGGCGACTACGGGTCAGACCACGGGCGAATGTTACAACTGTGGGAAGATGGGGCATTATGCCCGTGAGTTCCGGGGTGGACGTCCAAAGTCTGAGTTGAAGCCGGGAGCAACATATGAAGAAAAGGGCAAGGTGGTGGAGTCGGCCACGTCCCATTGTGCTCCGGCTCAACCGAGTGTTTATAAACTTGGCCAATAGGAGGCCATCAAACAAGCGGATGTGGTGACAGGTGTGATTTAAATTTATAGCAAGTTAAATTTTAAATACTTGTTATGCGCGTATTACCTTACCACTGCTTGTTTAGGATTTGTTTTGATTTGTGAGAATCCGATAAGAGCACTTTTTGATACGGGAGCTTCATACTCCTTCTTGTCCGAAGGATTCGTATCGCGCATCGGAGTTCCTTCTTCGATGGCGAATGATAAGTTGGATGTGTTGTTACCGAATGGGTGTTCGATGTGCGCGGATAAAATCTACAGTGTTAAGATTCGCATTGGGAATCAAGAGTTCGATCTGCAAGCGTCGTTACTACCGCTGGTGGAGTTCGACATTATATTTTGCATGGACTGGCTCTTGGAGCAGCAAGCCTATATTGATTGCAGCCGTAAGGAAGTCAGGTTGGGAGTAGGTCGTGAGACGACTTTTACAGGCTTGAAAGGGTCGAGCGAGACGTTGATGTCTGCTCTCCAGGTGGTGAAGGCGGTTCGTGCTGGTGCAGAGCTGTTCTTTACACTAGTGGAGGTTGCAAAGCCGAATCATACATTGGATAGTATTTCAGTTGTAGTTGAGTACCCTTATGTGTTCCCCGCCGATCTTCCTGGAGACCCGCCTCAACGGGAGAAAGATTTCACCATTGAGCTGATGCCTGGAGGGAAGCCTGTGCTGCGATCTCCATATCGGCTAGCGCCTAAGGAAATGGTGGAGCTGAAGGTGCAACTTCAAGAGTTGTTGGAGCAAGGGTTTGTTCATCCAAGTTCTTCGCCTTGGAGCGCACCGGTGCTCTTTGTAAAGAAGAAGGACATGAGCTTGAGACTTTGTATTGATTATCGGGAGAAACAAGCTAACGGAAAATAACAAGTACCCGATCCCAAGGATTGATGATCTATTTGATCAGTTAGTCGGGTCGACGGTGTACTCAAAGTTGGATCTCAGGTCTGGTTACTATCAGCTGAGGATAAGGGAGAGTGATATCCCTAAGACAGCATTCAGTATAAGATACGGGCATTATGAATTTATGATCATGCCGTTTGGGCTCACTAATGCACCGTCGGTGTTCATGGATTTGATGAACCGGATGTTCAGGGAGTACTTGGACCATTTTAAGATCGTCTTCATCGACTATATTTTGGTGTACTCGCAGAGTGAGGAAGATCACTTCAGGTATCTTCATTTGGTTTTGGAGACGCTAAGGAGGAATCAATTGTACGCCAAGTTCTCGAAATGTGAGTTTTGGTTGTCCTCAGTGGCGCTCCTCGGTCATATAGTGAGTGGGGAAGGTATTGCAGTGGATCCGGTGAAGATTGTTGTGATACGAGAGTGGCCTGAGCTTTCTACGGTAGCGGAAGTCTGGAGCTTTCTTGGGCTTGCCGACTATTATAGGCGCTTCGTGGAGAACTTCTTGCCGATAGCGTTACCTCTCACTACTTTGACGAGGAAGGAGAAGAAGTTCGTTTGGATGCCAGAGTGAGCGCGAGCTTTTGAGGAGTTGAAGTGTCAGTTAACCACGGTGTCTGTGCTGAGTTCGCCGAGTGGTATCGAGGGTTTTGAAATCTATAGCGATGCTTCGGGCAGTGGTTTGGGTTGCGTGCTACTGCAGCATGGAAGCATTATAGCGTAAGACTCGAGACAGCTGAAAGTGCATGAGTGGAATTATCCGGCCATGACTTGGAGTGAGCGGTCGTGATTTTTGCCTTGAAGCTGTAGAGGCACTACTTGTATGGAGTAAGGGTCGATATCTATACCGACTATAAGAGCCTGAAATATTTGTTGGATTAGAAGGATCTAAGAATGCGGCAGCGTAGGTGGATGGAGTTCCTATGGGACTATACATTGAAGATCCACTACATGCCAGGTAAAGGCAATGTGTTGGCGGACGCGTTGAGTCATCGGGCCCCATCTCAAGCTAATTGGCTATCGGTCCACAACGAGCGGTTGGTTCAGGAGTTGGAGACGTTGGAGATCTTTTTGCGTAGACAAGCAGTCGAGTGCTGAAGCACTTTTGAATTGAACTGAAGTTCAATATGACCTGGCTGATCGGATTCGGTGGGCTTTGGATGTGGATGGCAACATGAAGCAGATCATCGTTGAAGCTCTAGATGGGTCAAATTCCCAATTTGTTGTTGAGGATGGATTACTTTGGAAAGATGGTCGTCTATGTATCCCAAACATGGGCAAATTGCAGGTGGCTTTGTTGTACGAGGCGCATCATAGCAAGTACTCGATTCACCCGGGGAGCACGAAGATGTAACGTGATGTTAAGAAATTATTCTGGTGGCCAGGACTGAAGAAGGATGTGGCACTGTACGTGGCGAAGTTCCAAACTTGTACCTTGGTGAAAGCGGAGTGCCAAAAACTGGGAGGATTCTTGAAGTCCTTGCCTATTCCGGAGTGGAAGTTTGACGACATTAGTATGGACTTTGTGCACGGACTGCCAAGGTCTCAAAAAGGGAATGACACCATTTGGGTGGTCGTAGATCATCTAACGAAGGTGTCGCACTTCATTCCATATAGGAAGGATGATCCCGTGGAGAAACTGGCGAAGTTATATATGGATAACATTGTACGGCTTCATGGTGTACCCCGCAGCATCGTGAGTGACTGTGTTGGGCGGTTCACGTCCAATGATTGGAGGCTGGTGCAGCAGATGTTGGGAATAAAGCTGAGCTTCAGCACATGCTTTCATCCGCAAATGGATGGGAAAACTGAGAGAGTCAATAGGACAATGGAGGACATGCTTCCAATGTGCGTCCTGGTTTTTGAAAAGCAGTGGGAGGACAACTTATACTTGGCGGAGTTAGTGTACAACAATATCTACCAGGTAAGCATTCAAATGGCGCCCTTCGAGGCCCTTTATGGTAGAAGATGTCGCATGTTATTGTCTTGGTTAGAAACGGGTGAGTCGAAGTTGTACAAGCGACAAGAGGTGGAAGATGCTACTTCATTGGTTCGAACGATCCGAGAGAGGTTGCTTATCGCTCAAGACCGGCAGATGGCGCCCTTTGAAGCTCTTTATGGAAGGCATTGTCGAACTCCCCTGTTTTGGACAGAAGTTGGCGAGAAGCCGTTGCTCGGACCGGAAGTGCTGGAGGATATGAGTACTTCAGTAAGGCACATTCGTGAAAAGCTGAGGTTAGCTCAGGAGCGATAGGAGAAGTATGCAAACCAGCGCAAAGTTGACCTAGAGTTTGCGGTTGGGGACATGGTGTTTTTGAAGGTCTCCCCAATGCCGGGTGTTAAAATATTTGGAAGAAACCATAAGCTAGATCCCAGGTATGTGGGGCCTTTTCAGATTTTGGAGCGCATTGGAGTTTCTACCTATAGACTAGAGTTACCTGATTCTTTCCCTGGTGTTCACGGCGTGTTTCACGTGAGCCAGTTGCGAAAGTGTGCCCGCAGTGAGTGGCATGTCCTTGTATCAGTACCCCGGTTGCAGCCTAATCTCTCGTACGTTGAAGAACCTGTCCGTATTCTGGAGATGCAAGACCGTGTACTAAGAAAGAAAATAATTCCAATGGTTAAGGTTCTCTGGCGAAATCAGGATGCAAGAGGTGCAACTTGGGAATTGGAATCCGCGATGAGAGAATCTCATCCTCAGCTGTTCTCTTAATCTCTCTGGTTAGTATTCTAGTTTCAAGAATTCTTCTGTCTTGTCTCGTTCTCTGCCCTCTTATTTCGTTTGTGTTTCAAGTTTCGGGACAAAACTTGTTTTTGGAGGGGTGACTGTAACGCCCCTGCTTTTTTTTCGGCATTATTGTCTCCCCTGGTTGGCATCTTTGAGATGTAAGGGTGTTACTCTAGTGTTCAGTTGGTGGCGCGTCGCCGTTAGTGCGCTTTCGCGTCTCTTCAATTCAGTCGGCTGAATTCTTGAATCTTTGGCAGAAACGGAAATTTTCACATTTGGAAAACTTAATTGATTGATTTTTTTTCGTCTTGCTCGCCCAGTTCGTCGAACCAACCTTGCTATGTTTGATTCTATCTTATTTTATTCTCTGGGTTCGACGATCGTCGAGCGCTCGACGATCGCTTTCCTTTCTGTTCGCTGGCTGTCGGGTGTCGACACTACTGTGTCGACACTGCCGGCCGGTGTCGACACAGGGTGTCGACACCGCTGGTTGTCGGGTGTCGACACTGCTGTGTCGACACTGCCGGCCGGTGTCGACGCAGTGTGTCGACACCGCTGGTTGTCGAGTGTCGACACTGCTGTGTCGACACTGCCGGCCGGTGTCGACACTGTTTGTCGACACCGCTGGCTGTCGGGTGTCGACACTGCTGTGTCGACACTGCCGGCCGGTGTCGACACAGGGCGTCGACACCACTGGTTGTCGGGTGTCGACACTGCTGTGTCGACACTGCCGGCCGGTGTCGACACAGTGTGTCGACACTACTGGTTGTCGAGTGTCGACACTACTGTGTCGACACTGCCGGCCGGTGTCGACACAGTGTGTCGACACCGCTGGCTGGCGGGTGTCGACACTGCTGTGTCGACACTGCTGGCTGGTGTCGAAACAAGTGTGTCGACACCGCTGTTCTGTAGTGTGTCGGCACCGCCGGGGCGGTGTAGTTGAACCCGGTCCTTACGGCTGTTGAGTATTTATACCCTGCTTCTTATTATCTTTAGCCGACCTAGGTTTCTCCTGCTTTCCGTACCAGAGCGGCGTGTGCAGAGAAGTTTGTCGTCCGTGCCTCTTCCGGCGATCACCGACGGAGCTCCGGTGCTCGGTTCTTCCCACCGATCATGGATCTGGAAGGCTCTCGACGAGAGCTGCGCCCTCAGGGTAATTTCTTCCCCGTTCCTCGAGTTTGTCTTGTTAGGGTTTTCGGCCCTAACCATTTCTCCAGTCATCTTTCGTCCAGATTTCGGCTCCTATCGCGACGCATGGAGATTTGGAGAGTTTTTCCTGTAAATCGAGGCAAGTAGTGTTCTTGCTCTCCCCTTTGTTCTTGATTCTAAATTCCTACCTTCCTTTTTGTTTCTACACTTGTTGAGTTTATCATATTTTGACGGTAGAGATACTTGTTCTGAACTCTCAACTTATTTTCCCCTCTATTTCTGGAATTTATGACTTGATGTCCCTTAAGTTTTAATCTCAAAATCTTGTTGTTCTTTGAAACGCCCTTATGCAGCCCACTTGGTCGGCTATCCCTTGAGTTTATGGTGATGAATAAGCATAAATGAACACTGCTTGTATAATTATGTAACTAAGGAAATTCAGATGAACTTTGCGCGTTGGGGTCCTCCCTCGGCATAGAGTTTTATATTCAGATGAACTATGCGCGTTGGGGTCCTCCCTCGGCGTAGTGTTTTATATTCAGATGAACTATGTGCGTTGGGGTCCTCCCTCGGCATAGTGTTTTATACTCGGATAGGGTGTGCGCGTTGGGGTTCCTCCCTCGGCATGGTAGTTACTAATGAAAGATTGGACTTCGGTTGCTGATGCTTGTTCCCTTTTTTTTGTATATAAAATGCTTAGCATTTCTTGCTCAGCTAGTTTTACTGTTGCTCATTTTTTACTTTGTTGACCGTTTGTTGCAGTCACATTTTCTTTCATTCTCCTCTACTTAGAGGTTTGTGTAGTCTGCTTTTACTCTTACTCTACTTGTGACTTGCTTCTGAGGTGTTCTTCTTTTGAATGCCTCAGGATCAGAGCTGTAGCAGGTTTAGCTGATAGACTTGGGCTTCTGGTGCTGCTGGTTCCTGTGGTTGTTTGTTTCCACCTCTGGGTTTGAGGTAGTTGTCTTGTTTAGACTTGGCTGTTTTTTTTTCTTCTTTCTATGGGTTCGTGTCAGTTGTTGACGCCCATAGACTTTAGCTTTTCTGTGTTAGACTGCTTGCTGCTCTCTCTACTGTTACTTTTTACCTGATGGTTCTTGCTCTTCTGGGAAGGATTTATGCTAGGGTGCATTCTAGTTATTTTAAACCCTAAAATGTTACTATATGTACCCATGCATTTCATGTTTGTAAAACTAAAGCACTATTTTTCCTTATAGCGTAAAGACTACCTTTTTATGTATACTATATTCACCTTAGAGTCATGCATACCATGGGTCGTCCCCCGGGGACACTTATGCTCGTTTAGGGTGTCAACTTAATTGAACCAAAGTATTTTCTGCTGCGTATAAATATACTGTTATCTGTGGACTAGCTGATCCACCGTGCCGAGGGATACGGCCTTTCAACATAACTGTTTTTCTACCATAATTAATCAACGTTTTCCTTAAAAACAAAGGTCTGGAGTTTTGCCTGAGCGTGTGCAGTTATCCCCTACACGACGTGGCATCACGACACATGTTTTCTCTTGCTCTGATACGATTTCATCGTTGAGAAAATGCGGGTTGTGACAGGTGTCAGCGAGTCTTTCGCAGCCTCCGCCGCCATGCTCGCCAAAGCGAGAGTTCGATTACTCTGGTAGAGGGGATGGACGGGGACGGTCCTCTCTCCTAGATAAAGTGGCAGTCAGCGGGGAGTAAAAAATTTTACAAGGGGAAAGAGGGGAATAGAAGCGTACCTTCGCCGGGGAAGACGGCGGGGAGCGAATTGAGGTCTCGTCGAAGGTATTGGACTCCAAAATTCTTCCCTACGAAGAAATCGCAGAGCTCTTTTTCGGCACCCCCCACCTTGGGGGTATCATAATAGCATTCGGTGGGGGATACAGGGGCGAGAGGGATGCCTCCCATATCCCCGCAGATGAAGACGAACCGCGTCATCCAATGGTGGTTCTTGTTCGGCATCTCGCACACTTTAAGGCCTTGGCCGGTGAAGTAAGAGATGCCGTCGTCCTTGGCGTGTTAGACAAACAGCTTGCGGAAGGCGGTTAGACTAAACTCAATACGCTCTCGCCGCAGGTAGCAGGCGAAAGCGATCAACATGGAGATGGCGTTGGGGTTGAATTGGGCCGGGACGACCCCAAAGTACTTCAGCACTAATTTGACCTCCGGCCAGAGGGGAAGCCGCAGCCCCGCCTCGAAGTGCGAGACGGGGAAAGCTAGCTCATTGGGGTAGAAGGTGTTGATGCACTCGCCAACCTTGGGCGGGCGAGACAGATAGCTGTCAGAGAGATACTCACTGGAGAAGCGAGCGTGGTCTTCCTCTGACAGTCTGCCGAGAGGGAAGTCGTGGTCCACGAAGCGCTTCCCGCAACGGCTGCGCCTCTCGCCCTCTTCAATCTTATTCTTTCCCATAACTGGCGAGAAGGCGGCGAAAAGAGAGAGAGGACGGTTCAGAGAGAGAGACGCGAGATGGCGAAGGGGACACGGGAACCGGGATCAAAGGAACGGGCGAGAATAATAAGAGGGGTCGGGGTTGGAGATATTTATAAGGGATAGGGAAAAAAGCGGGAAAGTCAGGCGGCGGGAAATGAGAGGACACCCCGACGCTTCGTTCCCCCCCCCCTCTCTCTCCTATCTCACTCTCCCTATCTCACTCTCTCTCTAGAACTCAAGAGGCGGGGGCGCCGCAGAAACCGTTTCGAGGCAAGCCATCATTACATGATTAATAAAATAATATCTAATCATGACAATAATGAAAAGACGGCGTGATATGACTAGTGCATTACCAAAAGTTTAAAATAAAATAAATCGTCCCGCAGAAGGGAACATCTCGCCCAAATAAGTTTACACAACATATCGGTAATCAAACAGCGAAATTGATGAAAACGAGATCCCGAGAAGGCAAGACGGGACTGCGACAGTTTAGTTCCGCACCCACTACCAGCGGCCATCTTTACCTCCCGCGCAGGGCGGGCGGCCAGGAAGATGAAAGGCGCGGGCAGCAATCACGCCGCGGCGCGCGAGACGGAGATGTTTGTCAGTCTCGTTTAGGATGGCCTCGGGGTCGGTCCCGTCTAGCACCCCGTCCTCTTCCACCATGGCGGAAAGGCGGTGATGATCTGCTTCAATCCACTCCATGCGCCGGTCGGAGGCTTGCTTCTCGAGCTCCATCTCGCGGATTATGTGCGTATATTTACGAAACATCATGGCGGTCCTCCGCTTCAATTCCAGGGGGTCCATGGGATCACCCAGGTAGTCCTCGATCTCGCCCGGATGAGGAAGAGGCGAGAGGGGGGGAGACGCGGGAGCTTCTTCAGTATCGGAATCCTAGTGGATGCCTGCGGAAATAGCGAGAGATCACAAGCAAGGATGGGCCCGCGCGAGTCGGATAAAAGAAGGCGAATCAACAGAGAGGCGAGAAGGGAAGAGATCTTACTAGGGATGCGAGGGTTCCCCACAACTCGCGAGAGGTTTTCTCTCCGCGAGGGGGTGGGGAGGCCGCCTTGGGCGAGTCAGTGCGCGGAGGAACTTGGTTTGCATTGTTGGGAGGATTGGCAGACACCGGCGAATCAGCAAGACTTCCCTGAAAAAGCGTAGTCAGCAGGCGAGACCAGAGAAGAGAAAGGATAATGTGATTACCTGTTTCTCTCCGGATGAAGCGAATGGGTTGTCTATCGGAGGGGCAGAAGAGGTTGCGCCCGCCGAGAGAGGGGCGCAGGCGGCTTTCGTCCCTTTTGTGCGAGAGGGCGGAGAGGCTAAGGGGGGAGTATGCCCCAGATCCGGGAAAAGGGCGTCCGTGTTGGCTTTGTTTCTCCTTCGCATAATCGCAAGGCGCTCACGGAAACTTTGACTATGATACATTCCGAAAGAAGAGAGGATGAAGGCAAAAGAGTTCCAAATGAAGGCTTTCTTCTCATATTTATAGGCCATATAGGGGGGGCCCACCCAAGATTCTCATAAAGGAATCCTAGCATCGTGAGCCACGGTTGGACTGTCTTTTCGAGGTTAGGGCAACCTCAAAAAGAGTGGGGATTATGTACAACCTTGGACTTGCGAGTGACCCAGGAAGCGAGGAAGGAAGACTGGCGAGATGGGAGGAGGCCTACCAGAGAGAGGCGAGAGGAAGGGGCAGCCCATGAATTGAGGCGAGACCTCGCTAGGCGAGACCTCCTGGTGTGGGCGAGATGGCCCAGCATGCGAGACCTCCCTAGACTTGACGGATCCCCCCCCCCACTCGCCGTATGAAAAAAGAGGTGTCTGTACCTTTTTACCAACATGGGGGATTTTACCTTTGTGCCCCGGGTAGTTTTACATTTTTGCCCCGGGAGGTCTGCGCATAGCTCTCTGGAACAGCGGTGTTTGGCTGTTAGCAGACCCAGTCCAGGGTGTTTTGGTCATTTCAGGCTGATTTAGAAGTGATATTTGCAGATCAGATTCAGAGGCCTATAAATAGACCGATAAGGTGTCTGAGAAGGTTGTTGAACCTTTCCACTATCTTCCTCACAGGCACCTAGCTCAGCACTGGCTAGGGAGGGGAAGACTCTCAGTTCTTCCGGGTAAGAGGCGGGACCTCCAAGCTGGGCCCCCTCGGTCTGTTTTCAGGTCACTGACTCTCGTTAGGAGGGTAGCGCAGGGAGAGTACGTGTGGGGTGCATCCTGTTTCGAACTTTAGGAGGGATCAGAAAGCTGGTTCCAACAAACATTACATTAGTATATATAAATGTTGTTGTTTATATATAGTGGACATTCAATTGATTTGAGTTCATGCAACCTAAAATCTTCTGCTAGAATGCTCTGAGTTAGGGTTCGTGTAGTTTTTGAGATTCACATGTAGCCCTGCTGACTGTTTGTGGAATATGGCTTGGGGCCCCGGCCGGACCCTCTGTTATATTTCATGTGACGGACGGAGATGTTACATGGCGAGTGAAACTCAACTCTTGTAGAAGGTTATATGCCTCCAAGTAACTTAAATTTCTCAAAGCAACATCCACGTGAACTAGTTATAGGGGAGCCCTCTCATGGAGTTAGAACTCGGTCTGCACTACATGAATCATTTTAAAACTTTTGTTTCCTAATTGAAATTGAACCCAAGAATGTCTCAGAAGCCTTAAAAGACAAATCATGGTTCTTGTCTATGAATGAGGAGCTATATCAATTTGAGAGAAGCAAACTCTGTCTTTGTGGAGCATCCTGATAGCCATCCAGTTATTAGCTTAAAATGGGTTTTCAAAAATAAACTCGATTGTGAGTTTAGGATAACTAGAAATAAAGCTAGGTTGGTGGCACAAGGGTACTCATAGATAGAGGGTGTAGTTTTCGAGGAATCATTTGCCCCGGTTTCTCATATTGAGTCCATCCGTATGTTTTTGGCATTTGCAATTATAAGCAAATTAGAATATACCAAATGGACGTTAGGAGCGCATTCTTAAATAGATATATTAAAGAAGATGTATATGTCCAGCAACCTCCCGGATTCATGAATACCGCCTACCCAAACCACATATATAAGTTGGTGAAAGCCTTATACATATTGAAGCAGGCACCCCGTACTTTGTATGACAAGCTTACGACTTTTATTTCAGGACATGGCTTTAGGATGGGTAGTGCGGATACCACCCTCTTTGTGAAAAATGATAATTTAGATCTAATTATTCAACAAATCTATGTGGATGATATCATTTTTGGGGCCACAATTGAAAAGTTATGTGAAGAAATTGTCACCCTAATGCAATATGAATTCCAAATGAGCCTTGTAGGAGAACTTACCTATTTCGTAGGATTTCAGATTTCTCAACGCAAAGAAGGTATTTTTATAAGTCAATCAAAATATATCAAAGATATTCTTATGCGTTTTGGGTTTGAGAATATGAAATAAGTCAAAACTCCCATGAGTGCTTCTCCTATATTATGAAAGGAAGAAAGTTGCATTTTCATTGATCAAACTATGTTTAGAGGTATGATAGGATCATTGCTATATTTTAGTGCCTCTATGCCCTACATCACGTTCACGGTATGTCTATGTACTAAGTACGTGCTGAACATAGAGAGTCACATTTGAAAGTGGTAAAGCATATCTTTAGGTATCTTATAGGAACACAAAATCTTTGACTCTGGTATGCACACACCACCGATTTCACACTTCACGGGTACTCTGACTCTGATTATACAGGATGTTCACTTGATCGTAAGAACACAAGTGGTACATGTCACTTCCTAGGCCCTACACTAGTTTCCTGGTCAAGTTGCAAATAGAACTCGGTTGCACTCTCTACCGTTGAAGCGGAGTATATCGCCTTAGGAAGTTGTTGCTCACAAGCACTTTGGATGCCACAAATATTGTAGGACATTGGTACACCAAGAGTGCTATAGACCTGACGAACAATCCAGTGCACCATTCTAGGTCCAAACATATTGACTTGCATCATCATTTCATTCGAGACCAAATTAAGAAAGAAAATTTGCTGGTAAACTTCATTGGCACTGACAACCAACTAGCTGACATTTTCACAAAACCACTCACAGATGTGTGCTCCTCATTACTTCGACTCGAGATAGTAGTTTTGGATCTCTCTTCATAATCATTCATATTTCTTATGTGTGTGTGTGTTTTACTTCTGTTTGTTTAAATTTTTTTAAAAAAAAACTGAAAAAAACTAAAATCTAAAAGCATGTATTTTTTTGCATTGCTTAACTGTTTTAAAAAAAAGAATTATAAAAACAAAAAACACAAAACTGATATTCTATCATGCTTAGCGGGCACACATGGTGTTAACTTAGACCATAACACGTACGTACAATATTTGATTTTTTAGTGTTCATCTGTGTGAACATTGTCCTTCTGTCATAGTGTGTTGAATCGATAGGTGCTTAGCTATTGAGTGCGATTAGATGGGTCAGTGTCCGTTGACTATGCCTCTAGGTATGCGTGAGGATTTAGATAGGGAAATGACGACACACTATTCACAGATCCCTAGACGGAGCACTCATGTAGGAAAGCTTGGCTTACATGGTATAACTCGTGATAGTGTATCCTAACAAGCTAAAAATACTTTGAATACTCAATGTCATGACACATATGTGCTTGTAGAAAGATAAAGACTTTGGGGCCAAATCTCAAGTGTTAACGTCTTATGTATTCAAGTTAAAGTGTATCTACCTATGTTGATAGATTTCAACTGACTCGGGGTCCCTTTAACTCAAAAAATTATGTAAACGTGATAGCTCTAAGCAAACAAAAATTATACAAGCTATCAAATATCATGTCAAGGACCCCCTACCCCCCAAGCACTACTCATTCCTCCCGATAAGTCTTTATGAGCATTGTGAGAATGAGCACCTTGGTTCAAAGAGCCATTTTGATCTTATGCATAGACTAAAACTCAAGCGTAGGGCCCATAGTTCTAGTCTCAATATGATATAGATTGACATGTGATGGATTGTTCACTCTATTTCTTTTGAGTTAGCATTTTTACATGATCGAGATAAAACATGTAAAATATGATATTTCTACTTAGTGTTTTCTCTCTTTCGATGCTACACATACACATGTCATTACCCTATCTAATGCTTTCATGAATAAGAACTGGACTACAACTCCATTATATGTCTTTTACACATATATACTAGCACACGATTTATACTTCTGGTGTTTACAATGTCTCCATGTGATTCACTCTATAACTCTCGTAGCATTGTAGTTTTACTTGTTATGTGCTTAGTTTAATCTATGTTGTCCAATCCCTATACACTATGAAACCTAATTGTTTCTATGTCTATGTACTCTGTTTATTTTTCTTATGACCCATGTTCTTTATATTCTCTGAATTGCGTTTGTTCGGTCACCCCTATGTTTCTTACTTCTTGTTGTACTATTTTTGTGCACTGCATGTTGTCTTTTTCACAGTCATCATATTTTGATTGTTTTTTCATTCTGCAAGTGTGGTTGGTATAGCCTACCCCATTTGTTACTATCAAAGGGGGAGAAGCGAAGAGAATTCGTTCATGAGGAGAGAAGTCATTCATGAGTTTGAGCTAGGGGTTCAGGGATGTTCACACGTAGGAGGAGAGTGTCAATATGTGCACATAGATAGGTGGTGAATGTATAACACGTAGATAGGGGGAGCACGTGTGTGCGACAAAGGGGAGTTATATATACTCTAAAACCTATTTTTATACTTCTATCGATTATCTCCTATATGCACTCTCTCTTGCATCTCAGCGTGTTTTTTCATGAACGGGATTTGATATTATGAAAAGGGAGAATTTGTTGGAACCGGTGTTTCACATTATCTTAGTTTGAGAATATCAACTCACATTGTGTATTTGATCATATCTTGATAGAGTGTGCCGGTGTACAAGTTCAAGCCAAGCAAAGAAAGTTTTTTTTGGAACATACCGCCGGGCGATAATAGTTACCGTCAGGCGATAGCCTATCATCGGTACTATCGCCAGGTGAGACTGCATGCGACGGTGTGGATTTAATTGACAAAGAACTATGGAAGTTATGAAATAGTGATAGCCCTATCACGCCTCACCATCCCACTCAATGCCGCGTTGAGAGTGTTGAGACAAAAGCATTGAGTGACGTTGAGTTCAAAGCATTGAGTGACGTCGAGTTCAAAGCATTGAGTGACGTCGAGTTAAAAGCATTGAGTGGATGCTATCGCCAGGCGATAACACTTATCGCGTCGCGCTAGCATGATTTAATGGAAAATATTCATTTTAAATATTTTTCCAAATTTGCAGGACAACTATCAGAATGAAGCGTCCGAACCTACTGCCCGACGTTAGTCTTACCGCCGACGGTAGCATTTTTTCTTAATGAAGTATAAAAGGCACCTCGTTTTCAGCATTCAACCATGATGAAAAGAGATTGAGTTTTTGCTTTCAAAGGATTCGACCGCATCTTTGAGTTCCGTTCCAGTCGTCTTCGTCGAAGAAGAATAAAGTCATCTCCCTCCCGTTCGTGCACGAAGAACACCAGTGATCAAAGGTCTACATAGACTATAAAGAGCCTACTGGTTGCTACCATACGAAGATATCTAGAACTGGGCACAGATCGCTCGATGGAGAAATCGTCTCGAGGGAGAATTCAATCTTTTAGATTCTTTACATCTTTATTCTTGTAATCTTTTCTTTTTCTTAATCTTGTTGTTAGGAAAATCGACCAGTGGGGGTCGTCGGAATCCGGGTAGGATTCCGCGAAATATCATCCCGAGGTAGGGACGTCTATTTCGGAGAATCTTGTAGGGCTCTAAATCCCTTCCTTGCATGGACGTGAAGAGCCGGCTCGAAGACCTTTCTCGGAGAGAAAGGGAGAGAGCCAACCGGTCTGTGGAGCTGGTCGGTTTAGAAAACAAAAGAGTTTTTATTCTCACCACCTTCGATCTTCAGTGTCACAAAGATCATAATTTTGTAAACATATAAAATAATTGTTATTCAAATTCTTGTAATGAAATTCTTCTTCTACTTTGATTACTTCTGTGATTGTGCTGTGATTGTTAGTTGAGATTTCTCTAAGCAGTGTAGATGAGAAATTGTGCATGAAAAGAGTTCATAGACCTACTGCCGTGCGTTAGCTACTTAACTCCCCGTTGTAGCTTCCAGAACACGATTTCTGAGACAAAATAATTTAAATTACAATAAACATGAAAAATCTTATTCACCCTGTGATGAAGATGGGTCAGAATCTGAGGAAGATATCAATCAATTGATTGAGAAGTATGGTGCCTTTCTTGATGCTTTGAAAAGAACCAAGAAGTTGGCCAAGAAACAAGCTAAGAGGATTAGCTCCCTACAGCTAGCTGCTTCCCAGCACATGGAGTCAACCTCTTCGCTGGATCAAAAAAAGATGGAATTCAACCAACTAAAGGTCATCTCAATCATCCAGATTGGGATGATCAATAATAAGAACAATATCAATATGGTTCTTGAGAAAAAAACCTAAAGGAACAAAGGATTGTGGCTAAGTATTCAAAGTCTAATACATTGTTGCCCTTGATAGACTCTTTTACCTCTCAAAAGGATAAAAGGGGTTTGGGATTCAAAGGGAACACTAGTGTTGCCCATTCCAAAAGGAAAGGCAAAGGTCCAATTCAGCTTCCCATCTCCTTTAAGAAAGTAGTGTTACCATCAAACATGTATGACCAAGAAAGTATCTATGGTTACTGGTTGAATTAAAGATCCACAAGTGTGAACAAAAATGTTCACAGGTATAATGGAAGATATGGCAAGGGGATGAGTTCTTTTAAGGCCCCACATGAGGAAATTCAAATGACCCATCATGGACCATTTGTGTTTGGTGCATCAACCCCCACACTCAAGAATAAGACATTGGTCTTTTCTCAAGTTCTCCCAGCATACATTCAAACTAAGGGCAAGTCGGTCAACAAGCTTGACTTGGGTATTTCTAATGTCATCAACAGTATGTCTTCTATAAAGAAGACTACTACCGCTAGAAATCAAAATAAAAGAAGCTCCTCAACTGATAGACTCACCTATAGTCAAATTGTTGCTAAAAGAAACAAGAATAAGGATGTTGCTCTTCCTTCTAAATAGTCAACTGCTGACATGCAACCTACCAGACATGTTCAGAAAATAAGTTACAACATCCATGAGTGTTGGTGCTATAGAAAAGTGGGACATTTTGGCTTAGATTGCTAGCACAATCTAACTATTCCCAAAGCAAGTGCTAGTCTTCCTGGCAGAAAATCTGCAGGAAGACATTTTCATATTTAGGCTAACCAGAACCAAGGAGCCAAAACAAATTGGGATCCTCAGGTAAATTAAATTGTGTTTGCAGGATAGTCCAATTTCCCATACTCCTATATGTTAGTTGGACAGTGGATGTTCCAGACAAATGACTGGAACAAGAAGCAACTTGAAGGACTACACTCTAGTGAAGAATGGACCTAAAGTACTCTTTGGTGGTTCAGATGGAGGAGTCACAAAGAGATATTGTATGATTACCAATGACATAGTATCCATCTCAAAAGTTGCTTATGTGGAAGGGTTGCAAAACAACCTGATAAGCATAATCCAACTCTATGAACTTGGCTATGTCATTTTATTCCACAAGGATGAGTGTCAAATTAAGAGGTCAAGTCACCAAGAGGTTATCTTGATAGGCACTAGGAGTGGACATGTTTATTGTTTAAACTTTCTATGTTTAATTAAAGACTCTCCTATATGTCTAGTTGCAACTGAGAAAGTCTCATACTGTGTTCAATGGCACAATAGCTTTGATCACTTGAACTATAAGATCATTAGTAAGATGTTTAGTGAAGAGTTGTTTAGGAATGGTCCCAAAATGAAGTGCACCAAGGAGGGAATTTGCTCTACATGGAAAAAGGGCAAGCATACCAAAGCCTCTTTTAAGAGCATTGGGGCCAAAGTCTTTATGAGGGGTTTATACCTCCTGCATATGGAGTTTTTGGCCCCATGCTAGTTTATGGTCTAAGAAGGAAATACTACACCCTTGTGGTTGTTAATGATTTATCTATGTTTGCTTGGTGTTTTCTTTCTTTAGAAAAAGTCTGAAACCAATGATATCTTAAGAACCTTTGTCAAGCAAATTTAGAATGAATTAAATAGTACTGTGGTAAAAATTAGAAGTCACCATGACATTGAATTCCAATCTGAAGGCAAGATAATGTTATGTGATGAATAAGGGATTCACCAAGAATTTTCTTCTCCAAGAACTCCCCAGCAAAATGGGATTGTTGAGAGAAAAAATAGATCTCTCATAGAAGCTAGCAGGACATTGCTAAGTGACACATCTCTCCCAGAATAATTCTGGGCTGAGGCAGTAAATACTACAGGTCATGTCCAAAATAGAGCTTCTATCACCAAGGATCACAAGAAGACTCCCTATGAGATTATGATGGGCAGAAAGCCAAACCTTGCCTTTCTCAGAATATTTGGAAGCAAATGTTATGCGCTTAACAATGAGAAATCTTACCTAACTAAGTTTGCTGTCAAAACCTATGATATCTGTTGGGTACATCAATTAGAGCAAAAGATATAGGGTATACAACTAGAACAATCAAGTTGTGGAAGAGTATAAATATATTGTTTGATGAATCTTCAATGATTAACGGTTAGCTTCCAAGCTCCTCATCTCGATTTGCAGGTACAAAATTTGTGATGGATAAACAATTAATCAAGGAAGCTTCTCCTACTGCACAAGATGAAGATGAAGGTGTGTGCATTCCTGAAGAAGAACTTAGCACACATGATGTGGATGAAGTACATCAAGATCCAGCCACTAAAGCTCAAGATACTAAAAGAAGAATGCCTCCAGTAGTAAGGCATCTAAGAGATCATACCAGATATAAGATTATTGGATATGTCAGCCAAGGGGTCACAGCATAGAGCAGAAGCTTGAACATAGTTATGTACTCCAGCTTTTTGTTTCAGATTGATCCCAAAAGATTTGAAGAGGCCAACAAAAACCAGTTTTGGATTGTGGCAATGCAAGAGGAACTGAACTAGTTCAAGAGATTTAAGGTCTGGAAGATAGTTCCCAGACTACAAGGACATTACATAATTAGAACCAAGTGGATCTACAGGAACAAGCTTGTTGAAAATGGTGTTATAATCAAGAATAATGCTAGGTTGGTAGCTAAGGGATATAGATAAGAAGGAGGTATTACTTTTGATCAAACCTTTGCCCTAGTAGCTAGGCTAGAAGCCATCAGATTGTTCCTTGCATATGCTGCTCATAATGGATTCAAAGTCTACCAGATGGATGTGAAGTCACCCTTCTTCAATTATGACTTAAGGGAAGAAGTCTAAGTTGAGCAGCCATCAAGTTTTGTAAATCCTAACTCTCCTGATTATGTATATAGAATTAGTAAAGCTTTGTATGGGTTGAAGGAATCCCATTGGGCATGGTATGAAACCCTGTTTAGCTTTATCATTGAGAACAAATTCTCAAGGGGAAAGATAGAAAAGAATCTATTCCTAAGGGAATCCAAGGGCAAGATTATACTTGTCAAAATTTATGTAGATGATATAATTTTTGGGTCTACTGATGATAAACTTTGCAAGAAATTTGCTAAACTTATGCAAGTGAAGTTTGAGATGAGCAGTATGGGTGAGCTTAAGTACTTCTTGGGCCTCCAAGTAAGACAGACTGAGGATGGATTGTCCATCTCTCAATTTAAGTTCACTGGGAAGTTAATTAGAAAATTTGGTATGGAAAGTCCCTCCACAATGAAACTCCCATTGGGTCAAGTGTGTTAATAGACAAGGATGAAATAGGGAAACCTCTTGATGAATCCAAGTATAGAGGCATAATTGTCTCCCTCCTCTATCTTACTACTAGTATTCCAGACATCATATATACTACAGGTGTTTGTGTTAAATATCAAGCTAGCCCTAAGGAGTCTCACTATTCTGCATCTAAAAGAATTTTGAGATATCTTAAGGGTATTACAGATCTTGGCCTATGGTACCCTAGGAATAGTGATTTTGAACTAACTGGGTATTCAGATGCATATTTTGCAGGTTGTAGAGAAGACAGGAAAAGCACATCATACACCTGTCAATTCTTGGGAGGAAGACTTGTGTCTTAGAGCTGCGAAAAGTGGACTATGTTCTATTTTCAACAACTAAATCAGAGAATATACTGGCAGGAAGTTGCTGTGATCAGTTGTTGTGCATCCAACATCAGCTTTAGGATTACAGCCTACAGATAAGTAAAACAACAATATACTGTGATTCTACTTGTACAATCTCCATTGCTAGGAATCTTGTCTCACACCGCAGGACTAAGAATATAGAGATTAGGTATCATTTTATTAGAGAGCTTGTGGAGAGTGTAGATATCAGTCTTGAATTACTCCCCACAGACAAGCAAGTGGCAGATATCTTCCTTAAACCATTAGATGAAGCCAAATCTAACACCTTCAAATTGGAATTGGGTATGTTAAATTTAGTTAAGCTTCAGTAACTCTACAAATATTATTGATTATTTGTTTATTGCAGGAATTACTAACGCCTGCAAGACAGCAAAAGAAAAATAGACATAGTATCCAAGCATCGAGTGCGCTGAGATGATAGTCTCTGTCGTCAAGTGCGTCGAGACAACTTCAGGCTTTGACTGCGTTGAATCTAATTACCGAGACGTTGAGTGCGTTGAATGTACCAAAGCATCGAGATCACTCAATGCATTCTCTTAAGGCTGCTCATGGGCGGCTAAGTCTCGGGATTAATCTTAGTTGTTGATCAATTCTTGATCATAAATAGGTACGCGCCTCTCCATATTCTAAAAATAAGAAATCACTATAAATAGAAGAATATATACATAAAATAAGATACATTGTTCCTCTCCCTTCTCTGCCCGTATGTCGAATCGACATAGAGCTTTGAAAATCGACTGTAATTTACACAATAGATGGGACCTAAGAGATTGGATTTCTAATTTAAGGGTTCAGAACTGTTCCGAAATGGATTGAAAGACGCTCCAGAGGATGTAATCTCGTTCTTCAACTACCTTAGGTCGCTTACCAAGAGTATGTTCTGTTTGATCCCTGTTTGTTGTCGAAAAGAGAAGTACTGGAGTTGTACACCACTACTAAAGTCGACTCCTAATTCTTCAAAATTAGGTTTGTTATCAATGGTAACAGGGTTAAGATGACCTCCAAAAGACTGAGCAAGGCTCCACTGTTGCCTAAGTTCAAAGTTTCTGATGAAGAAGATGAACTTGATCAAGGTGATTTCAATGATACTCTTAAGTGGCGTGGACCATCAAAGCACACCACTAGCTCTATCCTGAGAAGAGAACTAAATCTCAAAGTGAAATTCCTTGTTGATGTCATTGGAAAGGGACTGTGCAAGACTGGCTCCCATGACGATATATCTAAGAAAATGTTTGAGTTGATGGCCAGGATTGTTCATTCCAAAAATTCTAATTGGGGAAGTGTAGTTTTAGACAGGATTGTAGAATGTTTCTCGGAGCCAAACCTGTGTGGAATTCTGTCTCTGTTTCTACTTAAGCGTGTTCCCAAGATCCTTAACCTAAGGCTAGGAACAAGAATCCACCACATGAGAAGGATGGATTCAAAGATGTTTGAGAGGTGGAAAAGAGTTCTGCAACGACAACAACAATTAACCTTAAAGAAAAAGGCAGTAACAGTTCCAGAGGAAAACACAGATAGCAGCTCATCAGAACAGGCTGAGGAAGAGCCTCATGATCCACACCTACCTCAGTCTACTGAGGAGACCAGAAGGGATATGAGTGCCCATGTGTCTATATCTTTTGAACCTACACCAAGAAATCAGGTGAATAGGACTCAGTCTGAAGAGCCTCCAGTTGATTGTGTGGAGATACCTTCAACTAAGATTTCTGAGAGGGTAGCTAAGGGAATAGTGACCAAGATCTCTGTAGTAACTTAGTGGGAGACCTCCAAGTCACATGCTCCTACTGAAGAAGTACCTTCTCCCATAATTAAAGATCTACAAGATAGATACAGTCCTCAAAGTGAGGGGGAGCAACTTCTAGAACAAGTTATGGAAGTTGCATTTACTGAGCAGGAGTATAGCTAGATTATGCAAGAGGATACTTAGCTTCCGCTTGAGATAGAACAACCTAGGCAGCCCATAGAGAATGAGACTGAAGTCAACTTAGCTACAGATCTGAATGGAACTGAGGATATTACAGAGGTTAAGGGGGAGCTCCACACTTAACTCCCAGCTCAAGGAACTATCTACAACATAGACACTTTGAATTTGAAATGGACAAGAATACTGTTGATGTAGATGAGAATCAACACACTTCTGAGTACATGTTGGCTAATTCTAAAATCAGAGAAGAACTCATGCCAGTGGAACAACAAGTTAGTGATGAAGGTACATCCAATCAAGCAAATTAGATGTTAGGAACCTTCCTATCTCAGCTGAAATGATTGCTGGATGACCAGAGATGACAACTGGAGAATTATGTTGATTACTCAATCAAGAACCTCACAAATGACTTAACAACATAGATCAAATCTTTAATATTTGAGGTCAATCTCTTGAAGAACAACACTATAGCATTCTTCAAGAGAGTAGCTCCTGCAATTGACTATACTTAGAGAATGTTGGATGAGGTAAGCCATATTCAGAATTCAGTACTAGAAAAACAGAACTTTACTGCAAGTAATATGAAAGTGGTGCACAATGCACAGAAAGCTCTAATGATTGAACATGAGAAAACTATGGAAATTAGGATGGACTCATGTGTCCAAGTGCTATATTATCACTTGCTCAAGCTAAAAGACCATTTAACAAAAGGTATCAATAATCTAGATGTGTAGTTAAACAAAGCCAGTACCTCCCAGACTCAAACAACTTCTGAAGAAGTCAAAGGGGGGAGAAGGAAGTGATCAGAACCAATACAGAGAATGTTGTTTGGGTGTCTAATGTAATCAGAGGGTATTTTGGCATGAATCAAGTTTCATATGATAACATTCCTATGATTCCTAACCAAGTAAAATATGTACTGAATTAAGGGCAGATTACTCAACATGATGCTATGCATGATGGCCAAGACTACGATCAGAATGCAGAACAGAGTCTTGTCTATCAGGATGTTGCTCAGTACATTCAGGAAAGTGCACAGTGGGCTGAACCATCAATAACTACTGAAATTCCTATTATTCATACATTCAACCCCATTGCTGACCATATAATGAGAGCTAAGAGAAAAACTATTGCTGAATAAAAAGAGGAAATCAGATTAAGTAAAAAGAGGTACAAGGAGGAGATGGAATTGAGGCCTGACTTTGAACAGTGTAGTCCTCAATCAATGACCATAATTCTGTCTGCCTGGGATCTGGTCAAGAATAAGAACACTGAAATGGGAAAGCTCTACATCTACCTTTTCTACATCTACCTTAAGTGGGTCAAGCTGCAAAATAATGAAAACGACAGAAGAAAATTCAAAAAGGACAATTGTCTAGGCACTCTGCCACCTAATATTGTGGAACCTATAAAGTACTTCCCAAAGCCTTAGAACTACTTCAAGAGGCAGAAAGAAAAGAAGTCAGAAGATGGATAAAATCTAGCCAAGAAGCCAAGCAGGGGCATAATGATAAGAAAAACTGAAACATAAAAGTGTTTCCTGTTTGTCTTAAGGGTTGTAGGGATTGTATATTATCTTATGCACATTATAAAAAATCGCATTCCTTGCGTTTAATGAAAATCATAAGTTTGGATGTGCTTTCATTATTTCTGTATTCTGAAATGTTTTTATATGTTGTTTATGTATTGGTGTATATCATTGTCTAAGGTTTGGACTTCTTCAAATAGGGGGATATTGTTATGTCCATTGATCCCAATATCCCAGATTTGAAGAAGGGCTACAGAACAATGGTATGCATATATTTTTATCTGATGCATGCTTTAAGTTCTATATGTTGGGTTTTTGGGGATGGCACAACACTTGTGCACACAACCGAAAAAGAACAAGAAAAACTCAAACAAGTTCGGATCTAGCAATTTTCATGAATCAAGAAGTAAAGCATACAATAATAAAAATTAACTTTGAGGGATTGAGTCAGAACACAACCTAAATGCTCCAGAAAAATCAGGACGGCCACACAGTGGCTAGATTCTTGAGCGTAGAAAGTATATCCGCACCTCTATAGTAATCCACATGATCAGGAGAACCCACAACAACTTCTCACACAAATGCTAGTTTAGGAGAGGAGACTTAGTGTCTCCATAGACAGCAAAATTTGTTATAGGAGAGGTGACATCGACACTCACCAGCATTGGGATCGATATCGGCAACATGATTGGAGGAACAGTTCTGTCGGGTTTTTAGGTTTTCTTCTTATCACATAGTATCGGCTCGTATGCTGAAAGAAAAGAACCGTCACCAGATAACCCTAAAACATCCTATTTATATCACAGGAGATAAATTCAGCAAGTCAATATTTGACTCAGCATGGGCATTCGTTAAACTCCGCTCGACGAACAGTTCGTCGAACTCAGCTCGACAAAATCTGTGCCAAAGGACAGTACATTGAACTTGATTCGTCGAACTCAGCTCGATGAAATCTGCGCCAAAGCCCAGAACGTTGAACCTCATTAGTCGAACTCAGCTCGACGAAATCAGTGTCAAAGGCCAGAACGTCGAACTTCATTCATTGAACTCAGCTCGATGAAATCTAAGCCAAAAGCCAGCATGTCGAACTTCATTCATCGAACGACGTTAAGTGAATACAATACACTCAATGCCTAAGAGCCAGATTCGCCAGGTAAACCCTTTACTTGACGAAGGAATTGAGTGGACTCGACGCACTCAATTCTTAAGTGCGACAGTCAACACACTCAATGGACTCACCGTCAACATTCGTAGAGTTAACACATAACCCGCGAAAGCGTTGACTGGACTCAACGCTCTCAACGCTTTTAGCCTGATGGCGTTGAGTGAGCTAAACACACTCAAAGCCTATTGCATTAGAATATTTCAACCCCCATGGAGTTGAATGAACTAAACACACTCAACGCCTTCAGCTCAATGGCTTTGAGTGAGCTAAACACAATTAATGCCAAATGCCTTAGAATATTTTAAGCCCCTTTTCAATATCCTACAACTCATCATATGAGCTAGATAGTACAGATCTAATCTCCTAATTTCTCCACAATCTTATGTGCGACCTTGATAGGCTCATACTGAGTTGGTAGTAAGACTACATGCTTGATCACTTCCAGATCACTATAGTTGCACCAACAGTCTCCCACTTGATCTAGAAAGTATCACAAACAATTAGCGTCATCTAGCAATACATCATTGCTCCCCAAATAGTAAAAGTTTATAAAACTCAAAAGCCATTGTGACAAATGTTATAGTGTTGTCATGTCCCTTCGTCCCTTACATCCGGATAAAACTAGAGGTATAGACCGTGTCACCTTCATAAATGTTCAATCCGAGTTTCTTGATCTAGAATGGACTTGCAGAAAATTTGTGCGTCTAATATCATATATTGACTCAATCAAGCATGGTCATGCACTTCTCAGTCCCATTCCATAAAGGGGCCTCATGGATGCAACTCCTGTCATATAGGAGGACAAATCCCACCACTGCTCATATGCAAATACCAAAATGATTTGTAACGTACCCAATAACCACCTTTATCATCCAACTTTCTGAAGAATGGACATTTCATGGCATCAAAGCACTCTCTTCCTCACTCCATGAAAGTTGTGACTTCAGGTCAAAGGACCACAAACACCATTGTCACTTGAGCCATACTTGTGACACGTTCATATAACAATCCACAAAGTATTCTCACGGTGGGTCTGTCCAGTACAACTTGTTCATAACAAGTATCTATGTGATGACTTGATATTATAATATCATGACCTGCGAGGACGGGTCATCATTCAATGCACATGCTAGTCTTAAAGGTATAATCATCGCCCTTAGCTTCTAAGATGATACAATGACCAGGGACCTTTAAGAATGAAGTTTCTGAAATCATAGGTTATCACATCAAGTCACTACTCGACCTATGGAAGCAAACACTCTAAGGGCATTTATTAAATTGAACAACTCTATCACAATAGAAATAACATCATAATAAAAGAACTTGCCAAAATATATAAAATGAAATGCACATAGTACTTTTATTCATCAAATAAAATATTATACAACAAACAAACATACAATCCACAAGATTCAAACTAGTGTTGATCATTTAGGTATCGTATACCCATAGATCTAAAATGACCATCATGCTTTCTCTGTGCAAGAGGTTTTGACATTGGACCCATAATGTTTTCCTCATTTGGCCCTTTGCATATGCTCACATCTCCTCGATCGACAATCTCTCAAATTAGATGGAACTGCCGGAGTATGAGTTTGGAGCGCTGATGAGATCTAGGTTCTGAAGCAAGTGCAATTGCACCGTTGTTGTCACAGTAACGATATACAGGACGAACAATGCTAGGAACTACATCTAACAAATCGATGAATTTCCTAATCCATATAGCCTCCTTAGCTGTATTTGCAGTGGCAATATACTCGGCCTCAGTAGTAGAATCAATAACTGTATCCTTCTTGGAACTCTTCTAACTAGCAGCAACTCTATTTAGGAAAAACACAAATCCTGACTGAGACTTTGAATCATCCTTATCAGTTTGGAAGCTAGCATCTGTGTAACCACTTACAACGAGCGCTTCCTCTCCGCCGAATACAAAGAATATATCTTTAGTTATTCGCAAGTACTTGAGGATATTCTTGACAGCTATCTAGTGACCTTCACCGGGATCAGACTAATACTGCTAGACATGATCAAAGCATAAGAGACATAGGTTCTAGTACATAACATTGTATACATGATTGATCCAATTGCCGAAGCATATGGAGCCAACTTTATGTGGTCGTTATCTTGACAAGACTTAGGACACTGGTCCTTAGAGAGACTCACACCATGAGACATGGGCAAGAATCTTTTCTTACACTCAAGCATACTGAACTGTTTCAACACCTTGTTAATGTACGTACTTTGGGTCAAACCTAGCAACCTCTTCGATCTATCACTATAGATCTTAATACCGAGTATATAAGTCTCTTCCCCTAAGTCTTTCATCGAAAAGCAGTCCACTAGGTTGTTCTTAACAACTTGCAGGGTAGGTTTGTCATTCCCGATCAATAGTATGTCATCTACATACAATATCAGTAAGACTACAATACTCCAACTAATCAGTTTGTAAACACAAGATTCATCCTCATTCTTGATAAAAGCAAACTTTTTGATATTTTCATCAAAACGAAGATTCCAAATTCGAGAAGCCTGTTTCAATCCATAAATGGATCTATACAGCTTTCATATTTTAGTGGATTCACTTGGAAATACAAAACCCTCGGGTTGTGTCTTGTTGTAACACCCCAGATCTTAGGTTTGGAAAAAAATGGGGTGACACGGCCTGGGACACGGGCATGTCCTGCTGTGTTAGCAGCTGGCGAGAATGCAAGCTGGGGCGTGTTTAGTACCGTGTAATGGGCAGACGGCCTGGGACACGAGCGTGTCATAGGCCATGTGAGTCTTGGGTTGATTTCGATATTATGCAGCCTAAAGAACACGGCCACAAACACGGGCGTGTCTAAAGGCGTGTTAGGTAACACGACCCGTGACATGGGCATGTCACATGGATGTGTACTGGTTTGGATGAGTCAGTTGAGAACCGCTTAGGGAACACGACCCTGAACACGAGCATGTCACATGCCGTGTCAAGCAAAAATTGAGATTTTATGGCAAAATCATGGCCGTCCGTTCCTTCAGCTGGGATCCAATGGTTGAGCTGCCTCCCTGCTTCCTTAAGGCCGGAACTGAGATGAGAATTCTCATTTTGATATTTGGCCTTCTCTTTCTTCAAATTTAGAGAGAGAAAGGGAGAGGAAGGAGGAGGAGGAGGAAGGGGATCTAGTCATCGGTGGTTCTGCAGAGTTCCGACGAGAGGTCCGAGACCAGCGTTGCGAAGGGAAAGTTGTTACGGTTCTTTTTATCTAATTAGGAGCTCATGACACTGAAGCGGTCTTCAAGGGTAACGACCTTTCTTCCTAGCCATGTGAAAGCTTCATTTTTGGCATATGTATGTGATTCCCCCACCAAAGGGTTGTTGATTATGGGATTCTTTTGTGTTGATTCATGGAATACCCAATCATATATATCCAAAAATGGAGTACGGAATAGGCATGCTATGTGAAGCCCATCTGGACAGGTTGGTCAGGTTGGTGATGTTGCATATATACCGGAGAAGACTCCGACATAAACATGTAGTTAGGAGTCGATGGGTTAACCCTGTGAAAGGCAGTAGCAGGAAGTACTGGAGTGGTAGTACAGGAAAATACCCTTGTGATGGTTGTGATGCCTGTGCTATTGGGTTATACCAGCGAAAGGAAATAGCAGGAAGTACTGGATTGGAGATCCACGAAATACCCTCTATAATGCTTAATGTTCATGGGTGGACATGTGAAGGGAAGTAGCAGGAAGTACTGGCGTGGTAAGCCATGGAAATACCCTTGACATTGATGATTTGCGGGATCAGACCTGTGAAGAGAGTAGCAGGAAGTACTGGTGTGCCCAGGAAAGACCTGCTTATGTGTGAGATGAAATGGGTGTAAGAGTAAGTAATGGTGCGCCCAGGAAAGCACCCAGGCTTGAATGCCAGAACAGGATCGGGGAAACCGACCCGCGCCTTTTATATAGCTGCGTGTACGATGTGCTCGGTGATGGCAAGGCGATTTGAGCAACGGGGGGTGGGGGTGGATGATCCGACCTGCGCTATGTCCATCCGATATGAGACCTGAAAGTGCAGTCTGTTGGAGCGCATAGTAAGACTCGTAGGCCTCCGCCCCATGACACAATGGGGGGCTACGAGGCAGTCCTGGTGCATTACGACTAGAACTCCGGCTGTATGCCATGGAGTGAAATGCTCAATGTGTTAACGTTGGGTTGCGACCCTGATACGGTGGTGGGCAACTAGTTTGCCAGTACACTAAGAATGTGGCCTGAGTGCACGGATCGTCGGGCCAAGTGGCTGACGATTGTGATGGCATGTATGTGTGAAAGCACATTATATGAGATATATATCTGCTTGTGAAATGCTATGCCTGCAGGGAATAATACCACTGCCCCAAGAAAGGGGTAGGGTCTCTATAATTTGGTCAGCTGAATGGTGACCGTTGCCTGTTTGCCACCATTGGGTGGAATGTCCCCATGCAGGTGGTGGAGAGCCAAGCGGGATGCATAAACGCTGAAGTCCCTTCTACTATTGCTGCTGCCGCCACTAGCCCTTGAAGGCTATATGAAAACTGCTTTGTTTGATTTATACGTGGCCGGCCTGCGCGCCAATGTTTGGGCCACTGTTATGAAAGCCCTGTAAGGCCATAAGGGTAACTGTTATGTACTTTAACATTCCTATGATATATATAAAGGTGGAACTTTGATATGGTGGACATTCATGTGTGTGAGTTCAGCTTAGTGTGTATAGCTTTCGCTAGAATGTAATGTGTTAGGGTGCGCTACGCTACTCTGGTATCATACCGTAACTTTACCGCCTGTTTTGTGGTATATGATGTGGGGCCCCGGCCGGACCTTCTAGTATATACTATGTAAACGGATGGGGTTGTTACATTTTTGGTATCTGATGTCTTGGTCTTTCCCTTTCGAAGTCGTGGTCGACTTCTTTTGTTGGGTGGCGAGCACGTGTCTGTGCGATCCAAGTTAACACGATTGAACTCCTAAATGTCAACCTTAGGAATGCAAATACATGTGTTTGAGGAACCTGCACATTCCTATCTTATTGTCATTGCTTCTGTACGGTCGCTAATGTGTGTGTCTTGTTCACCTATAGGTGACACAGAGTGGAGTTGGGCATTCGGAGCCCCAGTGTTCTTATGAAAGTACGACACCAGTCGTGGTGCCTACACCTCCATCTACGGAAATTGTGCGATTAGTTGCTGAGGCTTTGTTTGCTATGATACAAGCCCAGCCGATTGGGCAGGCACAGCCGGCAGTGAGGCCAGAAGAGGTGGCGGCGAGGCTAGAACCTGTTGCGGTTGTAGAACCTCGAGCAGCTGAGAAGCAGTTGAAGCAATTTATGAGCATCCCTCCGCCTACATTCTTGGGAGTGGGATATCCCGTGTAGGCAGAAGATTGGCTATCGCGCATCAAGCGTATCATGTTGGCGATTGGGTCGGAGGAGAATCAGAAGGTCACCTTAGCTACCTTCTTGTTGGAAGGAGAAGCACATTTATGGTGGGACGAGGTGGAGTTACACCACTTGGCAGGGTGACCGTTAACACAAGTGTCGATGGAGGAATTCTCCAGACTCTTCCGGGCAAAGCACCTCCCAGCGGCACAGCGTATTGCCATGGAAACAAATTCCAAAGGCTAACGTAAGGTGATGGAAGTGTTGAAGATTACCTGCATGAGTTTACACGCTTGGGGCAGTATGCGGGTTTGATATTTACTGATGAGCAGAGGCAGACAAATAGGTTATACAAAGGACTGCGGGACGAGTTGAGATTCCTGCTTTCTAGTTCTGTGAACTAAGGCTTCCAGGCGTTGTTCGACACTGTGTGTGCCCTGGAAAAAGACATGAAGAGGGTGCATGGGAAGTAGACCTTGGCTGTGGCACAGCCGGAATTCAAGGTGCCCCGACCGGCAAAGTCATTTTCGAAGAAGAGATGGGGCAAGAAGTCCAAGGCAGCTGGACAAGCTCGTTCTTCGGTTGCATCGGCAGCAATGTCGGGTCTACCTCAAGGCCGGATACTCATACTTGCTTTAATTGTGGATGGGTGGGGCATATAGCCCGTGATTGTCGGGTGCCGCCAAAGAGTGAAAAGAAGGTGGGAGCGTCGTATGCGGAGAAAGGAAAGGCAGTTGTGGAGTCTTTTGCCTCGCAGGCGCAGCCCCAGGTCTACAATATGGGCCTGCAGGAGGCCATTAAGCAGAGTGACGTCATCACAGGTACGAGTTAAGTTATTGAGTATTGTATTGCTTGTATACTTTGTTTATTACATAGTTTTATGCGGCTTGTGTGTGTGACATGAGTGTTACAGGCTTCGTGATGATTCAGAACACGCTAGCGCGAGCACTGTTTAATACGGGTGCTTCACATTTTTTTCTGTTTAAAGATTTCATAGCGCGGCTTGGCATACCTAGTCATGCGAAGACAGATAGCGTTAGAGTGATGTTGCCGAATGGTTGTATGATGCTTGTGGATCAAGCTTGCGATGTGGCAGTGCCAATAGGAAGTCGGGATTTCTACTTAACTGCATATGTATTACCGATATCAGAATTCAACGTGATATTTGGTATGGATTGGCTCGCGGAGCAGCATGCCTTGATTGATTTCCAGTACAAAGAGATCACGTTGGGCCAGAATACCGAGCAAGAGACTAAGTTCGCAGGGATGCAAGGAGTGGGTGGGACGTTGATGTCTGCACTCCAAGTTGTTAAAGCTGTTTGGAAGGGCGTGAAGTTATACTTTACGCTAATTCAGGCTATTGAGCCCAAGGCCAGAGTTTGTGATGTTCCGATCGTATCAGAGTTTGCAAATGCATTTCCCAAGGATCTCCCTGGGCTACCACCCCAGCATGAGATTGACTTCACGATCGAGTTGGTGCCAGGTGCAAAACCTGTGGCCCGCTCTCCATATCGCGTCACGCCAAAGGAAATGGCGGAGTTGAAAGTCCAGCTGCAGGAGTTGTTGGAGCAGGGTTATATTCTCCCAAGCATGTCACCTTGGAGCGCCCCTGTGCTTTTTGTGAAAAAGAAAGACGGTGGTTTGCGATTATGTATTGATTATCGTGAACTTAACAAGCTGACAGAGAAGAACAAATATCTGATTTAGTGGATTGATGAGTTGTTTGATCAGCTAGTAGGATCGACCGTCTACTCGAAGTTGGACTTAAAGTCTAGTTATTACCAGTTAAGAAACCGGGAAGGTGATATTCCCAGAACCGCATTTGGAACGCATTATGGGCATTACGAGTTCACGGTAATGTCGTTTGGACTGTGCAATGAGCCATCGGTGTTTATGGACTTGATGCACCGAATATTCCGAGAGTACCTATACCTCTTCGTGATAATGTTCATTGATGATATTCTGGTCTACTCTCGATCGAAAGACGGGCATGAAAACCACTTGCGGTTCGTGTTGAGTACCTTGAGGCAGAATCAGCTCTACGCCAAGTTCTCGAAGTGCAAGTTTTGGCTCTCGTCGGTGGCCTTTTTTGGCCGTGTGGTGAGTGGAGTGGGCATAGCAGTGGATCCAGTAAAGATAATGGCCATACAGGAGTGGCCAATATTGTGTTTAGTGGCTGAGGTTAGGAGTTTCCTTAGAATAGCGGGATACTATCGAAGATTTGTTGAAAATTTCTCGCGGATCGCTTTTCCGCTAACCACACTGACGAGAAAAGATCAGAAGATCGTTTGGTCTCCAGAGTGCGCGTGAGCTTTTGAAGAGCTGAATGTTCGGTTGACCATGGTGCTTGTATTGTCATCGCCATGTGGTACCAATGGATTTGTAATCTATAGTGATGCCTCGAGGAGCATCTTAGGCTGCGTTCTTCTGCAAAATGGGAAGGTGATTGCTTATGGATCACGATAGCTAAAGGTGCACGAGCGAAATTATCCCGTCCATGACTTAGAATTGGCGTCGGTAATCTTTGTACTAAAGCTGTGGCGACACTATCTTTATGGCGTGAAGGTGGAGATCTATATAAATCACAAGAGCCTAAAGTACCTATTGGATCAGAAGGACTTGAATATGTGACAAAGAAGGTGTTTGGAGTTCCTTGGGAACAACACCTTTGAGATTCACTATACTCCCGGAAAGGGGAATGTCGTCGCAGATGCCTTGAGTCGGAAATCTCCGGCAAGAGCGAGTTGGTTGCAGAGGCATGATGAATGTCTCATCCAGGAGCTGGAAGCGTTAGAGATTTCTTGTGTTGACAAGAATTCCACCGCCAATGCTTGTTTGAATTGGACGGAGGTGCAGTGTGACCTTGCAGACCAGATTCGACGAGCAACGGGGCTAGATGAAGTTCTCCTACGCTATGCTAAAGATGGGCCAGAGGGCAAGTTCTGCAGGGATGACGGTCACGTAAGGAGGGCCGTTTGTGCGTCCCGAATTTGGGTAAATTGAGGGAAGAACTGATGTATGAAGCGCATTATATGAAGTACACAATCCACCCAGGGAGCACGCAGATGTTCAGGGATATGAAAAAGCTGTTCTGGTGGCCAAGTCTAAAGAAAGATGTTGCTCATTATGTGGCCAAATGCCAAACCTGTGCTATGGTGAAGGCGTTATGCCAGAAGCCGGGCGGTTACTTGAAGTCGTTGCCTATTCCGAAATGGAAGTTCGACGATATTTCCTTGGGTTTCGTGCATGGGTTGCCGAGATCTCAGCGTGGAAATGACTTAATTTGGGTGATTGTCGACCGGCTGACGAAAGTGGCACAGTTCTTGCCGAACAGACAGGATGATTCGGTGGAAAGTTTGGCAAAATTATATGTTGACCAGATTGTGCGGCTACACAGTGTTCCTCGGAGCATCGTAAGTGATCGAGATGAGCGGTTCATATCAAATGACTGGAGGCTAGTTCATCAGCTGTTGGGTACTAAGTTAACATTTAATACGGCCTTTCATCCCCAAACAGATGGCCAAACGGAAAGAACCAACAGGACGATGGAAGATATGCTCAGTATGTGCGACCTAGACTTTGGAAAGAGATTGGAAGATCATCTCTATATGGTGGAGTTTGCCTATAATAACAGCTACAAAGCGAGCATCGGTATGACACCGTATGAAGCTATGTATGGATGGAAGTGTCGTACTCCTTTAGATTGGGTTGAAGCGGGCGAAGCTAGAGTTTATAATCGTAATGAAGTTGATGAAGCAAACTCGACCATATGTACTATTCGAGAGAGGCTACTCATAGCCCAGGATCGACAAGCGAAATACTACAACACCAAGCACCGGAACGTGGAGTTCACAGTAGGCGACTGGGTATACTTGAATATCAAGCCCTTCAAAGACGTATCTAGGATTGGACGTTTGAAAAAGTTGAGTCCAAGATTCCTTGGCCCATTTGAAGTGGTCGAGCGAGTCGGGGAGGCTGCATATCGGCTAGCTCTATCAGCAGACTTGAGTGGATTACATGATGTGTTTAACATCTCGGTACTTCGGAAGGCCGTTAAAGATCTAGCTCAAGTGATCACGGATGATCGTGTGTCGGTAGAGTATGGGCTAACGACGAAGGTTAGGCCCATTCGACTCGAAGATCATGTCGAGAAACAGTTGCGGAACAAGACGATCGGATATGGTCGAAGTCCGGTTGTATAATTGAGGCTGTGAAGAGCTCACATGGGAGAGAGAGCAGACCATGCGAGCTGAATTTCCTAAGCTCTTTGTGTAACTGTATACAGAGTGTGTTAAGTTGCGCGATAAGTTGTATTCAATGATGATGGAATAAAACAGCTTGTTTTGAGATCCTTACTGTGTGCAAATTTTTGGGACGAAATTTTTGTAAGGAGGGGAGGGTTGTAACACCCCAAATCTCAGGTTTGGAAAAAAATGGGGTGACACGGCCTGGGACACGGGCGTGTCCCAGGGCGTGTCCTACTTGGGTTAGCAGCCGACGAGAAAGCAAGCTGGGGCGTGTCTAGTGCTGCGTAATGGGCACACGTCCTGGGATACGGACGTGTCACAGGCCGTGTGAATCTCAGGTTGATTTCGATGTTGTGCAGCCTGAAGAACACGGCCACAGACACAGGCGTGTATGAAGGCATGTCAGGTGATATGGCCCGTGACACGGGCGTGTCAGGTGGCACAACTCGTGACATGGGCATATCACATGGGTGTATACTGGTTTGGATGAGTCAGTTGAGCGCCGCTTAGGGAACACGACCCTGAACACGGGCGTGTCATAGGCCGTGTCAAGAAAAAATTGAGATTTTATGGAAAAATCATGGCCATCCATTCCTTCAGCTGGGATCCAATGGTTGAGCTGCCTCCCTGCTTCCTTAAGGCCGGAAATGAGATGAGAATTCTCATTTTGATATTTGGCCTTCTCTTTCTTCAAAGTTAGAGAGAGAAATGGAGAGGAAGGAGGAGGAGGAGGTAGGGGAGCTGGTCATCGGTGGTGCTGCAGAGTTCCGACGAGATGTCTGAGCCCAGCGTTGCAATGGGAAAGCTGCTGCGGTTCTTTTAGCCAACTTGGAGCTCATGGCACTGAAGCATTCTTCAAGGGTAACGACCTTTCTTCCTAGCCATGTGAAGGCTTCCTTTTTGGCATATGCATGTGATTCCCCCACCAAAGGGTGACTGATTATGGGTGTCTTTTCGGTTGATTCATGGAATCCCCACTCATATAGATCCTGAAATGGAGTACGGAATAGGCATGTTGTGTGACGCCCATCTGGACAGGTTGGTCTTGGTTGGTGATGTTGCATACGTACCGGAGAAGACTTTGTGATAAACGTGTAGTTTAGGAGTCGATGGGTTAACCCTGTGAAAGGCAGTAGCAGGAAGTACTGGAGTGGTAGTCCAGGAAAATACCCTTGTGATGCTTGTGATGCCTGTGCTATTGGGTTGTACCTATGAAAGGAAGTAGCAGGAAGTACTGGATTGGAGATCCAGGAAATACCCTCTCTAATGCTTAATGTTCATGGGTGGACCTGTGAAGGGAAGTGGCAGGAAGTACTGGCGTGGTAAGCCATGGAAATACCCTTGACATTGATGATTTGCGGGATCAGACCTGTGAAGAGAGTAGCAGGAAGTACTGGTGTGCCCAGGAAAGACCCTCTAATGTGTGAGATGAAATGGGTGTTAGAGTTAGTACTGGTGCGCCCAGGAAAGCACACAGACTTGAATGCCAGAAGAGGATCGGTGAAACCGACCCGCGCTTTTATATATCCGTGAGTATGCTGTGCTCGGTGATGGCAAGGTAATTTGAGCAACGAGGGGGTGGGTGATCCGACCTGCGCTATGTTTGTCCGACGTGAGACCTGAAAGCGTGGTCTGTTGGAGTGCATAGCAAGAGTCGTAGGCTTGTGCGCCATGACATAATGGGGGGCTACGGGCCAGTCCCGGTGCATTACGACTAGAACTCTGGCTCCAGGCAATGGAGTGAAATTCTCATTGTGTTACCGTTGGGTTGCGACCCTGATACGGTGGTGGGAAACTAGTTTGCCATTACACCAAGAATGTGCCCTAAGTGCACGGATCATTGGGCCGAGTGGCTGACGTTTGTGATGGCATGTGTGCGTGAAAGCACATTATATGAGATATATATCTGCTTGTGAAATGCTATGCCTGCAGGGAAGAATACCACTGCCCCAGGAAAGGGGTAGGGTCGCTATAATTTGGTCAGCTGAATGCTGACCGTTGCTTGTTTGCCATCATTGGGTGGAATGTCCCCATGCAGGTGCTAGAGAGCCAAGCGAGACACATAAAGGCTGAAGTCCCTACTGCTGTTGCTGCCGCAGCCGCTAGCCCTTGAAGGCTATATGAAAACTATTGTGTTTGATTTATACGTGGCCGGCCTGCGCGCCAATGTTTGGGCCACTATTATGAAAGCCCTATAAGGCCATAAGGCCAACTGTTGTGTACTTAAGCATTCCTATGATATATATAAAGGTTGAACTTTGATATGGTGGACATTCATGTGTGTGAGTTCAGCTTAGTGTGTATAGCTTCCGCTAGAATGCAATGTGTTATGGTGCGTTGCGCTACTCTGGTATCATACCGTAACTTCATCGTCTGTTTTATGGTATATGCTGTGGAGCCCCGACCGGACCTTCTAGTATATACTATGTAAACGATGGGGTTGTTATACATGTACACTTCCTCGAAGAGGTTCCCATTAAGGAAAGCCGTTTTGACATCCATCTGCCATATTTCGTAGACATAATACGCAACAATAACAAGCAGGATTCTGATGGACTTAACCATGACAACATGGGAAAAAGTCTCATTATAGTAAACACCATGAATTTTCTTAAAACCCTTTACCACCAGTCAGCCTTTAAATGTCTGTACATTCCTATCCATGTCAGTCTTCTTCTTGAAGACCCACTTATACCCTATGGGTCTTACCCCTTTAGGTGGTTCCACCGAAGTCCATACCTGGTTCTCATACATGAACTCTGTTTCATATTTCATGGCCTCAAGCCACTTCTCGGAGACCAGTCCACACGTAGCCTCATGGTAGGTTATAGGCTCATCACTATGATCCATAAGCAACACATTATCTATTTGAGACACGAGAAATCCATATCTCTCAGGCTCAAATCTTGGTCTACCAAATCTACGTTGATCTTGTGTTTCCTGAGCAGGTTCTCCAGCTATAACTACTTGTAGTCAAGACTCAGGTTCCATTTCCGGTTCATTCACTGTCTGTCGTTCCTGAACTTCTTCAAGTTCTACCCTGGCTGTCTTTCTACTTAAGTACTCTTTCTCAAGAAAGACACCATTCCTTGCGACAAACACATTGCCCTCAGATGGTAGGTAGAAATAGTACCCTTTGGTTTCCCTAGGATACCCCACAAGTTAACACTTATCTGATTTTGGTTCAAGCTTATCGGGCATTTGACATCTCACATATGACTCACAAACCCAAACCTTAATGAACGACATACTGGGACGCTTCCTAGTACATATGTCATATGATGTCTTTAGAACCAATTTCATTGGAGCACGATTTAATGTTAAAGTAATAGTTTCTAGAGCAAAGCCCCAAAAGGAAATAGGCAGATATGCATGACTCATCATCGATCGTACAATGTCTAACAAAGTATAATTCCTCCTCTCAGACACACCTTGATGGTGTGGTGTTCTATGTGGAGTGAGATGTGATACAATACCATACTCTATCAGATGATCACAAAACTCACGACTTAGGTATTCGCCACCTTGATCAGATCAGAGTGCTTTAACTATCTTACCTAGCTGGTTTTCTACCTCACTTTTAAACACTTTGAATTTTTCAAAGGTTTCGGATTTGCACTTTGATAAGTTGTAAATATACCTATTTTTATGTTCATTATTGAAGTAGTTTTCGTTTTCTTTTCTTGTTTAGGTTAAATTTCTTTAATAAAATGCTCATTTTATTGTATATATTTTGCTAACTTTGTTTATTTTATGTTTCAAAAATTTTCAGAATTTTGCCAGAAAAATCATGTGTCACGCCCGTATAATGTCGGTCACGCTCGTGATATGGGAGTGACACATCAAAATCCCAGGAAATCAGCACATTTCAAGAAGAAAAGTTTGATATGTCTGGGGTCACGCCCATGTCATTTGACACGCCCCGTGACCATGGCTGTGACCACTCAAGCTCGACGAAATTCTCCCGACGTTCGTCGACCAACCGAACACGCCCGTGTCAGCCAGCCCGACACGCACGTATCATTTCCGATCGAAGATCAAGGCTTCCAGTCTCGACACAACGCTCTCGACATTCGTCGAGAACAACCCGACACGCCCAGCGGCACGCCTGTGACCTAGGGCGTGACTGCCACGTGACTCCTCCACATGGCCGACAAACCGCCGCCGACGACTTTTCGGCGCAATCTACGCCCAGTTCAACCTCCCCGACACGTCCACAGTCATGCCCGTGACATGGGGCGTGACTTCTAGGTGGACCTCCCGAACTCAACAACGCCATCAAATCGACGAAATCAGATGATGAATAGTGCCGACACGCCCACCGTATCGCTCGTGACCTGGGGCGTGGCCGCCGCGTTTTCACCCGCAATGTCAAATCGCCAGTCGAATCACCACCGCCATTTGAATAGTAGTGACACTCCCCCTGACACGCCCGTGTCAGAGGGCGTGTACTTGGAAAATTTTGCCTATAAAAGGCCAGCTGCTGTATGAGTTAAGGGTTCCAAATTTTTCAACCATTTTGTTGTCAAGGGCTGCCGTTTGGAGCTTGCTTTAGTGTTATGTAAGGACCCCCCCTCCCCCCTCCTTCTTAAGTTTGTTTGTTTAGGCTATTGTAATCAACTTCTTTTGTAATAAAAATTGTTAGTTTTTCATCATTACATGCTCTGAAATATCTCTGATGGCCTCCTTTTCACCAATCTTATGTATTTATGTTTTCATTTTCATATGGCGTGTGTGCGTGTATGAGTTAAAATTGCGAAATTTATGTTTCAAATGAAAAACTTTTTGTAATACTTTCATTTTTATCAAAATTTCTAGCCGTTATTATAGTCGTTTTCCTTATCATACTCTTTAAAATTAGTTAGACTTAGGATTTTTTATGCTTCCAAATTTGTTCTTATGAACTGGTAAAACGATAAAAAAGGTGGTTTTCATTCCTGTTAACTTAGATTTTTCTTAGTTTTGATTTTAAAACAGTTGCTTTTTTTAGCTTTCCTCCACTTTTTAAATCGTTTTATAAAGCTATAAGAATGCATAATGCGTAATTTTAGTTTTTCAACAACTTTGATTTCAGCAAATACGTAAAAAGATTTTTTCTCAAACAATTTTTATTTTCACTTTTTATGCATTTCTGTCAAAATCTAACGGTAAAAACGCAAACGTTTTAGTTTTTCAAGCACTTTCTTTTCTCACCTTAATTTGAAAACTCTTTGCTCAAACAAATTTTTTTTTGCCTTTTTCTGCATTTCTACGGAATTCTAGATGTAGAAATGCAGTTGTTTTAATTTTTCGATAACTTTGTTTTTCTTAATTTTTTCTCCTGCGTCCGTGCGTGTATGAGATAAGTTTTATTGCTTTTTCCAGTTATATAAAGTGTGTGCGTGTGCGCATTTATTTCCGCCTACTCGTTAAGAGTTAAATGGCGTGTCTTTAATTTTTCACCAACTCATTTGAGTAGTATTTGCAAGTGTGAGTATTTACTTTCTGTAGTGTGATTATTTCATTTTTTGTAGTGTGTGTGTGTGTGGGTGTGTGTTTTTATTAACGCAAGTGTGTGTGTTTCTTTTTCCTCCTACTCACTTGAGTTAAATGGCTGGATTTTATTTAAGTAGGACTTGTTGTTTTTATCTTCCGCATACTCGCTAGGAGTTAAATGACCGGACTTCATTTCTCGACTACTTATTTGAGTAGGACTTGTAATTTTCAGCTTTTATTTACCGCCTACTCATTTGAGTTAAATGGCAGGTTTCTATCTTCCGCCTACTCGCTAGGAGTTAAATTGCCGTACTTTATTTCCCGCGTACTCATTTGAGTAGGACCTATACTCGCATTTATTTTTGCCTACTCGTTAAGAGTTAAATGGAGTGCCTTTATTTTTCTCCGACTCATTTGAATAGGATTTTTGTGTGTGTGTATTTCAATTATGTAAGTGAGTGTGTGTCTTTCAATTATGCAAATGTGCGTGTGTGTGTGTGTGCATTTATTTTGTCCTACTCGTTTGAGTAGGACTCGCTTTCATTTCAGTCCTACTCGTTTGAGTAGGACTTGCAATTTTTCAGCTTTTATTTCCCGCCCATTCGTTTGAGTGGGACTTGCAATTTCAATTATGCAATTTTCTCTTACTTGTAACTTAGTTTTATTTCTTTCTCTTTATTATGTGTTTGGATGAGTGCGGGTGTTTTTATTTGTAGTAACATTTCTAAAATTAGGTTATCTTGCTTTTCTTCTTATTTTCTTTATAACCCTTCAGCGAATAGTTTAGAATGCTGGCCTAACCAAACTCATAAGCTATCCTCATTGCGATGAGTGGCTAATCGCTTTTAGTCCTCAGTATCGAAGAGTATTGGGATATAAAAAATGTTTTAAATAACTAAAGGTCTTATTTTTCTATTTAATTAAAAACGTAAGGTTTACCCCGGGTTAACGACGCGTAGAACCACATATCGATGTGTGGGCTCTATTTCTGTTATCCATACGCTAGCTAGCCGAGAGGCCATGCGTATGGACTGATCACCCATGGGTAAAGAGAGTTCTGTACTAACCCTCGAGAGAGGAGGCATGCTAACTCTATCGGATTGGGTTCCCCACCCAATAGCGGGATTCTTAGCGTACTGCGGGCATTAAGAGGAATCTTTCGTCGGACGAGAGCCCAGTCGAATAGTCTTAATGTCTAGGTGAGCGATATTCCTAGAGATAGGCGAGCTCATTATTTTGGAACCTCCATGGACAAGTTTCCGCTTTAATTAAATTGAAACTTTAGATCTCCAGTTATTGAAATCTATTTTTAATCCTAACGTAATTCGATACCGAGTGTTATCTCTTCATCGACTTTAATCTTAATCTGTTTTTGTCGTATTTTAGTAAAAATCAACAATTTAATATTTCGGTAAAATAATAGTGCTTTCGGAGCAGTAGGGATAATCAACCCATTCTCGGGAAATTTACGATCTGGATATTCCCCCGAATATTTTGTATTACTTGCGATAGGTGCACTTGCCTCCCTTAGCAAGCCCGCGGTGATCGACTCTTCGAACCAACCACCCACATAAGAGTCTGTTCGCGGGTTCATCATGTTTTTGGCGCCGTTGCCGGGGAGCCTTCTTTGAGTTGTTATTTCGAATCCGAAGTCTATTACTTTTACCTATATTTCTAAAAACTAAAAAAAAAACTTTAAAACGTTTTCTTCAAAATCCAAAAAAATGAGTTAAGTTAATTTTCTATTTTATATTTTTGGATATATGACCCGTGGAAAACCTTCGGAGTCCGAACATTTGGATTTTGATACTGAGAACGAACGCTCCCTTGCGCGTATTCGGTCTCAACGCCGAAATCCCTCTTTGGATCCCGAAGAATCCGTCAGAGAACCCTCTGTCATTGCTATGGCCGACCTCAATCTGAATGCTGCCCTCGAGCGTACAATGTCATATTACGCCTGACTGAATTAGGACGATACTGGGTCCATTATTGTTCGCCCAACAGTGGCGAACAATAATTTTGAGATCAAATCGAGCATTATCCAAATGATCCAAAACATCATGCAGTCCGATGGAGTGCCAGATGAGGACCCGAACGTTCATTTATCTAGTTTTTTTGGAAATCTGCGATTCCTTGAAGATCAATGGCGTCACTGATGATGCCATTCGTTTGCTCCTTTTTCCATTCTCCCTCAGATCTAAAGCTAAGGCGTGGTTGAATTCCCTCCCACGAGGATGTATCACCACCGTGGCCGAGCTTGCGGAACGGCTCTTAACAAAGTATTTTCCGCTGCCAAAACTGCAAAATTACGGGCGGACATTTCTTTGTTTGTGTAGAATGATTCCGAGTCTCTATTTGAGACTTGGGAGCGCTTTAAAGAATTCCTCTGCAAGTGTCCTCACCATGCGCTGCCTGCGTGATTGCATGTCCAAATCTTTTACAATGGGCTTAACTATCAGACGCGTCAAATGATTGTCGCGGCTGCCGGGGGTACCTTGAATAATAATACCCCCAAGGCTGCCCAAGCTCTTATTGAAGAGACGGATATGAACTCCTACCACTGGAACATCCCACGGGGACGTCCCAAGCAGGCGGCCGGCCTCTTCGAAGTGGATGACACTGCCCACTTATCCCTTCAAGTTGAAAGGCTGACGAAGTAGGTGGCGGAGATGTCTGCTGCCTCCACCACTCCGCCTTGGGCGATTCCCCCTAATGTCGGTGTAGTCAATGAATTCGTAGACTACGTGGGAAATGCTGGGCGACCTTCCTTCAACCCCAACAACAACCCTTATAGCAATAACTATAATCCGGGTTGGAAGAACCACTCCAACTTCTCATGGAGCAATGCGAATAATATGCAGCACCCGCCCAATTCTTTCGCACCCAGATTTCTGCCACCTCCCCCTCTTCCATAACCCTCCCCGATGGAGGAGGATTTCTCTAAATATATAGCTTCCAACGAGTCAAATATCCGGAACATCACCGGATCGCTAAAAAACTTAGAACTCCAGGTTGGACATCTAGCGCGAATGATGTCCGAGCGCGCGCTCGGGGCACTGCTGGGAAATACGGAGCCCAATCTGCGGGAGAATATCAATGCTATAACCCTCTATAGCGGAAAGGAGGTGATCAATCCAAAACGGACCGATCCGCAGGTACATATTTCACCTCCGACTCCTCTTCCCCCTTTTTCGATTACGTCGCCATTACAAATTTTAAATGAAAAAAATATTAAAACGTCGTTGCCATATCCACACAAGCTCGATAGTGAGCGTAAGGACGCGCAATACGAAAAATTTATTTTATTATTAAAACAAATTCATATTAATGTTCCGTTCTGCGAAGACATCTCGCTGATACCTAAATATGCGAAATACTTAAAACAAATCCTTTCCAATAAAAAAAATTAGAAAATATGTCGCATATTTCTCTAAATGCTGACTGCTCAGCGGCTCTTACAAATAAATTGCCCCTTAAAAGAAATGACCCGGGACGGTTTTCCATCCCGTGCCTTTTTGGCACTATATTCGTAAAATACGCTCTTGTAGATTTAGGCGCGAGCATTAATTTGATGCCATTCTCGCTCTTTCAAAAATTAGGTTTGGGCACTCCGGACCCTACTAAAATGCGAATCCAACTAGCGGATCGCTCGGTTAAGTTTCCTGTCGGGGTAGTGGAGGACGTACTTGTCCGAGTTGATAAGTTTATCTTTTCGGTAGACTTCGTCATCTTGGACATTGAGGAGGACACCAATGTACCAATTATACTCGGTCGCCCTTTTCTCGCCACCTCCCACACATTAATTGATGTAAGTAACGGTCGTCTCCTCCTTCGGGTAGGAGATGATAAAGTTACTTTCTCTATTAATCCCTCCATAGGAGACTCGTCATCGAGCGATGACTTCTGTTATAATTTAGATACATATCTCGGAGATTGTTCTTCCCCTATTTTCGAGTCTACTTTTTTAAACGACGATATTTATGCGCTCGAAAATTTTAAATGCGATGAGGGTACCTCTACAGACTTGCCTTTCGAACCAATTGGTAAGAAAGACATAGAAATTAAAACCACTTTAGAAGAAACGCCCTGCCTTGAACTCAAACCCCTACCCGTTTCACTCAAATACACCTTTTTGGGAAAAGATGATACCCTTCCCGTTATAATTTCTTCACATTTGAGTGAATCAGAGACTTCCGATTTATTGGGAGTTTTGCTTAAACATCGCCACACAATTGCGTGGCAAATCTCTGATTTAAAAGGGATTAACCCTTCTTTCTGCACACATAAGATTTTCCTTCTCGATAATTGCTGCAAAACCATTCAGCCACAGCGATGACTTAACCCAAACATGAAAGACGTCGTTAAGGCCGAAATTATTAAATTATTAGATGCGGGGATTATTTATCATATATCGGATAGTACGTGGGTTAGTCCCATTCACGTGGTGCCCAAAAATGCGGTCTTACCGTAGTGGAAAATGAGCGCAATGAAGTCGTCCCAACTCGTACTATTACGGGTTGGTGGGTGTGCATCGATTATAGAAAACTAAATGATGCTACCCGTAAGGATCATTTCCCACTACCTTTTAGACCAAATTCTAGAGTGTTTGTCCGGTCATCCGTATTTTTGTTTTCTTGATGGATTATCCGGGTTTTTCCAAATCCCCATTTCCCCCGATGACCAAGAGAAAACAACATTTACATGCCCGTCTGGTACCTTTGCATATCGACGAATGCCATTTGTTCTCTACAATGCGCCAGCTACATTACAAAGATGTATGCTGGCAATCTTTGGCGAGCTGGTAGGAGATATTATGGAAGTCTTTATGGATGACTTCTCTGTTTTCGGAAGCACTTTCCCGTCCTGTCTTCGTAATTTAGATCGTGTCCTTCAGCGATGCGAGGACACGCATCTTGTTTTAAATTGGGAAAAGTGTAACTTTATGGTTCGAGAAGGTTTGGTTCTCGGCCATATGATTTCGTTTAAGGCGATGGAGGTCGATAAGGCCAAAGTTGAAATTATCGAAAAACATCCCCCGCTTTCCAACGTTAAATCTATTTGGAGTTTTTTAGGCCGTGCGGGCTTTTATAGGCGTTTCATTCAAGATTTTCAAAAATAACAAAGTCGCTTACTCCCCTCTTGGAAAAGGAATCAAATTTTGTCTATGATAGTGAATGCGAGTCTGCATATAATTTTATAAAACAAAAACTTATCAATTCACCCGTTTTAGTGGCGCCCGATTGGACCCTTCCGTTCGAAATTATGAGCAACGCTAGTGATATTGCCGTAGGTGCCGTTCTTGGCCAACGTATAAACAAATATTTTCATCCAATTTATTACGCTAGCAAGATGCTCACTTCCACACAAGGAAATTACACGACAATGGAAAAAGAACTTTTAGCGGTCGTTTTTTGCTTTTGATAAGTTTCGCTCGTATATAACGCTATCTAAAGTTATCGTATTTACCAACCACTCTGCCTTAAAATATTTGTTAGCAAAAATGGATGCCAAGCCCCACCGTCTTCGATGGATCCTCCTCTTGCAGGAGTTCGATTTATAGATCCGGGATAAGTGTGGCGCGGAAAATTTAGCCGCCGATCACCTCTCCCGCTTAGAAAATCCCGCTTCGGAAGCGCTCGTCGAATTTGACATAAATGACAGATTCCCCGAGAAACGCCTCCTTGCCATAACTACTCGTACGTCTTCCCCACCTTGGTTCGCATATTTTTCGAACTATTTAGTTGCGAGAGTGCTCCCAAAAAAATTTTCGAGCCAGCAAAAGAAGGAATTCTTTTCTAACTTGAAATATTTCTTTTGGGAGGACCCTTTTCTTTTTTGTATCTGCGAAGACCAAGCGATCCGAAGATGTGTCACGGGTGTGGAGTGCACGTAAATACTTAGGCACTGCCACGAGGGTCCGGCTGGTGGGCATTATCAAGCTAACTGAACCGCACGGAAGACGCTCGAGGGGAGCTTCTTTTGGCCCACTCTATTCAAATACGCTCACAATTTTGTGCGCGCATGCGATAGCTGTCAGCGGTCGGGTAACATCTCTCGTCGCGACAAGATGCCCTAAATTTTTTTTTTAGAATGTGAAGTCTTCAATTTATGGGGCATAGATTTTGTTGGCCCCCTACCTCCGTCTTTCAAAAATATGTATATTTTAGTACCGGTCGACTACGTATCGAGGTGGAGAGAAGCGCAAGCACTCCCCACCAACGATGCGTGAGTCGCGTTACATTTCTTAAAAAAATATTTTCTCGCTTTGGCACACCTCGCGATATTGTAAGCGATAGGGGGACGCATTTCTGCAACACCCAGATGGCTAAGACGTTAGCTAGATACAGCGTCACGCACAAACTCGCCACCCCCTACCACCCGCAAACTAGTGCCCAAGTAGAGGTAGTAAATCGTGAGATAAAGCACATATTAGAGAAAACCGTTTCACTTAATAGGAAAGATTGGTCCATCAAACTCGACGATGTGTTGTGGGCTTGTCGTACCGCAAACAAAATTGCAATTTGTTGTATGCCGTATCGATTAGTCTACGACAAAGCGTGCCATCTCCCCGTAGAATTAAAACATCACGCACTTTGGGCTTTAAAACTCTTAAATCTCGAAGCTAACTTAGCCGGCCAAAATAGAAAACTGCAACTAAACGAGCTCGATGAATGACGTGCAAATGCTTACGAGTGCAATAAATTCTATAAGGAGCGTTCCAAGTTTTATCACGACCAAAAACTCAAGCCCCAAAAAACTTTTTATCCGGCCGATCTTGTCCTTCTTTATAACTCTAGACTTAGGCTTTTCCCGATAAACTAAAAACACGTTGGTCCGGCCCCTTCAAAGTTGAAGAGGTTTGGCCATATGGGACCGTACTCGTCTCCCACCCGGATAAAGGCTCGTTTAAAGTGAACGGTCATCGTTTAAAATTTTACAAAGCAGGCAATCCTGTGGGCGGTAATTTCGAATCCATAACCCTCCTCGATATATAAACTGCCAAAATAGTCAAGTTACACGACTATAAACAAAGCGCTCCTGGGAGGCACCCCATATTTATCTTTTCTGCTATCTCTTTACTTTTTCTTTGCTATTTTCGTAATAATGCAGGGTTCCTAAACTACGCCTTCCCCACCTCCTTTCAGGGAAGCTTCCCCCCCCCCCCCCCCCCCGCTCTTTCTTTTCTTTGTATATATTGCCTTTCCTATTTGTCCCACATACTTATATTACAACATTGGGGACAATGTTGGACTTATGTATGAGGGTGTTTTCTCGCTTTAATTTTTGCACTTCTATTTTTTGCATTGTACTTCTACTTTCTGCACTCTATATATATATATATATATATATATATATATAGCAATAAAACAAAACAAAAAAAAATTGAAAATGAAAATGCCAAAAAAAAAACTTTTCTGTCTTTTTATTACAAAAATTCCAAAAAATTATAAAACAAAAAATTCCAAAAAATTATAAAACACAAATTCAAAAAATATTATAAAACAAAAATTCCAAAAATATTTAGTTTGATTTTGTGAAAATCTTTGTAAATATTTTTGTAAATAATCTTCTCACTCTCCCCCTTCCTTTTCTCTCTCATTCTTGTAAATAACTTCTCTTTTTCTCCCAATCTTTGTAAATAGAATGAAAATGTTCTGAAAACAAAAATACAAAAATTTTTTCCGCAAAACTTAAAAATCTAAAAAAATGAAATGATAAAAACTCTAAAAATCAAAAAAAATGTTTGGAAACAAATAAATCAAATATGTGATTCTTAATTTTCTTCCTATCCAAAAATTATGTTTTGACTTTATTTATATGTGAATTTTATTAATTCTTTGTTTGATATTCATTTGTTAACTATTGATTGAAATATTTAAATAGTCGGGGTTAATTTTAAAGAATTCAATATGTTTTGTTACAAATAGCGAACTCATTTCAGGAACTACTTCTAATTTTTCATTGATAGGAGCACGTGTATTATGTTAGAAAATAATGACTATAGGATTCAATTATGTTTACTTTTAGCTTTCTGAAAAATTGGAACGTACAATTTATTAAGGTTGCTCTCAAAAAAGTTTTTTAATTAAAAATCTAGTTTTCTTTTCTCCCCTTATTTATCATGACTTACTTGGCATGATAAAATGTTTATCCTTAAAAGATCCTCTGTCAATGAGAATAAGATTTCGTTCCGTAAACATAGGCAGCCAATCAATTAAAAAGATTATATGTTACAGAGTAAGAGGATAAAATTCATTACTCCCATACATATATATTGGGTTAATTTTATTTTAATGAAGTTGAAAAAGGAAAAAAAATGATATTAGGAAAATAAGATTTCGTTTTCCTAATAATCCAAAAAGAAAAAAAATGGAGGTTTGAAAAAAAATTGCCTCACCTCAAATATCCAAACCCTCTTCATAAACCAACATCAACCCCCTTAGCCAATTTCACGATTCTAGAATTAATTTAAAAATATTTTTGAGAGCATAATTTGTAAATTGCATTATTTCCAGTAAAACTCCTATAAGCTAAAATTAATATAATTCCAATCTATTTTTTGTTAATCTAACCATTACAATTTTTGCTTTCTATTTGATTAGATCAAGAAGTCTTTTGGCCAAAACTTTTGCGCTATTTAAATCATCTACATAATTTTAGGACTTAACTCTTACACCCCGTATGTTATTTAGATCTCTCTTATAATTAATTAAGCGGTAGCTAAACTTGGAATTTTTTCTACTCCTTATAAGTTCAACTCAAACTTTTGCTCTGGAATAGCAAAAGCTTAAGTATGAGGGTATTTGATAAGTTGTAAACAGGCCTGCCCAAAAGGCCCGATCGGGCCGGCCAGGACCGGGGCTGATCGGGCCCGGGCTTTTGCAAACCGGGTCGAACCCGGGCCGTTTCTTTATCGGGCTCGGGCCGGGCCCGGGCTTTGACCCCGGGAAGGGGCCCGAGCCGGCCCCCCGGGCCAGGCCGGGCCGGGCCGGGCCGTGCCCAGGCCGGGCCCTCTTAAGAAAAAAAAAACTACTTAAAAAAAATTAAAAAAATGAAATAAAAATTAGAATAAAAAATTTTATTAATATTGAAATTTTAAAAAACAAAATTACACTTTTAAAAAAAATAGAAAAAAAATGAAATTTATTATTTTAAATGATAATAAAAAAAATTACATTTTTACAAATTCAGGTTGTCCATCTCCTCTTCAATTTCCTCGGAGGTCTGCTCCAATGCTGAAATGTGTTGCTTCCTATTCGTAGCATCCAAATAATCCTTGTAGCTGATGCATAGTTCGAGTGATTCTTCATTTAGTCGGCTCCTCCGCGTGTTCAAAATCCTGCCACTAAGAGAAAAAGTGGACTCCGAAGCTACTGTACTAGCTTGAATTGTTAGTAAATCACGGGCCATATAGGACAAAATAGGATAGATATTAGCTTTACCTTTCCACCACTTTAAGATATCGAAGTTTTCGATCTCTTCCGTAGTCATAAAATCACGAAATTGCATTTTCGTATACAGTCCTAATTCGTTTAAACTACTCGATGTGCGTGCTTTTTTCCTGGAAGCTTATTCTAAAATTTTATTTGTAAAAGAATCTTTTATCCTAGGTTGTGTTATTTCTTCTCGGGGTCGTGAGTCATATAAGTTTTCGTAATAATTAAAACATTCGGTAAAAATAAAATTAAATTTAGTAGTACTAACGTCGTCAACGTCATCGAAACTTATATTTATGTCTAAGTTAACGTTAATTTCATCTATTAAATTTTCTACGCCGTCTACAGCGAATAACAAGTTTAAAGCGGCGGCGCATGAAAATGCAGGAGGCATTTCTCTATAATATTTTAAAAAATTTTCTTCTATTACTTCAATTAAAGGAAGCCATCCGAAGTGTTGCTTAAAATAGTTAAGTTTTTGTGCGATATTTACAAAAGTTTCAACTACTAACGAGCTAGTAGGATAATAAACAGCAGATAAAAAAACAGTCGCCCTATAAAAACATTTTAATAAATCCATATAATGAAATAGTACGTCCCAATCGTTATCAGTTAAATTATGATTATTTATCATAGTGTAATATTCCATAAGAAGTATTTTTTGTTGAAACGCTCTTTTTAACATTTTATATGTGGAGTTCCATCTTACATGCATATCAAATTGAGGTTTCAAATATTTTTGACCTTGTGCGATCACAAATTTTCGAAAATCTTGACTTCGCTGTTTGGTACAATAAATAAATCTAAGCATAGTACGAATTTTCTCAACATATGGTTTCATAGCTTCTAAACTATCCTGTACCACTAAGTTTAAAACGTGAAATACACATCGAGTGTGAAAAATGCACCGTTGAGCATTGGTTTTAATTCACGTTTTAACCACTCTACTGCGGTGTTGTTATTACTAGCGTTATCAAAAGAAATACTCATTATTTTATCCTTTATTTTAAATTCACGCAAACATTTAATAATTACCGAATATATAGCCTTACCCATGTGCGGAAATTCAAAACCTTCAAAACATATTACGCGGTTATTTAAATCCCATGAAACGGGATCGATCCAATGAGCCGTTATACAAATATAAGATAACCCTACCCTTACGCTACTACTCCAAACATCGCTCGTTAAACTCACACGTCCCTCGAAAGTTTCAAAAAATTTTATTAAATCTTGTTTTGCGTCAAAATATAATTTAAGTGTGTCGCGTATAATAGTGGATCTACTTACCTGTTGATATTTGAGCTGAAGCCCTTCATGTATATACTCTGTCGTCTCATCATTGTCGTAGTGACTGAATGGTAACCCACGACTGATAAAGTTTTTCACCTGTAGGTCTCGCTGTGATCGTACGTCCAAATTTGTCCTGATGCTGATATTTGTCCCTGACTGGACTCGGGAGCTTGCTTTGCAAAACAGGACTTAGCGTGTCTCGCTAGTGTTGAGTTGCCTGTAAGAGTTAGCAACTTTGAGCACAACTTACACCGCGCCTTGAATTCGTCGCCGACTTTAAACTTATCGAAATGCTCCCAGACGGGCGCCCTCCGATTATGCTCCACCACTTCGGCCGTGCTTTGATTCGACGACGCCGACGTTGAGGAGGACGATGCCATGCAGCGAGAGAGAGTAAGAGAGTAAGAGAGGGAGAGAATAAGTGAGAGAGAGAGTGAGTGAGTGGAAGAGAGAGAGAGAGAGAGAGAGAGAGAGAGTGGAAGAGAGAGAGAGGGGATCAGGTAGAGGGGGGGTTTATAAAAAAAAAATTAATAAAAATTTTTTTTTAATAAAATATGGCCTAGGGCCTAGGCTTTTGCCTAGGCCCTAGGCCAAAGCACTGCAGCCAGCAGGGCTGCTACAGCCCTGCTGGCTGCAGTTCCAACGGATCTAAGAGCCGTTGGATTTCCAACGGCTCTTAGAGCCGTTGGCAACAGGTCCGGGCCGGCCTGCGGGCCCGGTCCGAGCATCGCCCGAGCCTGGGTCCGGGCCCAGGCCGGCCCGATTTTCGGGCTTTGCCCGGCCCGGCCCGGGCGGGGCATCGGGCCGGGCTAACCCCCAAAACCAGGGCCCTGTAAGGGCCCTGAGCCCGATCGCAGCTCGGGCCGGGCTGAAAAAGGCTTTCGTCGGGCCGGGCTCGGGCCGGCCCACTGGGCCCGGGCCTTTTGGGCAGGCCTAGTTGTAAATATACCTATTTTTATGTTCATTATTTAAGTAGTTTTCGTTTTCTTTTCTTATTTTAGGTTAAATTTCTTTAATAAAATGCTCCTTTTATTGTATATATTTTGCTAACTTAGTTTATTTTATGTTTCAGAAATTTTCAGAATTTTTCTAGAAAAATCATGTGTCACGCCCGTGTACTATCGGTCACGCCCATGAAATGGGCGTGACACATCAAAATCCCGTGAAATCACCGTATTTGAAGAAGAAAAATTTGACACGCCCAGGGTCATGCCTGTGTCATTTGACACGCCCCGTGACCAGGGGAGTGACCACTCAAGCTCGACGAAATTCTCTCGACATTCGTCGACCAACGAGACACGCCCGTGTCAGCCAACCCGACATGCCCGTTGAATTTCCGATCGACGATCAAGGCTTCCAGTCTCGCCACAACGCTCTCCACATTCATCGAGACCAACCCAACACGCCCAGCAGCACGCCCTTGACCTAGGGCGTGACCGCCACGTGACTCCTCCACCTGGCCGACAAACCGCCGTCGACGACTTTTCGGCGCAAATGACGTCCACATCAACCTCCCGGATACGTCCACAATAACACCGGTGACATGAGGGGTGACTTCCACGTGGACCTCCCGAAGTAAACAATGCCATCAAATCGCCGAAATCAGGTGATGAATAGTGCCGACACGCCCACCGTCACGCCCGTGACCTAGGGTGATGTAGGCCTGTCCTAAAAGACACAAAACGGACAAAGTATCGACGCCTCTCGCTTTGCACAACGGCCTCTTGTCCTCACACTAACGAAATGCAGCACTATATTTTTGTTATTTATCTCTAGCACTATCGAACGGGTAGCCGAACCGCAAGTGGATCGGAGATTGGCTATATGCCAAAATCCTCTCCGGCTAAAAGGAACAATATTGGTTCCGATGAGCTTGGAGTTGTACCAAAATAGATCCACCAAGAAAACCACGATTCGAAAGTGGTAGGATCTATCCCAACTAAATAAAAAGCGAGGATCACCAATCCTCTCGGGAGTTATCGAAAAACCAAACGGAAATCACAAATCTATTATGAGTAATACTGCTAAAATTAAGGCTTCGAAAATCCACGCAAAAATCATCCACCACAAGAACAATCAAAGAGGGAGAAATCTCTTGAGTAGGAATTTCGTTACCCCACTCGAAAAAGTAGATCCGAGATTTTGGATCCACACAAATAATCGCCCTTCCCTCGAAATCCACGGGAAAGGCACCATGGATGAACACCTCGTCTGTCTTCCCAATTTTCCGTCGTAGAAGTTCACCCCAAACCGTTTTTCCTTGCACTTGCTTCTTCTCCTCCAAAGTTGGTCGTATAGCTTTGAGAGTATCGGATGGACACGTAGATGAGAGGTCGTAGTAAGGAAGAGGGATGAGGGAAGTAACGAGAAGAGAAGAGATAGAGGGGGGGGGGGGGCGGCCGAGAAGAAGGAGGGGAAACACCACTTGGGCGGCGACAAGGAGAGAGGGAGGGGAGAGATAGAAAATTAGGGTTTGGAGAAATTCTTAATTTGATTTCAATAATAATCTAAATGACAAAAGAGTCTTTGGCCTTATATATAAGTTTTACATCCAAGGGGCTATTAGCAGCCCAAAATTAGCAGTTAAACGCACACCACAAGTTCAACATGAAAGAAATAAAATAGTTCATTACAAACCACATAAATAGATAAATGCAGACCAAAACTAGCAAGATAAATTAAATTGAATTATTGTGGCGTGGGCGAAGATTGTAGCCGTGTCCGCTACGGCGCCTCAAGTCTTTGGCCGGTGGATCATCATCATCATCTTCCGCCACTACCCCATGATCACCAAAGGCTCCATGGATGTCATCTTCATCACCAAGTTGGTCGTCGTGGTGCCCGTCGCCATGGCCATCGCCATCAATCCTCCCCTGCTTAAAAGGACTCATCACCGATGAGTGGGTGGGAAGGTAACGGCGTAAAAGATCCCTATCTAGAAGCGCCACCTCTGAGGCAGAGAGCCAAGAGTCGTCCGAGGCAGGACGACCACGCCACCGGACCAAAAACCTGTGAGTGTCACCGTCGGGAGTGGAAATCATTGCATCCTGCAAAATCCTATCAGGCAATAAAGCAGTTCGGGGGAACCTTGGAAATGCGTTAGGCAAAGAAGAAAAACAGGTTTCATCATCTATAGGCAAGATAACTCCCGGAGAATCCGAAGGGGAGAGCGATCCCGAAACAATCTCACCCCCACCCCATTAGAAGGTACAGTGGAAATATTAAATGGAGAGACAAAAAGTTCAGGTGGTGGAGCGACATAAAGCATTAAATCCGAAACGTTAGAAATAGGGGAGATTCCCCAATCTCCGGGTAACTTTAATAAATATGCATTTTCGCCTAGCTTCTTTAAAACCCGAAAAGGACCAGCACCCATGTTCGCCAATTTCTTTATTGTGCCCGAAGGAATTCGTTCAGGGATAAGACGAAACATTACCAAATCACCAATATTTAAAGGGACTGCTCGCCTATGTACGTTAACATTTGATTGATAAATAACATATTGTTTAGCTAACATCTCGCTAATGTGCTTATGGAGAGTGTGAACGTGCGAGGTGAAGTCCTATGAAAATTGACTGGATTTAAAATATGGTGGTAATGGAACCAAGTCAAGATGTATGGGCGCCTTATATCCATGCACGATCTCATTTGGAGATAAACCGGTGGACCTATTCTTAGAATTATTGTAAGCTAATTGAGCATGAGGAAGAATAAGGTCCCACGTACCTTTATGATCACCGACTAGACAACAAAGTAAACCACCCAAGCTTCGGTTAACCACTTCCGTTTGCCCATCCGTTTGGGGAGGATAGGCCGAAGAAAACATAAGTCTAGTACCCAAAAGCTTCCAAAGTGTTTTCTAGAAATAGCTAGTAAATTTAACGTCTCTATCAGTCACTATTATTTTGGGGACGCCCCGATGTGCCACGACCTCCTTGAAGTACAACTTAGCGACATGTGATGCATTGTTGGTGTTACGCAAGCGATAAAGTAGGACATTTTGGAAAAGCGATCCACTACGACCAGAATGGAATCGTGTCGCCTAAATGTCAAGGGTAGTCCCAATATGAAGTCCATGCTAATGTCCTCCCATGGAATAGACGGAATCGGAAGTGGTGTGTAAAGACCATAGTTGGTCTTGTTACCTTTCACTAATTCACATACACGACAACTCCCTACGATTTTATTGACCATTGGTTTGAGCCCCGGCCAAAATAATATGTCCTCTACTAGTGTTATAGTTTTATCTCGACTGAAATGTCCACCTAACCATCCACTATGTAACTCCCATATAATAAAATGATGTAACGAAGAGCGGGGAATGCATAATTGCGTGTGCTTAAATAGATTACCATCAAGGATGTAGTATGCAGAGATAATAGAAGGAAAATTGTCCTGAGCGGCTAAGTAGATATCCTTAAAATCCGGGCATTGAACATATTCATCCTTAATTTGTTCAAATCCTATAATAGATACTTCCATTGTAGATAGTAATAGGGTGATTCGGCTAAGAGCATCCGCAACACGATTTAACATACCTTTAAGGTGCTTGATAATGAATGTGTACTCTTGAAGTTAGGAGACCCATTTGGCATGCCGAGGGCTGATTTTATTTTGGGAGTTAACAAATTTTAGCGCCTCATGATCTTATAAGATTATAAATTCTTTCAATATGAGATAGTGTCGCCAATGTTGGAGACAACGTATCACGGCATAAAACTCGCGATCATAATTGGAATAATTTAACTTCAGGCCAGCACGCTTTTCGTTAAAGTATCCTATCAGATGTCCCTCTTGACTTAAAACTCCTCCAATTCCTATCCCAGATGCGTCATAGGATAATTCAAACACCTTGCTAAAATCTGGTAACCGTAATAGTGGGGCTTCGGACATCCGTTCCTTAATCGTTTGAAACGCACTAGTGGACGCTTTAGTCCAATTAAAATCACCCTTCTTCATAGATTCAGTGATTGGTGCCATGATACTACTAAAATTTCGAATAAGCCTTTGATAAAATGTGGCCAATCCATGAAAACTTCTAACCTCCCGAATATTTTATGGTTCCGGCCACTCTCTAATAACTTGGACCTTTTTAGTGTCAACATGAATACCTTCGGAACTCACTATGTATCCTAGAAACTCTATGGAATTCACACCAAATGCGCACGTTTTTAAGATTAATAAATAAATTTTCTTAGCGCAATGTGGAAAGGATTGTCCTTAAATGTGTTTCATGGACCATCGGCGAGAGGCTAAAAACCAATATATCATCGAAGTATACCACAACAAATTTACCCATGTATGGTTTAAATACTTGGGTCATCAACTGCGAGAAAGTACTCAGTCCGTTGGTGAGCCCCGCTCCAAGCACTAACCACTCATAGAGACCATCCTTAGATTTAAATGCCATTTTCCATTCGTCTCCTTCTCGTATCCGTATTTGGTGGTAACCACTTTTAAGATCCAACTTGGAAAATATGGTGGCTCCGGATAGCATATCTAGTAAGTCATCCAAACGGGGAATGGGAAACCTATATTTGACAGTGATTTTATTTATGGCCCGGTAGTCTACACACAATCTCCAAGACTTATCTTTCTTTGGGACCAAAAGGGCAGGGACGGCACAGGGGCTCTTACTATGGCGAATAAATCCCTTTGCTAATAAATCTGAAATTAAAGTTTGTAATGCATTATGTGTGGAGGGATTGAGCCGATAATGGGGTAGATTAGGCAATGATGAGCCCAGGACGAAGTCAATCTCGTGCTGAATTTCCCTTATGGGTGGCAATTGAGATGGTATGTCCACCGGATAGACATCCTTATATCCTTCCAATAATGTTCGCAGAGATAACGGTAGGTTCTCTAAAGAGGGTGAATCTTCCTTAGCTTGTAGACATACTAGAGCATAGATGATGCCATCCATGAAGGTCTCACACTCTAACTCCTTCTTACTTATCAAGCTTATAGATTTCTTTTCCGCAGGCACAATGGTGTCTTTGGAGGCAATTGACGGATCCTTAGGCCGTGTGGGTTTCAAGACAATGGTCTTACCATTAAACTTGAACTCTTAGGTGTTGGCTCGACCGAAATGAGTCACGTCATAATCATAATGCCACGGGCGTCCTATTAGTACATGACAGACATCCATAAGGATGACGTCGCACCACACCTTATGGATATAGCACTTCACCGTAAGTGGCACTAAACATCGCTTAGAGACCGCGATAGAAATTTTGTTTACCCACGTTATTTTATATGGATGGGGGTGCGCTTCAGTGACTAAATGCATACGAGTGATGACGTTCTCCGAAATGACATTAAACAAGAAAAGAAAATGAAAACTACTTAAATAATGAACATAAAAATAGGTATATTTACAACTTATCAACGTCCTACACAGAGTACATTCTAGCGGAAGTATATTAAGAGTTGCAAAGAAAAGAAACCAAGCTAACAACATGAATGTCCACTACAAACACCAAACAATACTGAGCATACAAAATACACAAAGTACTCGGACTTATGGCCTTACAAGAGTTTACTTAATTAATGAATGTCTTCCAAACATCAGCTCGCAGGCCGGCCACACATGAGCATAATAGTAAACATTGGCTTTTGGCCTTCGAGGGCCAGCTCAACATTAGGGCTTCAGCCCACTACCTGCCACTAGGCTCCACAACACCTGCAATCAAAATTCCACCGCAACGGTGGAAAACAAGTGCAACAGTCAGCTAAAGATGACCAAATTATAATGAACCCACCCTTTGCTTGGGGTGGCAGAGCTCCTTCCCTGCATTTTATTAGTATTACAAAATAAGATTGTGAAAGTACAATTTAAGCACACTTCACCGCAGGCGTAGGCACGGACGGCCACACAACCCCTGCTCTCAGGGCACATTCTCGGTGAACCCGGTCCACCACCGCCCCCAGGACTACAACAATGTGAGCATTTGAGTCTTTCCGGCTGAAGCCTAAGACCTACCCTCTGTGTCATCGGTAGGCCCCTTCAACCGAACCACATAGAGAAGGAATGGTTCTACTCAACCCGTTGCTCACCTCGCCACGGCAATTTAAGTCATCAGCACGTGTCAAGCTTCCCCGAAGCCCGAGTATCGAACACATAATATTACATAACCCAATTATGTACAAGCTGGCTCTCAGGCCACCATGATGGCAGAACAACGCTTCTGCTCAGTTTTTCGGATGCACCTTGAGGTTAGTCCCCAAGGCTCCTTATTACAATCTACCACGTAGAAAAACCCAAAAACAACCATCGGCAGGGAGTCTTCTCCGGCTATTCATGCATAATGAAACATCACCGATCCAGACCAACTTCTCCGGGTAGGCTTCACACACCACGCCTATATCCATACTTCGATTCCGGACTCTATATGCAAAACTAGGTGGACTATTCATATCCACCCGAAGGAACACCACACACTCACCACATACTCGCGAGAGCGGGATTCCTATGCAAAAAGGAAAGAGGACTTCACAAGTCCAAGAAGAGAATCATTTCCCTTGCATTTCTCTTTGGCGCCATGAAGAACTAGATGGATGAAAAGCACCGTAACGGCCTCGCCTCCGTAGATCTGCACTCGGCTTGCAATTTGGGGCTCCGAAGCTCCACCGGCGGTCAGATCTCTCCTTCTCTTTCTTCCTTGCTCTCCCCTCTCTCTAAAGCTTTTAAAAAGATAAAACTCAAAGAGGAATGAGGGTTTCAAACCCTAATCATGGCCTTAACTCAATAAGGATAACCCTGGGATCCCAAAACAAGGAAACGGACTGCCACGATTCGCACTTAAAATAACATTACTGGGCCGAACACGGCTTGTGACACGCCCGTGTCCAAGGCCGTGTGCCTCAATCGACACTGAAACTATCGCATACCAAACAAGACACGGCCACTGGACACGCCCGTATGACATGTCGTGTACTAGACACGGCCATGCACACGACCGTGTTCCAGGCCATGCTAAAAAGCCGACACAACCGGCCAAACACACAGAGAAGGACACGGGTTCCTCACACGCCCGTATTCCTTCTAACACGCCCGTGTCGACCAGTACATGCCCGTGTTGCGGGGCGTGTTCCTTAATCGACACGGGACCAAACCATCTCGAAGATGGCACGAGTTCTTGACGCGCCCGTGTCAATTTTGACACACCCGTGTCAACTAGAACACGCCTTGATCCAAACCGTGTTACTCACCCGACACAGTCCGGCTAACAACCCGAGCAGGACACGACCCTGGACATGCCCGTGTCTTAAGCCGTGTTCACTGACTCGACACCTCGTCAAGTGCATTTCGTCGACCTCCCGGCAAGTTCATCGAACTTGAGCACGACACGGCCCTAGAAACGCCCATGTACCAGGCTGTATGACCCTTACCGGACTCCAAACTTGGCTCTAAACATTGTCCGTCCCTCTTTTGAGTTTTGGGGCATTACAATTCTCTCCCTCTAAAAAGAATTTTGTCCCGAAATTACAGAAAGGAAAAGATACTCAAAACTTAAACGGTTCCTTAGTGGAATAACTCTGGGAACTCCTCAAGCGTGTTCTGCTCTCGCTCCCAAGAGAGCTCCTCCGACCGTAGTTGTCCCAATGGACCTTGACCATCCTGATGTCTTTGTTACGTAGTCGCTTGACTTCCGAGTCCTCAAAGCGAACGGTCTTTACCTTGGTCGTCAACCCATTATCAACCTGTACTTGATCGACTGCAATCACTTGTGAAAGCTCTTGCACCGCCTTCCGCAACACCGATATGTGGAATACGTCGAGTAGACCACTCAGTTCCACTTATAGCTTTAATCGATAAGATGCTTCGCCAATTCTCTAACAAAACCTCAAACAGTCCAAGGTACCTCGGGCTTAGCTTCTTCAAGCACCGTACCCATGATACGCCCTTGAACGGCTTAATCTTCAAATTTACCCAGTCGCCAACAGCGAACTTGTAACACCCCTTATCCGTCGCATAGCATATAGCAGTAGGTCCGGCCGGGGCCCGACGCCATATACCACAGACAGACCGGGTGGTTACTTATGGAAACCATCCAACCAATCTCAACGTCCTACATAGTGCATTCTAGCGGAAGCAGTTTATAAGAGTTGTAAACAAGAACCCAGCATAGGAGCATGAATGTCCACTAATACCAAAAGGAATGTTATACAAAAATACCCAAAACCGGCCTTAAGGCCTTACAAAGTGTTTCACTTGAAAATTACATGATTTACAAACCACGGCACGCAGGCCGGTCATACATGAACAAAGCAGTAAACACTTCTACTTGGGCCTTCGAGGGCCAGCTTCGCAAAAAGGGCTTTAGCCCGCTATTGACCGCTTTGTCCAGCTGCACCTGCAAGCAACAAACCACCGCACGGTGGCAAAACAAGGCAACGGTCAGCATTGCTGACCAAATTATAACGATCCCGCCCCCAACTCGGGGCGGCGATGCTCCTTCCCTGCATTTCATTAGCATAAGCGAGCAATGTATATAACCATAGCCATTTCATCACAGACGTTGGCTCGCACGGCCACACGCCCCGTGCACTCAGGGCACATTCTCGGTGAACCGGTCGATGTCACGTCAATTTAAGCCATCAACATTCCGGACTCACCACCGCCAACTGACGGCCAAACTTATGAGCAATTTGTCTTCCTGGCATTGGTCACGTCAATTAAAGCCATAGACCGCCGAAGACTCACATCTATGCCAACGGCGAGTGCCACGTAACCTTAGGTCTCTCTAGCCCGAACGACATAGAGCAGGTACGGTTCCATCTAACCCGTGCTCACATCGCAACGGAAATTTAAGCCATTTGCGCGGGTCAAACTTCCACCGAGTCCCATTCTAACACAAGTCACATAACCCCGTTATGTTCAAGTTGGCTCTCAGGCCACCAAGTTGGCAAGATCTCGTATCCGCCCAGTTTTCCGGGTGCACCTTTGGGTTAGTCCCCAAGGCTCCCTGCTGCAATCTATCGCGTAGAAAACCCGAAAAACAACCAATAGCACGGAGTCTTCTCCGGCCTTATGCAATGCAACATCCCCGATCCAGACCAACATGTCCGGGTAGGCTTCACACATCATGCCTATGTCTGTTCTCGCATACGAACTCTAAACAACGGGGACTTCACATATCTACCCGAAGGAATGCCTCCAACTCTCCGCAAACTCGCGAGAGCGGGCTTCCTATGCTAAGAAAGAGAGTGACTCATGCTCAAGATGAGGATCGTTACCCTTGAGTTTATTTTTGGCGCCATTGAAAAGTAATCGGATGGAAATCACCGCACTTGCGTTGCCTCCGTGGATCCGGAGTCGGCTTGCGATTCGGAGCTCCGAAGCTCCTCCAATGGCGGATCTAGCTCTTCTTCTTCCCTTGGCTCTCCTCTCTCTCTAAGACTTTAGAAAGAGATCACTTAAGAAAAAGTGAGGGTTTTCTAAGTCAAAACCCGCGTATATCCCTTCAGGAACAACCCCCAGCCGTTGGATCTTCAGTCAAAGAAATGAACGGCTTCGATTCGGGACTGAATTGCCCAATCTGGACCGAACACGACCTGGCACACGCCCGTGTCCAGGGCCGTGTGCCTCATTCGCCGTCAAAATCGGATCACCTGGAACCTCACACGGGTATCGAACACGCCCGTGTTCGATCTGAAACGCCCGTGTTCCACCTGACACGGCCGTGTAGTCGGCTGTGTACCCCATAATGTTTCCCCATTTTCAACCCGAGTACTGCACGGGTTCTAGGACACGCCCGTGTCCCTACCCGTGTCACCTTGACACGCCTGGGCTCCAAGCCGTGTACACGGTCTCGACACTTCGCGGCTAAGTGTCGACACGGGTCGACACGCCCTGCGACACGCCCGTGTCGCAGGCCGTGTGCCATGTCTCGACGCATTGTCGACACCAAAGTGTCGACTTCGCGGGACGAGTGTCGACACGGGCTGACACGCCCTACGACACGACCGTGTCGCAGGCCGTGTGCCATATCTCGACACTTCGTCGAATGCAGAGTGTCGACTTCGCGGCTAAGTGTCGACACGGGTCGACACGCCCTGCGACACGCCCGTATCGCAGGCCGTGTGCCCAGTCTCGACACAATGTCGAGACCAAAGTGTCGACTTCCCGCCTTAGTGTCGACACAGGCTTGACACGCCCTGGGACACGCCCGTGTCCCAGGCCGTGTGCCTGCAGCCAGAACTCAAACTGGCCCAAAAAGTCCCCCTTAGCTTATTTGAGTTTCGGGGCGTTACAACTCTACCCCTCTTAAAAGAATTTCGCCCACTAAATTTCATAAAGGAAAGACATGTACAAAACCAAAATTTGTACCTGAGCGGAACAACTCCGGATATTCGTCAAGCATAGTCTGCTCTCGCTCCCAAGAGAGCTCCTCATGACCGCAATTGTCCCACCGGACCTTGACCATCCTGATCTCTTTATTGCGTAGCCGCTTGACCTCCGAGTCTTCAATCCGCACGGGCTTGACCTTTATCGTTAGCCCACTTTCCACCGGCACTTGATCGACCGCGATCACTTGCGTAGGCTCCTGCACCGCCTTCCAAAGCACCGAAATATGGAATACATCATGTAGACCACTTAGCTCCACTGAAAGCTTCAACATATAGGCCGCTTCACCAACTCGCTCCAGAACCTCAAACGGTCCAAGGTATCTTGGGCTTAGCTTTTTCAACCGCCGCACCCACGAGACACCCTTGAACGGCTTGATCTTTAAGTATACATAATCGCCCACAGCGAACTCCACGTTCCTGTGCTTGGCATTATAGTACTTTGCTTGCCGGTCCTGAGTGATAAGCAACCTCTCCCGGATGGTTCTCACCAAAGAAGTAGCATCCTCCACTTCCGATCGCTTATACAACTTTGACTCACCCGTTTCTAACCAAGACAACGGCGTGCGACATCTTCTACCATATAGGGCCTTGAAGGGCGCCATCTGAATAATTGCTTGGTAGCTGTTGTTGTATGCGAACTCCACCAAATAAAGGTGGTCTTCCCATTGCTTTCCAAAATCCAAGACACACATGCGAAGCATGTCTTCCATGGTTCGATTGACCCTCTCGGTCTGCCCATCCGTTTGCGGATGGAAGGCTGTACTGAACTTCAACTTAGTTCCCAACATTTGCTGCACCACCCTCCAATCATTGGACGTGAACCGCCCATCTCGGTCACTCACGATGCTGCGGGGCACACCATGAAGCTGTACTATGTTATCCACATAAAGCTTTGCCAGCTTCTCCACCGGATCATCCTTCCTATGCGGAATAAAATGCGACACCTTCGTTAATCGATCAATAACCACCCAAATGACATCGTTTCCCTTCTGCGACCTTGGCAAACCGTGCACAAAGTCCATAGAGATGTCGTCAAATTTCCACTCCGGAATAGGCAAGGACTTAAGAAATCCTCCCGGCTTTTGGCACTCCGCCTTTACCAAGGCGCAGGTTTGGCACTTTGCTACGTATAGCGCCACATCCTTCTTCAAACCCGGCCACCAAAACAGTTTCTTCACATCACGGTACATCTTCGTGCTCCCCGGGTGAATCGAGTACTTGGTATGGTGTGCCTCGTACAACAACTCCACCCGCAAATTGCCCACACTTGGGACGCAGAAACGACCGTCTCTCCAAAGCAATCCATCCTCCACGACGAATTGGGAATTTGACCCATCCAGAGCCTCTATCATGAGTTGCTTCATATGAGCATCCAAATCCAAAGCCTGCCGAATACGATCAGCCAGGTCATATTGGACTTCAGTCCAATTCAGAACTGCTCCAACACTAGATTGTCTATCCAAGCAAACCATCTCCAACGCCTCCAACTCTCGCACCAACTGCTCATCATGCACCGATATCCAATTGGCTTGAGCTGGGGCTCGGCGACTCAACACGTCCGCAACCGCATTCCCTTTGCCAGGCACGTAGTGGATCTTGAATGTATAGTCCCCCAGGAACTCCATCCACCTACGCTGCTGCATATTCAGATCTTTCTGATCAATAAGATACTTTAGGCTCTTGTGATCGGTGTAGATATCAATCTTCACACCGTACAAATAGTGTCTCCACAGCTTCAAGGCAAAAATCACGGCCGCTGACTCCAAGTCATGGACCGGATAGTTCCTCTCGTGCACTTTTAGCTGTCTCGAGCCATAAGCTATCACGCTTCCGTGCTGCAGTAGCACGCAACCCAAACCGCTGCCTGAAGCATCGCTATATATCTCATAGCCTTCGGTTCCACATGGCGAACTCAGCACAGGCGCCGTGGTCAACCGACACTTCAACTCCTCAAAAGCTCGCGCGCACTCCGGCATCCAAACGAACTTATGCTCCTTCCTCGTCAAAGTAGTGAGAGGTAACGCTATCCGCGAGAAGTTCTCTACGAAGCGCCTATAATAGCCGGCAAGCCCCAAAAAGCTCCGGACTTCTGCTACCGTAGCAAGCTCAGGCAACTCCCGTATCGCAACAATCTTCGCCGGATCCACAACAATACCCTCTCCACTTACTATATGCCCGAGGAACGCCACTGAGGATAGCCAAAACTCGCACTTCGAGAACTTGGCATACAACTGATTTCTCCTTAGCGTCTCCGACACCAAATGAAGATGCATGAAGTGATATTCCTCACTTTGCGAGTACACCAAAATATCGTCGATGAAGACAATCACGAAATGGTCCAAGTACTCCCTGAACGTCCTGTTCATCAAATCCATGAACACTGACGGCGCATTAGTCAGCCCAAACGGCATGACCGTAAACTCATAATGTCCGTACCTCGTACTAAACGCTGTCTTCGGGATATCACTCTCCCTTATCCGCAGCTGATAGTACCCAGCCTTGAGATCCAACTTCGAGTACACCGTCGACCCGACTAACTGATCAAAGAGATCATCAATCCGAGGGATCGGGTACTTGTTCTTCTCAGTTAGCTTGTTTAGCTCCCGATAATCAATACATAGCCTCAAGCTTCTGTCCTTCTTCTTAACAAAGAGGACCGGTGCGCTCCAAGGCGAAGAACTCGGGCGCACATACCCTTGCTCCAACAACTCTTGCAGTTGAACTTTCAGCTCCGCCATTTCCTTAGGCGCTAGCCGATACGGAGATCGTGACACAGGCTTTGCACCTGGCACTAGCTCGATCGTAAAATCTATCTCCCGCTGAGGCGGGGCTCCAGGAAGATCTGTGGGGAACACATCAGGGTATTCCGATACCACTGAAATACAATCCAACGCGTGCTTCGACTTTGCAACCTCCACTAGTGTAAAGAACAGTTCTGCTCCGGCACGAACCGTCTTCACCACCTGAAGAGCAGACATCAACGTCTTTCTCGACCCCTTTAAGCCCGTAAAAGTCGTCTCACGACTTGCTCCCAGCTTCACTTCCTTGCTACCGCAATCTATATGGGCATGCTGCTCCGAGAGCCAGTCCATGCCAAATATGACGTCGAACTCCACCAATGGAAGTAAGGACGCCCGCAGGTCAAACTCCTGCTCTCCAATACGAATCTTAACATCGCAGATCCTATCCGCTCGCATCGAACACCCATTTGGCAACAACACATCCAGCTTATCCTTCGCCATCGAAGAAGGGACTCCGATGCGTAATATAAATCCTTCAGACAAGAAGGAGTGTGAAGCTCCGTATCGGAGTGCTCGTGCCGGATTTTCACAAATTAATACAAATCCTAAACAAGTAGTGGTAAGGTAACATGTGCATAACAAGCATATAAAGAAATTGACTTGCTATAAATTAAACTATACCTGTCACCATATCAGCTTGTTTAATGGCCTCCTGTTGGCCAAGATTGTAGACCCTTGGTTGGGCCGGAGCATAATGGGATGCGGTCGACTCCACCGCCTTTCCCTTCTCTTCATATGTAGCTCCTGGCCTCCTCTCGGACTTAGGACGTCCGCTCCAACAATCACGGGCGAAATGCCCCGTCTTTCCACATGTAAAACACGCACCCGGGGTCCGACCCGTAGTCGCCCCAGAAGCGCCAGAAGGAGCTGGACCCGAAGTCCTATGCTTCTTGAAAGACCTCCGATAGCCGGACTTTGAAGCAGTCGGCACTCTGAACTCAGATTTCTTCTCACCCAAGCTTTTCTTCGCTTGCACGCTCTTCATGTCCTTCTCCAAGGACCGGGCGGTATTGACCAAGGTTAAGAAACCCTGCGTCATTGGCCCTGAAAGTAATAATCTCAACTCATCCCTCAGGCCTTCATAAAAGCGATTAGTCTTGCGCTCCTCATCCATGATGGTGGAGCTAGCATATCGACTCAGACGAGTAAACTCGTGGAGATATTCATCCACGCTCCTCTCACCCTGCACCAACTTCAGGAACTCATTCTCCATTGAAATCCTCTGAGTAGAAGGGAGGTATCTTGCTAAGAACAATCCCGAGAACTCTTCCATCGGAACGTCTATCAGTTGTCTGCCTCTCAGATGATGCAGCTCCAATCCTTCCCACCACATCCTCACTTCCCCGTCCAGAAGGAACGTAGCGATGGTGGTCATTTGCCACTCCTCCGTCTCCGTCGCTGTCATGACTCTCTTCACCCTGGAGAGCCAGTCTTCAGCCTGAGATGGGGTTCCCAACCCCGAGAATAGCGGAGGGTTAAAGCTCATTACATGCTTTAGCTGCCTCTCAGTTGCCCTCCTTGGCACTACCGGTTCTACAACCACTTGCTCCACCCTCCTCGGCTCAGCCTCTTGAAGAGGTACTTGCTCCATCACAGGAGCGGGCTGCTGTGCTTGCCTTCCAGGCTGCGCATTGATCACGGCCAACACCGCTTCAGCCACCAATCGTATATTTTCAGCCGACAGAGGTGTTGCAGGAGCAACATCCGGTGCACTACTAGCCTCAGAAACTCGGCGTTCTGACGGCCCAACACCACTTCTGGTCACCTATAGTGGTACAAAACACCGTTAAGCGATCAAATAAATTGCAAAAAGCAATTATAGGAACACGCAGGTTCCTCAAACACGAGTATTTTCATTCCTAAGTGGACATTCATGGGTTCTTTTACCATTATAACGATGACGCACACAAGGTGCTCACCACCCCTTAAGAAGAATTCGTCCACGAATTCAGTTTAACCCCAACCAAAACCAGTCCTTTGATACCAAATTGTAACACCCCCTATCCGTCGCATAGCATATAGCAGTAGGTCCGGCCGGGGCCCGACGCCATATACCACAGACAGACCGGGTGGTTACTTATAGAAACCATCCAACCAATCTCAACGTCCTACACAGAGCATTCTAGCGGAAGCAGTTTATAAGAGTTGTAAACAAGAACCCAACATAGGATCATGAATGTCCACTAATACCAAAAGGAATGTTATACAAAAATACCCAAAACCGGCCTTAAGGCCTTACAAAGTGTTTCACTTGAAAATTACATGATTTACAAACCACGGCACGCAGGCCGGTCATACATGAACAAAGCAGTAAACACTTCTACTTGGGCCTTCGAGGGCCAGCTTTGCAAAAAGGGCTTTAGCCCGCTATTGACCGCTTGGTCCAGCTGCACCTGCAAGCAACAAACCAAAGCACGGTGGCAAAACAAGGCAACGGTCAGCATTGCTGACCAAATTATAACGATCCCGCCCCCAACTCGGGGCGGCGATGCTCCTTCCCTGCATTTCATTAGCATAAGCGAGCAATGTATATAACCATAGCCATTTCATCACAGATGTTGGCTCGCACGGCCACACGCCCCGTGCACTCATTCTCGGTGAACCGGTCAATGTCACGTCAATTTAAGCCATAAACATTCCGGACTCACCACCGCCAACTGACGGCCAAACTTATGAGCAATTTGTCTTCCTGGCATTGGTTACGTCAATTAAAGCCATAGACCGCCGAAGACTCACATCTATGCCAACAGCGAGTGCCACGTAACCTTAGGTCTCTCTAGCCCGAACGACATAGAGCGGGTACGGTTCCATCTAACCCGTGCTCACATCGCAACGGCAATTTAAGCCATTTGCGCGGGTCAAACTTCCACCGAGTCCCATTCTAACACAAGTCACATAACCCCGTTATGTTCAAGTTGGCTCTCAGGCCACCAAGTTGGCAAGATCTCGTATCCGCCCAGTTTTTCGGGTGCACCTTTGGGTTAGTCCCTAAGGCTCCCTGCTGCAATCTATCGCGTAGAAAACCCGAAAAACAACCAATAGCACGGAGTCTTCTCCGGCCTTATGCAATGCAACATCACCGATCCAGACCAACATGTCTGGGTAGGCTTCACACATCATGCCTATGTCCGTTCTCGCATACGAACTCTAAACAACGGGGACTTCACATATCTACCCAAAGGAACGCCTCCAACTCTCCGCAAACTCGCGAGAGCGGGCTTCCAATGCTAAGAAAGAGAGCGACTCATGCTCAAGATGAGGATCGTTACCCTTGAGTTCCTTTTTGGCACCATTGAAAAGTAATCGGATGGAAATCACCGCACTTGTGTTGCCTCCGTGGATCAGGAGTCGGCTTGCGATTCGGAGCTCCGAAGCTCCTCCAATGGCGGATCTAGCTCTTCTTCTTCCCTTGGCTCTCCTCTCTCTCTAAGACTTTAGAAAGAGATCACTTAAGAAAAAGTGAGGGTTTTCTAAGTCAAAACCCGGGTATATCCCTTCAGGAACAACCCCCAGCCGTTGGATCTTCAGTCAAAGAAATGAACGGCTTCAATTCGGGACTGAATTGCCCAATCTGGACCGAACACGGCCTGGCACACGCCCGTGTCCAGGGGCGTGTGCCTCATTCGCCGTCAAAATCGGATCACTTGGAACCTCACACGGGTATCTAACACGCCCGTGTTCGATCTAACACGCCTGTGTTCCACCTGACACGGCCGTGTAGCCGGCCGTGTACCCCATGATTTTCCCCATTTTCAACCCGAGCACTGCACGGGTTCTAGGACACTCCCGTGTCCCTACCCGTGTCACCTTGACACGCCTGGGCTCCAAGCCGTGTACAAGGTCTCGACACTTCGCGGCTAAGTGTCGACACGGGTCGACACGCCCTGCGACACGCCCGTGTCGCAGGCCGTGTGCCATGTCTCGACGTATTGTCGACACCAAAGTGTCGACTTCGCGGGACGAGTGTCGACACGGGCTGACACGCCCTGCGACACGCCCGTGTCGCAGGCCGTGTGCCATGTCTCGACACTTCGTCGAATGCAGAGTGTCGACTTCACGGCTAAGTGTCGACACGGGTCGACACGCCCTGCGACACGCCCGTGTCGCAGGCCGTGTGCCCAGTCTCGACACAATGTCGAGACCAAAGTGTCGACATCCCGCCTTAGTGTCGACACAGGCTTGACACGCCCTGGGACACGCCCGTGTCCCAGGCCGTGTGCCTGCAGCCAGAACTCAAACTGGCCCAAAAAGTCCCCCTTAGCTCCTTTGAGTTTCGGGGCGTTACAGAACTTAACGTTCCTATGCTTGGCATTATAGTATTTAGCTCGTCGGTCCTGAGCGATTAGCAATTGTTCTCGTATAGTTCGTACCAACGAAGTTGCATCTTCCACTTCTTGCCGCTTGTACAATTTCGACTCACCCGTTTCCAACCATGACAACGTCATGCAACATCTCCTACCGTAAAGGGCCTCGAAGGGTGCCATTTGAAAACTTGCTTGATAGCTGTTGTTATAAGCAAATTCCTTAAAGTACAGGTGATCTTCCCACTATTTCCCGAAATCCAAGATGCACATGTGAAGCATGTCTTCTATTATCCTGTTGACTCCCTTGGTCTGACCATCCCTTTGCGGATGAACGACCGTGCTGAAACTCAGCTTGGTTCCTAACATTTGTTGCACCAACCTCCAGTTATTGGATGTGAACCGCCAATCTCGGTCAGTCACGATGCTACGGGGCACACCGTGAAGTCGAACAATGTTATCCAAGTATAGTTTTGCCAATTTCTCCATCGAATCATCCTTCCAATTCGGAATAAAGTGCGACACTTTCGTCAATCGATCTACGACCACCTAGATGGAGTCGTTTCCCTGCTGCGACATTGGCAACCCATGCACAAAATCCATTGAAATATCGTCAAACCTCCACTCTGGGATAGACATGGACTTCAAGAAACCTCCAGTCTTCTAGCACTCCGCCTTCACCAAGGCGCACGTTTGACACTTCACCACATAAAGTGCCATGTCCTTCTTAAGTCCTGACAACCAGAACAACTTCTTTATATCACGGTACATCTTCGTGCTCCCTGGGTGAAGCGAGTACTTGGTATGATGAGCCTCATATATCAATTCCGCCCACAGTTTACACACATTTGGGATGCACAGACAACTGTCCTTCCATAATAATCCATAAACAACATCAAATTGGGAATTTGACACATCTAAAGCCTCATCAATGATTTGCTTCATGTTGCTAACCAAATCCAGAGCCTGCCGAATCCGATCAGCCAGGTCATACTGAACTTCTGTCCAGTTCAATTGTGCTTCGGCACTAGTCTGCTCGTCAACACAAGAGATCTCTAATGCCTCCAACTCCCGAATCAAACGCTCGTCATGAACTGACAACCAGTTGGCTTGCATAGGGGCCCTGCGATTCAACGCATCCGCAACCGCATTGCCTTTCTCAGGCTTATAATGAATGTTGAATGTATAGTCCCCCAACAACTCCATCCATCTCCACTACTGCATGTTTAGATCCTTTTGATCCAACAAGTACTTCAGGCTCGTCTGGACAGTATAGATATCTACCTTCATATCGTACAGGTAATGCCTCCAAAGCTTCAGGGCAAATATCACGGCAGCTAACTCCAAGTCATAGACCGGATAATTCCTCTCATGTACCTTCAGCTGACGCGAGCCATAGGTTATTACACTTCCATGCTGCAATAGAACACAACCCAATTCACTTCCCTAAGAATCACTGTAGATATCAAAGCTTCCGGTCCCACTTGGCAAACTTAGAACAGGCACCATGGTCAACCGACTTTTCAACTCTTCGAAAGCTTGTGAGCACTCAGGCGTCCAAACAACCTTCTGCTCTTTCCTCATTAGATTTGTGAGGGGTAATGCTATCTGCAAGAAGTTCCCCACGAAGCGCCTGCAATAGCCGGCAAGCCTAGAAAAATCCGGACTTCCGCTACCGTAGACAACACAGGCTACTCATGTAAAGCAACTATCTTCGCCGGATGCACCGCAATTCCCTCTCCACTAACTATGTTGTTGGGTATTGTATCCACAATTACCTGGATTTGAGGAAGGCACCTGTCAAGCTAAGATGAATTCACAATGTATTTGATAAAATCTTTCAAGTTGTGCTTGCAGTTATTCCACACTAAGTACACACCAATGTCAGGGTGCAGTAGGTCAATATACACGGGTCTGCGCGACGTAATCCCTCATTGAGCAGATCAGTGTGTTGGCCTACGTGTACTCTCTCTATTGGAGTGTACTTATTTTCAAGTACAGGGTTGTGTTAACTCAAGAGCAGACAAGGAGCAAGGATGGGTCAAGGAGCACTTCATGGGTGGAAAGACGAAAAATCGTCTAAGTGTAAATCGACGAGAATCACCAAGTGATTCTCGCCGATTCGGCGAGAATCACTAGTAATTCTCGCTGAATCGTCGAGAATCATTGGCTAATTCTCGCCGACTCGATCCAGCTACTTCAAAGCGAGCAACTCTGATGATAAGTAATAATCGACGAGAATCACCAAGTGAGTCTCGCCGAATCGTCGAAAATCACAAGCTGATTCTCGCCGTCTCGACCCAGCTAAATCAGAGCGTGCAATCAAGTCAACATCGACGAGAATCATCCTTGATTCTCGCCGAATCGACGAGAATCACATTTGATTCTCGCCGATTCGACGAGAATCACCTTCGATTCTCGCTGATTTTGACTTGGGCAATTTTCTGGATACAGCTGGACCGGATTCTGCCGCTGGCACTGTTTTGAACCGGAATTAGGGTTTCTTCTAGTGGGACCCATAACGGTCATAAAAGAGTATTTTACTGTATAAATACACGCGTATTTTTGAATAGTAGTTAAGCGAAGAAGATTTGAAAAAGACGAGCCGCGACGTGACCTAGATCGCGATTTCCGCCGCCGCCGCCGTCGCCGCACGAGCAAGTTGATCGCCGGTCTTGATCGTGGTTTCTTCCAGATCTCCTGTCGACAGAAGCTTAGCCAAGCATAGAGTCTCACGTGTCTAACCGGAGATCCTTTGTCTCTTGATTTGTTGATCGGGAAAACATTCCCCGTCTGAATCGATTGAGACGATCGATCCTAGTGTGACCGTTGGAAGACCTAGCTAGCTTTGCTACGAAGTTTGGATCTCCAAGGTACAGCAGCTGCACACCGTTGTCGCCGCCGATCCCGTGAACCAAGCCGCTGCCCATCTTGCCGCCGCCGGTTCCGGGGAGATTCTCTCCAAGTGAGATCTATGGTTGTGTACTCTTCGTGGACTTCAAGAACACGTCGTCAACGAAGAGGGACACATTAGTCTCCAAAAGTAGTTTGTATTTCTTGTACATTCTAGTTCATTTTTTTTGTAAAGGAATGTTGGTTCCGAGTTGTAAGGGTTGGGTGCAACCCGTGTTGTGGGAGTGTTGACTCCTACGTGTGGAAGGGTTCCTTCCGATAGTGCAAGGATTTGATTTCAATCCTGTTGGTGAAGAGACCGAGTCGTCCCTTGTTGGGAGATAGGTCGAAGGGGGAAAGTGGATGTACCCAAATCGGGGAACCACTATAAATAGCTTGTGTACTCTTTTTGCTGTGCTGGTTTATTTTCGTGTGCAGGTATAATTATAATTCCGCAAAAAACACTGCACGTCACCTATCCCCCCCCATAGGTGAAGCTAGTTGACACTAGGTGGACTTTCAAGTGGTATCAGAGGGAGGTTACTCATCAAAAAGGTTTACACCTTGAGTAGAATCCTGCCACAAGTGTCAGAAGCATGGAGCTGGATCATGAGATCTCTCCACTAAGACTTCCCACATGCACAAAGGAGTATTATCTAGTCTGGAAGATGAGAGTGTCATATCACTTGGAGGCTATCGATCCTCGAGCATCTTTCATCATGGAAGAGGGTCCTTTTATTCCTATGAAGACTTCCGGCTCTGGAAAGAATATCCAAGTGCCCAAGTGTATTGCTGAAATGTCGGAGACGGAACTCTCATTCTTTAATCTGGACAAGATGATTCGTCAGATTATCTTGGATGTCTGGTCTGGACCTTCTCGCTCTAGATTGGAAAAATGTGGGACAGCCAAATCTATGTGGGTAATGATCTTAGAGCTGATGGGGGGATCAAAGAAAGCTGGGATCTTCTGTCAACCAGAGGATGAAGCCTATGTGGGGGTCCTCGCCTCTGAAGATGAAGGCAAGGATCAATCGGACAGCATCAGAGCTCCAGTGTCATTGTCAGAGACTGAAGAAGAAATTGAGGAAAGCAGTTCTGATGAGGATGACACAACGGTCACTGGCGCTAGTGACAATAACACTGAAGAGCAGGTAACTTCTTCATCTTGCCCCGTCTCTCTTGAAGTTCCTGAAGACAGGAACTGTTTCCCTTCAGAAAATCTTGATTCCCTGAAGAGTGCCCTTCAGAAAAGCAATCTACTTGTTGAGGAGCAAGCTCAGGAGATTGCTCGTCTGAAGATCTTGTTGGTTCTCCAATTGGCATCCAACAAGGTCAAGGACTCTAAAATCTCAGATCTAGAGAGTAGTCTAGAGAATGAGAAAAAGATAGTCTCTAACTTTTCCAAGGTTGATGCTATGAAGAGAAAGGAAGAAAATGGGTGGATCTCCCGAATTATAAATTCATGGAGAAATGGTGAAACGGTATTCCGACCCCCCACTCCGAGCAGGAAGGGTACTCATCATGCCTTCAGGTATGATCACAGGAACAATCGTGGTCACTGCAAGGGTGATCTGTCCTCATGTGGAGACACCCATAGTGCAAGGGCCGTCATGGCCACCCATGAGAGAATACCTAAGGCTCATTCTGAACCCTTTGTAATCTCGGCCACTGCCCCTACTCGGCATGAATCTGCTGGGATCAGCTCTAAGAACTCTTCTCTCCACCCAAGGACACAGGAAAGGGAGGTTAGAAGTCATGCTGCAAGTTCTCATGGGGCCTCAGGAAGGGGGCTAACTGAAAGGAAGGCACCACCTCCCAGGCCTCGTGACGCTCGCTGCATGCATTCCTTCCACCCTTCCACGTGTCACGGTGGAAGAGGCAGTTTTGGGAGCAGATCCAGATCTATCCCATTTGGACCTAGGCTCATGACTACCTCAGTCACTAGATCAGGTCAGAAACGGAGATACAACATTCACGCGTGTTGGTGCTGTGGCAAGGTGGGACACATTACCATAGACTGTTGGCACAACCCGTCTGTGTCAAGGGCAAGGGCCTATCCACATCTCCTGGGAAGAGGTAGTCTTCCTGACAGGATTTCTGAGGGAAGGCATTCGAGTGTTTATGCTAACAAGAACCTAGGACCCAATATGTATTGGGTTCCTAAGGTAAAGTAACTCTCTTTTGCAGGGTAGTCTAGGTTCCCGTAAACATGATGGGAACTAGACAGTAGATGTTTCAAGACTAAATTGGAACAAATATATGGAATATCAGATGTACCATTTACAATGGGATACTTGCATTGAACACCTGGTCTGTCTCAAACTGAGGGGGTAAATTATGAATCTCATAATCCCAGGTATTTTTGTTCAGCTCATATACTTGAGTCATATTATATTGGCATATACATATATATATTTATATATACATATATACAAATATATGAGTGTACACCTAAGGATAGGTTAACACGGTAAATATAAACCTTAGATACATCAATAAAGATTTATCGGAAGTTTCACTGATAGATTCAAGAACTAACATCTACAGGCGTAAATCAGTTCACTGAAAACTAACGAAGATACGTCATTGGAAATCTCGACAACTTACAATTGACATCAAGAAGTGTATGGAAACTGAAAGTCTACCTAGTGTCAACTATCTTCACCTATGAAGGGGGGAATAGGTGAGGTACAGCGTTTTTGCGGAATTTAAAATTGTCCCTGCACAAGAAAATAAAACAACACAGCAAACAGAGTACACAAGCTATTTATAGTGGTTCACCAATTTGGGTACATCCACTTTCCCCCTTCGACCTATCTCCCGACAAGGGACGACTCGGTCTCTTCACCAACAGGATTGAAATCCAATCCTTGCACTATCGGAAGGAACCCTTCCACACGTAGGAGTCAACACTCCCACAACACGGGTTGCACCCAACCCTTACAACTACGAACCAAAGTTCCTTTACAACAAAATTAAAACTAGAATGTACAAGAGATACAAACTACGTTTGGAGACTAAGGTGTCCCTCTTCGTTGACGACGTGTTCTTGAAGTCCACGAGGAGTCCACAACCCTAGATCTCTCTTGGAGAGAATCTCCCCGGAACCGGCGGCGGCAAGATGGGCGGCAGCTAGGTTCACGGGATCGGCGGCGACAACGATGTGCGGCTGCTGTACTTTGGAGATCCAAACTTCGTAGCGAAGCTAGCTAGGTCTTCCAACGGTCACTCTAGGATCGATCGTCTCGATCGATTCGGACGGGGAAGTTTTTCCCGATCAACAAATCGAGAGACAAGGGATCTCTGGATAGACGCGTGAGACTCTAAGCTTGGCTAAGCTTCTGTCGCCGGAAGATCAGGAAGAAATTTCAATCAAGAGCGGCGACCAACTAGCGCGAGCGGCGACGGCGGCGGCGGAGCAGTTTCGCGATTTTAGGTCAAGATCGTCGCTCGGCTTTTCTGTGTGTGTTTACTGTTCAAAAATACCCATATATAATGTAGACAACTTCAATATGACCGTTGTGGGTCCCACAAGTAGAAACCCTAAATCCCGGTCCAGAACAGTGTCAGCGGCAGAATCCGGTTCAGGGAGTTCCAGAAAATCGCCCAAGTCAAAGTCGGCGAGAATCGAAAGTGAATCTCGTCGAATCGTCGAGAATCAAAGGTGATTCTCGACGATTCGGCGAGAATCTAAGATGATTCTCGTCGAAGTTGACTTGGTGGCACGCACTGATTCAGCCGGGTCGAGACGGCGAGAATCAGCCAGTGATTCTCGACGATTCGGCGAGAATCACTAGTGATTCTCGCCGAATCGGCGAGAATCACTTGGTGATTCTCGTCGATTCTTACTTGGAATCAGAGTTGCTTGCTTTGAAGTAGCTGGATCGAGTCGGAGGGAATCAGCCACTGATTCTCGATGATTCGGCAAGAATCACTAGTGATTCTCGCCGAATCGGCGAGAATCACTTGGCGATTCTCGTCGATTTACACTTAGACGAATTTTTGTCTTTCCACACATGATGTGCTCCTTGACCCATCCTTGCTCCTTGTCTGCTCTTGCAAGATCATAGCCCTGTACTTGAAAGTAAGTACACTCCAATAGAGAGAGTACACGTAGGCCAACACACTGATCTGCTCAACGAGGGATTACGTCGTGCAGACCCGTGTATATTGACCTACTGCACCCTGACATTGGTGTGCACTTAGCGTGGAATAACTGCTAGCACAACTTGAAATATTATGTCAAATACATTGCCTATTTACCTTAGCTTGTCCAGGGGCTTCTTCAAATCAGGTACGTTGTGGATACAATACCCAACAATCTCCCCCTATTTGAAGAAGCCTAAACCCTACAAGCTAAGGTGAATAGAGCGTATGGGAATGAAAATCATAACCTTGAAATTTAGTTGAGAGAGATATTCATTACCAGTACCGGTTTCTTGAGAGCAAACTTTGGAGCCACCTTAGCCTTAGCCGAGAGGGTAATCTCCCCCTTTTCGGCTTCTGCAAATCGGGGTCTGTAGCATTTGACCCCTTGCTCCCCCTCAGTTCTTGCACCTGTGCTCACACTTGAGTACCTTGCTCCCCCTCAGTTCTTGCACGAGCCTGAAGCTTCTGTAGTCTTCATTCCTCATAGTTTAGCATCCCCAATTCAGTTTTGAAAAGACTGAACTTGGCTTCGTCTAAGGGCTTTGTGAATATATCAGCAATCTGCTTGTCCGTGGGGACATAACAGACAGAGATGTCCTTGTTCTCCACGTGCTCCCGAATGAAGTGGTAGCGCACTTCAATATGCTTCGTTCTGCTGTGAGAAACCGGATTGTTGGCAATTGCAATTGCACTGGAGGAGTCGCAGTACATTGGAACTTCCTTGAACTGAAGGTCGTAGTCGGCTAGTTAATTTCTGATCCATAGGAGTTGTGCGCAACAGCTGCCTGCCGAGATGTACTCAGACTCTGTTGTGGAGGTTGCAACACAATTCTGTTTCTTGCTACTCCATGAAATAAGCCTTCGACCGAGGAATTGATACGTCCCGGAGGTGCTTTTCCTGTCATCCCTACTCCCTGTAAAATCAGCATCTGAAAAACCTATTAGCTCGACATCATTGTTTCTCGGGTACCACAAGCCAAGATTGGGAGTACCTTTAAGGTATCTTAGAATTCGCTTTGTAGCGACATAGTGAGATTCCTTAGTGTTCACCTGATATCTGGCACAGACACATGTGGAGAACATGATATCCGGTCTACTGGCAGTAAGGTAGAGCAGGGATCCAATGATGCTTCTGTATTCGGTTTCATCGAAAGGTTTACCTTTCTCATCCTTATCCAGAGACATAGTGGATCCCATTGGAGTCCTCATAGAGGTTGCACTCTCCATGCCGAATTTCTTGAGGATTTCATTTGTGAACTTCGTCTGAGAGATGAAGATTCCATCCTCAGACTGTTTCACTTGAAGTCCCAAGAAATACTTTAGATCTCCCATACTGCTCATTTCAAACTTTCCTTGCATAAGTTTGGAAAACGTTTTGCAAAGATTATTGTCCGTTGAGCCGAAGATTATGTCATTGACATAAATTTGCACCAGCAAAATCTTGCCTTTGACTTCCCTGAGAACCAATGTTTTATCTATTTTACCTCTAGAGAACTTGTTCTCAAGAAGAAAACTAGATAAAGTCTCATACCAAGCTCGCGGAGCTTGTTTTAAACCATATAGAGCTTTATTAAGGAAGTATACATGATTGGGATAAGTAGGATTGACAAAACCTGGGGGTTGAGCGACGTATACTTCCTCCTTCAGGTCTCCGTTCAAGAAAGCCGATTTCACATCCATTTGATAGACTGTGAATCCTTTGTGCGAAGCATACGCCAGGAACAGTCTGATTGCCTCAAGCCTTGCCACTGGAGCGAAGGTCTGGTCGAAGTCAATCCCCTCCTCCTGTCTGTAACCTTGAGCCACCAGCCTGGCCTTTCTCTTTACGATGACACCATGTTCATCCAGTTTGTTTCTGAAGATCCACTTGGTGCCAATCACATTCTGCTTGAGTGGTCTGGGAACCAGCGTCCAAACGTTGCATCGTTCGAATTGATGTAGTTCATCTTGCATGGCCAAAATCCATGCCGCGTCTTTGTTCGCCTCGTCGAACTTCTTTGGCTCAACCTGTGACAGGAAGCTAAGATGCAAAACTTCGTTAAAAGTACCTCTTCGAGTTCTAACACCGACATGAGGATCTCCGATGATCTGATCTCTAGGATGATCCCTCACGTGCCGGAGCTCTAGAAGTCTGGCGTCTGGAGCTTCGACTACTTCTTGGGCTTCTCCTTCTTCTAAGAGATTTGTGCCATTTTGATCTTCAACATTCCCAGATGCCGTGGAGGTGGAAACTTTGACATACTTAGGACTTTCATCTTTAGCGGTCTCATCGAGATCCAGCTGTTCAAGTCGTGCACCTGCATCTTCAAGAATACCACTGGAAGAATTGCTGTTAAGCAAACTTCCTTCATCAAATACAACATTGATTGATTCTTCTACCACTATGGTTTTCTTATTGAAGACCCTATATGCCCGACTGTGGGAACTATAGCCCATGAATATGCCTTCGAAGCATTTTTTCACCAAATTTAGTACGTGGGTACTTCCCATTATTCAGTACATAACATCTGCAGCCAAAGATCCTCAAGTAGGACATGGTTGGTTTCCTGCCTTTCAGTAGCTCATAAGGCGTCTTATGATGATGTTTGTTGATCAAAGCCCGGTTTTGTACATGACAAGCTGTATTGACAGCCTCTGCCCAGAAGTATTCTGGGAGAGAAGCGTCTTTCAACATTGTCGTGCAGGCTTCAATGAGAGTTCTATTTCTCCTCTCCGCAACTCCATTTTGCTGAGGAGTGCGCGGGGAGGAAACCTCATGAAAGATACCTTGTTCTTCACAAAACTCTGTCATAGCACCAGATTCAAATTCTGTTCCATGGTCACCTCTGATTTTGTCCACTGGGCAGTTAAATTCGTTCTGAACCTGCTTGACAAAACTAGTGAAGATGTCAAGCGTATCTGACTTACGTTTTAAGAAGAACACTCATGTAAACCGAGAATGATCATCAAATATCACTAGCGTATAGGACTTGCCTCCCAAGCTATGAACTTGCATTGGACCAAACAAGTCCATATGTAGAAGGTACAGACATCGGGAAGAGTCTTTGTCAGTAATGCTCTTAAAGGTAGCCCGAGTCTGTTTGCCCATCTAGCATGCAGGATAGGGGCTATGTTTGATGCACTTGATAACGGGAGCATCCCTTACTAAATTTTTAGAAAACAGCATACTAATTGTTTTGAAATTAATATGTGCCAATCTCTTGTGTCATTATTCACAAAGAGATGCACTGCCTCTTGCCACAAGGCATACGGGGGTAGATGAATCTACACTGAGAAAATCTAAGCAGAAGATATTTCTGCTCCTAATGCCTGATAATACCGTCTCAGAAGAGGTACGTGAAATTATCAGACATTTATCCTTGCAGAACTTAACGTCATAACCTTTGTCACATAACTGACTTACACTGATCAGGTTATGGTTTAACCCTTCAACGTAAGCCACGTCGGTGATAGAGATTATACCGTTGGAAATCATACCGTAACCTCTGGTGACTCCTCGATCTGACCCTCCAAAGATGACTTTGGGTGCATTCTCGACTGGAGTGTAATCACGCAGCAGGCTTCTTGTCCCAGTCATATGCCGGGAGCATCCACTGCCCAAATACCAGATCGGCATTTTGGTGGCCTTTGGACATTCTTGCAAAACAAAAATAATTTCCCTTAGGAACCCAATCGAACTTGGGTCCTAGATTCCTGGTTAGCATACTCCCCCTCGGTTGGTTAACCTTACGAGTGGTCGGCCTCGCAGTGCTAACATAGGTAGTCTCGTTATACCTTGGATTAAACCAACAATCCACGACAAAGTGACCGACTTTGCCACAACACGAACAGTCGAATCTGTTGTACCTCTTCCTAGGCTCCTGCCTTACCCTGGGAATGGTGGGTGCAGCCGGGGCCTTGGATCTGGAGGTGGAGGCCTCGTAGTGATTGCAGTCACATGACTTCTTCACCTTCTGTTTCGTCAGTATAACAGGCTTGACTCTTGGTGCCTGCTTTCCATTATGGCCGCAAGAGAATTGACCATAATTTCCCATGTGGATTTCCTCATAAGGTGCCTTGAAGGCACTCTCATCGAAGTTCCGGGGAAAGGTCCAACCATCATATCGGCTCTTTGGCTTTGCAACCGAGGGCCGGAAATGATGACCAAAGGTTGATTCAAAGTCATGTTTGTTGCAAGGAAAGCTAGGCTTTCTGAACGCAACAGGACTGAGCGGAGCCTTTCCCTTTTCATCAGCAGAGGGCTTCTTGGAGGCCTTATTCTTCCTCTGGTTCCTGTTTCTCCTGGATGAGGAACCAGATACCACTACATGCCCCAAGCCAGCTCCTTTGGCCTGAGCAGAGAAGGTATCAACTACTGGAAGAACAGTTTTTGGCATAGAGAAGCTCTTGACGATCTTCCTTTCTGCCGCAAGTTGATCTTCCAACTTGTCGACTTCCTCCTGCTTAAGATCAAGGAGTTTAAGAGACTCTGAGTGCTTTGAAGTCAGGTCAAGGTGCTCCTGTCGGAGTGAAATCAAACTGGTGACCTCTTCCCTTAGGGAGACACACTCACCCTTAAGGAATTTAACTTCCTTTTTCACAGCCTTCAATCTCTTACGGCACTCCTCGAAAGTGTTGAGCAAAAGCTCATACTTCTCGAGGAGCTCCGCTTCACGGGCCGAAAGGCTATCTTCAGGTTCATCATCCTGAGACTCAGGATCAGATTCAGAGTCGGAGAGAGGGGTGTGAGCTTTTACCTTCCCAGTAAATGGGGGGCATTCTCCTTCTGAGTCGGAGCGACCCACCAGCCCGAAGTAGGCTTCCTCATCATCACTGGAGTCTGAGGAATCAGACTCACTCAGTGTCTTTGGCCTTTTGGCGATGTAGCTCCGCTCTTTCTTCTTATCTTTAGAGGATTTGTGCTCCTCTCCTTTCCCTTTTTCTCTCTTGCCTTGATAGCAGTCGGCCACGACGTGTCCTGGCTTATTGCATCCAAAGCAAATAATGTCAGAGGAGCGATGTTTGTTCGGTTTAGAAGCATACCTGTCAGAAGAATAATTTTTCTTCTGATGTCTGGAGGAGGAGCCGTCTTTCTTTCTTTGATTCCTCATCTTGAGGAACTTCTTGAACTCTCGGGTGATGAGGGAGAAATCCTCCTCCGACAGCTCTGAGCTGGAGGAGCATGGCTCGGAGACCTCCTCCTCATCCTTATTCCTGGCAAGGTATGAAACCGCACCCTTACCTTTTCTGGAGTGACTGGCTTTTAGAGCCACAGTCTTTTCTTTGGCTGCAGCCTTCTCTGCTTCTTCTTCTTCTTTCCTGGTGTTCAGTTGAAGCTCATATGACATTAGCTTCCCAAACAGAATTTGCGGGTCTGTTTCAGCTAGTCTGCCAAACTCTCGGATGGCGCAGATCTTTGTGTCCCATTCCTTAGTAAGGGACCTAAGGAATTTATCATTGAGTTTACCATTAGTGAACACTCTTCCGTATCCTTTGAGGGCGTTGACAATCTTGAGGAAGTTCTCGTAGGTGACTCCGATCTCTTCCTTAGGCCCTTGTCTGAACGCCTCATATTTCTGGTTCAGGAGGGATCTCCGATCATCCCTCACTTCATCAGTGCCCTCCATTAGGATGATCAAGCAATGCCAGATCTCTTGTGCTGTCCTGCAGTTGCAGAAGTTCTGCATCATTGAGTCATCAACCGCGCTGACCAGAATGTTCTGCGCCTTCTTGTCAAGTCCCACTAGCACCATCTCGTCCTTGTCCATTTCAGAAAGTTTCTTCGGCACTTTCTTGGTAGGATCAATGGTGGAGACCTTAGTGGGGACATAAGGTCCCTCCTCCACGATCATGAAGATTCGAGCATCAACTGCTTCCATGTAGAACCTGATCCTTTCCTTCCAGATAGGAAAGTTGAGCCTGGTGCACACTGGGATCTTGCCTGTGAACTTGAGCCCGTCCACAGTAGATGTTTGCCACCTTCTCGACACTAGCGGCAGGATTCAACTCAAAGTGTTAACCTTTTTGATGAGGAACCTCGCTCTGATACCACTTGAAAGTCCACCTAGTGTCAACTATCTTCACCTATGGGGGGGGGGGGGGGGGAATAGGTGAGGTGCAGCGTTTTTGCGGAATTTAAAATTGTACCTGCACAAGAAAATAAAACAACATAGCAAACAGAGTACACAAGCTATTTATAGTGGTTCCCCGATTTGGGTACATCCACTTTCCCCCTTCGACCTATCTCCCGACAAGGGACGACTCGGTCTCTTCACCAACAGGATTGAAATCCAATCCTTGCACTATCGGAAGGAACCCTTCCACACGTAGGAGTCAACACTCCCACAACATGGGTTGCACCCAACCCTTACAACTAGGAACCAAAGTTCCTTTACAACAAAAGTAAAACTAGAATGTACAAGAGATACAAACTACGTTTGGAGACTAAGGTGTCCCTCTTCGTTGACGACGTGTTCTTGAAGTCCACGAGGAGTCCACAACCCTAGATCTCTCTTGGAGAGAATCTCCCCGGAACCGGCGGCGGCAAGATGGGCGGCGACTAGGTTTACGGGATCGGCGGCGACAACGATGTGCGGCTGCTGTACTTTGGAGATCCAAACTTCGTAGCGAAGCTAGCTAGGTATTCCAACGGTCACTCTAGGATCGATCGTCTCGATCGATTCGGATGGGGAAGTTTTTCCCGATCAACAAATCGAGAGACAAGGGATCTCTGGATAGACGCGTGAGACTCTAAGCTTGGCTAAGCTTCTATCGCCGGAAGATCAGGAAGAAATCTCGATCAAGAGCGGCGACCAACTAGCGCGAGTGGCGACGGCGGCGGCGGAGCAGTTTCGCGATTTTAGGTCAAGATCGTCGCTCGGCTTTTCTGTGTGTGTTTACTGTTCAAAAATACTCGTATATATACTGTAGACAACTTCAATATGACCGTTGTGGGTCCCACAAGTAGAAACCCTAAATCCCGGTCCAGAACAGTGTCAGCGGCAGAATCCAGTTCAGGGAGTTCCAGAAAATCGCCCAAGTCAAAGTCGGCGAGAATCGAAAGTGAATCTAGTCGAATCGTCGAGAATCAAAGGTGATTCTCGACGATTCGGCGAGAATCAAAGATGATTCTCGTCGAAGTTGACTTGGTTGCACGCACTGATTCAACCGGGTCGAGACGGCGAGAATCAGCCAGTGATTCTCGCCGAATCGGCGAGAATCACTTGGTGATTCTCGTCGATTCTTACTTGGAATCAGAGTTGCTTGCTTTGAAGTAGCTGGATCGAGTCGGCGGGAATCAGCCACTGATTCTCGACGATTCGGCGAGAATCACTAGTGATTCTCGCCGAATCTGCGAGAATCACTTGGCGATTCTCGTCGATTTACACTTAGATGAATTTTCGTCTTTCCACCCATGATGTGCTCCTTGACCCATCCTTGCTCCTTGTCTGCTCTTCCAAGATCACAGCCCTGTACTTGAAAGTAAGTGCACTCCAATAGAGAGAGTACACGTAGGCCAACACACTGATCTGCTCAACGAGGGATTACGTCGTGCAGACCCGTGTATATTGACCTACTGCACCCTGACATTGGTGTGCACTTAGCGTGGAATAACTGCAAGCACAACTTGAAATATTATGTCAAATACATTGCCTATTTACCTTAGCTTGTCCAGGGGCTTCTTCAAATCAGGTACGTTGTGGATACAATACCCAACAGAAACACCCCGCTCAAACCCTAAATAGATTGGCTTTAAGAAATATATATATATTTAGAGGATTTTTTTTAATCAGAAGACTTCGAGAATCTGGCATGGCTCTTAACCCGTAGATTCCTATCAAAGAATCCCTCCGATTTCGACTTAGACAAACTGGAAACCCTCTAAAACCCGCTTAACCCGAAGACTTCCGCCGAACCTTAGCGTTTCACTCTTCACACGAAACTCCTTTTTAAACTCGTCGATATCACATAGTATCCCGCCGACCCTTCATATTCCGCAGGAAGCTCACCGAAGGAAACTCGCTGATTGACCGCAGGAATCCCGCCTCTTTCGTCGACAACCGCAGGAATCCCGCTTATTCCCCTTCCGACGACAACTGAAGGACTCTCGCCGATTCTTCCCCTTCCGTCGACATCCCGCAAGATTCCCGCTACTCGTGAAGAATTCCGTCGATCTCGACGTGCAAGAATCCCGCAACTCGTGAAGAATCCCGTCGATCTCGCTGATTCGATCAATCCGTGGATCTCTCCTCTCTCTCATCCAGGGATTTCTCCGCAGTTTCGATCAATCCCAGTCGCGTGCACCTCCCGGGTGTCCGTCGTCTTTGTCAAACTAACTCACCGTCTACGCTTTTGGGTAACCACATCCTCATCCTTACAAGGACTTTATTACTAGTGTCGCTTCCCTTTTGACTTTTGATTAAGCATAGAGTAGGGATTCTCTCCCTAGGTTTGCAAAGGCTCCAAGGACAACCGCTGGACTGATCACTGGATGTGAGATGGTTCGAACAGGGTTCTCACATGCATCGGATGAATTCAGAAACATCATCCTTATGCTTGAAGAGGCTGGACTCTCATTCATACTGGAGTACCCCTGTAAAATCCTGGACAAGGAAGTGATGGAGTTCTTCGCAACCGCAAAACTCCGGAATGACGACTCTCTCATCAAGAGCAAGGTTGCAGGGGCAAACATCAAGATGTCTTCCAGCAAGCTGACCCACTTCTTGCAGCTCACTAGCTCGGCGCACGAGGATTATCTGGATGAACAGGACAAAACCAGGACTTTATTATTTTGTGGACTCGCTCGAGGAACTAGGTCGATAAAGCGAAAGGATATGAATGGGGAGGGGAAACTTCTGTCAGACATCATTGGAAAAGTACTCATATGCAAGCCGGGGTCTCATGACCACATCTCTGCGGATATGTTCAAAATCCTTGTGGCAATTTTCTGCAGAAAAAGATTCAACTGGGGGGCATTGCTGTTTAAGAAGATAAAGGACACTCTCAGATCTCCTAGCTTTGGCTGAATCATCAGTCTATATCTCAATCAGTTAAACGGAGATAAGTATGACATGAGTAATGGAGTTCCACTGCATTACTTGAAGAAAATGGACTCGAGCGTCTTTGACAGATGGGAGAGACGCATTGGGCAGGCTGCCGTGGTAGAACAACAAGAAGTATCGCCAGCCGAGGACGGAACTGTGACTGATTCCTTAGTAATCCCCAGTGAAATTCCTGATGGACTGACAGCAGGAATTGAGGGGGAGCCTCTACCAACTTATGCTAATATCGTATCTGATATCTCTCAGATGGCCAGAGATGCAGTGGCGGATATACAAGAAGAAAGTGAAGCTGTGATGGAGAATGAGGCGGCCCTGACCGTGCATGATCAAGGAGCCGAAGCTAATGTAGAGGAAAATGATGAGGGAAGTTTGAAAGAATATGCTGATGAGACTGATCTCATGGATGATGAAGATGAGGAAGAAGGCAATGAGGGACAGGAAGCTTTGGAGACTCAGGATATCACTGAAGTTCCATCTGACAAGCACGCTCCTGAGAACATTGGTGCAACATTGGAGGGGGAGTCCTCTCAGCTGAGACTGCTTAGTACTTCCGAGAAATCTACAGAGGCAGCAAGCATTCCCCCCTTTGAGAGTGTGCTCGTGTCCAGCTCTACAGGTGCATCTCCTAAGGAACAAGGCCAAGGAATACCTCCGAATCATCCACTACGAGCTGATCTCGCCAATCACACAGTGAATGTTATTCAGGGTATCGTGGATGAGCTCAAAGCATCTTTTGAGAAAGCTCAAAATAAAATGTTAAAAAGAATTAAGAAATCGGAGAATCTCATGCTCAAGAACATGGTGGAGATCAATCACAAACTGGACATGATGGAAAAGAAGTTTGAAGATAAATATGCAGCGGCCGGCCAAGCTGTCACTCTTCTTATGGACGGATTAAAAAGGAACACCGATACTCTCGCAATCGTAAATCAGAATGCTCATGTCGTAGCAAATAACATTCAAAAGTTTGATGGCAATATGGTAACTCTTAACACCAATCAACAAGCCTTGGTCACTGAATTCTCCAGGACTACAAAGCACATTGATGAGTCACTACATTCTTATGCAAACTTCATTGTAGTCGCAGCCAAAAAGGGGGAGAAAGAATATATAGCTAAGATGGCCGAGCTTCAAGAAATCATCATCAAAAACTTTGAGCAGTCAAACACATATGTTTATGATAGTTGCTGGTGGATGCTCCAACAAGCGTTAGGCGTTAATATCCCTGAAAATCCCGAGGGCACTCCTGCTCCTGAAATTTATACTGCAGGTGATGAGGGAGCTAATGCTGAAGAAGCTCCTTTAAGTGAAGCTGATGCTCATAGGGCTGCTAGGGCCACCTCCAAGGCAAAACTAATGGCAATGTTTGACCAAGGAGCCCTAGCAAAAGCCAGGGACATGAGAAAATCTCAAAAAGGGACATCTAAGGAAACACAAGCTGAAAAGAGAATCAGATTGAAGGAGGAGGAAGTAAGAAACGAAAAGTGGAGTCCGATATCAAAGAGTATCATCTTGGACACATTCTGGCTACAAGAAAAAGGAGAAATCAATCGGAACGACGTATACATCCAGCATGAGTGGGAGCTGCACAAGACGTATGAAGCTAAACGGAACATCTTCTTCAGGACCAACACTGCGGCAGATAAAGCTCCTCCTCCCAGATACTATCCAAAGCCCAAGGAGTATGTTGAAAGGCAAAGAACGAAGTTTTTGGCTCAGAAACATAAGGATGACCTAGCCAAAAATCCATAGACAGAAATTCATAGATTGTCATTGTCTCTTGAACACTTTTATCTTGTCTTATTGATATATGAACAATCCTGATTATATGTATATATATATATATATATATATATATATATATATATATATATATATATATATATATATATATGTATGTATATGAATTTATGATTGACTCAAGCCTTGATCTGTTTGCCTATATTTTCTTGTGCCGCATCTTTATATTCTCTATGTTGTATATATTATCTGGTTGGTGGTATTCATCTTAGCTAGTAGGATTTTGGCTTCGTCAAATAGGGGGAGATTGTTGGGTATTGTATCCACAATTACCTGGATTTGAGGAAGCCACCTGTCAAGCTAAGATGAATTTACAATGTATTTGATAAAATCTTTCAAGTTGTGCTTGCAGTTATTCCACACTAAGTACACACCAATGTCAGGGTGCAGTAGGTCAATATATACGGGTCTGCGCGACGTAATCCCTCGTTGAGCAGATCAGTGTGTTGGCCTACGTGTACTCTCTCTATTGGAGTGTACTTATTTTCAAGTACAGGGCTGTGTTAACTCAAGAACAGACAAGGAGCAAGGATGGGTCAAGGAGCACTTTATGGGTGGAAAGACGAAAAATCGTCTAAGTGTAAATCGACGAGAATCACTAGTGATTCTCGCCGAATCGTCGAGAATCATTGGCTGATTCTCGCCGACTCGATCCAGCTACTTCAAAGCGAGCAACTCTGATGCTAAGTAATAATCGACGAGAATCACCAAGTGAGTCTCGCCGATTCGGCGAGAATCACCAGTGATTCTCGCCGAATCGTCGAGAATCACTGGCTGATTCTCGCCGTCTCGACCCGGCTAAATCAGAGCGTGCAATCAAGTCAACATCGACGAGAATCATCCTTGATTCTCGCTGAATCGACGAGAATCACATTTGATTCTCGCCGATTCGACGAGAATCACCTTCGATTCTCGCCGATTTTGACTTGGGCAATTTTCTGAAAACAGCTGGACCAGATTCTTCCGCTGGCACTGTTTTGAACCGGAATTAGGTTTTCTTCTGGTGGGACCCATAACAGTCATAAAAGAGTATTTTACTGTATAAATACACACGTATTTTTGAATAGTAGTTAAGCGAAGAAGATTTGAAAAAGACGAGCCGCGATGTGACCTAGATTGCGATTTCCGCCGCCGCCGCCGTCGCCGCACGAGCAAGTTGATCGCCGGTCTTGATCGTGGTTTTCTCCAAATCTCCCGTCTACAGAAGCTTAGCCAAGCATAGCGTCTCACGTGTCTAACCGGAGATCCTTTGTCTCTTGATTTGTTGATCGGGAAAACCTTCCCCGTCCGAATCGATTGAGACGATCGATCCTAGTGTGACCGTTGGAAGACCTAGCTAGCTTTGCTACGAAGTTTGGATCTCCAAAGTACAGCAGCCGCACACCGTTGTCGCCGCCGATCCCGTGAACCAAGCCGCCGCCCATCTTGCCGCCGCCAGTTCCGGGGAGATTGTCTCCAAGTGAGATCTAGGGTTGTGTACTCTTCGTGGACTTCAAGAACACGTCGTCAATGAAGAGGGTGTCACAACCCGCATTTTCTCCGAAATTTAAGAAGTATCAGAGTAGAAGAAAACGCGCGTTGTGATGCCACGTCGGACAGGGGATAACTGTCGACGCTCAGGCAACCACTAACTGCTATGACTAAGAAAGTTCAAAACTTTAATGATGTGAAAACCAATTATATTTTTGAGGCCGTATCCCTCGGCTTCGTGGATCAACTAGTCCACCCTTCAAAATTATACTTATATGTAGCGGAAAATACTTTATTCGTTTTTTTAACATCCTAAGAGAATGCTTATGCGTCCCCAGGGAACGCCTAAGGCTATGCAAAACCCTAGATTTAATTTATATATTATATATAGGAAATACCCTTTTTTTTACGTGGTTTGAAAATAGTGATTTAGCTTTTTAGAAAGGAGAACATGATGACTATATTTTTGATATAATAATTATTTTCTTTTATAAATTTTAAAGTAACTAGCAACCTAACATAAATCATCCCAGAAGCAAGTTGAATAAACTCCAAAAAAATAGGAAATCTTGCAGCATAAGCAAAGTACAAAGCATCTAAAAGAGAAACCACCAGTGGGCGCCAACAACTGACACGAACCCACTGGTGAGTAGGTATATCTGTACTACAAGTCTAAAGAAACTACCTCCCAGGAGTGAGGAAAAGAAACTCAGCAGCAGCTACAACACTAGCAAACTCCAGAAGAACCCTAGCCGCTCAGTCGGCTATAAACCTGAACCTGAGGCATTCAAAGAAAAGAACGCCTCAGCAAAGCAATAAATATATGAAAATGAAACAGTAGAGTAAGGAAAAAGTGAAACAGGTAAGAGCTAAAGTAAACAAACGAAGGAATAATACTCGCCAAGGGTGAGTAAAAAGGGGTGCACCAAGTGCACGGGTGTAGACAAGGCTCACCAATCTCTGCAGGAAGGATTAGCAAAACAATAAATAAATTCAAGCATAAAGCTAGAGCAGGAAGAGCCACCTAGTACTGGAGATGGACAAAAACAGAAATAAGGGCCTAGACTGGTGGCAACGGTCCAACCACGTCTCACAGGGCTAAACATCTCAAGGTGCTGTGGTGGTGGCATCGGTCCAACTCAACCAAACAGCTCACATTGTCTTAATAAGACAAGAAGTAAAACAAGGGTGGCGGCATCGGTCCGACCCACCTCAAAATCACATCCTACTCCAGCACTACGTGACTCGGGAAAGCCCTCACTAGTGGTTCCATGAACCACCAAGAAGTCACACTGAACCCTAAGCACTCTAGAGCGACCCACCTAAGAGCCTTATATTCATACCAACGGACTAAACATCGACTTCGTCCAAGCAAGAGGGTTGATAGAATTAAGTTGAAGGTGACACGAATCCTAGTTTAAGTAAGTATTTTGATACTAAACGCGTACCGTTAATGTGATATTAAATACGACAAAGTAGCTTGACCTCCAACTAAAACCTTAAAGTTAACTTACTACCACCGTACACATTTAGCTTGCTACATCTCATAAACACTATACTTGGGTGGTTCGGTACCTACATTAGCAAGGGGCTTAACACTAATGCGAACAAGTGAATTGACACAAAAAAGGAAATGACAAGAGGGTTGGGTGGCTTCGATACCAATCCGATTTTCTTTGGGACAACGAAGGGGCAACTACGATAAAATCCTTGCCATTAATAATAATGAAATCACCTTAAAATTTCCTAGTGCCGAGATAATACAAAAATTCTAAATGCTGAAATAATATCAAGAATTTCCTAGTGCTGAAATCATAACAAGAATTTTTTCATGAATTAAGTAACAAAACTAGCATGAAGAAAATTTACTTTGGCAAGGGAATACTTGCCTCGGCTTAAGGAGGAGTTCGGCGGCAATGATCTTCCCAATAGGACAAGATTGCAGCGATATCTCATAAAAATCTGGACAAAAAACTGGCTAGCAAGGGCCAGCCAACGCAACCCCTCCAAACCTCCGGCCACCTAATCAAACGGCAGCACCTAAGCTTCTAAACCGCCGGCCTTAAGCAGTGAAGATCACAAGATTTCCTGGATAACCCAACCGGGGAAGAACAATACCATAAAAACAAGAAAAAAACGCAACCCTAACCTACCTATCGGGCAACAGAGATGGAGAAATCCAAAGAAAAAAATTACCTCGGAACGAAGATCTAGCCTAGAGGAGTTCGGATCCGGTCTCAAACGAAGATTTCCGGTGGAATCGTGCGGCGAACGGGCGGTCGGAGGAGTGTCGGGGCTTCCGCCTTTCTCCAGTCTTCCGCTCGAGCTGCGACAGCGGGCCGCCAGGTTTTGGGGGAATCCTAAACCTAAAGCCGGTTATGTGTATATATATATATATATATATATATATATATATATATATATATATATATATATATATATATATATATATATATATATATATATATATATATATATATAGATATATATATATATATACAAGCAGTCGTGCACGGGAGACCCCGTGCGGGGCGGTGACATTGGTTTGGGGCGGAGACATTTGTCGGGGGCAGCGACATTTGTCGGGGGCGACAACATTTGTCGGGGGCGGCGACATTGGTCGGGAGCGGCGACAATGGTCGGGAGTGGTGACATTGGGCAGGGGCGGTGACATTGGGCCGGCGCGGCGACATTTGGCGGGGGCGACGACATTTGGAGAGGGCGGCGACATTCGGTAGGGGCGGCAATCATTGGCGGGCGGCAATAATTGGCGGGGGCGGTGATAATCGGCATGTGTGGCGAACTTCGCCGGGGGCGGCGACATTCGGCGGGAGCGGCGATATTCGGCAAGGGCGGCGATATTCGGCAGGGGCGGCGACATTCGGCGTGGGCGGCAACAATTGGTAGGTGTGGTGACATTTGGCGAGGTAGGGGACACACACAGAGGGGTGGCGACAATCGGCGTGGACAACGATAATTTACATAGGCGGGAGACATTCGGCGAGATCGACGACAATCAACAAATATCATGTAGAACAGTAACATGAATATTTTGAAAAAAAGAAGATCCACCACTGTGCAACTGCAATCATTACCGGGTTTGATTTACTTTTAAAGATGAAACAGCAGCACGGGGTAGGCGGTTTGACGTGCAATCTTCATCCAGCTTTTACAAAAAGAGATTAACTATGAACAATTGAAAGGAAAGATGAAAGAATCTCAACAATTCAAATTTAGATACTCAAAATCATGTCTTTAAAAAGTAGATGACCTTTTTATTTAAAAGCAGCTAATCATAAAATAAAATAATTTTTTTAAAAAAATCGAATAGGATACACAACAGATACTGGTAATACAAATTTATTTGTGCCTTTATAATCAATGAGATGTCCGGACAAATCCAAAAGTCTTAACGAAATGAAAAGTTCAAGGCATTTAATTATTTTCTTACTACATTTTTGTAAATATAAAAAATCTCATTCATCAAATAAAAAAATAAATCTCAATGACAACAGGCTAAAGATCTAACTCCTAATAAATCATAAAAAAGGAAGAAAGTGCACCAAGTTTTATAATGAACTGAATGTTGGCTTAGTAAAGCAGACAAAATCTCTCTTTCGTTCATATACAGCATGCAGACCACCCATACATAATAACTCCCAAACCACTCAATAGAAGAAAGTAGAACTCCAAAAAAAGAAAAATCGATCCAAAATCTTAAAGAAGAAGAGGAAAAGTGATGAAAACGCAGGATCCGGTCTTCTGACTTCAATGATTCGAGATTTCTCATGTTTCCCCCTCTCGACCGTGCACGTCTTCCCCCTCTCGAGCGGAACTTTCTCCCATTTCGACCTAGCGCCGCACAATCTTGTGGGTCTAGTTATCCATCGTCCTCCTTCCATGTCGAGGAACCGACATCGAGTTGCTTCTTCATCGAAGAAACGTCACACGCAGGATCCGGTATTCTCCACCGACAAATCCCTGCATGCAGATGGAACGTCACACATGCTCGACAACACTTCTGATTGGCTCATCTTCCATTTTTCCACTTCTGCAGCCCGCGACAGCCATATGTCTCCGGAGAAAGAGAAGGGGAGTAGGGAGAGAGAGGGAGAGAGAGTTGGAGGGGGCTTAGGAGTTAGGAGGAGAGGCGATGTTATATCGGGAACATGATTTATGGATGGGCATTGAAGCTAGAGCTGTCAGCTTTTGGCAGAGCTGGAATTAAAATTTGGGTGGGAAAATGGAGCGGGAAAGGCAAAATTACCAGAAGGTCATCATTTGTAAATTAAAGAGGATTGCATTGAGGGTGTTTTAGGCATGCCAAATGCTACAGGAGGGTCAAAAGCTTGTAGGTGAAGAAATGTGTAGCCTGCAGCCCGCTTGAGATCATCATGCTTTTTGGGAGACAGATTCCGAATTGATAGGTCCACAAAAATTGAAAAATTGGGTGGGGACATTGGCGGGAAACATGAAATTACATTAAACCCATGATTTTTTGAAATGAAGAGAGGATGGATGAGGGGTATTTTCGTATTAAATGTTACACCATCCATAAATTTGGGCTCCCTTATATTATAAAGATATATATATATATATATATATATATATATATATATATATATATATATATATATATATATATATATATATATATATATATATATACACCTATTTAATTATACACCTATATAATTAAATATACACACACTAACATATACCTATATAATTATATATAATTATAAACATACACTTATTTAATTATATACCTATATAATTATATATACACACACTAACACTCATATATACGTACATCTATACATACACCCTGACACACATATATATATACTTATACATACATACTAACACATAATCGCAGGCACGCACACCCAAATTATTAAAACATTGCATGTCTACAACACGCGCTATGCCCCAAATGCGCAAACATGAAAAATATGCTCGCACAAATGACGACTCGCTAACTAGCGACCGTCGAAAAGGCGCGAAAACTAACGCTCCCGGATTCCGAACAAATCCGCACCGTAGCTAAACACTCGGGCTACGAAAACATCGGCGAAGTCGGACACAACCTCCGACGACCACACACTTGGGCAAACCTCGCCCGAAGCCAAAGTACAGGATTCCCTAAGAGGCTCAGCCGGGCCTCCAAAACAGACGCCGGCTAGCTGGGGAAACCATACAACAGGCTATAAACTCTAAGAACACCTAACGAGTTACTCTAACAACGGCACGAGCCGGGAATGCGCCCACGTAACGCCAAACGAGGGTTAAAATAATTGCCGAAAAATTCGGGGGCGTTACAGTCACTCCCCCTAAAAGAAAGTTTCGTCCCGAAACTTTACGTACACTACTTCTACTAAAGAAGGAAGGTAACAATATCAAAGTTACTAGAAATAAAATATACCCAACAAATCAGGAGAACAGGCGAGGGTAAGCCTTCCTCATAGCCGACTCTAGCTCCCAAGTCGCACTTTTCAAATCTTGATTCTTCCAAAGAACCTTCACCATCGGGATAGACTTTGATTGCAGCACCCGGTCCTGAGTATCCAAGATGCGGACCGGCACCTCGACATAAGAGAGGTTGGGCTCCAACTGGGGCACGACATCCAAGACTTGCCCACTGCTCTGCACACACTTCCGCAGCTGGCTCACGTGAAAGACATTATGCACGCCTGGGAAGTTGGCGGGTAGATCCAACCTATATGCTGCCACACCAATACGCTCCAAAATTCTGAATGGGCCCACATACCTCGGATCCAGCTTACGGTTCTTGCCGAACCTCTTCACTCCAACCATCGGAGACACCTTCAAGAAAACCAAATCCTCTACCGAAAATTCCAAATCAGACCTACGCCGGTTGGCGTTTTTCTCATATCTCTCCTGAGCTAACCGAAGCTTTTCCCAAATGAGCTTCACAGCAACCTCCATTTCCTCTAGAGCATCAGGACCCAACAAAGGCCTCTCACCGGCCTCAGTCCAAAACAACGGAGTTCTGCAGCGCCTCCCATACAATGCCTCGAAGGGAGCCATTTGCAAGCTCTCTTGGTAACTGTTATTGTAGGCAAACTCCATGAGCCGCAAACGCTCATCCCATGCTCCACCGTGATCTAGAATGTAGCACCTGATCATATCCTCCACAATCCGGTTCACCCGCTCGATCTGCCCATTTGTCTGAGGGTGGTAAGCGGTAGAATATCTCAAGTCTGTGCCCAAACCCTCCTACAAACTCTTCCAGAAACGGGAAGTAAATCTGGAGTCTCGGTCTGAAATGATGCTCACGGGAACTCCATGCAATCGGATGACTTCGCTCAAATACAACTCTGCTATCTTCTTCATCGGGTAGTCGATCTTATAAGGCACGAAGTGCGCACACTTCGTCAATCGGTCCACGATCACCCAAACTGAGTCAAATCCTCTTGGAGATCTTGGTAAGCCCGTAATGAAATCCATGGAGATACTTTCCCACTTCCAAGTCGGGATTTCCATAGGAGTCAGCTTTCCACCAGGCCTCCCATGATCGACCTTCACCCGCTTGCAAGTGTAACATTCAGAAACATACCGTGCTATATCCCCTTTCATACCTTGCCACCAGGCGATCTGCTTCAAATCATGATACATCTTCGTGGATCCTGGGTGGTAAGCAACACTGGATCCATGAGCCTCTTTGCATACCATGCTCCTGATGTCTCCAACCGCGAGGATGCAAAACCTGCCGCGGTACTTCAAGGTACCCGAATCGTCGATGGAGAAATCCGGCAACTCCCCTCTCTCAGCCCGGAGGTACAGGTGTAACAAATCTGGATCATCCTTCTGGTGCAACCTGGTGAGCGAAATCCAAGATGGCTCTACCATTGCAAAACTGCTTTGCAAATCACAGCCTCCCACAGAGATGTCCATCAACAGGAACTCTTCCACTAAACGGTCCGCCGTGAGGTTGAAGATCTTCCCTGTCTTGCGGCTCAGGGCGTCGGCCACCACATTGGCCTTGCCTGGATGGTACTGGATCTCCACGTCATAATCGGCCACGAACTCTAGCCACCGTCGCTGGCGCAGATTCAGCTCCTTCTGAGTAAACACATACTTCAGACTCTTATGATCTGTGAAAATCTTGCACTGGTCCCCATAGAGTAGATGCCTCCACAGCTTCAACGCAAAAATCACCGCCGCAAACTCGAGGTCATGCGTAGGATAATTCCGCTCGTGAGTCTTCAACTGCCGTGACCCATACGCAATCACCTTCCCCTCTTGCATCAACACGCCTCTGAGCCCAACAAGCGAGGCATCCACATAAACATCATAGTCCTTGCCCTCCGTAGGCAATGTCAAAACAGGAGCAGTGCACAATCTCCTCTTTAGTTCCAGAAAGGCCTCCTCGCACTGCTCGCTCCAGATGAACGCTGCATGCTTCTGCGTCAGCTTAGTTAAGGGCGCTGCCAATGTAGAAAAGCCCTCAACAAACCTTCTATAATAGCCGGCCAACCCCAAGAAGCTCCTAATCTCCTTGGGTGTGCTCGGCCTATGCCAATCCATCACTGTAGAAATCTTCACCGGGTCCGCTGAAATGCCATCCTTGTTCACCACATGACCCAGGAAGGACACCTGAGGCAACCAGAACTCACATTTGCTCAACTTGGCGTACAACTGATGATCTCTCAAGGCAGATAACACCAACCGCAAGTGCTGATCATGCTCCACAGCATTCCGTGAGTAAATCAGAACGTCGTCTATGAATACGACCACAAACTTGTCCAGAAAATCCTTGAACACTCGGTTCATCATGTCCATGAATGCTGATGGGGCGTTGGTCAACCCAAAAGACATAACTAGGAATTCGAAATGTCCATGCCTCGATCGAAAAGTCGTCCGCGGAATATCCGACTCCCGGATCCTGAGCTGATGATATCCTGATCGAAGGTCAATCTTGGAGAACACAGAGCTACCACGCAACTGATCGAATAAGTCGTCGATTCTGGGCAGGGGGTACCTGTTCTTGATGGTGACTTTGTTCAACTCCCTATAGTCGATGCAAAGACGCATCGAACCATCTTTCTTCTTCACAAAAAGAACGGGTGCACCCCAGGGCGACGAGCTCTGCCTTATGAAACCCTTCTCCAATAACTCATCCAGCTGGGTACGCAGCTCCTCCAGCTCTCGCGGGGCCATCCGGTACGGCGCCTTAGCAATAGGACGCGTACCCGGCTCCAAATCAATCACGAACTCGACATCTCTGGCAGGGGGAAGACCGGGAATATCGCTAGGAAACACATCCGAAAACTCACGGACAATAGGAATCTCATCCAACAGCGGCACACTACTAACAGTCTCCAGCACCGAGACTAAGCAAGCAAAACAATCAGAACTGAATAGCCTCTGAGCACATACCGCAGAAATCGCCGGAGAGGCCTGGCGCGGATCGCCAAAAATACTCCCAGGCTGACCGTTGTCCTTCCTGAAATCCAAGCGCTTACCCCTGCACTGGATCACTGCATCGTACCTGGACAACCAATCCATCCCCAGGATGACGTCGAAATCTTCCAAGTCTATAACCTTCAGATCCGCCTTGGCTGGGAAATCCCCCAACATAATAGGACAATCCAGAATGCCCTGATCTGATATCACGGAATCACCCGAGGGAAATTTGACGCAAAAGGCATCACCGACACGATCAAGAACCAGCTGACACCGCTTTACAAAGGCCCTAGCCACAAATGAGTGGGTAGCACCTGAGTCAAAGAGAACGCGCGCCCAGCGTTTCTTTACCTTAAAACTCCCTATATAATATCAACGGGGAAATTGCACAGTCAATACAGAAAACAAAAGCCAAACTAAACTGCAAAGAAAGTAAAAGACTAGCAAGAAGGTTTACCTGAAATGACTTGCGTCGAAGTTTGAGCCTCCGCTGAAGATATCACGTTCAACTTCCCTTTGCCTCTATCCATAGACTGAGGCAGTGGCAACGCCTGAAGAGGAACTGGTCGGTGCAGAGACTGGAGCTGCGGGCATCGGGCCTTGGTATGACCTTTCTGACCGCACTGATAGCAGACCTTGTCCTTCAACCAGCAACGGGCAACATCATGCCCCTCTTTCTTGCACAAGGTACACACTGCATTCTGCCTGGGAGCATCCTGTATAGCATGCACATGCACCTTCTGTGCTGCCGCCCTCTTGAAATATCTCTCGGCAGGATAGCCCGACCGGCCACAAAAACTACACACCTCCTTGCTCCTCTTCCCCGAAGGAGCACCAGGCACTTGGGGGCTCTTTGCTTCAGCAGCTTTCCTCTTCTCATTCCTCGTCTGCTGTCCTTTATGCTTCGCGTTTTCGATGGCCTCTACCTTCAAAGCGGCCTCCACTGCCCCAGCATAACTCACTGCTCCATGAGCCACCGCTAGCTGCTGTACATCGCTCCGCAGGCCACCGAGGAACCACTTTGCTCTATCCTCCTCTGAGCTCACCAAACTAGGGGCAAAGCGACTGAGTTTACTGAACTCAATCTCATACTCGCTGACTGAGAGCTGCCTCTGCTTCAGATGTAAGAAGTCATTCATCAGCCTGTCTCGCTCCACTGACGGTAGAAATTTCCGCATCAAGATCTCCTTGAAGGAAGCCCAAGTACTTCCTCCTACCATTCCCTCCTTCTCCCTCATCCACCAGCTCTTCGCTAACCCCTTCAGCTGATAGGCGGCCACCATCACCTTCTGATCATCAGACACTCCAGAGTAGTGAAACATCTCTTCTATGGTAATCAACCAGTCATCCAATACCATGAAGTCCGCCTTACCATCGTAGGTAGGGGGACGCAGTCGCTGGAACTGAGTGATGAAAGCCATCTCCGCGGGCACCACCACTGGGGGCACTAAAGGGGCTGGGGTGCAGGAGGTGCGGGAACAGCTAAACCCGCAGCAGGGTCCTGCGCTCTCGGGGCTAGTCCTGCCACCACAGACAACAGGGACTGGATCTGAGACTGAACGTCCACCATCTTCCTCGATAGAGCCTCATTGCTCTGCCTCAGACTTTCCACAACTGTACCGCTTTGAGTACCAGAAGACCCGCCCTCAGATTGGGGAGTCGATCTCGCCACTCTACGCTTAGGCGCCATCCTAAAAAGATTAACACACAAACATCAGAACCTAGTTCAACTACTAGGACAAAATAACAGGTACAGACAAACCTACATAAGTACTTGCTTTCACTGCCAACTTGCTCTGGGATATATATATATATATATATATATTTATACAGGGGAAAATAATGTCATGCTTAACCTAAGATGGTTCACCACCATCACACTAACTCTTGTGCCTAAGTCGAGCATGCATGAATTTATAATCTCTTTTTTTTTGACTCAAAACCATGTTTGTACATATGTCATCCTGCACGTCTTTAGCTTGGCACGTTGTGCTTATGCAATGTTATGATATGCATGATTGTGCTATGCATTCTAAAAAGGCCCTAATGCATGTTATGAGCGGCGTACACATGAAAATGTTATGCATCCCATACTACATAACATTTTCATGCAACGAAAAAGAAAACGTGCTAGTCGCATTCATGTGGTGAGGTTATGCATCTCATACTACATAACCCTCACATGTTTCCTCCTATGGTGGATCCATATACGAACACATATTATGCATCTCATACTACATAATATGTCTCGTATACTTCATGTTATGCTATGAGTGTAGTGTTCGTGCTTCAGCCAAGACATGCCGATGACATATCGGTGTGTGTATGACATGATGCTAGACTTCTAATATCTACTAGGAAAGGTTGCCCGACAAATTATCAAGCAACCTCCCTCTGATACCAACTGTCAGAACCCGCATTTTCTCCGAAATTTAAGAAGTATCAGAGTATAAGAAAACGCTCGTTGTGATGCCACGTCGGACAGGGGATAACTGTCGACGCTCAGGCAACCACTAACTGCTATGACTAAGAAAGTTCAAAACTTTAATGATGTGAAAACCAATTATATTTTTGAGGTCGTATCCCTCGGCTTCGTGGATCAACTAGTCCACCCTTCAAAATAATACTTATACGTAGCAGAAAATACTTTATTCGTTTTTTTAACATCCTAAGAGAATGCTTATGCGTCCCCAGGGAACGCCTAAGTCTATGCAAAACCCTAGATTTAATTTATATATTATATATAGGAAATACCCTTTTTTTACGTGGTTTGAAAATAGTGATTTAGCTTTTTAGAAAGGAGAACATGATGACTATATTTTTGATATAATAATTATTTTCTTTTATAAATTTTAAAGTAACTAGCAACCTAACATAAATCATCCCAGAAGCAAGTTGAATAAACTCCAAAAAAACAGGAAATCTAGCAGCATAAGCAAAGTACAAAGCATCTAAAAGGGAAACCACCAGTGGGCGCCAACAACTGACACGAACCCACTGGTGAGTAGGTATATCTGTACTACAAGTCTAAAGAAACTACCTCCCAGGAGTGAGGAAAAGAAACTCAGCAGCAGCTACAACACTAGCAAACTCCAGAAGAACCCTAGCCGCTCAGTCGGCTATAAACCTGAACCTGAGGCATTCAAAGAAAAGAACGCCTCAGCAAAGCAATAAATATATGAAAATGAAACAGTAGAGTAAGGAAAAAGTGAAACAGGTAAGAGCTAAAGTAAACAAACGAAGGAATAATACTCGCCAAGGGTGAGTAAAAAGGGGTGCACCAAGTGCACGAGTGTAGACAAGGCTCACCAATCTCTGCAAGAAGGATTAGCAAAACAATAAATAAATTCAAGCATAAAGCTAGAGCAGGAAGAGCCACCTAGTACTGGAGATGGACAAAAACAGAAATAAGGGCCTAGACTGGTGGCAACGGTCCAACCACGTCTCACAGGCCTAAACATCTCAAGGTGCTGTGGTGGTGGCATCGGTCCAACTCAACCAAACAGCTCACATTGTCTTAATAAGACAAGAAGTAAAACAAGGGTGGCGGCATCGGTCCGACCCACCTCAAAATCACATCCTACTCCAGCACTACGTGACTCGGGAAAGCCCTCACTAGTGGTTCCATGAACCACCAAGATGTCACACAGAACCCTAAGCACTCTAGAGCGACCCACCTAAGAGCCTTATATTCATACCAACAGACTAAACATCGACTTCGTCCAAGCAAGAGGGTTGACAGAATTAGTTGAAGGTGACACGAATCCTAGTTTAAGTAAGTATTTTGATACTAAACGCGTACCGTTAATGTGATATTAAATACGACAAAGTAGCTTGACCTCCAACTAAAACCTTAAAGTTAACTTACTACCACCGTACACATTTAGCTTGCTACATCTCATAAACACTATACTTGGGTGGTTCGGTACCTACATTAGCAAGGGGCTTAACACTAATGCGAACAAGTGAATTGACACCAAAAAGGAAATGACAAGAGGGTTGGGTGGCTTCGATACCAATCCGATTTTCTTTGGGACAACCAAGGGGCAACAACGATAAAATCCTTGCCATTAATAATAATGAAATCACCTCAAAATTTCCTAGTGCCGAGATCATACCAAAATTCTAAATGCTGAAATAATATCAAGAATTTCCTAGTGCTGAAATCATAACAAGAATTTTTTCATGAATTAAGTAACAAAACTAGCATGAAGAAAATTTACTTTGGCAAGGGAATACTTGCCTCGGCTTAAGGAGGAGTTCGGCGGCAATGATCTTCCCAATAGGACAAGATTGCAGTGATATCTCATAAAAATCTGGACAATAAACTGGCTAGCAAGGGCCGGCCAACGCAACCCCTCCAAACCTCCGGCCACCTAATCAAACGGCAGCACCTAAGCTTCTAAACCGCCGGCCTTAAGCAGCGAAGATCACAAGATTTCCTGGATAACCCAACCGGGGAAGAACAATACCATAAAAACAAGAAAAAAACGCAACCCTAACTACCTATCGGGCAACAAAGATGGAGAAATCCAAAGAAAAAAAATTACCTCGGAACGAAGATCTATCCTAGAGGAGTTCGGATCCGGTCTCAAACGAAGATTTCCGGTGGAATCGGGCGGCGAACGGGCGGTCGGAGGAGTGTCGGGGCTTCCGCCTTTCTCCAGTCTTCCGCTCGGGCTGCGATAGCGGGCCGCCAGGTTTTGGGGGAATCCTAAACCTAAAGCCGGTTATGTATATATATATATATATATATATACATATATATATATACACCTATTTAATTATACACCTATATAATTAAATATACACACACTAACATATACCTATATAATTATATATAATTATAAGCATACACTTATTTAATTATATACCTATATAATTATATATACACACACTAACACTCATATATACGTACATCTATACATACACGCTGACACACATATATATATATATACTTATACATACACACTAACACATAATCGCAGGCACGCACACGCAAATTATTAAAACATTGCATGTCTACAACACGCGCTATGCCCCAAATGCGCAAACATGAAAAATATGCTCGCACAAATGACGACTCGCTAACTAGCGACCGTCGAAAAGGCGCGAAAACTAACGCTCTCGGATTCCGAACAAATCCGCACCGTAGCTAAACACTCGGGCTACGAAAACATCGGCGAAGTCGGACACAACCTCTGACGACCACACACTTGGGCAAACCTCGCCCGAAGCCAAAGTACAGGGATTCCCTAAGAGGCTCAGCCGGGCCTCCAAAACAGACGCCGGCTAGCTGGGGAAACCATACAACAGGCTATAAACTCTAAGAACACCTAACGAGGTACTCTAACAACGGCACGAGCCGGGAATGCGCCCACGTAACGCCAAACGAGGGTTAAAATAATTGCCGAAAAATTCGGGGGCGTTATAGAGGGACACCTTAGTCTCCAAAAGTAGTTTGTATTTCTTGTACATTCTAGTTCATTTTTGTTGTAAAGGAACGTTGGTTCCGAGTTGTAAGGGTTGGGTGCAACCCGTGTTGTGGGAGTGTTGACTCCTACGTGTGGAAGGGTTCCTTCTGATAGTGCAAGGATTGGATTTCAATCCTGTTGGTGAAGAGACTGAGTCGTCCCTTGTTGGGAGATAGGTCGAAGGGGGAAAGTGGATGTACCCAAATCGGGGAACCACAATAAATAGCTTGTGTACTCTTTTTGCTGTGCTGGTTTATTTTCGTGTGCAGGTATAATTATAATTCCGCAAAAACACTGCACGTCACCTATCCCCCCCCCATAGGTGAAGCTAGTTGACACTAGGTGGACTTTCATATGTGACCAAGGAATGCTATTGAGGACAACCAAAACTCACATTTGGATAACTTGGTGTACAGTTGGTTCCTCCTCAGCGTCTCCAACACCAAATGCAGATGCTTAAAGTGATCCTCCTCACACTGCAAGTACACTAATATATCATTGAGAAAGACTATCACGAAGCGGTCCAGGTACTCTCTTAAAGTTCTGTTCATCAGATCCATGAACACGGATGGCATATTAGTCAGCTCAAACAGCATGACGGTAAACTCATAATGCTCGTATCTCGTGTTGAATACTGTCTTGGGGATATCACTTTCTCTTATCCTTATCTGATAATATCCTGATTTAAGATCCAATTTCGAGTACACCGATGACCCGACTAAGTGATCGAACAGATCATCAATCCTTGGGAACGGGTACTTGTTCTTCTCCGTTAACTTATTCAGCACTCGATAATCGATACAGAGATACAAACTTTTGTCCTTCTTCTTAACAAAAAGGACTGGTGCGCTCCAAGGCGACGAACTTGGACGCACATAATCCTGTTCCAACAACTCTTGAAGTTGAACCTTAAACTCCGCCATCTCCTTAGGCGCTAATCGATACGGAGAGTGTGACACAGGTTTAGCACCTAGAACCAGCTCAATAGTGAAGTCTATCTCCCACTGAGGTGGGGCTCTAGGTAGATCGTCAGGGAACAAGTTAGGGTACTCGGATACCACTAGGATGCTATCCAAAGTAGGCTTAGGCTTCAAAGCCTCCACTAGCGTGAAGAACAGCTCTACACCAGCACGAACTGCATTAACCACATGAAGAGTAGACATCAAAGTCTTGCTCGACCCTTTCAAGCCCACAAATATCGTCTCACGACCAATTCCCAATTTGACCTCCTTGCGGTTGCAACAATTAATGTATGCCTGGTGCTCCGAGAGCCAGTATATACCAATCACATCGAACTCCACTATCAGTAGTAACGACGCTTGCAAGTCAAACTCTTTACACCAAATCCATATCTAAACGCAACAAACCCTGTCCGCGCTCACTGAACACCAATTTGGCAACAACACATCCAGTTTGTCCTTTGCCATCGAAGAAGGTACTCCGATGTGCAATACAAATCATTTAGAATAAAAGGAATGCGAAGCTCCTGAATCGAACGGTGCTCTCGCCGGATAATTGAAAATCAATACAAAGCCAAGCACAAGCAATCCTAAGCTAACATGCGCAAGGGCAACAAGTATTTAAAACTAAATTGCTATAAATTTAAACCGTACTTGTCACCACGTTAGCATGCTTCCTGGCCTCCTGCTGGCCCAGGCTGTAGTCTCTAGGCTTCCTCTTGGACTTTGGGCGTCCGCTCCAACAACCACAGGCAAAATGCCCCAACTTCCCACAATTATAGTATGCGTCAGGGGTTCGGCCTGTAGTTGCCACTGAAGCACCAGAAGAAGGGGCTGGACCTGAAGTCCTAGCCTTCTTATAGAACCGATGATACTCAGACTTTGAGGTAGTCGGCACTTTGAACTCTGTCTTCTTAGCACTAGAGTCCTTCTTCTCTTGGACTATCTTTTTCCGTGTTCTCCAGTATATAGCTCTTATAGGACTTGTAGAGTTTGATATGCTACTCACTAGCATCTGGTGAGTTTTCCCCAAATCTACTTCCAAAGATCTAGCCGACTCCACCAAGGCTCAGAATCCTAGTAATTTTGGTCCTATTAGTAGAATTCGCAACTTGCCACGCAGACCATTATAAAATCTGTCGACTATAGACTGCTCGTTCTCCAACTCAAAGCCTGGGTAGCGCCTTATCATAAGAAACACCTGCAAATATTCGTCAACTGAGTGCGCTCCCTGCACTAAAAGCATGTTCAACTGCTGGCCCCATTGTCTTCAAAATGCCATTTGCTCCATCACACTGCCTGACATTGAAGCCACCTTAGGGACAATGGGTTGGACATTCTTTCCATGTTGTGCATTAGTCACAGCAAACACCGCTTCAACTACCCTTCTTATGGTTTCAAATGAAGGAGGGGTCTCAAGCACGTCACTGGGGGTACTATATTCCTCAGAAAGCGAGCGTTCTGACGGCCTTACACAACTCCTGGTCACCTATAGTCGTACAAAACACCATTAAGTGAACGAAGACTACTCCAAAAAGCAATTATAGGAACACGCAGGTTCCTCAAACATGTGTATTTTCATTCTTAAAGGACATTCATGGTTTCTTTTTATATTATAAAGATGACACACACACATGTGCTCACCACCCCTTAGAAGAATTCGTCCACGAATTCATTTAAGCATGACTGAAACTGGTAGTCTGATAACAAATTGTAACACCCCTATCCGTCACATGGCATATGGCAGTAGGTCCGGCCGGGGCCTGACACCATATACCATAGACAGACCGAAGGGCTACTAAATGAAACCATCCTTCCAATAACGCACGTCCAACACAGAGTACATTCTAGCGGAAGCATTTTTACAAAGTTGCAAAAAAAAGAATGTAGCCACAGCATGAATGTCCACTAAATACCCAAATTAGGAATGAGCGTACAAAATACACAAAGTAATTCGCATTATGGCCTTACAAGAGTTTACTTAAATAAACAGTGTCTTACCAACATCGGCACGTAGGTCGGTCACACATGAGTATAACAAGTAAACATTCGCATTGGCCTGCGAGGGCCGGCTCAGCAACCCGGGCTTCAGCCCGCTATTTGTAAATAGGCTCCGCAGCACCTGCAAGCAACAATCAACTACTGTGGGGGCAAACAAAAGGAACGTTCAGCTATTGCTGACCAGATTATAATGACCTCACCCCCTTTACATGGGGTGGTGATGCTCCTTCCCTACACTTTATTAGTATATCCAAACAGTATAGAAATTACACTTCATCACAGGCGTAGGCAGGCATGACCACACAACCCGTACTCTCAGGGTACATTCTTGGTGAACCTGGTAAAATATGCAGTCTCACCACCGACCCTTGGATGTCAAATCTCGTGAGCATTATAGTCCTTCCAGCCTAAGCCTCAGACCCTCAATCTATGCCAACGACAAGTACCACATACATTAGGTCACTTTAATTGCACGACGTAGAGCCGGTAAGGTTCTGCCTAACCCATTGCTCACATCGCCCTGTCAGTTTAAGCCAAAGGCGCTGGTCGAACTTACTCGAGTCCCAAATCGATCACACACTTTACATATCCCAGTTATGTGCAAGTTGGCTCCCAGGCCACCAAGATGGCAGAATCACGCTTCTGCCCAGATTTTCGGGTGCACCTTGGAGTTAATCCCCAAGATTCCCTATTGAAATCTACCACATAGAAAACCCGAAAAACAACCATCGACACGGAGTCTTCTCCGGCCATTCATGTAATGAAACATAACCGATCCAAACCAACTTGTCCGAGTAGGCTTCACACACCATTCCTATGTTCGTACTTCGATTCCGGACTCTACATGCAAAACAACGGGGACTATTCATGTCCACCCGAAGGAACACCTCACACTCACCACATACTCGCGAGAGCAGGTTTCCTGTGCAGAAAGAAAAAGGACTTCACATGTCCAAAAAGAGAATCGTTACCCTTGTATTTCTCTTTGGCGCCATGAAGATTTGGATGGATGAAAAGTACCGTAATGGCCTCGCCTTCGTAGATCTGGACTTGGCTTGCGATTTGGGGCACCGAAGCTCCACCGGCGGCCGGATCTCTCCTATTCCTTCTTCCTTGATCTCCCCTATCTCTAAAGCTTTAGAAAGAGAATGCTCAAAGTGAAATGAGAGTTTCAAACCTTATTCCCGGCTTTAACTCAGCACGGATAGCACTAGGACCTTGGATCCCAAAAGAAGGAAATGGACGGCCATGATTCGCACTTAAAATAACATTATTGGGCCGAACACAGCTTGTGACATGCCCGTGTCCAAGGCCGTGTGCCTCAATCAACATCGAAACTATCGCATCCCGAATAGGACATGGCCACTGGACCCACCCGTGTCACATGTCGTGTGCCAGACACGGCCATGCACAGGGCCGAGTTCCAGGCGGTGCTCAACAGCCGACACCGCCTGTCTAACACACAGAGAAGGACACGGGTTCCTGACACGCCCGTATTCCTTCTGACATGCTCGTGTCGACCAGTATACCCACATGTTGTGGGGCGTGTTCCTCAATCGACACAGGACCAAACCATCCCGAAGAGGACACGAGTTCTTCACACGCCCATGTCAATTTTGACAAACCCGTGTCAACCAGAACACGCCTTAATCTAGACCATGTTCCTCACCCGACACAGTCCGGCTAACAAACCAAGCAGGACATGGCCTTGATCACGCCTGTGTATCAGACCATGTTCACTGACTCGATGCCTCATCGAGTGCGTTTCGTCGTCCACTTGCCAAGTTCGTCGAACTTGAGCACGACATGGCCCTGGACACGCCCGTGTCCCATACTGTGTGACCCTTACCGGGCACCAAACTTGTTTCTAAACACTGTCTGTCCCTCTTTTGAGTTTCAGGGCATTACATTGCAATTGCAATCAATGTATGCATGCTACTCCGAGAGCCAGTCCATACCAAAAGTCACGTCGAATTCCACTAGCGGTAGTAACAACGCTTTTAAGTCGAACTCCTGACTCCCAATCCGTATCTTTATGCCACAAACTCTACCTGCGCGCATTGAACACCCATTTGGCAACAACACATCCAGTTTTTCCTTTGCCATCGAAGAATGTACTCCAATGCATGATAGAAATCCTTCGGACAAAAAGTATTGCAAATCTCCCGTATCAAAGAGTGCTCTCGCCGGATTATAGAAAATCAAAACAAAGCCTAGTACAAACAGTAATAAACTAACATGCGCAAGGTAACAAGTATTTGAAGCTAACTTACTATAAATTTAAAACATACCGGTCACCACATCAACTTGCTTTATGGCCTCTTACTGGCCAAGGTTATAGAGTCTAAGTTGAGTTGGAGCATAGTGGGATGCGGTTGACTCCACCGCCTTGCCCTTCTCCTCATATGTTGTTCCAGGCTTTCTCTCGGACAGCGGGCGTCCACTCCGACAATCTCGGGCATAGTGTCCCAACTTTCCACAATTATAGCATAAGCCCGGGGTTCGTACTGAAGTATCCCCAGATGTACCAGAAGAAGGGGTTGGACTCGAAGTCCGAGCCTTCTTATTCAACTTACGGAACACAGATTTTGAGGAGTTTGGCATTTTGAACTCCTTCCTCTTTGCACTATAGTCTTTATTTGCTTGTATATTCCTCAGATCCTTCTCCAACGATCGGGCCGTATTGACCAGGGTCAGGAATCCCTGCGTCATAGGCCCCGAAAGAAGTAGTCTTAGGTCATCTCGCAGACACTCATAGAATCGGTTTGTCGTACGCTCCTCATCCGCGAACGTAGAGCTAGCATACCGACCAAATCGTGTAAATTCATAGAGGTACTCGTCCACGCTACTGTCTCCTTGCTTCAACCTCTAGAACTCATTTTCCATCACAATCCTTTGAGCCGAGTGAAAGCACATTGCCAAGAATAGTCTCGAAAATTCTTCCATCGAGAAGTCCGTGAGTTGCCTTCCCCTCAAGTGATGCAACTCTAAACCTTCCCACCACAACCTTGTATCTCCATCTAACAGGAAAGTGGCTATGGTGGTCTTCTGAAACTCCTCCATTTCTGTAGTTGTCATGACTCTCTTTACTCCGAAGAGCAAATCCTCAGCTTGGGATGGGGTTCCTGTCTCCGAGAACACGGGAGGATTGAAGCCCATAACATACTTGAGCTGCTTTTTGGTCGCTCTTCTATGTATTAATGGCTCCACCACCGCTTGCTCCACACTTCTCGGTTCCTCCGCTTGAAGCGGTACCTGCTCCACTGCAGTGGCACGCTGCTGCATTTGTCTTGCAGGCTAGGCATTTATCATAGCGAGCACCGCTTCAGGTACCAATCTTATGGTTTCTGCCGAGGGAGGTATTTCAGGCACATCATTTGGTGCGCTACTTGCCTCAGAAACTGGCCGTTATGATGGCCCTGCACCACTCCTTATCACCTATAGTCGTACAAACCACCATAAAGTGACCAAATAATATTACAAAAAACAATGATAGGAACACGCAGGTTCCTCAGACATGTGTAATTTCATTTCTAAGTGGACATTCATGGGCTCTTTTTATGTTATAACGATGACGCGCATGACACACATACATGTGCTCACCACCCCTTAAATTGAATTCGTCCACGAATTCATTTAAGAATGACCAAAACTGGTAGTCTGATACCAAATGGTAACACCCATATCCGTCACATAGCATATAGCAGTAGGTCCGGCCGGGGCCCGACGCCATATACCACAGACAAACCGAAGGGTTTTGAAATGAAACCATCCTTCCAATGACGCATGTCATACACAGAGTACATTCTAGCGGAAGTATATGAAGAGTTGCAAAGAAAAGAACCCAAGCCAACAACATGATTGTCCACTACAAACACCAAATAGGAATGAGCGTACAAAATACACAAAGTACTCGGCCTTATGTCCTTACAAGAGTTTACTAAATTAATGAATGTCTTCCAAACGTCGGCACATAGGCCATCCACACATGAGCATAAAAGTAAACATTGGCTTTTGTCCTTCGAGAGCCAGCTCAGCATCAGGGCTTTAGCCCGCTACCTGCCACTAGGCACCACATCACCTACAATAAAAATTCCATCGCAGTGGTGACAAACAAGAGCAACAGCCAGTTAAAGCTGACCAAATTATAACAACCCCACCCCTTGCTTGGGGTGGCGGAGCTCCTTCCCCGTATTTTATTAGTTTAACCAAACAAGATTGTGAAAGTACAATTTAAGCACACTTCACCACAGGCGTAGGCACGCACGACCATATACTCGTACTCTCAGGGGACATTCTCGGTGAACCCGATCCACCACTACCCCCACGACGGCAACAACGTGAGCATTTGAGTCTTTTCGACCGAAGCCTAAGACCCGCCCTATATGCCATCAGTAGGCCTCTTAAACCAAACCATATAGAGTGGGAACGGTTCCACTAAACCCGTTGCCCACCTCGCCATGGCAATTTAAGTCATCAGCGCGGGTCAAGCTTCCCCGAAGCCTAAGTATCGAACACACAATATTACATAACACAGTTATGTACAAGCTGCCTCCCAGGCCACCATGATGGTAGAACTACGCTTCTGCCCAGTTTTCCGGGTACACCTTGAGGTTAGTCCTCAAGTCTCTCTGTTGCAATCTACCACGTAGAAAACCCAAAAACAACCATCGGCATAGAGTCTTCTCCGGCTATTCTCGTATAATGAAACATCACCGATCCAAACAAACTTTTCCGGGTAGGCTTCACACACCATGCCCATGTCCGTACTTTGATTCTGGACTCTATATGCAAAACTAGGTGGACTATTCATATCCACCCGAAGGAACACCACACACTCACCGTATACTCGAGAGAGCGGGCTTCCTATGTAAAAAGAAAAGAGGACTTCACATGTCCAAGAAGAGAATCGTTACCCTTGCGTGTCTCTTTGGCACTATGAAGATCTAGACAGATGAAAGCACCGCAACGGCCTCGCCTCCGTAGATCTGCACTCGGCTTGCGATTTGGGGCTCCGAAGCTCCACCTGCGGCCGGATCTCTCCTTCTCTTTCTTCCTTGCTCTCCCCACTCTCTAAAGATTTTATAAAGAGAAAACTTAAAGTGGAATGAGGGTTTCAAGCCCTATTCTCGGCCTTAACTCAGCAAGGACTAGCCTGGGCCCTTGGATCCCAATAGAAGTAAACGAATGGCCACGATTCGCACTTAAAATAACATTTCTGGGCCGAACACGGATTGTGACACGCCTGTTGAAAATTGTGAAGTGAAAGTGGGTGAATGGAGGACTTGGGCAACCTATCCCCGCGGACTACGCAGACAGGGTTGGCAGACAGCCAGGTCGGCATGGCTATTGCAGACGGCATGTTCTATGGCGGCCTGGGCGGTCTGTTTGCGCGGACTATGCGAACAATAGCGGCGATTAGCCAGGCTGGCTTGTGCTCAGCAGGTAGTTGGATCCCAAAAGGTAACCGGGCAGATAATGATACTATTTGCGGAGTCCGGCAATAAGCAGACTGGATGACTGGAGCTCGACAGACTTGCTTGGCAGATGCCTTGGTCTTGCTCTGGTGAAGCGGCAAGTAGAAGCTGCGGGGGTCGTCAGTCAGTGCAGACAGGTGCTGGAGTTCACCGGGGCAGGCGGACTGGTTCCAGTATCCGCCAGTAAGTGCGGACTGGCCCTTGTGGCCAGTGGTGTGGACTTGGTTGGTTCTGAACCAAGTCCATGTTTGTCTCAGTCCGGGGAGGTCGCACAGTGGAGTGTGGACTGCTTCTCAGTCCGCCAAGCTCAGCAGAGGTGTTGTGTGCCTTGGTTGCGAGTTTGGGGAAGGCGGACTGAAGTTGCGTCCGTAAGTGCGTGCGGACTGGAGCTGGGTCTACTGAGTCCAACAGCTACCTTACAGGCATGGTTGTGGACTCAGGTATGTGGACTGGAGCAGTCTGCAGGTTATGCAGACTGGAGGTGTCTGCAGTGTAATCAGACTGGAGATGTGTCCACTGAGTCTGGTTTGTGTCTTGGTAATGAGGCTGTGGATCAGGATATGCGGACTGGAGCTGTCTGCAGGGATATGTGGACTAGAGCTGTCCGTAGTATGAGCGGACTAGAGCTGTGTCCGCTGAGTCCAGCAGTTATCTTGGTGGCGAGGCTGTGGGCTCGAGATAAGCGGACTGGAGCTGTGTCCACAGATAGGCGGAAAATTTTGCTACAGAGTTCGGCTGTAGCAGTCTTGTCTTGTCCTTTGGTGACAAGGTGGATTGGTGTTTCTGTCCGGCCTTGGTGAGGGATTGGCGGACTGGCTATCCTGCACAGGTCACGGTGGACTGGAATGTATCCGCGGATTGCGGGGACTTGTTCTTTCTACGGGATGAGGCAGTGATCCTATCGGCTAGGGCGGTGACCACACTCCTCATCTTGCCTATAAATAGGACCCATGTCACATCAGAGATGAGAACCTTAGAGAACAAATGAACAGTAAGTGAGCCCGCGATCAGTTGCTGCGGACTGGATCTTAGTATCCGAGCGGTTTGATAGAGTTGACCGGGTTGTACTATGCAGGTTGTGAGGATAGCGCTGGAAAGCCAGGACTTGGCTCTGATTGCGGTCAGGTACAGTGCGGATCCTGCGGTTAAGCAATAGGCGGTAAACACCAGGTCGCGGACTGCGAACATGCGGTTTTCTCTTTGGCAACTTGTGTTCGGGGTTCAATAAGTCGCGCGCTTCAGGCGGACTATTCAGTTTTGCATCGCAGCTTGTGCGGTCTGGCGGCTTAGCGACCTCGCGGTCATGCGGCTTGCAGATCGGTGGCTATAGCTTAGTAGTGGAATAACGGGCAGTCCGTGGGGCGTGGGTTGCGGTCTGGTGACTTGGCGGATTGTGCGGACTCCATAGCAGTAGACCAGCGGCTTGGTGTTTGAGTCTTCATGGCTTGGTGTTTGAGTCCGTGTGGCTTGGGTTGTTTTGTCTTTGTAATTGTCTCTGCTCTCCCAGTGGTGGTGTTGACGAATCATGTCTCGCCATGTATGTCTCGCATTGTAAATAAGTTTGTTGTTAATCAATAAAGACTCTTGTTGCTGCATGTGTTTCTAGTTGTGACTAGCTTTAGTTGAGATAAAACCTGCTTTCTCCAAGATCCGGAAATTTCAACATGGTATCAGAGGTTGGAGGTTGGAGTGGATAAGCAGTGGTCAACTGAAGTGGTTATTACTCTTGTGAAGAGGAAACCAGTGGTAGGACCATGTCTGTGGAAGATGCAAGTGGTCTTAGAATTGAACTCCTTACAGAGACAAACTTTGATAGGTGGAAGTCCTGTATGGAGAGCTTTCTTCTTGGCGAGGACCTTTGGGAGGTGGTGTACAGAGTAGAAAGACAAGAGGTTACTGCTGGCAATGCTGAAGAGATGAGAGCTTGGAAGGAGACAAATGCGAGAGTAGAGTCTATTCTCAAGCAGGTGATCTCATCGGAGCTCTTGGACCACATCAGCGGAATTCAGTCAGCTGCGGAGGTTTGGACTTCCCTTGATGGGTTGTTCAGCAAGGAGGCAAAGGTTTTTGTAAAGGATGGTCCCTCTACTTCATATCAGTAAGAGAGGAGTGTTTCTCCTAGGCATGATGGGAAGAGGAAGGAAGGACCAAGGTGTTATAGATGCAAGCAGCATGGACACCTCAGGAAGGAGTGTAAGGTTGTCTTGCACTCGGTGAACGTTGCTCAAGTAGGGAGTAGGGAGAAGAACTTGGTTGGGTCATCAACAAGTTCTGGTGCTGATCGGATGAAGGCAAGTGATAGTGCAGCTATCTGGCATGAAAGACTTGGGCATGTGGGGATGGACAAGCTGAAAGCAATGGAAGGAAGAAGACTCGTAAGAGGCTTGCCTAGATGGTCATCCTACGGCGACGGTCAAGCTTGCGCGGGATGTCAACATGGTGAAGCTTATCGCTTTACAGTTGATAAGGCGAAGTCCAGATATAAGGCACCTTTGGAGGTTGTCCATTGTGCTCTAGTGGGATCGACCGTCACTGCCAGTCTTGGAGGCAGCAAGTATATGCTGACATTGGTTGATGACTATTCGAGGTATACTTGAGTATACTTCATGAAAGAGAAGTCAAACATCTTCCGCTTGTTTGTGTAGTTCAAGAAGATTATAAAAGGCCAGCTTGGCCTGCGGATCAAGAAGTTGAGGACAAGCATTGGTGGTAAGTTTGGCTCAACCGAGTTCTCGAACTTTTGCAGAAAGCATGGGATCTGAATGGAGCTTTCTCGTGGACATACTTCACAGCAAGGTGGTGTTGTAGTTCGGATGATCAATTTGTTAACGAAGACTGCAAGTGTGGGCTTCAGTGCAAAGACATTCCTAAGTCCTTTTGGGCGGAAGGGATGGCCTGTGTGGCACATGCCATCAATTAGATGCCTCTTTGTCCGATCATTATGAAGACACCGGTTGAGCTGATGTTCAGGGTGACACCCAGTGTGAAGCACCTATGGGTGTTTGTGTCTACCTGCTACGTACAGGCTCCAGATGCTCTCAAGATGAAGCTAGTCTTTGTTGGGTATGATGAGCAGAAGGGGAGATGGAGGTGTATGGGTCCTGCAACAAAGAGGTTCATCGAGTCATGATACGTTGTATTCGATGAGCTGATGTCATATTGGAATAGCTCATGTGTGGAGCTAGAGATGTGCAGTTCAGATGGTTAGCTGAAGGACACTGCTGCTAAGGTTCAAAGGGAGCTGCCTGTGTCACCATGAGTTATAGGTTGTTCTAGCTTCGGGGCAAAGGCGTCAGGGTCGGGAAGTCGGGGGAGCGATGCTCTAGGTACTTCTGGCTCGAACACGAAGGCTTCTTGTTTGAGAAGCAGGGGAGCGATGTTCCAAGTAGTTCTTGTTTGAGAGCGTAGGCTTCTGGTTCAGATAGCAGGGGGGAGCATTGCTCCAGGTGCTACTGATTCCAGTGAGGTGGCTTCTTGTTCAGGAAGCAAGGGGAGCATTGTTCCGGGATTGCCGGGGAATAAAGCTGGTTCAGGAGAAGTAGCGGAGGTGGTTATCCGTGATCAGCTTGTTCGGAGAACGAAGAGGATCAACAATCCACCAACTCGATATAGCGAAGGGAACACGATGAGTTTGGTCTCATGTTTCCTTGCAAGCCCTCAGGTCGAGCGAGTACCATCTAGCTGTGATGACACCACTAGGGTCAAGGAGGTGGATGACGCCAAAGCTGAGCAGGTGACTATTCTCAGAGGTGACAAGGCTTGGGCCCTTATGCCCAAGGTTGGTGGCGATACTCATATGACGCACGAGTGGAGTTCAAAGCTGAAGAAGAAGGCAGAGGGAAGCATGACTCCTTTTGGGAGATGTTGGAGAGCTCCCTCATTGTCCATGATATGTAGGGCAGTGACTTTCTCTTGGACATCTCCTCGAAGGTGCTATCAGAGGGACCAGGTGCAAGGTTACAGGAGCTGCTCGAGTTGTTCACCACTTCTCACTTCAAGGGGGAGTGTTGAAAATTGTGAAGTGAAAGTGGGTGAATGGAGGACTTGGGCAACCTATCCGCACAGACTACGCGGACAGGGTTGGCGGACAACCAAGTTGACAGGGCAGTTGCAGACGGCTTGTTCTGTAGCATCCTAGATAGTCTATTTGCGCGGACTACGCGAACAGTAGCTGCGGTTAGCCAGGCCGGCTTGTGCTCAGTAGGCAGTTGGATCCCAAAAGGTAACCAGTTGGATAATGACACAATCCGCGGAGTCCGGCAAGAAGCAGATTGGGGGAGTGGAGCTCGGCAGACCGGCTTGGCAGATGCCTTGGTTTGCTCTAATGAAGCAGAAAGTAGAAGCTATGGAGGTCGCCAGTCAGTGCGGACATATGCTGGAGTTCGTCGTGGCAGGCGGACTGGATCCATTGTCCGCCAGTACGTGCGGACTGGCCCTTATTATCAGTGGTGTGGACTCAGTTGGTTCTGAACCAAATCCATGTTTGTCTCAGTTCGAGGAGATCACGCAGGCGCGGACTGCTTCTCAGTCCTCCAAGCTCAGCAGAGCTGTTGTGTGCCTTGGTTGCGTGTTTGTGGAAGGAGGACTGGAGTTGCGTCCATATGTGCATGCGGACTAGAGCTGTGTCCGCTGAGTCCGACAGCTGCCTTACTAGCATGGTCGTGGACTCAGGGTATGCGGACTAGAGCAGTCTGCAGAATACGCGGACTGGATTTGTATGCAGTGTAACCAGACTGGAGTTGTGTCTGATGAGTCCGGTAGGTGTCTTGGTAACGAGGATATGGACTCAGGAAATATGGACTGGAGCTGTCTGCAGGGATATGCGGACTAGAGCTGTCCGCAACATGAGCGCACTAGAACTATGTCCGTTGATTATAGCAGTTGCCTTGGTGGTGAGGCTATGGGTTCAGGATAAGAGGACTGTAGCTGTGTCCGTAGATAGGCGGACAATATTACTGCAGAGTCCGGCTGTGGCAGTCTTGGCTTGGCCTTTGGCGATAAGGCGGAATGGTGTTGTTGTCCGACCTTGGTGAAGCATTGGCGGACTGGCTATCCTGCATAGGTCGCGGCGGACTGGAATGTATCCGCGGATTGCGGAGTCTTGTTCTTTCTGCGGGATGAGCCGGTGATCCTATCAGCTAGGCCGGTGACCATACTCATCATCGTGTCTATAAATAGGACCCATGTCATATCAGGGACGAGAACCTAAGAGAACGAATGTACAGTAAGTGAACTCGCGATTATTTGCTGCAGACTGGATCTTAGTATCCGCGCGGTTTCATAGAGTTGACTGGGTTGTTCTGTGCAGGTTGTGCAGGTAGCACTGGAAATCCAGGACTTGGCTCTGATTGCAGTTAGGGACAGTGCGGACTATGCGGTTAAGCAACGTGCGGTAAACAACAGGTCACGGACTGCGACCAGGAGGTTTTCTCTTTGGCAACTTGTGTTCGGGGTTCAATAAGTCGCCCAGCTTGGTGTTTGAGTCCGTGCGGCTTGTATTGTTTTGTCTTTGTAATTGTCTCTGCTCTCCCTGTGGTGGTGTTGACGAATCATGTCTCGCCATGTATCTCTTGCATTGTAAAGAATTTTGCTGTTAATCCATAAAAACCCTTATTGCTGCAGGTGTTTCTGGTTGTGACTAGCTTTAGTTGAGATAACCCCTGCTTTCTCCAAGATCTGAAAATTTCAACAACGCCTGTGTCCAAGGTCGTGTGCCTCAATCAACGTCGAAATCGTCCCAGCTCAAACAGGACATGGCCCATGGACACGCCCGTATCACATTCCGTGTGCCAGACACGTCCATGCACACGACCGTGTTCCAGGCCTTGCTCCACAGCCGATACAGCCGACTAAACAAAGAGAAGGATACGAGTTCATGACACGCTCATGTCACTTTGGACACACCTGTGTCAACCAGAAGACGTCTGAGCTCCAGGATGTGTTCCTCCCCTGACACAGCCCGGCTAACAGCACGAGCAGGACACGACCTTGGACACGCCCGTGTCACAGGTCATGTTCATTGTCTCGACGATCATCGATTGTATTTCGTCGACCACTCGTAAAGTTCGTCTAACCCGAGCACGACACGGCCCCTGGACACTCCTGTGTTCCAGGACATGTGACCCTTACCAGGCCCCAAACTCGGCTCTAAATGTTGTTCGTCCCTCTTTTGAGTTTTGGGGCGTTACATGAGCCTCCAAAGGAACACTCTATGGCTATTACACCTGAAGTCCAACTCCTGCGGTCAAGGCCTCCATTTCTGCATAGGCTATAAAATATCAGAAAGGGGTGGCAGCAACAAAAGTTTCAGGACATCTTGAAGGGTTTTCAGGTGAGTATTCCCATGGTCAACTTGCTGACACAGGTGTCGCGCTATGCTAAGTACTTAAAGAATCTTCTGGCAAAAAATCAGGCTTCTGGGTTGCGCGGCAGCGTTTCGATCTTGGGGGATTGCCCCACTATGGCGGTGCAGGATTGGTCCATAAAACAAAATGATCGAGGGAGCTTCACGATTGCGTGTACCATTGAGCGATCCGCGCTTAGTCATGCGTTGTGTGATTCTGGATCATCCATCAATCTCATGTCGTTATCCATCTTTCATGAGCTAGGCTCTGGTATTCTTCGGCCCACTAATGTCATTCTGTAGCTGGCTGATCGATCAAAGAAGAAATTGGTTGGTGTGGTTGAGGATCTCACGATTGAGGTAAATGTGTTGTCCTTTCCAGCCTACATTGTTATCCTCAATATTGAGGATGTGGATGGGATGCCGATTATTCTGGGGCATCCATTCATGGGTACTGCTAGAGCCATCATCGATATGGAAAAGGGTTTGCTTACGTTGCACCTAGGATCAGAGAAGACTGTTTTGGATACGTATATTGCTTCAAGGGGGATAGTTGTGCGGAGCTGGGTGCTATGGAGATTGACGACGACCAGACTTTTCAGCCTGATGAGGTTGAGGGTGAGTTTTGTGACCCCGATATAAATATTCAGAATAGGTCATGCGAGGAGCTTGTTGGAGACCCCAAGCTTCTGGTGGTACCCCCGTTTGACTCAGACGGATCTCGTGAGCTCAAGGCGCTCCCATGCATGCTGATCAGGAGGTCCGTCTCGTTGAAGTGTTGAAGTTACATAGAAAAGCCTTTGGGTGGAAAATCTCGGGTGTCAAAGGAATTAGCCCCACGGTGTGCATGCACAAGATATTGCTGGAAGATAACTTCAAGCCTTCAGCTTAACCACAGCACAGATTGAACCCTATGTTGCAGGAGGTGGTGAAGGACGAGGTTATCAAGTTGTTTGATGTCGGTATTATATATCGCATAAGCGACAGCAAATGGCTGAGTCAAGTGCAGTTGGTGCCCAAAAAGGGAGGAATCACAGTCATTTGTAATGAGAATGGAGAGCCGCTTACTACGAGGCCTGTCGTTGGATGGAGAGTTTGTATCAATGATCGAAAGCTTAATGCGACAACCAGGAAAAACCGCTTCGCGCGACCATTCATGGACCAGATTCTAGAAAGGCTGGCTTGGCATGATTACTACTGCCTCCTAGACGGCTACTCGGGCTATTATAAGCTTGCAATTGCCCCAGAGGATCAGGATAAGACAACGTTTACCTGCCCGTCTAGGACCTTTGCTCTCAGGCGGCTACCTTTTGGGTTGTGTAATGGGGTTGACACCTTACAGCGATGTATGACCGCGGTTTTTCATGAGATGGTTGGGGATTTCTTGGAGGTGTTCATGGATGACTTCTCCTTGTTTAGTGATAGCTTCGAAGAAGCGCTGCACCACCTCGCTTTGGTCTTGCAATGTTGCGAGGATACTAAATTAGCGCTCAATTGGGAGAAGTGCCATTTCATGGTGCTTGAGGGGATCATTCTGGTGCACAAGGTTTCTTAGCAAGGGCTTGAGGTTCATCCGGAGAGGGTTGAGGTTATTAGAAACCTGCCCCCTCTGTCGACACTTCATGGCATTGGTAGTTTTTTGGGGCATGCCGGATTTTACCGGCATTTTATTGGAGACTTCTTGGCTATAGCTAAGCCCCTATCTAATATGTTGGCAAAGGATGTCAAGTTTGTGTTCGATGACGATTGCAATCGGGCGTTTAATTGCCTGAAGGATCGATTCATTTCATCCCCAATTCTCTCATCCCCTGATTGGGCAGTGCCTTTCGAGTTGATGTGTGATGCTAGTGACGCCACAGTTGGGGCAGTGTTGGGACAGCGTAAAAATATGACCTTTCATACAATTGCCTACACGAGTCGGACGTTGAACGATGCACAACTGAACTATACCACGACCGAGAAGGTGTTTTTAGCTATTATTTTCGCCTTTGAGAAATTCCTTTCTTATTTAATTCTTTCCAGGGTTGTGGTGCATTCTGATCATGTTACTATTCATTTTCTCATGCACAAGAAAGATGCTAAGGCGCGTCTCATGCGTTGGATTCTATTGCTACAAGGATATAATATTGAAATCTGGGATCGCCGTGGAGTAGACAATGTGACTGCCGACCATCTATCGTGACTTGAAGGAGGAGAAGGTGTGGCCTCAGAGGGGATTGCAATATTCTATGCTTTTTCGGACGAGGGAATGTTCGCCTTTCTTCTATTTCTTCTACTCCATGGTATGCTGACTTTGCTAACTTTTTAGCAAGCAAGGCACTGCCGACGCATTTAACATATCAACAAAAGAAGAAGTTCTCCTCAGATGTCAAGTATTATCTCTGGGAGGATCCCCTACTATTCCTCACCTTTGCTGATGGTGTTATCCGACGTTGTGTCCCCGAGCTGGAATTTAAAGAGATTCGGAGGCATTGCCATGATCGTGAGGCTGGAGGGCATTTTGGTGCCGAACGGACTGCTCTCATGGTTCTACAGTATGGTTTGTTTTGGCCTACGTTATTCCGTGACTCTTTTACACACGTTAAAGAGTGAAACGAATGTCAGCGCACGGGGAACATTGCTTGACGAGACAAAATGACCTTAAACGATATGCTGGTTTGTGAGTTATTCGACGTATGGTGGATTGACTTTATGGGTCCTTTCCCCAAGTCACATGGAAAGCAGTACATCCTAGTTACTATGGATTATGTGTCTAAATGGGTGGAGGCGGAGGCGTTTGCATCAAATGATGCTCGCACCATGCTCCACTTCCTTCATAGGAATATCTTCTCCCGCTTTGGCACACCAAGAACTATAATTAGCGACAGGGGCAGCCATTTCTACACCCAGTAATTCGCGCAACTGCTGAAACAGTTCGGTGTTCACCACAAGGTTGCTTTGTCCTACCATCCTTAGATATGCGGGCAAGTGGAGATTTCGGATCGAGAACTGAAATGAATTTTAGAAAAGTCTATCCACTCCAATCGGAAGGAGTGAGTAAAGAAGGTGGATGATGCTCTTCGGGCTTACCGAACTATGTTCAAGACACCGATATTGATGTCACACTTCCAACTGGTATATTGAAAATCATGACACCTTCCTGTCGAATTGGAGCACAAGGCATTATGGGCCACCATATTACTCAACATGGACTTTAGACAGGCTTCAGACAAAAGAGGGGGTCATCTTTGCGAGCTCGACGAATTCTGCTTGGGCGCTTATGAGAGCACGAGCATATATAAGGAAAGAACCAAGCGCTGGCAAGATAGACCGATCTCGCCCAAGGAATTCATGTCGGATGATCAAGTTATTTTGTATAATTCACGCTTGCGGCTATTTCCCGGGAATTTAAATTCCAGATGGAGCGGCCCTTACACGATGGTGAGTGCCTCTCCATACGACGCGATAGAGATTCAGGACGACAAGGACGACACTTTCAAAGTAAACAGGAATCGCTTGAAGTGATTTGAGGGGAAGGTCATCGATAAAGATGTGTTGGGTACATTGGTTTAAATGTACCAGATTTGAAGAAGCCTCACCCTACTCAATGATATACATCAAAATGTATTTGATGTATTTTGAGTTTAGTTGTGCAGGTTAAGTATTTGTAGGAAAAAGCTGAAAAGTTTCTAAGTCCATGTGTCGACACCCAGGAGCAAAGTGTCGACACTTAAGAAGACTTGTGTCGACATCTAGAGAAGCAGTGTCGACACTTGGAGTAATTGTTTCGACACCAGGGATGCAGAGTCGACACCACACAGAAAGTGTCGACACATGAAGGTTGTGTCGACACTCAATGAAGAAATGTCCAGTGAAGAAGTGTCGACACTTAGAACTAGTGTCGACACCCAAAGGAACTGTGTCTACTTCAGAAAGTGTCGACACTTGGAGGTCGTGTCGACACTCAGCAAATTTCAACAGAGTCTAAGTATAAGTGTCGACATAATAAAGAATGTGTCGATACTCAGCAGAAGACTCAACACATGAAGAAAGTGTCGACACAATGAAGAATGTGTCGACACACAGCAGAAGACTCAATACATGAAGAAAGTGTCGACACTAGGAGGCTTTGTCGACACTCAGCAAAGTTCAACAAAAATTTCTAAGTACAAGTGTCGACACAAAGGGAATGTGTCGACACTCAGCCAAAGTCTCAACAGAAGAAGAGTATGTCGACACAAGGAGCTGTGTCGACACTCAGCAAGTATCAGCATAGAAGACATGTGTCGACACCAAGAAGATGTGTCGACACTGAACAAGTTCAACACATGAAGATGTGTCGACACAAAGGAGTTGTGTCGACACTTACAAGAATTCAACTAAGTACTGAAGAACAAGGAGTTGTGTCGACACTCAATATCAGTGTCGACACACATTGAAGAAGCTGTGTCGAGAGGTGAATTCTACAACACAAGGAGTTGTGTCGACACCTTGAAGGCTAGTGTCGACACTTAGTCAACTTGTGTCGACACTAGGTCTATAAGTGTCGACACTTAAAGACAGACTGTCTCGACACCTTCAGACAGTTACAAATATTTCAAGAACTGAATGGATGACTTGACAGCTACCATTCCAGCCGGTCTACTACAACTGTCAGAGATGTCAGAAAGCTGTTAGAAACCGAATCAGCCGGTCACCATGAATAAGGCCTATATATTGGATTATACTGTCAAAAAAATAGATGATCAACAGATTGAAAAAGAGAAGAAGATATAGTAATTCATTGAAGAATCATTTCAAGTAAAGATCTATGTAGTTGGACAGAGAGAGCTCCTTCCAAGAAGACATCCGTTGGAACCAGGCTGTAAAGAAGGGTTCAGACCTAGGTATGAATCTTAAGTTGCAGTGATTGAAGATCAGCTGCAGAGAATCAATCCTATTGTGTTCTACATTCAAGAAGCTTTGAAGAAAGCCAAGTGAGGTTGATCTCAGCAGAGTTCTTCCAAGAACTCATCAAGAACCTGTCAACTCATCTCTCTTATTCTGAGTTGTAGGTATATATTTTGTATTCTAAATTTCTTGTAGGATCCTTAGGGATCTGAGTTGTAAGCCTGCAATTATAAAGGCTGATTGGTAGCGCCTGTGAGCCTGAGTGTAGGAGATCCATATCTCTGAGTGTAGGCCTTGTGGCTGAGTGTAGGCCTTGTGGCTGAGTGTAGGCTGTGTGGCTGAGTGTAGGTCTTTGGATAAGACTGAGTTGTAAAGCCGTGGACCTGAGCTGTAGGAACCTGTTTGGGGTTCTGAGTGTAAGATCTGAGGATCTGAGATAGTGGAGGAGTTTGGCCGAATCTAGTACACTACTAGATAGGTGAAGGGGGAAAGTGGATGTACCCAAACCCTGGGGAACCACTATAAATCTGTGTGTTCACTGTGTGCTTGTTTATTCTGTGATTGCTGATTGATTGCTGTGAAGAATTGATTATAACTCTGTGGTATTATCTGCCAAAAAGTTTAAAAAGATTAAGTCACCTATTCACCCCCCCCCCCTCTAGGTGATTAGGTACAATTTCTTTCAAGTGGTATCAGAGGGAGATTCCTCAAAAAGGACTTAACTGTCTGAGTAGATCCTGTTGGCAGATTCAGTATAAGTAAAGTGCAGAATCAAGAAAATCAAGAAACATGGGTTCAACAGAGAATCATAAGGAACATGGATCCATGAAATTGCCCATTTGCAGAAAAGAGATTTTTGGCATCTGGAAAGAAAGGGTGAGATTGTTTATGGAAGCTTCAGACCCTAGAATATATATCATAGTTAAAGAAGGGCCATATGTGCCTATGAAGGTTTCAGTCCTGGATGCAAATCAGAGAACACCTAAGGACTTTTCTGAAATGAAAAAAGATGAGATTATTCTGGCCACCATGGACAAGAGGGCTCAGAATATCATTGTAAGTGCCATAGATGACGCTACCTTTCAGAACTTGATACACTGTAAGACATCTAATGAGATGTGGGATACTCTTATAGTGTACATGGAGGGTTCCGAAGAAGTTAGGCAGGACAGAAAGTCTTTGTTAAACTAGGAATATGAAAGTTTCAGGCAAGGCAGATCTGATAGCATAACAGAATGCTATAAGATATTCTATAGGATTGTCAATGAGTTGATGTATTATGGAAGAGAATTCAACAACTATGAGCTGAATGATAAGTTCTTGAGGTCTCTAACAAAGGATTGAGACACCAAGATCTGTGCCATAAGGGAAATGGCCAAGTTAGCAGATATCCATCCTCCAACATTGTTTGGAAAGCTGTTATCCTATGAGATGCAGTTGATGGTAAGGAAGGAGGAGGAGAAGACTACAAGAAGTGAGCATAAAGAAAGGATAGTGACATTCAAGATAGAAGCCACCAGGAAATACAAAAGTAATTCTCCATCTCCACCTTTAAGGGTTGCTGGAACTGAGTCAGATGAGACAGAATGCAAGGATTCTGAAAGCAGTGAGAGTGATGAGGATTTTGCAGCCTTCACAAGACACTTTCAGAAGTTTCTAAAGAAGAAACAGTGGAGGTCAAAGCCATACACTTCACAGGGAAAAGATGACTATTATCAGAACAAGAAGTCATCAAAGAAAGACAGGAGAAAGACCAAGTCAAGCAAAGCAACTTTATCAAAAATTGTTTGCTATTGCTATAACAGACAAGGACATGTTATTGCTGACTGTCCTGAGAAAAGGAAAGAGTCTAATGATATGAAGAAGATTGAAACCAAGGGCAAAAAGGAAAGGTCCTTTGTTGCCAAGAAGGACAAAAGCCTGTCAGACATATCTTCTTCAGAAATTGAGTCAGAAGCTGAAGCATACATAGGACTATTTGCTGAAGAAGAGGAAGAAGAGTTAATCCAGATAATGAACTCTATATATGAGAAGAGGACATCCAGTGCAAAGGACTGATGACCTTAATAGAAGGAGACAAAATCCAGGTGCAGCCTGGACCTAGTAAGGTACAAAATTGTTCTTTAAGTTCAATTTCTAGTGCTAGTTCAGATTCAGTTACATCAGCATCAAATGATGCCAGTGGATCTGAATCTGAAGGGGATATTCATCAATTGATTGATGAATATAGAGTACTGTTGCATGCTTTTAAGAAAAGCAAATCCTTGGCCAAGAGTCAGGCAAAGGAGATTGCTAATCTTAAAGATGCTGCAACAGGTTTTGAGAAGTTGTTTGATCAAAAATTAAATGAAATAGCTAGACTGAAAAACACAAATGTTATTCAGATGGGGACTATAACATTTAAGAATGATCAAATCAGAAATCTGGAGATTAGTCTTCAGAAGGAGAGAGACATGGTTGCAAGGTTTTCTAAACCTAAGTTTGTTCTACCTTTGATTGATGAGTTTATACCTCACAAGGGTAAAACTAGATTGGGGTTTACTAACCCTGCTAGGACTATAAAGTCCAAATCTAAGGGCAAAGCCCCAGCTCTCAACAAGCCAACTGTAGATAAAATAGCTAGGGATGTACCTAAGCAAAGGTACAATAGATTTGAGTGCTGGTGCTGTGGCAAGATAGGTCACTTTGCCATAGACTGTTGGCACAATTCTAGTGCCAAGTTGAGTAGCAAACTGCCTGTTGGAAGATCTGCATGTAGCTTTGTTAAGAGGCAAACTAACCAGCACCAAGGACCCAAGAATTCTTTGGGTTCTATGGTCAACTAATCTGTTTTGCAGGTAAGTCCAAGTTGCCATGCCCCAATATGGTACTTGGACAGTGGATGTTCTAGACACATGACTGGAACTAGGGGATTGCTAAAGGACTACACACCTATCAAGGATGGTCCTAACGTCACCTTTGGTGGTTCTCAAAAAGGAATTATCAAGGGTTTTGGTAACATTTCTAGCACCCATATAACAATTACTCAAGTGGCTTATGTTATAGGTTTGAAACATAACCTTATTAGTATAAGTCAACTGAGTGATTTAGGATATGACATCTCATTTGTCAAAGATGGTTGTCATATCAGGAGATCAAATGATCAAGAGATCATTTTGATTGGTTACAGAAAAAGAAATGTCTATTGCCTAGACATTATGTGTGAGAACAATGGTTCTCCAGTATGTCTTGTAGCTGATGAGAAAGTCTCTCATTGTGTCAAATACCACAAGAGGCTAGCCCATCTTAACTACAAGACAATTGGCCAACTCTATATCAAAGAGTTAGTGAGAAATGGTCCTCAAGTTAAGTGTATTAAAGATGGAATATGCTCAGCTTGTCAAAAGGGCTAGCAGACTAGATCCACCTTTAGTAGCATTGAAAACAAAGATGATGTGAGGTGCTTATACCTCTTGCATATGGACCTCTTTGGTCCTATGCCAGTTCACAGCCTAGGTAGGAAGGTCTACACATTTGTGGTTGTAGATGACTACTCAAGGTTTTCCTGGGTGTTCTCCCTTAGACAGAAATCTGAAACACCTAGTATCTTTTATAGCTTTGTCAAACAAATTCAGAATGAGTTAGACAGTATAGTGGTCAAAATAAGAAGTGACCATGGTACTGAATTTCAGTCTGATAGTATGGCAAAACTATATGAAGAATTTGGGATATTTCAGGAATTTTCTTCACCAAGAACACCTCAGCAAAATGACATTGCTGAGAGGAAAAATAGAACCTTGATTGAGGCTGGTAGAACCCTATTAAGTGACACATCTCTCCCAGAATATTTCTGGGCTGAGGCAGTTAACACTGCATGCCATGTAATTAATAGGGCTACTATCACCAAGAGCCACAATAAGACTCCCTATGAGATTGTGAAAGGCAGAAAACCAAACCTATCCTATTTCAGGATCTTTGGTTGTAAATGCTTTATACTTAACAATGGTAAGTCTTACTTGACCAAGTTTGCTGCCAAGTCCCAAGAGGGGATCTTTGTTGGGTACAGCAACAACAGTAAGGCTTATAGAGTCTACAACTTGTCTACTCAAGTTGTAGAAGAGTCAGTACATGTAGTATTTGATGAAGCTAGACTTATTAACAATGAGTTGTCTAGTAGTATTTGCAGCTCCACAGGTGTGACTAAGAAGATGGACAAGCTCACTATTGAAGAAGGATCTACTGCAAGTCAGCATGTAGATGATAGTGGCTGTTGTCTAGGGGGAGTACTACATGTACCTAATGCAGAAGAAGACCAAGGAGTGCAGCAAGATGAAGAAGCTGAAGGAGTTCAACCTGAAGCCAGGATGCCTCCAGCTAATAGGCATCTAAGAGATCATCCAGCAGATCAAATCATTGGTGATATAAGACAAGGGGTACAAACAAGGAGCAGAAATCTGAGTGCAGTACTCTACTCCAGTTTTCTATCCCAAGTAGAGCCAAAGAAATTTGAATAAGCCATCCTAGACCCTCATTGGATTGAGATAATGCAAGAGGAGCTGAATCAGTTCAAGAGGTGCAAAGTCTGGGAGCTTGTTCCTAAACCAAAAGACCACAACATAATTGGAACCAAGTGGATCTTTAGGAACAAAATGGATGAACATGGAGTGATTATCAAGAACAAAGCAAGACTGGTTGCTAACGGATATAGGCAGGAAGAAGGTATTGACTTTGATCAAACTTTTGCTCCAGTAGCCAGACTGGAAGCCATAAGGATGTTCCTGGCCTATGCAACCTATCAAGGATTTAAAGTATACCAAATGGATGTTAAGTCAGCCTTTTTGAATGGTAATCTAAAGGAAGAGGTCTATGTGGAACAGCCATCAGGTTTTGTTGATTCAACTCAATCTAATTATGTCTATAGACTTAGGAAGGCTTTGTATGGGTTAAAACAAGCCCCTAGGGCTTGGTATGAAACCCTGTCTAGTTTCCTCATTGAGAATAAATTCACAAGGGGGAAATAGACAAGACTCTATTCCTTAGGGAATCCAGAGGCAAGATAATACTAGTCCAAATATATGTAGATGACATCATATTTAGGTCTACTAAAAGTAGTCTTTGCAAAAAGTTTGCAAAACTAATGCAAGGACAATTTGAGATGAGCAGTATGGGGGAACTTAAGTTCTTCTTGGGTCTCCAAGTTATACAAACTGAGAATGGTTTATCCATATGCCAGTCTAAGTTCACCCTAGAACTGATAAGGAAGTATGGTATGGAATCATCCAGTACCATGAAAACTCCTATGGGGTCAAGTATGTCTCTTAGCAAAGATGATGCAGGGAATCCTGTAGATGACACTTTGTATAGAGGGATGGTTGGCTACCTACTCTATTTGACTGCAAGTAGATCAGATATCATGTATGCTACATGTGTCTGTGTTAGGTATCAAGCTTGCCCTAAAGAGTCTCATTTGACAGCAGTCAAAATAATACTGAGATATCTTAAGGGCACTCCTTATCTAGGCCTTTGGTACCCTAGGAATGGAGACTTTGAACTGACAGGTTATTCAGATGCAGATTTTGCAGGCTGCAAAGAAGATAGGAAAAGTACAACTGGTACCTGTCAATTCCTAGGTGGAAGACTGATATCTTGGAGTAGCAAGAAACAAACAAGTGTGGCTATCTCCACAGCAGAATCAGAATATGTGGCTGCAGGAAGTTGCTGTGCTCAACTTCTATGGATACAACATCAGCTTGAGGATTATGGTATTCAAGTAAGTAGAACACCACTCTTTTGTGATTCTACTAGTGCTATATCTATTGCAAACAATCCTGTTTCCCATAGTAGAACTAAACACATTGAAATAAAATATCATTTTCTAAGGGACCATGTAGAAAAGGAAGATATTTCACTGGAGTATGTTAATACAAATAATCAACTAGCTGACATGTATACTAAGCCTTTAGAAGAAACCAAATTCAATAGATTCAAAATTGAATTAGGTATGATAAACTTAGAATAAGTTTTCAGAAATGGCTAAGTAAAATAGTGTCGACACACAGAGTTGTCTGTGTCGAGACAGAAAATTGGTGTCGACACTTCAGAGAAAAGGTGTTGACACATCTAGGAAGTTGGTGTCGACACTTCAGAAAATTAGTGTCGACACATTCAGGGTAGGTGCCGACACAACCAAGATGGTGTCGACACTTAGGATTTAAACAAAATTAACCAAGTAAAGTCTCGACCAAGTGTCGAGTTAAGTGGCGTCGACACATAAACAAGTGTCGACTCATATATTCTGTCGACTATACTTGTGTCGACACATTGTTGTCGAGACATTATAAGTCTATGTCGACATTTTTCAAAAGTGTCGACACAATTTAAGTTTGTAGACGCACCCTTTCATCTTCAATCCTAGAAAGGTATAAATAGGATTTCGCCATTATCTGTCGACACGCTCACCAAAGTTTCGAGACCAAACTTGTGTGTCGACACCTCTCTTCTCTCAATTCAAATTCTTCAAACCCTAATGGTGCCCAGGCTCGAAGAGAACGTGAATGAAGGATATGAACTAGTGCGACACGCGTTTGATGACGCAGAACCAGAGATCAAGGATGTGGTAACCCTAGTTGCCAACTCAGGGTTAGATTTTCTTGTTTCAAAGCCGACAAAGATATGGAAGAAAGAAGTTCTGGAGTTTCTGAATGGCGCAACCCTAGACGAATCTGGACTCAAGATAAAGTCAAGGGTTCATGGAGAAAAGGTGAAGGTCTCTCCTAAGAGTTTGAGAAAGGTACTAAACCTACCAAGGACTAAGGAAGAAGATGAAGTTTCTGCTTTTAAAACCAGAGAAGCTTTAACATGGTGTGGACTGGATTCCAAGATGAAAATTGGATCAGTATTCAGCAAAAAGGGAATGAACAACCAAGGCAAATTTCTCTCTGAAATTGTTGGCAAGGTGATCCTGTGCAAGCCTGGAGGGCATGACAGAGTTTCAGCTCATATGTTTAGCCTAATGACAAGGATTATTTTCACCCTACAAATTAATTGGTCTACTGTATTGTTTGATAAGATAAAGGAGAGCCTGAAGAAACCCAATTTGGGTAGGATTCTAAGTCTTTACTTGGCTGGTAGTATACCAGAAGTAATGAGCCAAGCTGCAGGATCAAAAATCAACCACATGAGAAGAATGGATATGAGAATCTTCTCTAGATGGGATAGAGTTTTGACCAAGGAGATGCCCACTCCTGAGAAGGACACACCCCTCAAGAAAAAGTAGAAGTCAGTCCCAGTGACTCAAGAATCCTCTAGTAGTTCTGAGGAGCAAGTTGTCTTTACTCCTGATGAGGAAGCAGAAGGAAATGCTGGTCAATCTCCAGCAAGACAAGATGATGCAGAGAGGCAGGGGGAGCAACCACAGGCTAGCCCAACTCACCAGGATTCCATCCAGGGGGAGTCTCTACTAGTGGAAGAGCCATCTCCACTAGAAAGTGAACAAGCTACCCATACCATACTTGATGTAATCACTGACATTAATAAATTACATTTTCCTATTGAGGATGATGTTTTGTCTGATTCAATACCTCATGTTAATCAGCACACACAAACACATAGTCAACCCCAAGATGTTGTCATGGAGGACACATCTATTGCAGATCAAGTAATATTTGATCAAGCTGCTGATGAGATAAGAGTTTCTCCACCCCATCCTCCATAAGAATTCACCCTAGAACAGCTATTCCATGACCTACTCCAAACAGACTTTAAAAAAGAAAGTGCAGCTGCTGAGGGGGAGAATGCTCATGTTGAGGGGGAGCAAGTAGATATTGTTGAGGAAACTGCAAGGAAGGAACCTGAAGTACAGAAGGAGTTACCTCCAAGCCCTAAGGACAAGGTTGATATTGCAAGCTTATCTGCTTCTCAAGATGAGGAGGCTGCCAGAGCTAAAAAGAGAAAGTTTCAAGTCTTCAAGAGGAGAAGCCAAAATTATAAGAAAGCTCTGCAAACCATTGCACCATAGCCTACACCACAGCCAGCACCATCTGTTGATTATAGTTCTCTGATGGTTGCCATGCAGATAAAGCTTGATGAGCACAGGAAAGCAATAGAAATATATATGGATGAGGGGCATAAGTCTCTACAGTTTGATCTAGCCAAAGATATTGAGTCCATTAGATTTGAGATGAATCTAAATAAGAAGGAGATGACTGACTGCTTCCACAAAGGAGGGAATGCAGTAGTCTATCTAGCAACACATCAAGAGAAAATCAAAGCTCAAGTGGATGAACTTGAAGTAAAGCAAGGCTATGTTCTGGAGAATCAAATAAGGATGAATGATAATTTGACAGCTTCCCACAATGCAATTGTCACTGAACTAAAGAATATAGCAACTGCCCAGAATGCAGCCCTGACCACTGCCAAAGAGGAATTTGCCAAAGAATTGCAAGAGAGCCTAACTGTTGTAACTTCTACAATTCAAGATTCCCAGAAACTCCTCACTGAAAAGCTCCAAAGGTTGAAACCTTTCTACAAGGATGGAGTCAATTATCAAAATGCACAAATAAGATTTCAGAAAGATGATCTAAGAGATCACATTGAAAGAGAAGTCATAAAGGGGGAGAGGGTGTTAATCAAAGCAGGCTCTGATCATGCAAAATGGATTTCCAATTCCATCAGAGCCACCCTTGGATATCCTCCATTATGTGATGATGACAATATAGCAGAGTCTAGGATTAATCTTGCTTATCTTGGAGGGGAGCAACCTGAAGTAGCTCAAGTAATTTACCCTCCACCAGACTTTGATATGATACATGCAAACATACAATCAATGTATAGTCCTCCTGAGGGAAAGCACAATGTCATCATAGAAAAGGTGGTTCAACCAGTATCTAAGGCTATACAAGAAGCTTTGCAGAAATAACAAGAAGCCAAATTGTCTAAGAAAAGGTTCAGAGAGCAAGCTGAACAAAGGCCTGATTTTGAACAGTGGAGCCGCACCTCCAGGAATATTATCTTAACTGCATGGAAGGCTGCCAAAGACAATATTCAAGATAGAAACAAGTGGTTTTCTGAACTGTAGTGGAGGAAGCATGAGACTAGGCAACAAGCCATTGTGCAATACAGGAGAAAGGCTAAGATGGGAAAGCTACCTCCTACTGCCCAGGAGCCTAGCAAGTACTTTCCCAAGCCTTATCATTACTTTGAGAGGCAGAAGATTAAAGCTGAAGAGCAAAAGAACAAGGATCTTAAAGGCAAGAAGCCTGCTGCTGCTGAAGATGCTGAAGGCCCTATTCAAGCAAAGATACATTCTAGCAAGGGCATAGTTATCAAGGAGGCTGAGCAGAAATAGAATAGCATTATCCTAAGTTTACTATATAATCACTTGTATTAAAACACTCTGTAAACTTTTGTATAATGAATATGACAAAGTTGTTAGAACAATATGATGTGTGATAAATCTATTACATAATTGTTCTAAGATATCTGTGCTTACATGTTTTGATTAATACATGTTTATGAACTTGCCCTGTTATGTAATCCTGCTTCACATCATGCTATGATTTTATTCTGTATAGTGTATATCATTGACTAAGGGTTATGACTTCTCCAAATAGGGGGAGATTGTTGGGTACATTGGTTTAAATGTACCTGATTTGAAGAAGCCTCACCCTACTCAATGATATACATCAAAATGTATTTGATGTATTTTGAGTTTAGTTGTGCAGGTTAAGTATTTGCAGGAAAAAGCTGAAAAGTTTCTAAGTCCATATGTCGACACCCAGGAGCAAAGTGTCGACACTTAAGAAGACTTGTGTCGACATCCAGAGAAGCAGTGTCGACACTTGAAGTAATTGTGTCGACACTAGGGATGCAGAGTCGACACCAGACAGAAAGTGTCGACACATGAAGGCTGTGTCGACACTCAATGAAGAAATGTTCAGTGAAGAAGTGTCGACACTTAAAAGCAGTTTCGACACCCAGAGGAACTGTGTCTACATCAGAAAGTGTCGACACTTGGAGGCCGTGTCGACACTCAACAAATTTCAACAGAGTCTAAGTATAAGTGTAACATAATAAAGAATGTGTCGACACTCAGCAGAAGACTCAACACATGAAGAAAGTGTCGACACAATGAATAATGTGTCGACACACAGCAGAAGACTCAATACATGAAGAAAGTGTCGAAACTAGGAGGCTCTGTCGACACTCAGCAAAGTTCAACAAAAATTTCTAAGTATAAGTGTCGACACAAAGGGAATGTGTCGACACTCAGCCAAAGTCTCAACAGAAGAAGAATATGTCGACACAAGGAGCTGTGTCGACACTCAGCAAGTATCAACAGAGAAGGTATGTGTCGACACCAAGAAGATGTGTCGACACTGAACAAGTTCAACACATGAAGATGTGTCGACACAAAAGAGTTGTGTCGACACTTACAAGAATTCAACTAAGTACTGAAGAACAAGGAGTTGTGTCGACACTCAATATCAGTGTCGACACACATTGAAGAAGCTGTGTCGAGAGGTGAATTCTACAACACAAGGAGTTGTGTCGACACCTTGAAGGCTAGTGTCGACACTTAGTCAACTTGTGTCGACACTTGGTCTATAAGTGTCGGCACTTAAAGACAGACTGTCTCGACACCTTCAGACAGTTACAAATATTTCAAGAACTGACTGGATGACTTGACAGCTGCCATTCCAGCCGGTCTACTGCAACTGTCAGAGATGTCAGAAAGGTGTTAGAAACCGAATCAGCCGGTCACCATGAAGAAGACCTAGATATAGGCTTATACTGTCAACAGAAAGAGATGATCAACAGATTGAAAAAGAGAAGAAGATCTAGCAATTGATTGAAGAATCATTTCAAGTAAAGATATAAGTAGTTGGAGAGAGAGAGCTCCTTCCAAGAAGACAGCCGTTGGAACCAGGCTATAAAGAAGGGTTCAGACCTAGGTCTGAATCTTAAGTTGCAGTGATTGAAGATCAGCTGCAGAGAATCAATACTATTGTGTTCTACATTCAAGAAGCTTTGAAGAAAGCCAAGTGAGGTTGATCTCAGCAGAGTTCATCCAAGAACTCATCAAGAACCTGTCAACTCATCTCTCTTTTTCTGAGTTGTAGGTATATATTTTGTATTCTAAATTTCTTGTAGGATCCTTAGGGATCTGAGTTGTAAGCCTGCAATTATAAAGGCTGAGTGGTAGGGCCTGTGAGCCTGAGTGTAGGAGATCCATATCTCTGAGTGTAGGCCTTGTGGCTGAGTGTAGGCCTTATAGCTGAGTGTAGGCCTTGTGGCTGAGTGTAGGTCTTTGGAGAAGACTGAGTTGTAGGGCCGTGGGCCTGAGCTGTAGGAACCTGTTTGGGTTTCTGAGTGTAAGATCTGAGGATCTGAGATAGTGGAGGAGTTTGGCCGAATCTAGTACACTACTAGATAGGCGAAGGGGGAAAGTGGATGTACCCAAACCTTGGGGAACCACTATAAATCTGTGTGTTCACTGTGTGCTTGTTTATTCTGTGATTGCTGTGAAGAATTGATTATAACTCTGTGGTATTATCTGCCAAAAAGTTTAAAAAGATTAAGTCACCTATTCACCCCCCCCCCCCCCCTCTAGGTGATTAGGTACAATTTCTTTCAAGACGTACACTGCATATTGCCACAAGACCCCAATGGATGTAACCTACATTAGATGTTTTGCTTACATTTGTTGCTTGGGTTCGCTTTTACCTAGGAGTGTAAAACAATATTTATATAACTGCTAATATAGGTATTTGGTCCACCTTAAGGACGGTAAAGAAAAGGACTTATGGGAGACAACCCAATTTTGCCGCTTTTAATTTGCTGAATTATGTTGCTGTTATTATATGCTTATTGTATGCGTGGTTGGAGATATTCTCTTATGCAGGTGGAGTTCGTTTGGACTGTGGACTTTCAGCCGAAATTAATGCCAATCTTTTGGTATGCTCATTTGCTGAGAATGGGGTAACCTCTCCCCCAATTTTTATCTCTCTATTTTTATTCTAAATCTTGGATAGATTTTTTAGTTTAAATATGGTGGGGGAGAGTTATGCGGGTTACCTATGCACATGCACTATTAGCACTTTCACACCAAAAGTATGTTTTCATTTTATGTTTCCATATTATCATGTCTGCATCGTGCACCTCCACCCACATGAGCGCGGTCTTAAGCATCAGTTCGGCTCAAGTCAAATTTTTTTCTTGTGTTAACTTTAAAATAGGGTGCTGGCTTAGGATTTTAGGATAGAGTAGTGTGAAACTCATGCAGTGCTCCTGATCGAGTGCTCATGGTGTGTAGAAATAATATAGATTTAATTTTTCTTTATGCTCATAGTTTTATACCTTTTCTGCATTTGTAAATATTGTTTGTTCTACTCAAAAGTGTTGAATCTGGAGTAATCAAACGGTAGTGTAAGAATGTGTGTAGCCGCCACTAGCCTCGTACAGCTCGAGTCTGGAGGAGGGATCATTTTCTCGGTGGCTAAGAACTTGCCCCAAGCTACTCTTGAAGCATTGGTGCATGGTTGGTCTAGCATGAGCGTGATGTTGGCCGAATTTTTGGCCCGGTTGAGCCTTGTACCCGTCCTAACGATAATCCTTGTTAGACTATTTTGAGCCTACCCTTCCTGTTGATTTAGCCCCACTTCGCGATCACCAGAGCCTAAAAGCTTTTCCCAGTTGCACACCCCAAGCTCGATGTATTTAGTATGTTAATTCTTCCATTGGTGTTTTGGCTATGATGTTGTTATGTGGTTGTGCGGTGAAGTTTTCTTAAAACTTTGGCTGAAAGTGTACTATACAAATTTGGAAAAAAAGAAAAGAAAAAAAAGGAAAAAATATATGTGTGTAAAAAAGAAAGTGAAAATGAAGAATCTATTTGTGTTATGGTTGTGGGATAGGCGGAGCAAACACCCGTTTTGTCAAGTTGAAGTCTGGTGGTGTTATGCGTCGGCATGTTGTGTTGGCGAGAGGATTGCATTTGTATGAGCTCATTTGGGTTGTGCGTAGCCATTGTTTTTATCCTTTTGCATCCTTACCCACGTATATACCCAAGCCCCATTATTCTCCCAATGCCCTACGGATTCACGCTTGAGTCATACTAGCGCCGTGGAAAAAATGTGGACGGGAAAGCGTATGATCCCCGACATTGATGAATTTCTTTGGAGGTGGTCTCGAGCCCCGGTCTTTGGCAATGCTCAACTGAGTGGCCTGCTTACTTTCTTCCTACGCATGACCAAATGGTTCTCCAGGATTATATTTTTAAGTAGTTACAATACTTATTTACATCTGTCAAAATTTATAAACTTCGTAGCATAATTAAGAATTTTACCTATTATATTTTCAAAGCCCATGAAGTATTTGACTTCTCGCTTTACTTTATTTGGAAATTTCGAAGCCATCTAGCTGTTTTCTAGTTCACGGAGAGATGATTTGCTCGGGACAAACAAATGTTTAAGTTTGGTGGTGTGATGAGTCCGATATTTATATGTTTTTTCGGACTCATCTGGGCTGGTTTTCTCACTCGTACACTGCATTTCAACCGATTATTGGTTATATTTGCATCGTTTGGTGATGGACCATTTTGTGCACTATTTTGGCCCGAGGGTGTGCAAGTGTGCATTTTGTTGTTGGGGGTATGCACATGGTTCTCCCCATGGCTCTTTCTATTTGTTTTTGCTTTCATTTTGGTGATGGGAGCTTGTGCTCCAGCTTGGTTTCATTGTTGTGCAGGTTGTGCGTTCTCCCCAAGGAAGGAATTCAGATTTGTAGAAAACGCATGGTCGTGCATTTATTTTATGCACGGTGTATGCCAGATCGTGCATTTTGTTTAGCTAGAAGAACGTCGAGTTGAGCTCGACAACTTTCGTCGAGCTGAGTTCGATGATCCACACGCACGGTTGACGCATGGTTTCATTGTAACCGTACGTGAATGAAACACACTGTTTTCATGTAGCTTTCTAGTCTGTTCCATTCTGTGGTTAATCATGGAATTTGTTCATGCACGGGCGGCAGTGCCCGTGCGCGAGTAAAATGCACGGTTCCTATATAGTGTCCTGAATTCCTGCTCTCTGTCTCTACCCATGCGGTTTCCTTCTCGCACTGGCGGAAACTTCCGTGCGCGAGTAAGATGCACGGGTCAACACTTCTCCTTTTGCAGGCTTGTTCTGGAAGTTAATATCGCACGGTTGGCGCATGGTCGTGCACCAAACCGTGCATGCCTATTTTTCTAACCTGCTTCTATTTAAAGCGTAGATTTCTTCTTCTTTAGAGGAGTTCCGATCAAGTCCGACCTAGCTGCTCTCTTCTGCACTTTTAAGCAGGGAAACTTTCCTCCGACCGTTATTTTCTCTCTCCTCATTGGAGAGTTGATATGACCACCAATCTCCCTCCAAAAATTTTCAATAGCTTCATCTATGGCCACCATTCTCTTCTCCAAACTCTAAGCTGCGTTTCAAGCTCATAAGGTTCTGCTTCTATGGAGTTCTTTAGAAATATTCTGCCCTGCGTTTGTTCACGAAGAAGACGGGTTATTGGAAGGAGGTGACAGTCCTTCTGTACCGCGGACATCATCTGTAGACCGAGCTCGGGCAAGGCCCGACAACCCTTGACTCCGGCCGCGAATCTCGGAAAGCCTTCGTGCGTTTGGTTGTATTTCTCCCCCTCCTCTTGTAGTTACTTTGTTCTGAACTAGCAGTTGTGTGATTGTTGCTTAAGAACACGGTTTAATATAAACAGTTTCAGCATATCTATGTGTTGTTATATTTTTTATCATGATTGTGTTGCTTAGCTTCAGTTTTTCATGTCCTCGTTGAGATAGTGTCGTTCTAGCGATTGATAGAATCGTGCATGGCAAAGAGGTGATTGCCACCCTCATTAGCCCGTGCATCTTTCCTATTACTCTCTTGAGTAATCCACTGAAGAGACGCGGTGACGGTGACCCGCAATAGGTTATTTAGTATTAACCTTAGGAAAATCCAGACCAAAACCCCCTTCGCTTATGTTAACACTTGCAATCACTTTTTCAAGAGCGGAATCACACTCCCTACTTGCACTCCTCGAGAGATCGATATCCGGGGATTCAACTCCCCAACTTTATTATTTGACTACGATCGGTACACTTGCCGACGCAACAGTAAGTAACTCTCCACATGCTAGAGAAATGGTAACACTTGTCCACTCTACTACTGTTAAATTTTGTTATGATGAAATGTTGTGTTGTCAATGACCTGTATTGTTTTGACTTCTTCAAATAGGGGGAGATTGTTGGGTCTATTGATCCCAATATCTCGGATTTGTAAGAAGTCAAACAGGTCAATGACATACACACATAATTTATTTGTTGTGTGCTCTAGTTCTTGCATATAATTAGTTCAAGATTAGACAAGTGAAGAAAAAAGAGTTGGGCAGTAAACTCAAATTTCGTCGAACTCAGCTCAAAGTTCGTCGAACTCAGCTCAAAGTTCGTTGAACACAGCTTGCTGATCGTCGAGCTCAACTCAACATTCAGTGGGATAAGCATAAGAGTTTAGGTCTTAATTTTCGTCGATCTCAGCTTGTAGTTCGTCGAGCTCAGCTTACAAATCGTCAAACTCAACTCAATGCTTGTCAAGCTAAAGCAAGAGAAAAATTGACTAAGGCAAAAAGTGCTGAGACCGCTGAGAAGAACAAAGTTCGTCGAGCTTAGTTTGCAGTTCATCGAGCTCAGATCAATGTTTGTCAAGATAAAGCTAGAGAAAAATCAACTAAGGCAAAAAGCACTGAGTCTGCTAAGAAGAAGGTGTTGACACTGCTGAGAAGATTAAAGTTAGTCGAGCTCAGCCCACAGATCATCGAACGCAGCTAAAGATAGAAAATCTATCTAAGGCAAAAGTGCTGAGACAGCTGAGATAGTTGAGAAGATAGCGTTGAGTGAAGCAGATTCACTCAATGCTTCTAGTAAAGCAAGAAGCGCTGCGACAGTTAATAGGTAAACAACTGAGACAAAACTAGCTGGAGTTTTTCTAAGTCCAGCAGCGTTGAGTGAAGGAGGTTCACTCAACACTTCTAATAAATAAGGAAGCGCTGAGACTAAAGCCGCTGAGATAATTAAGTGCAAAAAATTGTTGAGACAACTGATAAGAAGAAAGCGCTGAGACAAAGGACTGTCTCAGCTGATGATGAAAAACTACTGAGACAGTTAAGTGCAAAAACCACTAAGACAACTGATAAGAAGAAAGCGCTGAGATAAAGGGTTATCTCAGCTACAGCTGAGACCGCTGATACAAAACCGCTGAGATAAAGGCAGGAAAATTTCTAAGTCCAGAAACGCTGAGAGCCAAGGCAAATGGCATTGAGTGACATCATCACTCAATGCTTCCTGGTTTTCTGCAATATTTTCTATGTCCAGATGATGATGACCAGTATTGACGTCATCAAAGTAAAACATCGTAGGAAGCCGTTGTGGGAAAGCTGTTCTAGCGCCGAAAGATGTTTTGTCCCTTTCTGATGGAGTTGACAGTCACCAATCCTTGGTGGGCCCACGTACTATTATGACGTTGATTTAAATCAACGCATATAAAAGGGGAAATAGAAAAGGGATTAGGGTTAACGAATCAAACAAATACACATAGAACATAACAAAAAAGAAATAGGCAGCTGGACATTTTTATACTCATCAAGCTTGAAAGCTAAAGTCTAATCAAGATAGCCTGAAGGCAAAGAAGGATTGTTGAAGAACTTCAAAGCTCAGCATGTTTGCTCTCAATAGAACAGTTTAGCTGATTCATCTCATCAGCAAGGTAGAAGTTGCTCATCTATACAGCAGTAAAACGTGATAGCTGTAGTAGACGGCTGATTCTTTCTACAGTAATTGTGCTGGACAGAAATCTGCTTAGTTCAGCAAAGTTAACTCAGAGTTATTTCTCTTAGTCAGTTATTTTATTTTCTTCAACATACTATTTTATTTCCTGTAGGATTTAGTAGATCTGAATCTGATTGTAGGGCATTGTGTGCCTAAGGTAGGTGACACATTTGTCACCGAGGTAGGATCCAAGTGAGGATCTAAGCTGTAGGGCTTAAGTGCCTGAGGTAGGAGAGTGTTGCTCTCTGAGGTTGGATCAAAGTATGGATCTGAGGTGGGACTGCCCTCCTAGCCTGAGTGTAGGGCCTTGTGCCTGAGGTTGGTGACTAAAGAGTCACTGAGCTATATGTGACAAGCTTGTCACTGAGTTGTAGGCCTTATAGGAGGCTGAGCTGTAGGTACCTATAAAGGTACTGAGTTGTAGGAGTGCTTCAGTACTCTTAGAGTAGGGTTGTGTGCCTGAAGCTATAGGGCTAAATAGCCTGAGTGTATGCTGTAGAAATAAGGCTGAGATAGGTGATTAGTGGATCATTGAGATATAGGAGTTCTGCAGAGCTCTGAGGTAGGAACCCTTGTGGTTCTGAGTTAGATTCTGAGAAGAATCTGTATGTAAGGCTGAGGGCCTGAGGTGTATGCTCTGAGGAGCATAAGTGGAGGGGTTTGTGCCGAGTCAACCATTTAAGTTGGATAGGTAGGAGGGAATGTGGGTGTACCCAATTGGGGAACCACTATAAATCCCGGTGTTTGCTGTGTATTCTTATTTTTCTTTGTGATTACAGACTTAAGGACAAGTTCTAGATAGAACAAGTTGAAAACAACAAAAGATTTATTAAAAGCTCAAACACCTATTCACCCCACCCCCTCTAGGTGATTAGCTAACCTAAAGTTAAATAACTTTCAGTTCCCTAGATTATGGGTACATCCAATATCTATCCCACCTTTATAACAGATTGTTAGACAAGGAAACATCTCCAAACTCGGCTCATAAGAGCTTACAACTAAGATCCCTCAAGATCTCTTAGACTCTTCTAATTCCTACACCTCAGGCACAAAGCCCTACCACTCAGAGATATGATCTCCTACAAATCAATCCCACAGACCCTACCTCATACATTAGCTCAAAATCCTACAACCCAGTCTTGAAGGATATCCCTACAACTCAAAGAGATTGAATCTCCTACCTCAGATCTAAACCAGATCCTACCTCAGGCCAACAACCCTACAACTCAGCTCCAAACATGGATCCTACCTCAGTTTCACCACTTGAATCCAACAACTCAGATCTATTTAAAGATCCTACACTCAGCCTTTATAAGTTTAGTCTTACACTCAGATCAAAATGATCCTACAGAAGAATAGTAGTAGGTTGATGATGTTTGACACCAGAGTTAGATTCTCTATGTTTTCCTTCTTCTGAACAGAGATTAACTCTGTCCTTTCTCATTCACACCTTCAAGAATGGTTCTTCAGGAATGTTCAGCTTGAGATGTGAAATCACTGCAGTTAGGGTTCGCCTTTGCTGCAACTTCTACCTCAGAATCTTTCCTCTGAACTTGCTATAAAAGATCAACACATAACTGTTTGCACTTTCAAATCAATGACTTGAACAACTTCTCTAAGCTCTGCAATTAGGTCGAGAGGAGGAAGATGATTTTTTTTACTTTCCAAAAGTTAATTTGATTTCTCTGATTTAATTCTTTTTTTATCCCGCCGTCCAACGACTCTTTGAGCATTGTGACCACCAGTAGTTGGTAGCTGCAACCTTGCTTTTACATTAAATGCAGTACAACCAACAAGCAGTGCCTTTTTTCGTATACTGTAGACTTCCCACAACATTTTAATTTATACTGACCTCAGCACTTGTGGACTTTGTCAAACTCAGACAATTCCGCATATGCGTTGAGTGAAGGCTTTTCACTCAATACCAGAACACTTTGGCAAATATACTGCAGCACCAGACATTGAGTTATCAAACATTACTCAACGAATATAGACTTTTAGCCGTCTAACAGATTAGACATTGAGTGAACCTTCATCACTCAACGCATTTGGACTTAACTATTTATTCTATATGAAGGTGTCGAGTTAGTTGGCTTCACTCAAAGCTTTCTGCCTTTGCCAGTTTTGTTGAAGAAGCGTTGAGTGAATAGACATAACTCGACGCTTCTGTCCTTAGACAAATTTTCTACTGATATGCGTTGAGTGAGTTGACTTCACTCAACCCCTCTGTCTTTTGCTCACAATCTTGATGAGGCATTGAGTGAATGACCTTCACTCTATGCTTTTGTACTTTGTTGAATTTCTGTTGAGCTGTCATTGAGTGAACTTCTTTCAATCAATGCCACTATACTTAGACAGATTTTCTGTCTATTTCTTCTATGGTTTTGACAGCATTAGCTCCACTCAATGCTACAACTCTTCTGGCATCGAGTGAGCTATCCTCGCTCGACTTTTTTGGGCATAGCCCAATTTTTGTCTTGGTATTGTTGTGGCTTTGACTGTCTAATCTTTACTCAACTCATTAGGTCATCTGGAGTTGAGTGAACTGCCTTCACTCAACCCCTGTGGAATTAGACAAATTTTTGTCTTGCCAACATCCTTCGTTGTGTCCAACTGTCATTGTTACTTAGACAACCTGTCTAATTAGTGTAATAAGTAACCACCTTCATACATAGAACTTATAGCATGTATCATTTACAAATATTTGTACACCATTATCCTATAGGACTTATTCAAATTTGGTATATTGGGATCAACGAACCCAATAATGAGTTTTCTAGCAAGCCATCTATATCTGGTAACATCTTTAAGGATAGGTAAATCCTTTTTCCAGGACTTGTCATCGCAACTAGTCATTAGACACCGAGTAGGTATAGCCCCAAGAATACCTATCTCTTCCAAAAGATACAAAGTAAACTTCCTCTATGAAAGAACGATAGAATTGGTCTTTGGGAGATCTTATTCCCTTGGAAATACTTGGGAGATCCCATATATTTTTGTAATAAAATACTTAAGAAGATGATTCTTTGACAGGTTAATGCCCTTCTTATCATCCCCTATAAGAAGAATGGCATACACATAGACTACAAGAACAACTAGGCCAGATGAGGTCTAGCGAAAGAGTGATCTACAGCACTTCGAGCAAACCAAACAATAGAAATAACGTCGCAAAACTTTTCAAACCTAGCTCTCGAAGTTTGCTTATGGCCATAGATTGACTTCCTCAATTTACAGACCTGCCACTCCCCCTGAGTAACATACCCAGGAGGTTTCTCCATATAAACAGTCTCATGTAAATCACTATAAATAAAGGCATTTTTGACATCCAACTAAGACATCTCCCAGTATCTATTAATATCAATTAGAGAGAAACTGTTAAAGAAATCCACACCGTAAGGGGAAAGGGAAAGGGTCCAAGTACCCCACTCTGTCAGAGTTTTAATTTCTTTAGCCATGACTTTCCAGTGAGGAATAAAAAGATCCTCTTGATAGGTAGCTAGGAGGACATTTTCTTAGAGAGTGAGAGCAAAGCTCTTAGAGGAAGTGGATAGCCGAGCATAGGAAACAACATCATAAATATGATGTTTATTGCATGTCCAAACTCATTTTTGAAGAGAATTTTGCAGATCAAGATCTATCTTTGTTGGAGTATTAGATCCTTCTGTCAGAGTGACTACTGGCCCGATAACTTGCAATGGTGGCATGTGGAGAGAAGCTAAAGCAGGAGAAGATGGAGGAGACTCAGAGATTATTTGTGAAGGGAGATACATTGGTTTAGGTGGAGGATCAAAGACAATGGGTAGAGAAGAGGCATCTGGAAGTGAAGTAGTGTTGGGAAAGTAAGGAGTATCTTCAAAGAAAGTGACGTTTGTGGAAACATATTATTTTTTTGGAGAAGAGGACCATAATACTGATATACTTCCGATGTCGTAAAGTAGCCTAGAAAAATGAATTTACTGAGTGAGGAGAGAGTTTATCATTCGCTAGTGAGGGAGAGCAAAACAACATCGTGGAACCAAAGACACATAGGGATAAAGGAAATGGGGTCGCATCAGAATATATAGTGGAGAAAAGAGTTTTTCTGTTTAGAATATAATAAGGGATTTGGTTGGTGAGGTAGCAAGAAAGAAGAATGACATGTCCCCAGTAAGACTGGAGAACACTAATATGTGCGAGAAGGGAGCGAGCTACATCAAGAAGATGACGGTTTTTGCATTCATCAACTCCATTCTGTTAAGAAGTGTAAGAACAACTAGTTTGATGGATAATGTCATGATGCATACAAGACACAGAGAATTGATTACTAAGGTATTATTTAACAATATCAGTGGATAGAATTTTAATAGTAGTATCAAACTGATTACACACCTCAATATAAAAAGTACTAAAAATAAAAAAAAGTTCAGAATGTTCTTTTTGTAAGTACAACCAAGTACATCTTGAAAAATCATCAATGAAAGTAACAAAATACATACTACCCTGTCCAACATATTGGGTCGGAGCAGGTCCCTAAATATCATATTGTACATGCTCAAAAGGGCAAGAAGGAATACATCCTTGCTTTGCGGGGAAAGACATACGATGGTGTTTTCCGAGTTGGCAGGTTTCATAACTGAGAGAAGAGTCTCCTTGAGGTAGATCCAGGAATAGTTGGTAAAGAAGACAACGAGGAGGATGTCCAAGGCAAAGATTCCATTGTAGAATAAGTCACCACTTTCAGTCGACGTAGCAATCATCTCCTTGGACTAAGCATCCTAAAAAGAACAAGTAGATGCTATAAAAATAGCTATGCAATAAGCTATTTACACATAGAGGTAAGATAAAGTAGATTGCACAGAAAAGTTGGGATGTATAGAGTGTTTATAAGTACAAGAGATGGAGTAACATGAACTACACCAGTGCCACATATAGGCGACGGAGAACCGTCCACAATAAAAACTAGAGGTAACCTGTTATTCTTTTCCAGCCAAGAGAATATGAGGACTACTTGTCATATGATTCATAACTCTAGAATTAATAAGCCATCTACCTATAGTTGCCACATTAGCACTACCTGAAGAGGTAGCAAGAGAATTAGACTTTTTTTAAGTAGTGTCACCCGGTATAGGGCGAAGATGAGGATAATTGACCCAGCAACGATCAACAAGGTGACCAGTCTTGTCACATTAAGAACATAGATATCTAGAGAATATGGACATAAGAGCGGCCTCCATGATCACTAGGAATAACAAGATGGGCCTGATGATCTAAAAATTCAGAAGAAGATGGATAGTCAAGTGAAAGTCTTGTTTTCAAGGCTAGCTAAACACCTAGAGGGGGGGGGGTAATAGGTTTTTGGCTCTATTTAAAATTTCTAACTTGTTATCAGATTTCTGTGTCTGGTGATTAGGTTAGTTATCAACTTTCAAGAACATTCACAGAGGACACAATAATTTTATAGTTGTTCCCTAATCTTGGGTACATCCACTGTCCCTCTGCGCCTATCTAACAGTGTGTTAGATTCGGCTCTCCCTCCAGAACTTAGCTACCTAATAGCTTACAACACAGTTCCTACAGAACCACACAGGTAACACAGACCTACAACTTAGGCACTGAGCCATCCCCAGGTCACAAAGTCCTATCACCCGACATAAAGCCAAACACAGGTCACTAAGACCTCAGCCTTTATAATACAGGCTTACAACTCCAGATTCATCAAGAATCTTTAAAGAAGAAGAAATAAATATTGGGATGAATAGACACCAGAGCAAGATCTCTGTGTCATCTTCTTCTTGGACTGTGCAGATAACAGTCTAATCTATTGTTGTTGAAGACAATAAGTAGGTAGTAGAATGTTTCTTCAACCAGCTTTATTTTCTCTGCAGAACTTGCAGATCTGCTTCCTCAAAATAGCTTCTAGTCCTGTTGTTGCACATGGGAATTTCTTCGGCTATCTCTTTCCCAAGAAAGGTTCTCTGTGCAGAACAACTTCTTCAGGCTCGACGAAAATGGCGAGGAAGAAGATGAAGTTCGGCCATACTTTCGTTTTCAGAAAATTTATACAAGGAATTGATTAATTGCCCTGGGCGATTTGCTTCTTTTTATTCTCTGAAGGCCAATTGAGCAGTGGGTCCCACTACTAGGATTGATGGTCGAGATTTATCCAATCAGTCCATGCTTTCCATTATCCTGATTCAACGGCTCTTTGCTATGTGTGGGCCCCAAAACATAATGATGAAATATTCCTTGTAAAATGCAGAAGATGATAACATCTGTCCGCCAACGTCTCGGGCAAAATTTCCACAACATTTGAATTTTGGTTTACTTTTTGACTTTGCTAATGTCAGCATTACACATCATTAGTGGACTTAGACAAAATTCAATAATTAGAACCAAAGGTGTTGAGTGAGTAGGTATCACTCAATGCCACAACACTTAGACAAAATTCTATCTGTCTAGGTATTTAGCTCGACAAATGTTGAGCTCCGTTTGATGAATGGCAAGCTTAGCTCGACAAAAGCATAAAATCAGTTCGACGAACTTTAGACTTAGTTCGACGAAAGGCTAAACACAGTTCGACGAACTTCAAGGATCAGTTCGAGGAACGTTAAGCTCAGTTCGACGAAGCTGAGCTCGACGAAAGCAAAGCTATCCACACATTTAGACTTAGCCAAATTTCTGCTCAAGGCGTTGAGAGCGTTGAGAGCATTGAGTGACCTTGCCTCACTCAACGTTATTTGCCTTAGCAAATATTTATGCGCCTTAGCGTTGAGAGAGTAAGATCCACACAATGCCAAACTACTTAACAAATTTTTTTCTTTTATCTTGCATTGAGTGGGTAAGCTACACTCAATGCCTGTGGACTTAGTCAAATGTTTGCTCAACCTTTCTGTGGAGTTGACTGACACAACAACATTCACACTAAATGATGTATGGCGTTGAGTGAGGAGACCACACTCAATGCTTGTGGACTTAGGCAAATTTCTATTAGGCAATATTGAGTCCATACCTCTAGCATTGAGTGAGCTTGCTCCTCTCAATGCCTGTGTACTTAGTCAATTTTTGCTATGTTCAGAAATCACTTATTGTGTCCACATATCCAATCAATATGAAATGGACTAACCTGCACTCAAAACCTCAAATGCACATCAAATACAGGTTATGTGTGTGGCATTGACCTGTTTGACTTCTCACAAATCAGGGACATTGGGAACAATGGACCAATCAATCTCCCCCTATTTGAAGAAGTCAAAACATCATTTCTTTCCTTGGTAAATGACACACACAACCTATATAGCAAAATAAATATTGAAATTCTGATAAGCTATAAGTAAGTGTACCTTATTTCCTTCCTATGAGCATCACTCACTCCCCCTATTTTGTTGCAAAGTGTTTGTCCTTACTTGAGTACCACATGTCTTTCTTTCCCCTTTGTCATCTCTCCCGCTTACTATGTCTCCCCCTTTCTAAGACCTTCTCTCTTCTCTCCCCCTTTTTGATAGGGCTGGCCTTCCACTGGCTGACCTTCTTTCTTCCCTATAGAGTAACTTACTCCCCCTCAGTAGAAGTATCAGTGAACTATTGGAGAGTCAATATGTCCAGCAAGAGGAACAATACCTGCACCACAAAAAATGCAAAAAGGGAGTTCCTGAAGCTATGCCAAGTTCAACATACCTAACTCAAATTTGAGGGCGTTGAACTTTGCTTTATCTAATGGCTTAGTGAACATATCAGCCACTTGCTTCTCAGTGGGGACAAACTCAAGACTGATGTCTTCTTTATCCACATGATCCTTAATAAAATAATATCTTATTTATATATGCTTAGTCCTGCTATGTGAGACAGGATACCTAGTAGTAGAAATAACACTTGTAGAATCACAGTAAAGAGGAGTTCTACTTACCTGAAGCTTGTAATCCTGGAGCTGATGTTGGATCCATAGTAGCTGAGCACAACAGATGCGTGTTGATATATAGTCTGACTCAGCAGTGGATATATCCACTCTAGTTTACTTCTTGCTGCTCCAAGAAACTAGCCTCATTCCTAAGAACTGACAGGTTCCAGTAGTGCTTTTAATGTCTTCTTTGCAACCTGTAAAATCTGCTTCTAAAAATCATGTTAGATCAAAATCCCTATTTTTAGTGTACCTGTAAGACCCCATATTTTTTTTAAAACGTCGGGGTCTTAGGCCCAGAACCGCCACTTTGCGGTGACACCTTCCCACCCGGGAAGGTCATCACTACAAAAAGCTGATCCTGCCGGCCAAATCGATCACAACTATAGCAAATAATAAAGCAAGTCCACGCCATCACATATATAGTAAATAAACTCCACGAAGGGAGTGTCCACAGAAATAACAAAAATACTAAATCTTGGGCTCATGCCCAGTAAATCAAGTCCTCGCTACATATCACTCTATGCGGAAGCAAAACCAAAACAAACTAGTAGCGAACGGGACTCACAGTCCCGGCCGTATGAACTCCGGTGCTAGACTGCCCCATCTCCAAGCATGCCGACCTGCGGGGCTGCTCCTCCATGATGGGCTCCATGGTCCCCTAAAATGATGTGGTTCGAATACCGTTAGTCTAAAAGACTAAATCCTATCATCCCCCGCCCCTTCCCCCATGGCTCCTAGGCACCGAGCGGGGAGGAGGAAACGAGAGGACAAGAAGGTAGAGAGTAACAAGTAAACAGATGGCAGCGGAACTAATCTAGCTGTAATAAAGGAACGATAAACTGAACAAGAAGTAACCTTAGCTTATACAGAATTATATAATCAAGGGATCTTTTATAGGGCTGCTATCGTATAAAAAGTCTCATACCAATTTATACGATAGGCTGTCGGTTTTCTATCAAGTACAGATATATATAATCTTACCGAATAAAACCTTAGCTTATAAGCACGCTCGCACGACTTATAAACCAAGGGGTTGTTTTGCAGGGCCTATTGTATAAAGCGTCCCACACCACTTTATACAATATGTGTCCGGGTTGAATGCAATGATTATGCTATGAAATATAATTATGTCATGCTGTGAACATGCAAGTGCAACACACCCACTCGACTCTGTGTACACATACCTTTAGTTCCCCCTTTCTGGAGCCGAACCTCCCAGGATACCTCCGTAGTGGCAAATAGAAGCGGTGGGTTGGGCCTCGCCCACCTATAAACCGATAATTGCACTACTAGTCAAACCTATCGTACGCCGCAACACAGGTGCACAAAGCGGAGCTCCTGCGTACTCTTGCCGGCTGGCGCACCGGACTTTACTTAGCCAAGTGCCAATCCACACTTGCCGAGTCAACGTATTTGCGTCAGTGCATCAACACTCCAATAGTAAAGATCCACCACCTTTACTTTATGCACACGCAACCTTATGTATCAGCACCGAGCTAAAGCTCGTCGGGCCAACCTGCCCATCACAACAACAACCGAGCCAAAGCTCGCCGGGCCAAGCTGCCCATCACAAACAACAACCGAGTCGAAGCTCTCCGGCCAACCTGCCGACCACCAAATCCACCGAGCCTACTTACCGAGTGACCCAACCTAACCACCTCAACTCCGGGGAGTGTGCGTGCAATCGTAGATTATTTCTAGTTACTCTTGCATTTCAGTTTTACCTACTATTTAGGTTAGCCCTGGACTGCCCAAGGTATACCCCGTGAAGGGCTCTCGAAGGCACTAGGAACTACAAAGAGATTACGCCCAAAGCTCACTTTCGCAAGACACTTACTTTTATTGGTTGCTACCCGATTTCCCAACCATTAATTAATTTACTGGATCTAACCCTAGTGCATTAAAATAATTCCTCTCTACGGGAAGGACGATCTTTCGCCGATCCCGAGCACCGCCGGACTCTAGCCATTCCAACCCCTTACTCATCCCAAATTCCTACGATGAACTCTTTATCATCCATCCAAATCAACAAACATATAATCCCAACTCGTGTGCCCCAATTCTTACTCCAAGGCAACTTCTGCGATTTTACTAAATGCAGACCAACCTAAGCTATATGAAGTGTATAAAGTGAGGTACACCAAATAATCATCCAGTACCACTATAATAATTATTGGAGGGCTATAATGCCCTTTTTATCCTAAATCCAGAAATTCATAATTTTCCTATTTTAACTGATAATTTATTTTTTTATTCTAATAATCTAGAAATCCAAGTATGAACATGAAGTACCCATTTAATAAAAGAAACTTCTCTACAAAATTAATGATAAATTCAAGATGACTTTTTAACTTAAAATCGAGTGTCTCCCAATTTTCAACATGGTATAAGCCCTTAATTCTAATTTCAAATATATCACATAATAAATCATTTTAAGGAAATGTACAGCAATAATAGCTCAAAAAATTCAGAGAAAATTCAAGGATGATTGTGAGGTCATATAAATACTCTAGATCAAGTTTCACAATTTATCATTGAATAATAAAGTCAATATTTGATTTTTCTCATAAAATTCCAAGTTAATGGGTTAATGAACAAGGTATAACCAATATTCATCTAAAAATTCCAAATAAATTTCCATTTGAGCATAATGTACTAGGAACACAAGTTATCAAGTTTCATAATTTTTCAACAAGTGTTAAGCTCTAAATAAATTATTGAATAATATTCTAAATCAATGAGCTTGTGAAGTAAGTGGTGCATATAAGCATCCAAAATTTCTAACAAAATTCATACTTAAGAGTTAAAGTCTAAAACTCCCTCTGCCTAAGTTTCATGGCCTTTTAATGAGTTTTGGTGGCTTATTCTACACAGCAGGTGGGTATGCCCTAAACTAGGGTTTTGGACATGAGAGGTTTTTCCATCTCCAAATCCCCTGGAATTCATGCTAGAGGGCCTTGGATACTGTAGCCCCATTTCCACCAAGTGGCAAGAACACTCAAGGGTATTTGACACCAAGCCCTTCACAACACTCAAAAGCCCCTCCTTAGGGTTTGAGTTTGGATCCTAGGGCAAAGCTAACTTAGACCACCCCATAATCCCTTTGAGGGTGTTAAAGGTCATTTCCAGTCAGTGGTCAAAATCCCAGCCTCTGTTGAGGTGAATTGACCACTCAACCTCAAAGTGCACTTTTCACTTAAGAGTCCCACGTTAAGGTAAAATTAGGGTTAGTTCATTTCCTATCCAAAACACATCCAAATGGGGTGACAATTTATACAAAGGCATATTATGAGGCCAGGGACAACTCACCAAAATTTGGGAGAGTTTGGAGGTAATTAGACCACCTAATTAAACTACCTTAATATTATTAAATAAAAGCTAAAACTATAGCCAAAGTAACTCCAAAAATTGTCATTTTTGGGCAAACCCTGGGCATGGTTAAGGGTGACCCCCTGCCGAAAATTAAGCTCATTTGGACAAGGGATGAAGAGTAGGCCCTCAGTTTGATTTCTGACTAGCCCTAGGTGCAGGCCCCACCAAAATGAGTGCCCTGGTCAAACCATACATCCAAATTAGTTCAAATAACTTTTAGCAAAAACTAGACTTCAGGCACTACAATTTTCATGTTGAGCACTATTACATTAGAGGCATCTAGTATTTTTAAAAATTTAAAATATTAAATACTAAATGTGTGACATAAATCAAATAACAGAAATCATTTCCTATAGTTTGAAAATCATTAAGGCACGAATCTTGAAGCAATTTCGACGGCATCTGGTCGTCTTCCACCTCCAGCCGACGACCTGTATTGGATCTTCCTGGAGCATCTTCTAGCTGCTGCCGTCGGCCATCCGGCCACCTCCCCGGCTGGCCACCGTCAACACCACCTCCGTTGAGGTGGTGGCTGTCGCCACGCGGGGGCTTGGCCGCCAGAGGGGCTTATTCCGGCAGTTCTACCAAGAAAGGTTTCGACCCGAAACCAAGGAAACAAGTAATTGGTTCGTGCTCAATTGAGCCCGAACCTTGAACCTAAACATTGTTATGATATATCCATGAGACAAGGAGAGGAGGAGGACCTTGCCGGCGTCCTATAGTCTGGAAGATCGCCGAGAATCCATTCCTGAAAGTGGGGGCACTCAGTTTCTGCCACTACACAGTGGGGAGGCTCGGTTTCTTCAGGTAAGGATTGGGAAAAACATACCTCGACCCACTGATGGTGTTTAAAGCCTCAGATGGGGAGAGGAGAGGTTGGATCATCAATGGACATTAAGGCCACTAATGGCTAGATTCGGCCATGATAGAGGGGGCTGAACCAGACCCTTGGTGGCTAGGGAAATGCCTGGAAACTTCTCCCCTTCCCTGGGGGAGTTGAATTCAACCATTAAAGGTGCCCTTTGGCCTCCCCTTGGCCGAGCCCCTTCCTTCCTTCCTCTATCCGTTTTCTCTCTCCTAGTCACCAAGTTGACTTGGTCAATCTTGAGGACTATTGTTCGCCCATCCATATACATTATCTCCTAAAGAGGCCACATGAGGAGGCTTGAGCTTGGGCTAGCCCATTTGGGCTAGGTTGACCCAAGGTAGGCTTGGGTTGACCTTGGTCTTTTTGACCTTTTTGGTTGCCCCTAATGAGTCCCTGGTGACCCATTTATCTCCCCTAAGGTCTAGGTAGGGTTGGATAGGGCTGACTTGGCATCTTGGAGGTCACTTGTCCCTTGGTAAGGGCACTTTGACCACTTTGGGGCTAGAGTTGACTTAGGTCAACATGACCATTTGGGTTGACCCCAAGGGGTCATTGGTGACCCCATGGCTTCCACTAAGGTCTAGGAAGAGTTATGTAGGGTTACCTTTCACTTTGGAGGTCACCTACCCTTAGGAAGGGTACTTTGACCAAATTAGGCGCTAGAGTTGACTTGAGTCAACTCTAGCTCGAGAGTTGACTTGAGTCAACTATAGCTCTAGAGTTGACTTGAGTCAACTCTAGCTCTAGAGTTGACCCCAATGAGTCCTAGGTGATCCATTGACCTTACCCCAGGGTTAGGAGGGCATGGGTGGGGTCTACTTGGCTAGGAAATGGTCAACTAACACTAAGTAGGTTAGTTTGACCCATTTAGGGTCATAGTTGACTTTGGTCAACTTAACCACTTTGGCAACCTTTTATGGGCCCTTAATGTTCAAGTGAACCTTACAATGGATTGGTGAGGCAATGATGGGGTCTTGAAGTCTTGGTGAAGACCCATGATCCTCTTGACCAAGAGTTCATAAATCTACTATTTGCAGACCATAGTGGTCTCACCTACATCCCTAGGTTTACTTGGCTTTCTTGGGATTACTTGGGTTTTGTCATGACCTAGTCATGACAAAACCACTCCTAGGGGTCTAGTTGTTTGAGGGATGTTACAAATCCAAATATATAACAAAAAAATATCGTCCTCGAAATTCTAGTTAGGCCTACGAGGTTTCAAATATGCAAGAAAAATTATAACATCCCGAGAGGTTGTGAGTGATACATGACTGAAAAGCTCTAGGTACCTTTGTTGCATCAAGTCTTGAGGCTCCCAAGTGTTCTCCTCTCGCCCATGGTTCCTCCACAGGACCTTGACCAATGGTACCTTCTTGCGGCGTAAGACCCGTATCCCCTTGTCATCAATCCGGACCGATTCCAGATGAACCGACCGATCAGATGCTATCGCCCCATCAGTGGCCGAAATCCGCTGCTCTGGGCATAGTAGAGCCCTCCTGAGAGAGGACACATGAAACATGTCATGCAGGTTTGCCATCTCCGGTGGCAGCTCCAGCCTGTATGCCAAGTGACCAATCCGCTCCCGGACCTGGCCTCCCTCTGGTATATACACCCGACCCCTGAAGCACACTAGGCCATCCCTCTGTGAGTAATCTCCAGCAATGCCTGCTTCTAAGGCCTGGAATATCGGCTCAAGCTGGGTATCCTGCCTCTGTCCATCCTGGACTCGATCTCGAATATCATCTGGAGCAATCAACAATGTAAGGTACTCCCTGTACAGCTCAGGGTGATCCTCAGACACAAAGGATATCTATATCTTTTCTAGCATCTGGACCAACTACAAAGCCATCATTTGCGGTCCTGCTGCAGGGGTTGTAGCCTTCCGGCTCAGCGCTTCTGCCACCACATTCACCTTCCCCGGATGGTAGTGCATCTCACACTAGAAATATGCTAGAAACTCCACCCATCACCTCTGCCTGATATTCAGCTCCTTCTGCGTGTCCACATACCTCAAGTTCTTGTGATCAGAGTAAATGTCGCAGTGGACACCATACAGATAGTGTCGCCAGACTTTCAGCGCAAATATGACCGCTCCCATCTCTATGACATGAATTGGGTAGTTCAGCTCATGCTTCTTTAGCTGCCGAGAAGCGTATGCTATCACGTGACAATTCTGCATCAGCACCGCACCCATGCCCTGATAAGAAGCATCGGTGTAGACCTGGAATCCTTCCTTCCCCGATGGAAGGGCTAGTATAGAAGCCGAGGTGAGTCGATTCTTTAACTCCTGAAAGGCCACCTCGCACTGCGGGGTCCAGACAAAGGGAACTTCTTTCCTTGTCAGCGATGTGAGGGGAAGGGCAATAAGAGAAATCCCTCCACGAACTTCCGGTAGTAACCGGCAAGCCCTATTAAGCTCCGCACATTTGAGGCCGACTTCAGCTGCGGCCAATCCCGAATTTCCTGAATCTTGGCCAGGTCCACTGCCAACCCAGCACCACTGATGATATGGCCTAGGAAAGCCACCTCCTTCAGCTAGAACTGGCATTTGCTGAATTTTGCGTAGAGCTGGTGCTCCTGTAGTCCCTCCAGGATCAACATCAGATGTTGTGTGTGCTCCTCCTCTGTCCTCGAATAGATGAGGATGTCGTTAATAAATAAAATGTCGAACACATCCAGATATGCCTTGAACACACGATTCATGAGGCTTATGAATGCCGATGGTGCATTCGTGAGCCCAAAGGGCATCACAGTAAACTCGAATAGCCCATATCTGATACTTAAGGTAGTCTTCAGTATGTCCTCCTCCTGGATCCGCAGTTGATAGTAGCCCGACCTCAAATACACCTTTGAAAAGAAATGCGTACCCTCCAGCTGGTCAAACAGCTCATCTATCCTTGGCAGTGGATAGGTATTCTAAACTGACAGTCGGTTCAATGCCCGGTAGTCGATGCACAATCAGAGTGTCCCATCCTTATTTTTGATAAATAACACCAGGGCTCCATATGGTGAAGAGCTTGGCTGGACAAAACCGGTATCCACTAACTCCTGCAAGTGGCTCCGAAACTCTGTCAGCTCCTTCGGGGCCATCCGATAAGGGGCTCTGGATGTCGGCTTAGTCCCCGGCACCAGCTTTATTCGGAAATCCTGCTCCCGGTGCGAGGGTAGCCCTGGCAGCTTCTCTATGAATACATCCGCAAAATCTCGCTCCACCGGAATATCTGAGATGGAACCCTTGGCCTTAGCTATTTTGAACAGCACTTCATAGACTTCCCCCCCTGCAAGTGGGCCTTGATGGCCTGCACGGATGACAACAAGAGAGTAGGAATAGGTCTAATACCTTCGATGGTGATGTAGGAATCTCCATGCCTCACAGTAATCCTCTTGGACAGGCAGTTAATCTGAGAACAGTTCTAGTGTAACCATGTCATGCCGAGGATCAAGTAGAAGACTAGCATCTTCAGGACCGTCGCCGGCGCTTCAAATATCTTTCCGCCGATCTCCGCCTCCATGTTGCAGCAGGCGGTGTTGAATAACTCCGACCCGTCAGGTAGTTGTATCCTCATCATCAGGCCTGTGAACTGCTCCACGTCTTCCCGCCCTTCCACGAAGGCTTCCGACACGAAAGAGTGTGAAGCTCCCGTATAGAACAGTGTGTAGGCGGGCTTGCCGCTGATGAAGACTATGCCTGGGGTGGTTTAGAGTCTTAGAAATCTAATTGTGATTTTCTTTCCTGATTTAACAATTCTATATCCATAACTCTAATATTTAGGAAAGGGAAAACTTGAATTTAACTGGCGTACCTGTAATCACTTGCTCCGGATTCCGTTGTTGAGTCAGATCCAGTGCATAAACATGCTCCCTTCCCTGCCTGTCATCTCTTCCCTAATACCCACGACCTCGGCCGCATCCTCGGCCTCCAAAATACTGAGCTGGTGGGGCCGCCGGAGGTGCTGGTGGTGGCGCCACGCTCATGGGGCAGTTCCTCCGGATGTGCCCCACCTGGTGACAGTTGATGCACTCTGGAGGGGGATATGCCACACCCCTGGGTCTCTGCTCCTCCCGCATCTGAGGTGGTCGAGGGGCCACTACCACTGGTTCCCTCTGCTCCTGTCTCACCTCCTGACGAGGCTGATCTTCTGCTCTTCTTCCGTCTGTGATGCGGCCCCTCAGCTGATCATTTCGGGCCCCCCGGCCCTGATCCTTAGTTGGCCTATTCCGGCCTCGGGTAGTATGCCAATCTGCCTCTATCCTTTTCGCCATCTCCAATATCCGAGGAATAGGCCCGTCAGACACGAACAGCAGAGCTTCCTTCAGATCCTCTCGGAGGCCCTTATAGAAACTCTTCGTATAGCCTGCCCATCCAATTGGTAAGAATCTACAAATCGGGATAGATGTTTGAACTCCCGATGATACTCCACCACTGTCAAGCTACCCTGTCTCAGCTGTAGAAATCTATCTTCCAACTCATCTCTGGCCCACTGCGGAACAAAATGCTCCAACAGTGCAGCCCTAAACTCCCCCCAAGCAATGTCAGCAACCTCCCTATCAACAAACGTCGAGTCCAGCTATGTCTTCCACCATCTCTTTTCATGGTACTCCAAGCAAGAGACAACCAAGGGCACCCTCTCCTCCCACGGGCACCAGATCCCGATCAACATCTCATACATAATATCTTGCCACTCCTCCATCGGAACGGCCGACTCAGTCCCCAAGTAGGACTGTGGAGTAAGTCCTCGGAAAATGCTCAGCCAGTTGGCACCCAGGTTTAGCTGCAGAGCCAGAACATGTTGAGCCCTAAATGCCTCCAAGATGGTTGTCAGAGTCTGCCCCATCTCTGACAGTATGAATGGAGTGGGGATCGGGGGAGGTGGTACAACGTCCGAAGTATGTTTGGCTCCGCCTTGTGGCGTAGGCTGAGCTGGGGGCTGCGAAACAAACTACATTAGTAGGTAATCGACTCAATACCTAGTTAAAAGTGGACAATTTACATGTGATCCGCCATATGGGCACACCACTGCTTCCGCTGCTTAGTTTGTCCCCAAACTAAACTCGTGAGAGGGTGACCCAGGGGTTGTGGACTGCTACTTTTTGATCGAGGTTTGATTTGATACCACTTGTAAGACCCCCTATTTTTTTTAAAACACCAGGGTCTTAGGCCCAGAACCGCCGCTTTGCGGTTACACCTTCGCACCCGGGAAGGTCATCACTACAAAACGCCGATCCTGCAGGCCAAATCGATCGCAACTGTAGCAAATAATAAAACAAGTCCACGCCATCACATATATAGAAAATAAACTCCACGAAGGGTGTGTCCATAGAAATAACAAAAATACCAAATCTTGGGCTCATGCCCAGTACATCAAGTCCTCACTACATATCACTCAATGTTGAAGCAAAACCAAAACAAACTAGTAGCGAACGGGACCCATAGTCCCCGCCGTCTGAACTCCGATGCTAGACTGCCCCATCTCCAAGCGTGCCGACCTGCGGGGCTGATCCTCCATGCTGGGCTCCATGGTCCCCTAAAATGATGTGGCTCGAAAACCGTTAGTCTAAAAGACTAAGTCCAATCATCCCCCGCCCCTTCCCCCATGGCTCCTAGGCACCGAGCAGGGAGGAGGAAAGGAGAGGACAAGAAGGTAGAGAGTAACAAGTAAACAGATGGCGGCGGAACTAATCTAGCAGTAATAAAGGAATGATAAACTGAACAAGAAGTAACCTTAGCTTATATGGAATTATATAAGCAAGGGATCTGAAAGTGAGAGTTAGATCTGAAATACTCTAGAGGGGGGGGGGGGTGAATAGAGTATTCTTAAATATTGTTAACAGCTATTACAGCTTTTGCTGTAAGTTAAAAGTGCAGAATTAATAAACTACCAAGAAATAAACCTAAAGCACAAGCACAACAAGAATAAATGAAAAGGAGGCAACCAGACGACACAAGAATTTTATAGTGGTTCCCCAACCTGGGTACATACACTCTTTCTACCACCCTTGGTAGGAATCCACTCAGATTTTTGATCAGGTGTCTGACACAATTGAGCTTTTGATCAGGTGCTCAAAAACCAACCCAAGTCTTTTTTTCAGAAGACTTGCAACCAAGGAATCACTTTTGAAGGGAGATGATAACCCTTTACAGAGGTGGGGGTGAGAGATGATTTTGTCTTCTCTTTCTCAATATACAACTGAGAAGACTGTGGATTTGATTATAGCTTAAAGCTCCCCTTGAGATGTAGAATGGATCATGGAAAACTAAGAGCCAAGCTTCAGGATGATAGGTCATCAAACTGAATCCTTGACCAGCAAAAATCTTCAGGAACTTCTTTGTCAGAATTGAACTGAAGTTGTTCTTTTGAAGTGTCCTTGAGTACTTGAAGAAAGAAGACTCTTGATATAGGTATTGTTGTTCTTCTTCTTCAAGTGCTGATGATCTTCTAGTCAAGAACTTCTGTGTATCAGAGAATGCTTCTTCTTTGACAGAGTAGATTATCCAAGATTGAATGTTTTTTTGTAATCTCTTTGTGCTTCTCTATAAGTTATGCTCTGTGTGAAGCTTTCTCAATAATGCTTGATTCTCTCTGTGTATCTCAATGTGTATGTCGTTATTCTCTTCTTCTCTGTATTTCAAAAATTTGAATGCATCTGCAATTAATACTGAGAGCTTTGAGAATAATCGGCATTGATTTATTTCCCCAACTGTCCCGTGGAAAAATGACAAGCAATAATCCTGAAGAAGACCATAATTAATGCTCCTTCTAACGGTTATAATCAGAGAATGTTAGAGCATTAATTACTCAGGAATTATCGCATTAGAGTGGGGACAGAAGGCCGGAAATAACTAAGTCTGGAATCGTCGAACAGTTGGTAGAATTCATTGAATTGAGTCCATAGTTCGTCGAGCTGAGATGTTATATTCGTCGACCAGACGACTTCTATTCGTCGAGCTAAGTTCCATGATCGTCGAGCTGGAAACTGAATTGATCTCTTTTGAACTTTGCCTATTTGTCGAGCTGGTAAATGTGTTCGTCGACTGGAGTTTAGCAATTATCCTGGAGTTGCCAAATGTTCTATGTTGACATAATTACTCCTGTGTGTCGAGACAAGTTTTCTATGTAGTGTCGACATAACCTTTCCACAATGTCGACTGATGATCTGGATGTCGACACAAATTATTCTAGTGTTGACTTTATTGATGTCGACTTATACTCTGAGTGTCGACATAAGTCTTCTGGTTCCATAATTCGTCGGGCAGAGAACTGAGTTTGTCGAGCTGTGACTAGAGAACATTGTCTCGACAGAATGCTGTAGTAGTCCAAAGATTCGTCGACCAAAGAATGGTGTTCGTCGAGCTAAGTCTGGAGAACGTTGAATTCGTCGAGCTGAAAGTGATTTTGGACTTAGAGAAACATTGATGAGCCTCTGGCAATAGAGTTGAAGAGGAAGTCCAGAGATCGTCGAGCAAAGAATGAAGTTCGTCGACCTGAGAACTAGGTTCGTCGACTTGAGTCTAGAGAACAGTCTGGACTTAGAATTCTGAAGGTGGAATCCAAGGATCGTTGATCTGAGACTGAAGTTCGTTGATCTCAGCCTAGAGAATATTTATCTAAGATCGTCGAGCTGAGAATGACTATCATCAACCTGAGTTCGACGAACGTCGAACACATTATACTTAGCCTCTTGAGAAATCTCTGAATCTTTAGGAAAACGCTATGTCTTGAGTCTCTGGCAGTCTGATGATGGCTTGTCCATGTGATGTTGTTACTGAGGACTTGGCATAGACTTTAGGACAACACTTTGACCCTGGCTATACATATTGGGTCACATCATCCTAAGTTAGTGAATCTAGCCCAAATCAAACTAGGGATCCAACAATCTCCCCCTATTTGGGTGAGGTCATTGATAGACTCAAAATAAAAACCTGAAGTAAATAAAGCAGGAAAAGGATATATCTGGCAGAGATAATTAACATATGCAGCAGATATATTTACACAACAGCTTTGTTCAGACAATATGAAATAGTTTAAGATAGAAAAACAGAAATAAAATGGTTCATAATTCACTTCTTCTGCTTCTTCTCCTGATGCTTTGCATCCTTGCCCTTGTCTCCTGGCTAGGTAAAGATTATTTCCCTGTTTGGATTTAAAACTTGTTCCATAATCATTGTCATGTCAGCAGCCCCTACAATCTTCAGAGATGTAGCTCTAGGGACCACTGCTTCAGAATGTAATTTCATATAATCATCAACATTAAAAATTTTGTTAGCCTTTTCAAACCTTTTCAGTTCTTCTCTCCTGTATTTTGACATAGTAGTGTGTTCAGAAATATCCTTCCCTTCATCCTTTGCCTTGTCAATCATAGAGAGGCCTACTAGTTCCTGGAACCTGGCCATTTTGGTTGTGTTGGCTGTTTCTGGATCTTCATAAGGAACAGGAGAAGAGGGTGGTCTTTTAGGACTTTCAGCTTGTTGATGTTGTTGCTGCTGATGTTGTTGTTGATCTTGATATTGTGGTTGCTGCTGATGTTGTTTTCCTGAGGGTTGTTGACTGTGTTGCCTGCTTTCATGATGAGGTCTCCCTTGATGTCTTTAATATGTTTGAACGGGGGCAGACCTTTGAGAACTAGAGCCAGAAGCACCAGCTGCACGAGGAGGAGGAGGTGGTGCATCTTTCATATACCTTTGAACTGGTGGAGGAGATGTTGGGTACATTGGTCAAAATGTACCTGATTTGAAGAAGTCTTGCCCAACTCAATGATATACATCAAATTGTATTTGATGTGTTTTGAGTTACCTTGTGCAGGTTAAGTATTTGCAGGAAAGAAGAAAAGTTTCTAAGTCCATGTGTCGACACCCAGAGGGAAAGTGTCGACACTTAAGAAGACTTGTGTTGACACCCAGGCAAGCAGTGTCGACACTTGGAGTTATTATGTCGACACCAGGGATGCTGAGTCGACACCAGACAGAAAGTGTCGACACAAGGAGCTGTGTCGACACTCAGTGAAGAAAAGACAGTGAAGCTGTGTCGACACTTAGCAGTTGTGTCGACACCCAGAAAAACTGTGTCTACATCAGAAAGTGTCGACACTTGGAGGCTGTGTCGACACTCAGCAAAAGCTAGCAGAGACTAAGTACAAGTGTCGACACCCAGAATAATGTGTCGACACACAGCAGAAGAGTCAACACTTGACGTAAGTGTCGACACCCAGAACAATGTGTCGACACTTAGCTGAAGACTCAACACTTGAAGAAAGTGTCGACACAAGGAGCTGTGTCGACACTTAGCAAAGATTAGCAAAGTTCAAGAATATTCTAAGTACAAGTGTCGACACTAAGGGGATGTGTCGACATTCAGCTGAAGTTTCGAAAGAAGAAGGATGTGTCGACACAAGGAGCTGTGTCGATACTCAACAAGTATCAACACTGAAGACATGTGTCGACACCAAGAAGCAGTGTCGACACTTAACAGTTTCAACACATGAAGATGTGTCGACACAAAGGAGATGTGTCGACACTTAGAAGAATTCAGCAAGATACTGAAGTACAAGGACTTGTGTCGACACACATTATCAGTGTCGACACATGAAGAAGAAGTAGTGTCGAGATACAAAATCTACAACACAAGGAGTTGTGTCGACACCTTGTAGACTAGTGTCGACACTTAGACAACTTATGTCGACACTTGGTCTATAAGTGTCGACACTTACAGACAGTTACAGTTATTTCAAGAACTGACTGGATGACTTGACAGCTGCCATTCCAGCCGGTCTACAGCACCTGTCAGAGTTGACAGAATTCAGTTATGAACCGGACCAGCCGGTTACCATGAAGAAGGCCTATAAATAGTCTTATGCTGTCTACAGAAGAAGTTGTTCAAAGGATTTGTTCAAATTATTGATTAAGTATTCAACAAAGAAGATCTTGCTATTCCTTGAAGAATCAAGTGCAGATCTAAGAAGTTGGAGAGAGAGAGCTCCATCCAAGAAATCAGCTGTTGGAACCCAGCTGAGAAGAAGGATTCAGATTTGTCTGAATCTTAAGAAGCAGAGATCAAGGATCAACTGCACAGGAATCAGTCTTATTGTGTTCTACTTTTAAGAAGCTTTGAAGAAAGCCAAGTCAGATTGATTTCAGCTGAGTTCTTCCAAGAACTCATCAAGAATCTCAGAACTTATCTCTCTTTCATCTAAGTTGTTGAGTTTATACATTTTGTATTCATTATAACTTGTAGGATCCTTAGGGATCTGAGATTGTAAGCCTGTAATTATAAAGGCTGAGGGTAGGAGAGTTAAATCTCTGAGTGTAGGCCTTGGTGGATTAGTGTAGGCCTTGGTGGCTGAGTGTAGGCCTTTATGGCTGAGTGTAGGCCTTTGTGGCTGAGTGTAGGCTTTGTGGAAAAGCTGAGTTGTAGGGCCTTGGGCCTGAGGTGTAGGAGCCTATTTTGGGTTCTGAGTTAGTGGAGAAGTTTGGCCGAATCTAGTACACTGCTAGATAGGCGAAGGGGGAAAGTGGATGTACCCAAAGCTTGGGGAACCACTATAAAACACTGTGTCTACTGTGTTTGCTGAGTTGCTGTGATTGTTGAATGTGTGATGTGTTAAATTAGATATAATTCTGTGAAATTATCTGTTTGCTGCCTAAAAAGTTAAAAAGATTCAAGTCACCTATTCACCCCCCCCCACTAGGTGCTTAGGGACAATATCTTTCAAGTGGTATCAAAGCGAGGTTCCTCAAAAAGGGACATAACTGTCTGAGGAGATCATGTTGGCAGATTCAGGTTAAGTCAATTACAGATCCAAGAAAATCAAGAACCATGAGTTCCACTGAAAATCACAAGGAATTGGGATCCATGAAACTACCTATATGTAGGAAGGAAATCTTTGGCATATGGAAGGAAAGGGTGAGGCTGTTTATGGAGGCCTCAGACCCTAGAATTTATATCACAGTAAAGGAAGGGCCATATGTGCCCATGAAGGTGTAAGTTTTGGATGCAAATCAAAGAACACCAAAGGATTTCTCAGAAATGACAAAGGATGAAATTGTTCTAGCCACTATGGATAAGAAGGCTCAGAACATAATAGTGAGTGTCATAGATGATGCAACTTTTCAGAATCTAATACACTGTAAGACAGCCAAAGAGATGTGGGAAACTCTTATTGTGTATATGGAGGGTTCTGAAGAAGTAAGGCAAGACAGAAAATCCTTGCTAAATCAAGAGTATGAAAGTTTTAGACAAGGAAAGGGTGATAGCATAACTGAGTGCTACAAGAAGTTCTACAGGATAGTGAATGAACTCATGTCCTATGGCAGAGAGTTCAGTAATTATGAACTCAATGACAAGTTCCTAAGATCCCTAACAAAAGATTGGGACACCAAGATCTGTGCCATTAGAGAAATGGCTAAGTTGGCAGAAATTCCTCCACCTACACTGTTTGGCAAACTGTTATCTTATGAAATGCAGTTGACAGTGAGAAAAGAAGAGGAGAAATCCACAAGAAATGAACACAAGGAAAGAACAGTGGCCTTTAAATTAGAAGCCCCCAGAAGGTACAGATGTAAGTCACCTTCTCCACCTCTAAAAGCAGCTGATTCTGAGTCAGATGAGTCAGCAAGTACAAAGTCTGAAAGCAGTGAAAGTGATGAGGACTTTGCTGCCTTCACTAGACATTTTTAGAAATTCTTAAAGAAGAAACAGTGGAGGACAAAGCCTTCTACATCACAGGGAAAGGAAGACTCTTATCAGAAAAAGAGGTCTTCAAAGAAAGACAAGAAAAAGTCAAAGTCTAGCAAAGCTACACTATAAAAAATTGTGTGCTATTGCTGTAATAGACAAGGTCATGTGATAGCAGATTGTCCAGAGAAGAGAAAGGAGTCTAATGACAAGAAGAAAACTCATTTCAAAGGTAAGAAAGAAAAGTCATTTGTTGCCAAAAAGGAGAAGACCCTGTCAGATATCTCTTCTTCAGAAACTGAGTCAGATGCTGAGGCATATATAGGGCTGTTTGCTGAAGAAGAAGAAGAGTTCATGCAGATTATGGAGTCTATATATGAACAAGAAGACAGTCAATGCCAAGGGCTAATGGCATTGACAGAAAGTGACAAAATCCTGGAGCAGCCAGGACCTAGTAAGGTACAAAGTTCAACTTTTAGTTCAATTTCTTGTGCCAGTACAGAATCAGATTCATCTTCATCAAGTGATGAGAGTGTATCTGAATCTGAAGAAGATATTCATCAGTTGATAGATGAATATAAAGTTCTGTTGCAAGCTTATAAGAAGAGCAAGTCCCTAGCCAAAAGTCAGGCAAAGGAAATTGCTAATCTTAAAGCTGCTGCAACTGAGTTTGAGAAGTCTTTTGATCAAAAGCTTAATGAGATAGCTAGATTGAAGCACATAACTGTAATTCAAATGGGAACTATATCATTTAAGAATGATCAAATCAAGAGTCTGGAGATTAATCTTTAGAAGGAGAAGGACTTAGTTGCTAGGTTTTCTAAACCTAAGTCAGTACTGCCTTTAATTGATGAATTTGTTCATCACAAAGGCAAGACTGGACTGGGTTTTATTAAACCTGCAAGGATTGTCCAGTCCAAGTCCAAGGGCCAAGCCCCAACACTCAACAAGCCAGTTGTGGATAAAACAGCTAAGACTGTACCTAAGCAAAGGGACAATAAGTTTGAGTGTTGGTATTGTGGCAAGGTTGGCCACTTTGCAATGGACTGTTGGCACAATGCTAGTGCCAAAGTGAGTAGCAAACTGGCTGTTGGAAAACCAGCAGGTAGTCTTGTCAGGATGCAAACTAACAAATACCTAGGACCCAAGAATACTTTGGGTTCTAAGGTTCATTAATCTATTTTACAGGTGAGTCCAAGTTGCCATGCCCCTATATGCTACTTAGACAGTGGATGTTCCAGACATATGACTGGAACAAAGGGATTACTAAGGGACTACATTCCAATCAAAGATGGTCCAAAAGTCACCTTTGGTGGTTCTGAAAAAGGAATCATCAAAGGGTTTGGTAACATTTCTAGTAACTTAGTTACCATTACTCAAGTGGCTTATGTTAAAGGGTTGAAACACAACCTAATAAGTATAAGTCAATTAAGTGATGTAGGGTATGATATCTCATTTGTTAAGAATGCTTGTCATATCAAGAGGTCAACTGATCAAGAGATCATTTTGACTGGTTATAGAAAGAGGAATGTCTACTGCCTAGACATTATGTGTGAGACCAATGGTTCTCAAGTGTGTCTTGTAGCTGATGAGACAGTCTCTCATTGTGTCAAATGGCACAAGAGGCTAGCTCATCTAAATTACAAGACAATTGGCAAACTCTTTAGCCAAGAGTTAGTGAGGAATGGTCCTCAAGTTAAGTATGTTAAAGATGGTATTTGCTCAGCTTGTCAAAAGGGCAAGCAGACTAGATTCACCTTTAGAAGCATAGAAAACAAAGATGCTGTGAGGTGTTTATACCTCTTGCATATGGATCTCTTTGGTCCAATGCCTGTTCACAGCCTAGGTAGGAAGGTCTATACCTTTGTAGTTGTAGATGACTACTCAAGGTTCTCCTGGGTGTTCTTCTTAAGACAGAAATCTGAAACACCTACTGTCTTCTATAGCTTTATCAAGCAAATTCAGAATGAACTAAATAGTATAGTGGTCAAAATAAGAAGTGACCATGGTACTGAGTTTCAGTCTGATAGCATGACAAAACTATGTGAAGACTTTGGGATATTTCAAGAGTTTTCTTCACCAAGAACACCTCAGCAAAATGGCATTGCTGAGAGGAAGAATAGAACCTTAATTGATGCTGGTAGGACCCTATTAAGTGATACTTCACTACCAGAATACTTCTGGGCTGAAGTAGTCAATACTGCATGCCATGTTATTAATAGGGCTAACATAACTAAAGGCCTCAACAAGACCCCCTATGAGGTTGTGAAAGGCAGGAAACCAAACCTATCCTACTTCAGGATCTTTGGTTGTAAATGCTTCATACTTAATAATGGAAAGTTTTACTTAACTAAGTTTGCTGCCAAGTCCCAAGAGGTAATTTTTGTTGGGTACAGCAACAATAGTAAGGCTTATAGAGTCTATAACTTGTCTACTCAAGTTGTAGAAGAGACTGTACATGTAGTATTTGATGAAACTAGGCTTATTAACAATGAGTTGTCTAGTATTGTATGCAACCCCATAGGTTTAACAAAGAAGATGGACAAGCTCACTCTAGAAGAAGAATCTACTGCAAGACAGCAAGTAGAAGATAGTGGCTATTTTCCAGGGGGAGTACTACATGTACCAAATGCAGAAGAAGTACAAGGAGTACAGCAAGATGATGAAACTGAAGAGGTTCAACCAGAAGTCAGGATGCCTCCAGCCAATAGGCATCTTAGAGATCATCCAGTAGAGCATATTATTGGAGATCCAAGACAAGGGGTACAAACAAGGAGCAGAAACCTGAATTCAGCAATCTACTCCAGCTTTCTATCCCAAGTTGAACCTAAGAAGTTTGAAGAAGCCATCAAAAGACCCTCTTTGGATTGTGGCTATGCAAGAAGAACTCAATCAATTCAAGAGATGCAAGGTCTGGGAGCTTGTTCCTAAACCTAAAGACCATAATATAATAGGAACCAAGTGGATCTATAGGAACAAGATGGATGAACAAGGAGTCATCATTAAGAACAAAGCAAGACTGGTTGCTAAAGGATATATGCAAGAAGAAGGTATTGATTTTGATCAAACCTTTGCTCCAGTAGCCAGACTAGAAGCCATAAGAATGTTCCTGGCCTATGCAACTTTTCAAGGATTCAAAGTTTACCAAATGGATGTCAAGTCAGCATTTCTAAATGGTAATCTTAAAGAAGAAGTCTATGTGGAACAACCCTCAGGTTTTGTTGATTCAACTCTACCTAATCATGTCTATAGACTTAGGAAAGCTTTATATGGGTTAAAGCAAGCCCCTAGGGCTTGGTATGAAACCCTGTCTAGTTTCCTCATTGAGAATAAGTTCACAAGGGGTAAAATAGACAAGACTCTATTTCTTAGGGAATCTAGAGGCAAAGTAATACTTGTCCAAATATATGTAGATGACATTATATTTGGGTCTACTAAAAGTAGCCTTTGCAAAAAGTTTGCAAAGCTAATGCAAGGTCAATTTGAGATGAGTAGTATGGGAGAGCTAAAGTTTTTCTTTGGTCTCCAAATAAGACAGACTGAGAGTGGTTTATCCATATGCTAGTCCAAGTTCACCCTAGAACTCATAAGAAAGTATGGTATGGATTCATCCAGCACCATGAAGACTCCTATGGGGTCAAGTATGTCTCTTAGCAAGGATGATGCAAGGAAACCTGTAGATGAAACCTTATATAGAGGGATAGTTGGCTCCATATTATACTTGACTGCAAGTAGACCAGATATCATGTATGCTACATGTGTCTGTGCAAGGTATCAAGCCTTCCCTAAAGAGTCTCATTTGACAGCAGTCAAAAGGATATTGAGATATCTAAAGGGCACTCCTTATCTGGGCCTCTGGTACCCTAGGAATGGGGATTTTGATCTAACAGGTTATTCAGATGCAGACTTTGCAGGATGCAAAGAAGATAGAAAAAACACTACTGGAACCTGTCAATTCCTAGGTGGAAGACTGATTTCTTGGAGTAGCAAAAAGCAAACAAGTGTGGCCATCTCCACTGCAGAATCAGAGTATGTGGCTGCAGAAAGTTGCTGTACTCAACTTCTGTGGATACAACATCAGCTTGAGGACCATGAAATTCAGGTAAGTAGAACTCCACTCTTTTGTGATTCTACTAGTGCTGTTTCAATAGCTAATAATCATGTATCCCATAGTAGAACAAAACATATTGAAATTAAATATCATTTTCTTAGAGAGCATGTAGAAAGAGAAGATATTTTACTTGAATATGTTAAAATAGAAGATCAACTAGCTGATATGTATACTAATCCACTAGAAGAAGCTAAGTTCAATAGGTTTAAGATTGAACTAGGAATGATAAACTTAGAGTAAGTTTATAGTATTGAAATTGGCTAAGTAAAAAGGTGTCGACACATAGAGATTTCTGTGTCGACACAGTTAGTAGGTGTCGACACTTCAGGAAAAAGGTGTCGACACAACTAGGAAGTTGGTGTCGACACTTCAGAATATTAGTGTCGACACATGACAAGTTGGTGTCGACACAATCAAGGTGGTGTCGACACTTAGTGTTTACTCAGTATTTTCTAAGTAAAGTCTCGACTAAATGTCGAGTTGAGTGGTGTCGACACATAAACAAGTGTCGACACATATAATCTGTTGACTAAACTTGTGTCGACACATATGTGTCGAGACATTATAAGTCAGTGTCGACACTTATTGCCAGTGTCGACACAATTTAAGTTGGCTGCCCGCCTTTTCATCTTCAAAATTAGAAAGGTATAAATAGGGTTTTGCCTTAGTCTGTCGACACATTTTCAAAAGTTTCGAGATCAAAACTTGTGTGTTGACACCTCTCTTCTCTCCAGTCAAAATTCTTCAAACCCTAATGGCACCAAAGCTTGAGGAGAACGTCAATGAAGGATACGAACTGGTGCGCGACGCATTTGGGGATGCTGACCAGGAAATCAAGAACGTGATAACCCTAGTTTCCGACTCAGGGTTAGAATTTCTTGTTTCTGAGCCAACAAAAATCTGGAAAAAGGAAGTTCTGTAATTCCTCAATGGAGCTAAGGTCGACGAATCTGGATTCAAGATCAAATCCAGGGTTCATGGTGAGACGGTGAAGGTTTCACCTAAAAGTCTGAGGAAAGTATTATAGCTACCAAGAACAAAAGAAGAAGATGAGGTCACTGCTTCCAGGACCAGGAAGCTCTAACATGGTGTGGTCTAGATTCTAAGATGAAGATTGGATCAGTATTTCTTAGAAAGGGCATGAACAGTCAGGGGAAATTCGTGTCTGAAATTGTTGGGAAAGTCATATTGAGCAAGCCAGGAGGGCATGATAGGGTATCTGCCTCTATGTTCAGCATTATGACCAGAATTATCTTCACTCTGAACACTGACTGGTCTGTTGTGATATTTGAGAAAATTAAAGAAAGCCTAAAGAAGCCCAACTTGGGCAGGATCATAAGTTTATACCTAGCTGGTACTATACCAGAGGTTATGCAACAAGCTGCTGGAAGCAAAATCAACCACATGAGAAAAATGGATATGAGAATTTTCTCCAGGTGGGACAGGGTGTTGTCTAAAGAGCTGCCAACTCCTGAGAAGATAATTTCTGAAAAAGTATTACCTCCAAAGAAGAAGAGGAAAGCTGCTCCAGTGGCTCAAGTGTCCACTAGCAGCTCTGACAGTGAAAAACAAGTTGTCTTCACACCAGATGAGAATGAGGAAGGACCCGCTGTAAAATCTCCAGCTCCTCAAGATGTTGCTGAGATCCAGGGGGAGCTACCTCAAGCTATCCCCATACACAAGGATAACATCTAGGGGGAGTCTCTAGTTGTAGAAGAACCAACTACACTAGAAAGTGAACAAGCAACTAACACAATACTAGAGGTAATTACTGAGCTTAATGCTTTGGTTTTTCATATAGAAGATACTGATTTGTCTGATGTTTATCAGCAATCACAGACAGATAGTCAAGTTCCAGATGCTGTCATGGAAGACACATCTGCTGCAGCTCAGCTTGTTTCTGATCCAGTGGTAGAAAAGCCCAAAATTTCTCCAGCTCATTCACCACAAGAGTATACAATGGAAGATTTATTTCTAAATCTAGATCAAGAAGATTTTGATAAGGAAACTGCTGCTGAAAAGGAGAATGCTCCACTTGAGGGGGAGCAACTGCCAATTGATGAAGAGCCTGCAAGAAAAGAGACTGAGAAAGCACCAGAAGTACAGAAGGAGCTACCTAAGGAGAGGGTAGATATAGCAAGTACATCTGGATCTGAAGATGAGGAAGCTTCAAAGGCCAAGAAAAGAAAGTTTCAAGTATTCAGAAGAAGAAGCCAAAGTTACAAGAAGGCTCTCCAAACTGTTACTCCACAGCCTATATCACAGCCAGCTCCAACTGTGGATTATAGTGCACTGATGGTTGCCATGCAGATTAAACTTGATGAGCAAAGGCAGGCCATAGAGAAATATGTGGATGAAGGGCAAAAGTCTCTCCAATTTGATCTAGCCCAGGACATAAAATCTATAAGATTTGAAATGAATCTTAACAAGAAGGAGATGACAGACTGCTTCCACAAGGGTGGAAATGCAGTGGTGTACTTGGCTACACAGCAGGAGAAGATAAAAGCACAAGTGGATGACATGGCTGTGAAGCAAGGTTATGTTCTTGAAAATCAGATAAGAATGAATGACAACCTTACTGCATCTCACAATGCAATAGTCACAGAACTGAAGAATCTAGCTGTAGGGCAGAATCCAGCTATAGCAAAGGCAGATTTTGACAAAGTATTCTTAGAAGAAATCACTGCTCTTAAGACTGCCATCCAAGATTCTCAAAAGTTGATAACTGACAAACTCAAAAGGTTAAAACCATTCTTTAAAGATGGAGTTAATTATTTGGATAATCAAGTAAGATTTCAAAAAGATGATGTCAGAGATCATATAGAACGAGAAGTCATAAAGGGGGAGAGAGTGTTAGTCAAAGCTAGCTCTGATCATGTCAAGTGGATATCTAATTCCATCAGAGCTACATTGGGTTATCCTCCTCTTTGTGATGATGACAATGTGGCTGAATCTGGAATTCATCCTGCATATTTAGGAGGGGAGCAAGCAGAAGTGGCTCAAGTTATTTACCCTCCTCCAGATTTTGACATGATTCATGATGACATACAATCCATGTATAGCCCACCTGGGGGTAAGGACAATGTCATTCTTGAGAAAGTTGTTCAACCTATATCTGAAGCCATGCAAGAGGTACTGCAAAAATAAGAAGAGACTAGATTGTCTAAGAAGAGGTTTAGGGAACAAGCTGAACAAAGGCCAGACTTTGAGCAGTGGAGCCCTACCTCAAGAAATATCATTTTGAATGCCTGGAAAGCTGCCAAAGATAATGTGCATGACAGGAACAAATGGTTTTCTGAGGCTGAATGGAGAAAACATGAGACAAGGCAGGAGGCAATAGTCCAATACAGGAGAAAGGCCAAGATGGGAAAGCTACCTCCTACTGCTCTGGAGCATAGCAAGTACTTTCCCAAGCCTTATCACTACTTTGAGAGGCAAAAGATTAAGGTTGAGGAACTCAAGAAGAAGGAGCTGAAAGGTAAGAAGCCTGCTGAAACAGAAGATGCTGAAGCCCCTGTACAAGCAAGGATAAAATCTGAAAAAGGGATAGTGATCAAAGATGCTGATCAAGAATAGAATTAGAATTTACTTAAGGTTTACTATGTAATCTTTTTGATGATAAACATACTGTAAACTTTTGAAAATGAATATGACAAAGTATTGGAACAATGTGTTGTGTGATAAATTAGCTATGTGTTAAATTTATTTCATAATTGTTCTGAGATGTTATCTGATTATGCATGTTTGTTTAATACATGTGATGTACTTTCCTGTTTACATAATCCTGGTTTACATCATTTTGTAATTTTATTATGAATGGTGTATATCATTGACTAAGGGTTATGACTTCTCCAAATAAGGGGAGATTGTTGGGTACATTGTTCAAAATGTACCTGATTTGAAGAAGCCTCACCCAACTCAATGATATACATCAAATTGTATTTGATGTGTTTTGAGTTACCTTGTGCAGGTTAAGTATTTGCAGGAAAGAAGAAAAGTTTCTAAGTCCATGTGTCGACACCCAGAGAGAAAGTGTGGACACTTAAGAAGACTTGTGTCGACACCCAGGCAAGCAGTGTTGACACTTGGAGTTATTGTGTCGACACCAGGGATGTTGAGTCGACACCAGACAGAAAGTGTCGACACAAGGAGCTGTGTCGACACTCAGTGAAGAAAAGACAGTGAAGCTGTGTCGACACTTAGCAGTTGTGTCGACACCCAGAAAAACTGTGTCTGCATCAGAAAGTGTCGACACTTGGAGGCTGTGTCGACACTCAGCAAAAGATAGCAGAGACTAAGTACAAGTGTTGACACCCAGAATAATGTGTCGACACACAGCAGAAGAGTCAACACTTGAAGTAAGTGTCGACACCCAGAACAATGTGTTGACACTTAGCTGAAGACTCAACACTTGAAGAAAGTGTCGACACAAGGAGCTGTGTCGACACTTAGCAAAGATTAACAAAGTTCAAGAATATTCTAAGTACAAGTGTCGACATTAAGGGGATGTATCGACACTCAGCTGAAGTCTCGAAAGAAGTAGGATGTGTCGACACAAGGAGCTGTGTCGACACTCAACAAGTATCAACACTGAAGACATGTGTCGACACCAAGAAACAGTGTCGACACTTAACAGTTTCAACACATGAAGATGTGTAGACACAAAGGAGATGTGTCGACACTTAGAAGAATTCAGCAAGATACTGAAGTACAAGGACTTGTGTCGACACACATTATCAGTGTCGACACATGAAGAAGAAGTAGTGTCGAGATACAAAATCTACAACACAAGGAGTTGTGTCGACACCTTATAGATTAGTGTCGACACTGAGACAACTTGTGTCGACACTTGATCTATAAGTGTCAACACTTAAAGACAGAAAGTCTTGACACTTACAGACAGTTACAGTTATTTCAAGAACTGACTGGATGACTTGACAGCTGTCATTCCAGCCGGTCTACAGCACCTGTCAGAGTTGTCAGAATTAAGTTATGAACCGGACCAGCCGGTTACCATGAAGAAGGCCTATAAATAGGCTTATGCTGTCTATAGAAGAAGTTGTTCAAAGGAGTTCTTCAAATTATTGATTAAGTATTCAACAAAGAAGATCTTGCTATTCCTTGAAGAATCAAGTGCAGATCTAAGAAGTTGGAGAGAGAGAGCTCCATCCAAGAAATCAGCTGTTGGAACCCATCTGAGAAGAAGGATTCAGATTGGTCTGAATCTTAAGAAGCAGAGATCAAGGATCAACTGTAGAGGAATCAGTCTTATTGTGTTCTACTTTCAAGAAGCTCTGAAGAAAGCCAAGTCAGATTGATTTCAGCTGAGTTCTTCCAAGAACTCATCAAGAATCTCACAACTTATCTCTCTTTCATCTAAGTTGTTGAGTTTATACATTTTGTATTCATTATAACTTGTAGGATCCTTAGGGATCTGAGATTGTAAGCCTGTAATTATAAAGGCTGAGGGTAGGAGAGTTAAATCTCTGAGTGTAGGCCTTGGTGGCTGAGTGTAGGCCTTGGTGGCTGAGTGTAGGCCTTTGTGGCTGAGTGTAGGCCTTTTTGGCTGAGTGTAGGCTTTGTGGAAAAGCTGAGTTGTAGGGCCTTGGGCCTGAGGTGTAGGAGCCTATTTTGGGTTCTGAGTTAGTGGAGAAGTTTGGTCGAATCTAGTACACTGCTAGATAGGCGAAGGGGGAAAGTGGATGTACCCAAAGCTTGGGGAACCACTATAAAACACTGTGTATACTGTGTTTGCTGAGTTGCTGTGATTGCTGAATGTGTGCTGTGTTAAATTAGATATAATTCTGTGAAATTATCTGTTTGCTGCCTAAAAAGTTAAAAAGATTCAAGTAACCTATTCACCCCCCCCCCCCCTCTAGGTGCTTAGGGACAATATCTTTTAGGAGAGTATCTTCTACTCTACTTCCTTTCTTTTTGCTGATTCTTAGATAGCCACATCCATGTTGGCATCCCTTTGTATGGAGTTATCTTTTGAAGAATGTAGTAAGGGGTGTCATTGTTTGGATTATACTTAGGAGCAGGAGGAGGAGGTACTTTTCTTTTCTTTGATACTTGCTTCTTCTTCTTTGTATCCTCCTCATTTGAATCCTCATCCTCATCTTCATCATCATCATTGTCAGAACCATGAGGGTTATCATATAGGTCATATAGAGCTTTCAAAACTTTAGCAAAAATAGCAGGCTGTTCTGGAGCAGGAGCAAGAGTTGCAACAAGAGTTGGGGTTTCGGCAGGAGATGGAGTTTCAGCAGGAGTTGGAGGAGAAGCTACACAAAAATCAGAACTTACTTGGGTAGAGCTTTCAGCTACTGCCTTATTTTCATCTACAATATCAGCCAAGATCAGTTCATCTAGATCTGGCATAGGAGATTCATCCATTACAAAAGTTGGTGCTGAAGACATTATTGAAGAAAAGGGAATAACCACTACTTCTGGAGGTGGAGTGGTTACTGACTGTGCAACAGCAATACTATCCTTAAGTTGCTTAGCAACTTATGAAGAGATGGGGGAAGTGTATGGTATAACAACCAAGGATGGCTTAGTAATCTCAGTTTGAAGGTAATTTAAATGTACAGTATCAAAAATACTCAACAAATTTGCTAAATTAACTGTGGGATTAAGAATGAAATCACCAACAGTATTAGGTTCTTCAGACTCTGATTCATCAAAATCCATATCAGTTTCAATGAAGTCAATCAAATCTTTATCAATATAATTTGTACAATCTGCTGTTGTTGCTAAAGCTGGGGCATCTGCTGCTGGAGCTGGAGCTGAAACCTCTGGAGCTGTAGGTGCTGCTTCATCATCAGGCATCTCCTCCTGCCTGGTTTCAGTGGGAACTGAGGTCAGGCCCCTGGCTGAGGATGGGGCAATAGAAAGAGCAGAGATTTAGTCAGAGAGAGATGAGATGGTGGTAGCAAGAGGTGTAATGGCCTCTGCTATAAGGGACTTGAGGAGGGGAGTGATTATGGAAATGATGGAAGATATGGTGGAGGGGTCTACTGATGGAGTGGTAGATTGTGTTGTAGAAGGTGTAGAAGTGGGAACTATGGGAGAGATAGAAAGTGGAGCATCATGTATGTGAACATCTGGAGGGATGGTAGATGTTGATGGGGATGGATGGGTGACATCTTGCATGATGGTGTCTGTTGGTAAATGGTAAGATGGTATTGAAGAGAGATGGGGGGAGAGGATATTGTGGTGTAGGAATGTAGGTGTCATGGGGGTAATCAAGACGTGTTTTTGGTTGATTATCTTGAAGAGGGGAAGATGGAATGTCAGTGATGTCAGTTGGTGGAGATGGAGCTGGTGAAGCATGTTGAGATGGAGGTGGAGTAGGAACATGAGTATGTTGTTGTGATTGTGGTGTTGAAGAGATAATGGGAGAGGAAGGGATTTGTGTTGCTGGAAGGGGCCTAGAAGAGATGGTGGTGTTGGATAAACCTCTTCAGTAGGTGGGGGAGTGGCTTTAACAGCCCTAGTGCCTTCAGAAGCTGGGGTGGAAGAGGTAGAAGCGTTGGTTGGCTTTGTTATTGTCCTCTCCCACCTGCCAAATAAGGCACAAGTGAGCCTTTTACTGGCATTGATGAATATAGTCTGGGAGACCAGTGATTCAGCAGCCTTTTCTTATAAAAAGATCCCTAGGATCCTTCCAAGGCAAACTTCCTTTTTGTTGTTCTTCTTCTTTATCAAATCAAAAAGAATTTGTGCCCAATCCACCAATTTCTTATTGATGATTGCACACATGACTAGAAACTGGTGTCTAGTGATGTAATCATGTGCAGTATGTTTCCCAAGCAGAACCTTTCCAACCAAATCTTCCAAAAATTTATAAGGGACAGAGAGGTGTTTCTTCAAGAGTTTGTTAGGGTTATCTCCAGTATAACCCATGAGGCTCAGCATCATGTCAGATTCCTCTATTTCAATCTCCAGTTCCTCTTCTCCATTCCTTAATCCAAAAATTTCAGTTAAGATTGCGGGAGTTAAGGAGACGGAGTTACCCGCGATAGTGCTTGTCATCGTATTTTCTTCTGTTGACGATAAAGTGTAAACTCATTCCCTGATTTTAGTGCTGTGTAGTTTGATTCTTCTAGTCATTAAGGTTTTGAGTTCTTGCTCTTCAAGGAGTTCCAGAATATAATGGGAGATGGGATCAGAATGTTGAAGTGAATCAAAATCCACATCAAAACCCGTATCGAACTTCATGCCTACAAGAATGCTTACCTGAATCGCCATGGAATCACCTGCAAGAGAGACACAAAAATGGCGATCAAGTGCATAGGAACAGAAAGCGCGGGACGGAGGTCGAAGAAAACCTAAATATAGGGTTTTCAAGAATATGAATCGACAGACTCCGTTCCATGAAAATAAAAATAATTCTTCGAACTGAGTTCGACAAAATAATTTGGACTGAAATAATTCGTCGATCTTTTCCAGAAGAATTGAAGATAGTTCGTCGAACTCCGTTCGGTGAATATCTTCTGAAGCAAGTTCGTCGAACTTCGTTCGACGAAAATTGTTTCAGTCACAGAGAGTTCGTCGATCTCCGTTCGACGAATATCTCTTAAACTTTCCGCGGTTCGTCGATCTACGTTCGACGAACTTTGGAAAATTCGTCGAGTGCAGACAGAAATTAAATAAAGTCTTCTCCATTGATCATTCCAAGTTGATTTAGAAAGAACATATGATTTCTCTCATCCAGAGGTTTAGTGAATATATCAGTCCTTTGTAAATCAGTGTAGATATAGACAAGCTTGATTTTATTTTTATCTACACACTCTCTAATGAAATGATGTCTTATATCAATATGTTTTGTCCTACTATGGTGAACTGGATTCTGGGCTATGGCTATAGCACTTGTATTATCACAGAGTAGTGTTGAATTGTTTAAGTTGAACCCATAATCTAGAAGCTGATTTTGTATCCAAAGCATCTGTGAACAAAAGCTGCCTGCTGCAATATATTCTTCTTCAGCAGTTGAGGTTGACACTGCTGTTTATTTTTTACAAAACCAAGATACTAATCTCATACCCAGGAACTGGCAAGTTCCTAAAGTACTTTTTCTATCTACCCTGCATCTAGCAAAATCAGCATCAAAATATCCAGTTAACTCAAATTCTGATTCAGTAGGATACCATAGGCCTAGATTAGGATAACTCTTTATATATCTCAAAATCCTTTTTAGTAAAATTAGATGAGATTCTTTAGGGTTCACCTGGAACCTAGCACAAAGACATGTGGCAAACATAATATCTGGTCTACTGCTATGAGGTATAATAGGGACCCAACAATGCCCCTATAAAGTTTCTGATCCACAAGTTTCCCTGGTACATCAGAGTCCACAACAACATTAGTAGCCATGGGAGTTTTCTTTGCTGAGGCATTAGCCATCCCAAACTTCTTTAGAAGTTCTTTAACATATTTTGCTTGAGAGATGAAGATGCCATCAGGGAGCTACTTCACTTGGAGACCAAGGAAGTAGGAAAGCTCACTCATGCTATTAATTTCAAATTTGGAATGCATGAGGTCAGAGAACCTCTTGCATAATTTGGAATCTGTAGAGCCAAATATAATATCATCCACATAGATTTCTACAAATAAGATTTGGTTCTTATGATGTCTAGTGAAAAGAGTTTTATCTACAGTTCCACTTGTAAATTTATGCTCTAATAGAATACTAGCTAAGGTCTCATACTAAGCTCTTGGAGCTTACTTTAGACCATAAAGAGCCTTACGCAATTTAAAAACATGAGAGGAGTAAGTTGGAGAAACAAAACCTGAAGGTTGTTCTACATAAACCTCTTCTTGTAGCACTCCATTTAGAAAAGCGCTCTTCACATCCATTTGGAAGTATCTGAACCTCTTGTATGCTATATAGGCAAGAAATATTCTTATGGCTTCCAACCTTGCAACAGGTGCAATGTTTTGATCATAATCAATTCCTTCTTCTTGTCTATATCCTTGAGCAACAAGCCTAGCCTTGTTTCTCACAATGACTCCTTGGGCATCCAGCTTGTTTCTGTAAACTCATTTGGTTCCAATAAATGGGTAGTTTTGGTGTCTTAAAACCAAATCCCAAACTCTACATCTCTCAATTGATTTAGTTCCTCCTGCATTGCAAGGATCCAATGGGGATCCTGCTCATCATCATGAATGGATAGAGGTTTAACCTGAGATAGAAAACAGGTATGCATCAAATCTTGGGTGAGTTGATGCCTTGTCTATACACCTGCTGATATGTCTCCAATTACTTGAGATCTGGGGTGATCCCTAAGTGTGACAAAATTAGTGGGTGGAGTTGGTTGTGCAACAGCATTTGGAATTAATTCCACCTGTGGAATTGTATTTGATGTTGGTAGAGATTCATTTTCTTCAGCTTCTTCTTCTTCACTTTCTTCAATGGCTTGTGGAGAGGGATGAGTTGGCACCTCTTGGGTGAGGTTTAGTCCATCTAAGGTCTCACACAAGTGGGGTACCTACAAGTTGCTATTGGTAGAGGCTTCCTCTCCTTGTAATACTTGTTAGTCTCATCAAATGAAACATGATTAGACTCCTCAATTTTTAATGTTGATTTATTAAAAACCCTATAGGCCTTGCTTACTTGGGAGTATCCTAGAAAAACTCCCTCTTCAGCCTTAGCCTCAAACTTTCTAATGTATTTTTTGTTGTTGTTATAAATGTAACATAAGCATCCAAATACTTTGAAATAGTTGATTTTAGGTTTCTTCCCTTTGAGTAATTCATAGGGAGTCCTGTTCCTTAGTTTGTGAATTAAGCTCCTGTTCAGGACATAATTTGTTGTGCTTACAGCCACTGCCCAAAAGGTTAGGGGCATGTAAGCATCTGCAATAAATGTACCTGCAGCTTCAATAAGTGTCCTATATTTCCTTTCAGCTACCCCATTTTGTTGGGGAGTTCTAGGAGCTGAGAAGCAATGTTTGATACCTTCCTTCTCACAGAACTCATGCATAAGAAGAGACTCAAACTCTGTGCCATGATCACTTCTGATCAATGCAACATGAGTAGAGAACTCAATCTGTATGGTCCTGAGAAAATCTGTAACAACCTTGAAGGTATCTGACTTTGATCTCAGAAAGAATACCCAACTGAACCTGGAGAAGTCATCCACTATAACCAAAGTGTAGGATTTCCCTCCTAGGCTTTGTATAGCAATGGGTCCAAAGAGATCCAAATGTAGCAAGTACAAAACCCTAGGTGAATCACTCTTATTAACAGATTTAAAACTACTTTTAGTTTTCTTGCCTAATTGACAAGCCCTGTAGAGACCTTCCTTCTTGTAGAGACTAGAAGATAGACCTCTAACAAGGTTGTGCTTAGATAGCCTATCAATGTTTTTCAGATTTACATGACCTAGTCTTTTATATCATAAGTCATTCTCATTACTAGTTAAGTTAAGTAAACAGATATCAGTTTTGGCAGAAAGAAAATTTACTAAGTATATATTACCTTGTCTACTTCCAGTTAAAACTGTTTGGTTGTTTTTATCAATAATAGAACAAGTGGATGGGTTAAAGTAGACCTGATAACCATCATCACATAACTGACTTATGAAGATGAGGTTATGCTTGAGTCCACTTACATATATCACCTTTTTGATTGTGATAACTCCTATTCTTACTTCTCCAAATCCTTCTGACTGACCACATTTAGAGTCACCAAAGATAACCTTTGGCCCCAACATGGACTTGTAGTTGGTTAAGATGTCCTTGCTCCCAGTCATGTGTTTGGAGCAGCCACTGTCCAGGTACCAAGTTTGATTTACCCCAGGACAACTCTTCACCTGATCTGTCTCTGATTCAAACACTCCTTCATCTTTAGATTCTTGTTCTACTGAATGACTTCTGGAGGCATCAATTGCCATGAGGAAAACCTCCTTTGCTCTTTCTTCTTCCTCATCTTCACTGGAGCTTGAAGATGTTGACTCATCTTCTGTCTCACTCCAGGTCTCAGCCACAAAGCCTTTTTCCTTCTTCTTGTGCTTGCTAGAAGAGGGTTTGCTGGTGTGCTGTCTTCTGGTTTCCTTCTCTCTTCTCTTCTCTTTCTTCTGGGTTCTTTGGACATTCAGAGAGGAAATGCCCAGGATTTCTTCATCCATAGCACACAACTTCTTTGGTTGGTGTCTTGTCATATTTTGGCTTGTCATCTTTTCTTGCTGACTTTCTCCTGAAATCCTTTCTGGCCATCTTGAATAATCTCTAAGCAAAGAGACTCATAAGCTCTTCATTTGATGTTGTAGTCTATGTCTCTTTAGTGGCTTTGAAAGCAATACTTTGTTCTCTTCTGGTTGTTGGAGGTGTTCTTTGTTCAGCTGCCTCCCTGGTCTTTATCAGATGTTCATATGACTTCAGTTTACCTAATAGAGATTCAGTTGAAATCTCATTCAGGCATCTGGCCTCCTTGATGGGCTAGATTCTTGTATCCCATGAGCTTGGGAAGCACATCAAGATCTTGTCATTTACTTCAGTAAGAGTGATGTTCTTATCCAAGGTTTTTAGCTCATTGATAATTGAGCTTAACCTATTATACATCTCAGAAATTGTCTCAGCTTCTTCCTTCTTAAAGTTCTCATATAAGGATATGAGATTTGATCTCCTATCCTTTCTATCATCTGCTGATCCATCCACCATTTGGTTTAGGGAATCCCAAATGGCTTTTGCTGAGGTGCACTCAACAACCTTTTGGAAAATGTCATCTGACATAGTTTGTGCCAGGATATTCATAACTTTGGCATCCGTAATTTTTGCCTTCTTCTAGGCTTCAGTCCACTCAGGTGATGGTACTGCATTGTTGCTGGAGGATGTTGTAGATGTAGATGCCTGTGGGGGACCTGTCAAAATTGAATTATAGATGTCGTCATCAATGGAATTAAGGTATAACCTAATTATTGCCTTATAGATGGCAAACCTATTAAGGTTGCAAACTAGAGGTCTGGTGCTTGCATAATCCTTATTCTATGCCATGCTGTGTTTATAATATAAATCAAAATAAAATAATGTGTAGATCTAATAAAGGATCTTTTTGTTCAAGATTTAACTTGTACAACCAAATGAACCTGCTCTGATACCAATTGAAAGTGAGAGTTAGATCTGAAATACTCTAGAGGGGGGGGGGGGGTTAATTGAGTATTCTTAAATATTGTTAACAGCTATTACAGCTTTTGATGTAAGTTAAAAGTGTAGAATTAATAAACTACCAAGCAATAAACCTAAAGCACAAGCACAGCAAGAAAAAATGAAAAGAAGGCAATCAGACGACGCAAGAATTTTATAGTGGTTCCCTAACCTGGGTACATCCACTCTTCTACCACCCTTTGTAGGAATCCACTCAGATTTTTGATCAGGTGCCTGACACCAATGAGCTTTTGATCAGGTGCTCAAAAACCAACCCAATTCTTTTGATTAGGAGACTTGCAACCAAGGAATCACTCTTGAAGGGAGATGATAACCCTTTACAGAGGTAGGCGTGAGAGATGATTTTGTCTTCTCTTTCTCAATATACAGCTGAGAAGACTGTGGATTTGATTATAGCTTAAAGCTCCCCCTGAGATGTAGAATGGATCAGGGAAAACTAAGAGCCAATCTTCAGGGTGATAGGTCTTCAAACTGAATCCTTGACTAGCAAAAATCTTCAGGAACTTCTTTGACAGATTGAACTGAACTTGTTCTTTTGAAGTGTTCTGGAGTACATGAAGAAAGAAGACTCTTGATATAGGTATTGTTGTTCTTCTTCTTCAAGTGCTAATGAGCTTCTGCTCAAGAACTTCTGTGTACCAGAGAACGCTTCTTCTCTGATAGAGAAGATTATCCAAGATTGAATGTTTTTTTTTGTAATCTCTTTGTGCTTCTCTGTAAGTTATGCTCTGTGGGAAGCTTTCTCAATAATGCTTTATTCTCTCTGTATATCTCAATGTGTATGCAGTTATTCTCTTATTCTCTGTATTTCAAAAATTTGAATGCATCTGCAATTAATGCTGACAACCTTGAGAATAATCGGCATTTATTTATTTCCCCAACTATCTCGCGGAAAAATAACAAGTAATAATCCCGAAGAAGACCATAATTAATGCTCCTTCTAACGGTTATAATCAGAGAATGTTAGAGCATTAATTACTCAGGAATTATCGCATTAGAGTGGGGACAGAAGGCCGGAAATAACTAAGTCTGGAATCGTCGAACAGTTGGCAGAATTCGTCTAACTGGGTCCACAGTTCGTCGAGCTGAGATGTTGTATTCGTCGACCAGACGACTTTTGTTCGTCGAGCTGAGTTCCATGATCGTCGAGCTGGAAACTGAACTGCTCTCTTTTGATCTTTGTCAATTCGTCGAGCTGGTAAATGTGTTCGTCGACTGGAGTTCAGCAATTATTCTGGAGTTATCAAATGTTCTGTGTCGGCACAATTACTCCTGTGTGTCGACACAACTCTACTGTGTGGTGTCGACACAACCTTTCCACAATATCGACTGATGATGTGGATGTCGACACAAATTCTTATAGTTTCGACTTAGTTGATGTCGACATATACTCTGAGTGTCGACATAAGTCTTCTGGTTCCAGAATTCATCGGGCAGAGAACTGAGTTCGTCGACCTGAGACTAGAGAACTTAGTCTCGACAAAATGCTGTAGTAGTCCAAAGATTCGTCGACCAAAGAATGGTGTTCATCGAGCTAAGTCTGGAGAACCTTGAATTCGTCGAGCTGAAAGTGATTTTGGACTTAGAGAAAAATTGATGAACCTCTGACAATAGAGTTGAAGTGGAAGTCTAGAGATCGTCGAGCAAAGATTGAAGTTCGTCGACCTGAGAACTAGGTTCGTCGACCTGAGTTTAGAGAACAGTCTGGACTTAGAATTCTGAAGGTGGAATCCAAGGATCGTCGATCTGAGACTGAAGTTTGTCGAGCTCAGCTCAGATAATATTTCTCTAAGATCGTCGAGCTGAGAACGACTATCGTTGACCTGAGTTCGACGAATGTCGAACTCATTTTACTTAGTCTCTTAAGAAATCTCTGAATCTTTAGGAAACTCTATGTATTGAGTCTCTGGCAGTCTGATGATGGCTTGTCCATGTGATGTTGTTACTAAGGACTTGGCCTACACTTTAGGACATAACTTTGACCCTGGCTATACATGTTGGGTTACATCATCCTAAGTTAGTGAACCTAGCACAAATCAAACTAGGGATCCAACAGGATCTTTTGCAGGGCACCTATCGTATAAAAAGCCCTATACCAATTTATACGATAGGGTGTCAGTTTTCTATCAAGTACAGTTATATATAATCTTACCGAATAAAACCTTAGCTTATAAGCATGCTCGCACGACTTATAAACCAAGGGGTCGCTTTGCAGGGCCTATTGTATAAAGCGTCCCATACCACTTTATACAATAGGTGTCCGGGTTAAATGCAATGATTATGCTATTAAATACAATTATATCATGTTGTAAACATTCAAGTGCAACACACCCACTCGACTCTGTGTACACAGACCTTTAGTTCCCCCTTTCTGGAGCCGAACCTCCCAGGATACCTCCGTAGTGGCAAACGGAAGCGGTAGGTTGGGCCTCACCCACCTCTAAATCGATAATTGCACTACCAGTCAGACCTATCGTACGCCTCAATGCTGGTGCACAATGCGGAGCTCCTGCGTACTCTTGCTGGCTGGCGCACCAGACTTTACTTGGCCAAGTGCCAATCCACACTTGCCGAGTCAACGTATTGGCGTCGGTGCATCGATGCTCCAATACCAAAGACCCACCACCTTTACTTTATGCACATGCAACCTTATGTATCAGCACCGAGCTAAAACTCGCCGGGCCAACCTGCCCATCACAACAACAAACGAGCCAAAGCTCGTCGGTCCAAGCTGTCCATCACAAACAATAACTAAGCGAAAGCTCGTCGGGCCAACCGGCCCACCACCAAATCCACTGAGCCTACTGCCTGAGTGACCCAACCTAACCCCCACAATTCCGGGGAGTGTGCGTGCAATCCTAGATTATTTCTAGTTACTCTTGCATTTCAGTTTTACTTACTATTTAGGTTATCCAAGGACTGCCCAAGGTATACCCCGTGAAGGGCTCTCGAAGGCACTAGGAACTACGATGGGATTACTCCCAAAGCTCTCTTTCGCAAGGCACTTACTATTATTGGTTTCTATCTGATTTCCCACCCCTTAATTAATTTACCGGATCGAACCCTAGTTCAATAAAACACTTCCTCCCTACGGGAAGGACGATCTTTTGCCGATCCCGAACACCGCCGGACACTGGCCATTCCAACCCCTTACTCACCACAACTTCCTACGATGAACTCTTTATCATCCATCCAAATCAGCAGACATATAACCCCAACTCGTGTGCCCCAATTCATACTCCAAGACAACTTCTGCGATTTTACTAAATGCACACCAACCTAAGCTATATGAAGTGTATAAAGCGAGGTACACCAAATAATCATCCAGTACCCCTATAATAATTATTGGAGGGCTATAATGACCTTTTTAGCGTAAATCCAGAAATTCATAATTTTCCTATTTTAACTGATAATTTATTTATTTATTTTAGTAATCCAGAAATCCAATTTTGAACATAAAGTACCCATTTAATATAAGCAAATTCTCTACAAAATTAATGATAAATTCAAGATGACTTTGTAACTTAAAATCTAGTGTCTCCCAATTTTTCAGCATGGTATAAGCCCTTAATTCTAATTTCAAATATATGCCATAATAAATAATTTTAATAGAATATACAACAATAATACCTCCAAAAATTCAGAGAAAATTCAAGGATGATTTTGAGGGCATATAAATACTGTAGATCAAGTTTCACAATTTATCATTGAATAATAAAGTCAATACTTGATTTTCTCATAAAATTCCAAGTTAATGGGTTAATGAACAAGTTATAACAAATATTCATCTAAAACTTCCAAATAAATTTCCATATGAGCATAATATACTAGGAACACAACTTATCAAGTTTCATAATTTTTCAACAAGTTTTAAGCTCTAAACATATTATTGAATAATATTCCAAATCAATGAGCTTGTGAAGTAAGTGCTACAAATATGCATCCAAAATTTCTAACAAAATTCATACTTAAGAGTTAAAGTCTAAAACTCCCTCTGCCTAAGTTTCATGGCCTTTTAATGAGTTTGGTGGCTTATTCTACACAACAGGTGGGTATGCCCTAAACTAGGGTTAGGGACTTAAGAGGTTCTTCCATCTCCAAATCCCCTAGAATTCATGCCAGAGGGCCTTGGATACTGTAGCCCCATTTCCACCAAGTGGCAAGAACACTCAAGGGTATTTGACCCCAAGCCCTTCACAACACTCAAAAGCCCCTCCTTAGGGTTTGAGTTTGGATCCTATGGCAAAGCTACCTTAGACCACCCCATAATTCCTTTGAGTGTGTTAAAGGTCATTTCCAGTCAGTGGTCAAAATACCAGCCTCTGTTGAGGTGAATTGAACACTTAACCTCAAAGTGCACTTTTCACTTAAGAGCCCCTCATTAAGGTAAAATTAGGGTTAGTTAATTTCCTATCCAAAACACATCCAAATGGGGTGAAACTTTATACAGAGTCATATCATGAGGCCGGGGACCACTCACCAAAATTTGGGAGGGTTTGGAGGTAATTAGACTACCTAATTAAATTACCCTAGTATTATTAAATAAAAGATAAAACTATAGCCAAAGTATCTGCAAAAATTCTCATTTTTGGGAAGACCCTAGTCATGGTTAAGGGTGACCCCATGCCCAAAATTCAGCTCATTTGGACAAGGGATGAAGAGTGGGAACTCAGTTAGATTTCTGACTAGCCCTAGGTGTAGGCCCCACCAAAATGATGCCTTGGTCTTCCTAAGCACCCAAATTGGTTCAAATAAATTTTAACATAAACTAGACTTAAGGCACTACAATTTTCATGTTGGACACTTTTACATTAGAGCCCTTTGATATTTTTAAAAATTCAAAACATTAAATACTAAATGTGTGAAATAAATCAAATAATAGAAATCATTTCCTATAGTTTGAAAATCATTAAGGCACGAATCTTGAAGCAATTTTGATGGCATCTGGTCGTCTTCCACCTCCAACCGATGGCCTGGATTGGATCTTCCGAGAGCATCTTCTAGCCGCTGCCGCCGGCCATCCGGCAACCTCCCCGGCCGGCCATCGCCACCACCACCTCCGTTGAGGTGGTGGCTGGCAGCCGGAGGGGCTTATTTGGGCGGTTCTACCAAGAAAATTTTCGGCCTGAAAGCAAGGAAACAAGGAATTGGTTCGGGCTCAATTGAGCCTGAACCTTGAACCTAAACGTTGTTATGATCTATCCATGAGACAAGGAGAGGAGGAGGACCTTGCCGGCGTCCTGAAGTCGGGAAGATCACCGGGAAGCCATTCCTGAAAGTGGCGGCGCTCGGTTTCTGCAACTACACAGTGGGGAGGCTCAGTTTCTTCAGGTAAGGATTGGGAAAAAGCTTCCCTCGACCCATAGATGGTGTTTAAAGCCTCAGATGGGGAGAGGAGAGGTTGGATCATCAATGACCATTAAGGCCATTAATGGCTAGATTCGGCCATGGTAGAGGGGGCTGAACCAGACCCTTGGTGGCCAGGTCAACGGCTGGAAACTTCACCCCTTCCATGGGGGAGTTGAATTCAGCCATTAAAGGTGGCCTTTGGCCTCCCCTTGGTCGAGCCCCTTCCTTCCCTCCTCTTTCATTTTTCTCTCTCCTAGTCACCAAGTTGACTTGGTCAATCTGGAGGACTATTGGCAGCCCATCCATACACATTATCTCCTAAAGAAGCCACATGAAGAGGCTTGAGCTTGGGTTAGCCCATTTGGGCTAGGTTGACCCAAGGTACACTTGGGTTGACCTTTGTCTTTTTGACCTTTTTAGTTGCCCCTAATGAGTCCCTGGTGATCCATTGATCTCCCCTAAAGCCTAGGTAGGGTTGGATAGGGCTGACTTGGCATCTTGGAGGTCACTTGTCCCTTGGTAAGGGCACTTTGACCACTTTGGGGCTATAGTTGACTTAGGTCAACATGACCATTTAGATTGGCCCCAAGGGGTGCTTGGTGACCCCATGGCTTCCCCTAAGGTCTAGGAAGAGTTATGTAGGGTTACCTTGCACTTTGGAGGTCACCTACCCTTTGGAAGGGTACTTTGACCAAATTAGGGGCTAGAGTAGACTTGAGTCAACACTAGCTCTAGAGTTGACCCCAATGAGTCCTAGGTGGCCCATTGACCTTACCCCAGGGTTAGGAGGGCATGGGTGGGGTCTACTTAGCTAGGGAATGGTCAATTGACACTAAGTTGGTTAGTTTGACCCATTTAGGGTTAGAGTTGACTTTGGTAAACTTAACCACTTTGACAACCTTTCATGGGCCCTTAGGGTTCAAGTGAACCTTACAATGGATTGGTGAGGCCATGATGTGGTCTTGAAGTTTTGGTGAAGACCCATGATCCTCTTGACTAAGGGTTCATAAATCTACTATTTGCAGACCATAGTGGTCTCACATACGTCCCTAGGTTTACTTGACTTTCTTGGGCTTACTTGGGTTTTGTCATGACCTAGTCATGACAAAACCACTCCCAGGGGTCTAGTTGTTTGAGGGATGTTACAGTACCATAGGCCAAGATCTGGTGTGCCCTTATGATACCTCAAGATTCTCTTTATAGCAGAGTAATGAGATTCTTTATGGCAGGCCTGATACCTAGCACATACACATGTAGCATATTTGATGTCAGGCGTACTAACAATCAGGTGTAGAAGGGAGCCAATTATCTGTCTATATAAAGACTCATCAACAGGTTTCCTTACCTGATCTTTGCCTATATGCATACTTGATCCAATGGGAGTTCTCATGGTGGAGGCATTCTCCATACCATACTTTTTGATTAGCTCCCTAGTGAACTTGGACTGGGATATGGACAAGTCATCATCAGTCTGTCTTACTTGGAGTCCCATAAAGAATTTCAGCTCACCCATGCTGCTCATTTCAAGCTTCTCTTGCATAAGTTTAGCAAACTTCCTTCAAAAGTTGTCATCACTAGATCCAAAGATAATGTCATCGACATATATTTGGACTAGGATAAGCTTGCCCTTTGGTTCCCTTAGGAATTGGGTCTTGTCTATCTTCCCCCTTGAGAATTTGTTCTCAACGAGAAAGCTGGACAAGGTTTCATACCAAGCGCTAGGGGCTTACGTTTGCCTTTATAGAGCTTTCCTAAGCTTATAAACAAAATTAGGAGCGTTAGGATCTACAAAACCTGGTGGCTAATCCACATATACTTTCTCCTTTAGGTCCCTATTTAGGAATGCTGATTTGACATCCATCTGGTAGACTCTGAATCCCTGATAGACAGCAAATGCAAGGAAATTCCTTATGGCTTCCAATTTGTCTACTAGGGCAAAGGTCTGGTCAAAGTCTACGCCCTCTTCTTGTCTGTAGCCTCTAGCCACCAGTCTAGCTATATTCTTGACAATAATGTCATTTTGGTCCAACTTATTCCTGTAGATCCACTTGGTCCCTATGACATTTTGTCCTTGTGGTTTGGGAACCAACTTCCATACCTTATATCACTTAAATTCATCTAGTTTTTCTTGCATTATTCCAATCCAAAACTGTTCCTTGATTGCTTCTTCAAAATTTTTGGGCTCTTCTTGAGACAGAAAGGTTGAGTAGAGAGCTATATTCATTCTCCTGCTTCTGGTTTGGACTCCATGATTTGCATCACCAATGATTTGGGGTACAGGATGGTCCCTTAGATGGCTAGTAGTTGTAGGCAATCTAGTTGCATCATGCTGATCTTCAGGGTTTTCAGCTAGCTGGTCTTCAATTTCTTCAGGTATGTTTTCCCCTTCTCTTGGAATAGATAGTCCATCATCATTTTCTTGTACTGTGGGGGTAGCTTCCTTGATGGTCAGCTTATCCATCATCAGCTCTATACCTGCAATACTATAAGAGGAGAAGCTTTGCAGCTCACAGTTAACCATGTTGGATTCATCATAAACAACATGCATCGACTCTTATACAACTTGGGTAGTTATGTTGTAGATTCTATATGCCTTACTATGAGTGTTGTACCCAATAAAGATCCCTTTAATGGGACTTGACAACAAACTTAGTCAAATGGACTTTACCATTGTTGATCACATAATACTTATATCCAAAGATTGTGAAATATCTCAGGTTTGGTTTTCTGCCCTTCAAGATCGCATAGGGAGTCTTCTTGTGACTCTTGGTGATAGAAGTCCTAATAAGAACATACTATGGAGTGTTAACTAACTTAGCCCAGAAGTATTCTACGAGGGATGAATCACTTAATAAGGTTCTACCATCCTATTTGTGAGTCCTATTTCTCCTCTCAGTAATTCGATTTTTTGGGGTGTTCTCAAAAAGGAAAATTCTTGATGATTCCCTTGTGAAAGAGATAGATCTTAAGCAAAAAGGCTATAGTTTGTCACAGCACAAAAATAAAATAAAAGTTAACTAGAACAGAGCAGATCAAGCAACCAGAAGAGACACAAGGATTTTATAGTGGTTCCCCAAATCTGGGTAGTCCACTCTTCTACCACCCTGGTAGGAATCCACTCAGGTTTTTGATCAGGTGCCTGACACCAATAAGCTTTTGTTCAGGTGCTCAAAAACCAAAACCATAAGTCCTTTGGAAGGAGACTTGCAACCAGAATCACTTTTGAAGGGAGATGACAACCCTTTACAGAGGTGGGGGTGAGAGATGATTTTGTCTTCTCTTTCTCAATAACAACTGAGAGAAGACTTGTGGATATTGATGTTAGCAAATAGCTCCCCCTGAGATATTGAATGGTTCAGGGAAAACTGGAGCTCTGCTACAGGGTGATAGGCCTTCAATCTTCAGGCCTGGACTAGAGTAATCTTCAGGAACTTCTGACAGATAAGTTATTTGTTGTCCTTGAAGTTGTCCTGTAGAAATGAAGGAAGAAGAAGACTCTTGATAGTTATAGGTTGTTCTTCTTCTTCTTGATGAATTTATTCTCTGGCCTGGGCTTGTAGTTACTGTAGTGATATTGCCCTTTCTGTGTCTTTTTTTCTCTGTCTCTTGTTTTTCCCTTTTTCGTTCTTCCTTGTATTTGAATTCCTTAATCTTGATGCAAGAAGAAAACATTCCCGAGAGTGAAGATGCTTTGGAAATGATCCTCACTTAATTCTTCTTTAACTGTCCGTTTGAACGGCTATTTTCACTGGGAATGTTGACTGTAATTAATCCTCAATTAATTCTGCCAAATATTACTGATTGCTCAGAAATCGTCGACCTGAACTTTTGTCAAGTTCATCAATCGTCGACCTGAGTTCGACATTCGTCGAACTCAGCTAGATATCGTCGAGCTGAATATCTTGCCTGCATTCATCGACCAGAGCTTGCAGTTCGTCAAGATCTGTTTCTGTGTTCGTCGAGCTGAGAGAACTGTTGAGTGTCGACACAGTTGCTGTGATGGTGTTGACACAGCCTTGCTTGAGTCTTGAGATCATCGACCTGTGTTCAGAGAAGCAACTCAGAATTCGTCGACCGGAGATCGCCGTTCGTCGAACTGCGTTCGACGATCGTCGATCTGATTTTCTAACTTTGTCTTAACTACATTTCTTGGACTTCTTTTCTGCAATTCTGGAGAGTCCTTCTGAATGACCTGTCCTGGAAAAGGTGCAATGACCCATGACTTTACATGTTGGGTCAATCTAAGCAAACCTAATAGTTATCCTTGCCAAAATCAGAACTAGGGTTCCAACAATCTCCCCCTATTTGGGTAAGGACACTTTTTACATCAAAAGCAACTAAAAATGCAAAGCAAAAACAATCTGCCTGATTTATAAGATATCAGCAGATTTACATAGAAGCTTTGAAAATAAAATAAATAATACAAAAACTAAACTACTGCAACTAGCCAAACTCCCCCTATATACATGACCGTGCTCAAAATGTTCAGCCATAGATATCCTCTGTATTTGCTGGACTGAATTCTTTTCCTGTAAGGAGATGTTAGGAGTTCTGGACCCAGATAACCTTGGGTCCTGGTTCTCTTTTATAATAATCAGAAATAAAATAATAAAAATATCTGTTTTGAAATTCTGAGTTCGACGAAAAATATTTTCGTCGATCTGAGTTCGATGAATGATATTGAGATCGTTGATCTCTGCTCACAGAATGATAATAATTGTTTTCTGTGATCCATTTTCGTCGATCTCTGTTCGACGAATTAAGTTTGTTTCGTCGAGCACAGAGTCCTGAATAGTTCAAAACAAAATCTTTATTCATAGTTCGTCCATCTGAGTTCGATGAATAGTATTGATGTCGTCGATCTCTGTTCGATGAAATATATTGAACTAAGATTTTCTGATGATTTTCATATGGTAATCGGAAATCGGTGTTACATTTAGCTGAAGAAGAGTCAAGGGAAGAAATAACCTGATCCTCTTCATCTAATTCACACTCTAATTCTTCAAATTCTACAGCATAGCTGCTGCGAGAAGCATCTATTGCCATTAGGCAAAATTCTTTTGCTCTTGCTTCTTCTTCATCCTCAGTTGTGCAAGATGTCGCATCTGATTCACTACAGGATTCAGCTTCAATTTTTCTTTCTTTTGCTAATACAACAGCCATTGCTGTGATGGAGTCCCACATTTCTTTTGCAGATGAACATTCAACAAGTTCTTCAAAAATGTCATCTAACATTGATTGTGCCAAGATGTTCATGGCTTGTGCATCAGCAATCTTCATCTTTTGCTAGGTATCTGTCCATTGGGATGATGGAACAACATTTGGACTTGTTTATATCTGAGGTGGAGCTGGACCTGACAAAATATATTTGAAGATGTTTTCATCAATGGAGTCCATATAAAATCTAATCCTTGTCTTTCATAGTGCAAGCATATCTAGATTGCACATGGGCAGTCTGGTGCTTGAAAAATCTGCAACTTGTGCCATGATAGAACTCAAAAAATTCTTAAGATCTATCAAAGGATCTTTGTGGTTCAGGTGTTAGCCTGTACAACCAAGACAGCCTCTTAAGGTGTGGTATTTTAACCAACCTGGAAAGATGTGGAGTTTAACCAAGGTAATTTAACCAACCTCGCTCTGATACCAATTGAAAGAGATAGATCTTAAGCAAAAAGGCTAGAGTTTGTCACAGCACAAAAACAAAATAAAAGGTAACTAGAACAGAGCAGATCAAGAAACCAGAAGAGACACAAGGATTTTATAGTGGTTCCCCAAATCTGGGTAGTCCACTCTTCTACCACCCTGGTAGGAATACACTCAGGTTTTTGATCAGGTGCCTGACACCAATGAGCTTTTGTTCAGGTGCTCAAAAACTAAAACCTCAAATCTTTTGGAAGGAGACTTGCAACCAGAATAACTTTTGAAGGGAGATGACAACCCTTTACAGAGGTGGGGGTGAGAGATGATTTTGTCTTCCCTTTCTCAATAACAACTGAGAGAAGACTTGTGGATATTGATGTTAGCAAATAGCTCCCCTTAAGATATTGAATGGTTCATGGAAAACTGGAGCTCTGCTACAGGGTGATAGGCCTTCAATCTTCAGGCCTGTACTAGAGTAATCTTGAGGAACTTCTGACAGATAAGTTATTTGTTGTCTGTGAAGTTGTCCTGTAGAAATGAAGGAAGAAGAAGACTCTTGATAGTGATAGGTTGTTCTTCTTCTTCTTGATGAAGTTGTTCTCTGGCCTGGGCTTGTAGTTACTGTAGTGATATTGCCCTTTTTGTGTCTTTTTTTCTCTGTCTCTTGTTTTTCCCTTTTTCGTTCTTCCCTGTATTTGAATTCCTTAATCTTGATGGATGAAGAAAACATTCCCCAGAGTGAAGATGCTTTGGAAATTGATCCTCACTTAATTCTTTTGTAACTGTCCGTTTGAATGGCTATTTTCACTAGGAATGTTGACTGTAATTAATCCTCAATTAATTCTGCCAAATGTTACTGATTGCTCAGAAATCGTCGACCTGAACTTTCGTTGAGTTCATCAATCGTCGACCTGAGTTCGACATTCATCGAACTCAGCTAGATATCGTCGAGCTGAATATCTTGCCTTGCGTTCGTCGACCGGAGCTTGCAGTTCGTCGAGCTCTATTTCTGTGTTTGTCGAGCTTAGAAAACTGTTGAGTATCGACATAGTTGCTGTGATGGTGTCGACATAGGCTTGCTTGAGTCTTGAGATCATCGACCTGAGTTCAGAGAAGCAACTCAGAATTCGTCGACCGGAGATCGCCGTTCGTCGAACTACGTTCGACGATCATCGATCTGATTTTCTGACTTTGTCTTAACTGCATTTCTTGGACTTCTTTTCTACAATTCTGGAGAGTCCTTATGAATGACCTGTCCTGGAAAAGGTCCTATGACCCATGACTATACATGTTGGGTCAATCTAAGCAAACCTAATAGTGATCCTTGCCCAAATCAGAACTAGGATTCCAACAACTTGCTCTTCACAGAACATTGTCATGCACTCAGACTGAAACTCAGACCCTTAGTCACTTCTGATTTTTGACCACAGTGTTGTTGAATTCATTATGAATTTTCATGACAAATGTCTGAAATACATCAGGGGTTTCAGATTTCTTCCTTAGAAAGAACACCCAGAAAAATCTGGAAAAGTCATCAACAACCACAAGGGTGTAGACTTTCCTACCTAGACATTGAATTGGCATAGGACCAAACAAAACCGTATGCAATAGGTGTAAGCACCTCAGTGAATCTTTGGAGCAAATGCTCTTGAAGGAGGTCTTAGTCTGTTTGCTCTTTTGGCATGTATTGCAGATACCCTTCTTAGTACATATAGACTTAGGCCCATTCCTAACTACCTCATTGCTGAATAGCTTGCCTATCATCCTATAATTTAGATGGGCTAGCCTCTTATGCCACTAGACACAGGAAGAGGATTTCTCATATATAACTAGGCGTACAGGTGAGTCTTTGGTAGAGCATAGAAAATCTAACTCATAGTGTCTGTTAAGATGACCTCTTGGTCACTTAACCTCCTAATTTGGCACTCATCCTTGTGGAATACTATGTCATAGCCAAGATCAAAGAGTTGGCTAATGATTATCAGGTTGTGTTGCAACCCTTCCACATAGGTTACTCTAGTGATAGTGATTATGCCATTAGAGATCTTATCATAACCTCTAGTCACCCCTTTATTAGACCCACCAAAGATGACCTTTGGTCCATTCTTTACAAGAACATAATCCTTCAACATGCTCCTTGTTCCAGTCATGTTCCTGGAACATCCACTGTCCAAGTACCTTATAGGGATATAGGCACATGGACTAACCTACAAAATACAAATCAGTTAACCTTAGGACATCAATTTTTATTGGGTCCTTAGTGCATGTTAGGCTGAAAATAATTTTGGATGTCTGCAGCTTTTCTGACAGGCAAGCTGACATTTGCTCTCTGCACACTATGATTGTGCCAGAAATCAATAACAAAGTGGCCTACCTTGCCACAGCACCAACACACATGGATGTTGTAATTTCTTTTTGGAGCAGGTCTAGTGGTTGTGTTAACAGTAGCTCTGGGTCTAGAAGGAGTGGCAGTAGTCTTGTTCCATAGTTTCCCAGCCCAGTCTTACAAGTGGTGTGTCTGGCAGTAGAAGTACTTGAGATATCTTGAGCCCTTCTAGCAGCAACTTTCTTTTTAGAATGCATACTCTTGATGGCCTCAGAGATGCCCAGGTTTTGTCTACTGACATCCTTGCACTTTGTCTTACAGTGGGCTGGAGGAATTGGAGAACAGTCAGCAGCTTTACCCTTGACTGAAGGGGCTGTTGCACCAAACACAAATGGTTTAGGATGAGCCATTTGTATTTTCTCATAGGACTTGCACCTTTGTTGTAACTACCACCATATTGTGGAACATCTTTGTTCACACAAGATGGTCTACCATAATTCCAGTGACCATAAATACTCTCAAGATCATGGATGTTAAAAGGAAATTGCACTTAATTAAATTTCACATGAGGCTTAGAGGCTAGTGGCTCCACTTGAGCTTTGACCTTTCCCTTGGGATTAACAGCTCTTGTCCTTCCCTTGAATCTCAACCCGTAATTTCCCTTTTGGGAGGAGGATGAGTATATCAAGGGCAACATTGTGCTAGGTTTAGAGTAGCTAGCCACCGGTTCCCTCTCCTTTTGGAGCTTTCCTTCAAGATTCCTAATATGGTTATTCTTGAAGGTTATGGTTCTCATCTGAAGGATTGTTATATTCTTCTGTTTGCTAACTTCTTGAGTCTTCAGATCCACCCTTTTTGCTAATTCTGAACCAACAAGCTTTAAGAGACAATTTCCTGAGCCTGCTGTTTGGCCAGGAGTTTGCTTTTCTTTAGAGCCTGCAGATGTCCACCATAATTATCAATCAATTGATTGATGTCTCACTCAGAGTCTGAGCCATCATCATCACTCGATGCAGAATCACAAGAATCTAAAACAGTTCATAAGTTGAACCATCAGAGCTAGTAACAGTAATTAACTTGCTTGGATCAGGCTGATCTTGGCTAATTTCTTCATCTGACCTAGCCATCAGCCGAAGGCAGCAACTGTCTTCTTCAAAATACACCTTTGAATCACCATTAGATTGTGATATAGGGGCCATGTATTCAATCTTAATAGCAGGATGAACCGTCTCAGCTTCTTCTTCTAAATCAGCCAGCCTTTGATGCAGTTTGCTTCAACAACTCCTTCTTCAGTAGAGTACAGCCCACTATAGGATTCTTCTTCTTCTTCAGACTCTGAAGAGGAGGTGTCAGTCCAGATTCTTTGATTCTTGGCAATGAGGGATTTCTCCTTCTTGACTTTTTGTTGGTGGTATTTTTTATCACTGTGTTCCTTTCTTTTGACTGGGCAGTCTGCTATCACATGCCCAGGTTTTCTGCAATGATAACAAGTCATGTTAGATGAAACCTGTTTTCCAATTTTGGAACCATACCTGTCTTCCTTACAGGATTTTATCATGCCCTTGTAGTAGTCATCCTTGGGATGTGAGGAGGAGGAAGGCCTGCCTCTCCAGTGCTTCTTCTTCAAGAACTTCTGGAATTGTCTTGTGAAGGCAGCAAAATCTTCATCAAACCATTGGCAGTCTGATATGCTTTTCTCTGATTTTCCATAATCAGATTCAGCATCTCTCCTTGGTGGAGAGGGAGACATCCTTCTGCTTTTGCTGGAGCCTTCAGCTTTGAATACTACAGACTTGTCTCTTTCCTGAGGCTTGTTGTTGTTATCCTCTTCTTTCCTAGCAGCCACTACATCTCATATGATAACATCTTCCCAAAGAGGGTGTGAGGAACTATTTCACCAAGCTTTGCCACTTCTCTGATGGAACAGATATTTGTGTCCCACTCTCTAGAGAGACATAAGGAACTTGTCATTCAGTTCATTGTGACTAAATACCCTTCCATAAGTCTTCAGTTCATTCATAATCCTAAAGATCTTTTCATAACAGATGGTTATGTTGTCCCCCTTGGATTGCCTGAAAGCCTTATACTCCTGGTTGAGCATGGACTTCCTATCATCTCTAACTTCATCTGTCCCCTCCATGTAGATCACAAGTGTTTCCCACATTTCCTTTATTGTTGTTCAATGGATCTTGTTCTGATGTGTAGAGTCATCAACAACACTAATAATGATATTCTTTGCCCTCTTATCTATTGAGGCCAGGGCCAACTCATCCATACTCATCTCATCATATGTCTTGGGGGTCTTGACCTTTGCATCTAGTGGAAAGACTTTCATTGGGATGAATGGTCCCTCTTCAACTTTAATATATATCCTAGGGCCAGCATCTTCCATGAAATGCCTCACCCTTGCTTTCCATATACCAAAATCTTCCTTCCTACAGATTGGAAATCTCACAGCACTCAGCTCCTTATTGGCCATTCCTGAACCCATAGAGACAGACCTTTAGCTAACCTTGGAGATCTACTCAGACTGTTAAGCCTTTAAAGAGCAACTTTGTAACACCCCCACTTGTCACGTGGCATATAACTGTGGGTCCGGCCGGGGCCCCACGCCATATGTCACAGACAGGCGGCAGAATTACATGTGGAAATCAAAATCTACTCACACCCTAACCTAATACATTCTAGCGCAGCATTTTAAGTTACCATGAACTTAACTCAAAAATGTCCACTACTATTTAAACTCCACATTTATATATTCAAACCAGAAATGTACACAACTCACACACACTGGTCTTAAGGCCTTACAGGTTTCTCTTTACACAAATACAACTTCATACATCGGCAAACGGGCCGGCCACACATGAAATCCAAATACACTTCGCACGGCATTCGATATCTCATCTATCCAGATCAACCAACCCTAGTGTTGTAACAGGCCAGGTTTATCTCGCGCTCCCCAGGCATGCTACCAATTGATCTCTCATCACAATCAGGAGCTTATTCAAAGCTTCCAGACATCCATAAGCACATCACATCTTATTCATTCATCCATACATCCGTTAAACAAGATATAACTCTTTCATAGTATCAAATACACAGGGTCTTCTCCGGTTTACTCATGATCATCACAATCCAGACTACCAGTCCAGATGGGATTCACACAGCATGCTTATATCGTACTCCACACTTCCGGCTTTAGATGCAGACTCAGCCAAGGAATCGCTTACGAGATCCACCTCTTGGTTTAGGATTCCACGCACATGCATAAATAAAGGACTTCGATGTCCAAGAAGGAGATCGTTACCCTCGAAGATCGCTTCGGCGCCATGAAGTAGCCGGATGGAAGTCGCTGCCTCGGCTTTGTCGTCACGAAACCGCTCTCGGAGCTTCGCTCCGCACTCCGCAGCTCCTCCAGTAGCTGGTTTCCCTTTCCTTTCCCTCTTCCCTTGCTTTCCCTTGCTCTTTCTCTCTCTTGAAATGAGATGGAGAAGAAGGAGATGAAATGAAGTGCTTTTATCTTCATTTCCCAGCCTTTATCCACATGGAAGGAGGCTGAACCACTGGATCCAAGATCAGGGAAACAAGTGGCTCGGATTTTCCAAAACATACCCTGAACACGGCCTGACACGCCCTGTGACATGCCCGTGTCACAGCCCGTGTCACTTAAGCGGCAGTCAACTGACTCCAATCCAACCAGTACACGGCCATGTGACATGCCCGTGTCACATCCTACATGCCCGTATCCTTCCCAACATGCCCATATTGACTACCTGTATACTTCACTCAGCACATCTCCATTTCACCCGAGAGAGACACGGCCCTGGGACACGCCCGTGTCCCAGGCCGTGTACATCTGGACAAACCCGTGTCCCGCAACACACGGATTTCTCACTGGTACCTCAAGGGACATGCACTGTGACACGCCCGTGTCACAGGCCGTGTACCCTGCACTAAATGATCGTCGACCCAAAATTCATTGACCACAAACCCAACCACTCAACCCAAGCACGACACACCCTAGGACATGCCCGTATCCCAAGCCATATCAACCAGCCCTGAACCCATATTGACTCTGGGGGTATTACAATCCTCCCTTTGATACCACTTGAATGTCTTGTTTTCAAGGCTAGAAAAACACCTAGAAGATGGGTGGGGGGTGGGGGGGGGGGGGGGTGAATAGGTTTTTGTCTCTATTTAAATTTTTTAGCTTGTGATCAGATTTAGGTGCCTTGTGATTAGGTTAGTTATCAGCTTTCAAGAACACTCATAGATGATACAACAATTTTATAGTGGTTCCCCAATCTTGGGTACATCCAATGTCCCTCTGCGCCTATCTTACAGTGTATTAGATTCGGATCTCCCTCTAGAACTCAGCTACTTAATAGCTTACAACACAGATCCCGCAGGACCACATAGGTCACACAAACCTACAACTTAGGCACTAAGCTAACCCTAGGTCACAAAGTCCTATCACCCGACATAAAGCCAAACACAGGTCACTAAGTCCTCAGCCTTTATAATATAGTCTTACAACTCCAGATTCACCAAGAATCTTTATAGAAGAAGAAATAAAGACTGAGATGAATATACACCAGAGCATGATCTCTGTGTCTTCTTCTTCTTGGACTAAGCAGATAACAGTCCAAGCTATTGCTGTTGAAGACAATAAGTAGGCAGTAGAATTTTTCTTCAACCAGCTTTATTTTCTCTGTAGAACTTGCAGATCTGCCTCCTCAGAATAGCTTCTGATCCTGCTATTGCAGATGGGGATTGCTTCAATTATCTCTTTCCCAAGCAATTTTCTCAGTGCAGAACAACTTCAGGCTCGACAAAAATGCTGAGGAAGAAGATGAAGTTCGGCCGCACTTTCGTTTTTAGAAAACCTAGACAAGGAATTGATTAATTGCTCTGGCCGATTTGCTTCTTTTTAATCTCTAAATGCCAATTGAGCAGTGGATCCCACCACCAGGATTGATGGCCGAGATTTAGCCAATCAGCCCATGCTTTCCATTAATTCTAGATTCAACGGCGCTTTGCTGTGTGTGAGCCCCAGCACTTATTGATGAAATATTTCTTGGAAAATGCAGAAGATGATAACAACTGGCTGCCAACGTCTCTGCCAGAATTTTTGCAACATTTGAATTTTTGTTGACTTTTTGACTTTGTTGACGTCAGCATGACACAACATCTGTGGACTTCGACAAAATTCAATCATTAGAACTAAAGTCGTTGAGTGAGTAGGTATCACTCAACGCCACAACACTTGGACAAAATTCTGTCTGTCTACGTATTGAGCTTGACGAATGCTAGCTCCGTTCGATGAACGGCGAGCTCAGCTCGACGAAAGCATAAAATCAGTTCGCCGAACTTTACACTTAGTTCGACGAAAGGCTAAACTCAGTTTGACAAACTTCAGGCTCATTTTGACGAATGTTGAGCTCAGTTCGACGAAGTTAAGCTCGACGAAAGCCAAGTTATCCACTTTTTTGGACTTAGCCAAATTTCTGCTACAAGGCGTTGAGAGCGTCGAGAGCATTGACTGAGCTTGCCTCACTCAACGTTTTTTGCTTTAGCAAATATTTCCGCGCCTTGGCATTGAGAGAGTAAGATCCACTCAACGCCAAACTACTTAACAAAATTTTTCTGTTATCTGGTGTTAAGTGAGTAAGCTACACTCAACACCTTTGGACTTAGTCAAATTTTTGCTCAACATTTCCGTGGAGTTGACTGGCACAACAACACTCAACGCTAAAATCTATATGGTGTTAAGTGAGTAGACCACACTCAATGCCTATGGGCTTAGGCAAATTTTTACTAGACAATATTGAATCCATACCTCTGGCATTGAGTGAGATTGCTCTACTGAACCCCTGTGTACTTAGTCGAGTTTTGCTATGTGCAACAACCACTTATTGTGTAAGAACCCCCTCCCGAAACACAAGAGACGACACGAAGGGGGGTATTATGCCCAAAACAGCCGCCTTACGGTAGCATTAGCACACAGACTAACCTGTACCACAAGACGCCTATCCTGTCGGCTATAAAAAATATCATCCAATGCCAACCCAACCAAAAATATAATAGAAGTCAATCCACACATAAGTATAATAGGTCCAAAAGTACATAAAGAAAAGAAGCCACAACCAGCTTTTAAAGTATCAGAGTACAGCTAAAACATGCCCAAAGGGGCTACATCAAAATCTCTCAAAACTCACATCGGTGACTGACGGTAGCGACGACACCGTCCCTTCAGGCCCTGTCATCCTGGCCTGATTGTCATGATACATAATCTGCTGCTGCTTTACCTGCGGGGTTTCCTCCTAAAAGGGAATACATAGCAACCGTCAGTCATAAAGACTAAGTGACTCTCACATCCGCTCCCCCGGTGGCTCCTCGGCACCAGGCGGGGAAAGGAACAAGGATACAATATATATATAATAATAAAAGCAGGTACAAGTAGGTGGAATTTGTACATATGTCGTGAACAACAATATAATAAATGTATAATATCATTAATAGCAGTCTATTTTAGAAATTCTACACGAGCTATATCAATCCATCAAGTATATAGATCTACAACAGGAAAATAAGTTAACTTATAAGAATGCCCATACAAACTTATAAGTTAAGGATCAGTTTAATAGTAAAGTAACTCATCGTATAGGAGTGCCCATACAAACTTATATGATGAGGATCTTGTGTATACAATGTATTGTAATGGTATGTATGCAATGCAATGACTCACCCATGATCACGGACATGCAATCTCTATGTCGACACAGACTTGTAGTTCCCACTTTTCGAGCAGGTAGCTAACCTCTCAGGCATCAACCATCGTGGCTAGGTGGTGACAGTAGAGCGGGCTTCTCTACTACTAAGCGGGCATCCACACTACCTCACTTAGGCCTCTGTATACCTCAATGCTAGGAACACAACAGTGGAGCTCACATGCATACTACGGCTCTGTGGGAATCTTGGGTAGATGTGCACCGAGAACCAAGCCCCGAACTGGCCAATGTTGTGACCCAAAAGGAGCCTCAGAAAAAGCACGAGGACCAAGCCCAACCGTTCACTTGGAACGGATGGAGCCCCGGGAAATGAGCAATGAGGACCAAGCCCAACTGCCCAAGGTCTAAATGTCAACTCCCGTCGATGTGATGACTAGTGAGCCCGTAGACCTGTCACACTATCATTAACACAGGATTAAGACACTACGTGTCGACTCACACTGCATTCAATTTCATATTATCATGGTACGGAAGGAGCCTCAGGAATGAACACCAAGGGCCAAGGCCAACCGTCCACTTGGCATGGAAGGAGCCCTAGAAATGAACACCGAGGACCAAGCCCAACAGTCCATTTATGTCTCTTCTCAACATTATCCAAACCAGTGCGGTGAAACACCCGCAATTACACCCTTTCACAATCATGTGCCCAAGGCACCTTAAGGTTTCATCACAAACCCTGGTGGCGAACCACCTCATTCAATGGACTACCTTAGGCTTCCCTATATAACAAGCCTCATGACCATGCATCACCCATCGGCTGACATGATTACATATAATCTATGGTCACATAACTTAGCATCACTGGTTACAACTCTTTTATCAAATTCAAACCATTCGTGCGCACATGAGTCAATCATCTAAATATCAACGACCATTTGTTCATAGCAATCACCACCGACCATGTACACAAGTTCAAGTCAATCTCATCATTATTCGACGTATTACAATTATCAGTACGTCCTCAATATTACCCATATTCAAATCATTCCAAACTTACCAATATGTCTAACCATTTGTTCACTAATTTCTACCAAATCATTTCGTTCAAGTACGTTTCACTTCACCATTTGTTTACGTGGGATCCATCCAACAAATTTCATCAATTGTTGAATTATGACAAGTAGACATAAAAGAATTCACCTAACCTCAATGTCAATTTGCTACAATGTCACTACCGAGTCCAAACTCGATTCTACACCAACCCAAGAATTTTAAGTGTAGGACACCTTCTGGACATCAATTTTGACCGGATATTCTTGTGGCTACAAGAATCCGGTGAAGGCATGTAACCACTCTTTGGAAAGGTCTTTCCATGGGTTACAACTTTCATGTTTAGCCGACAACCCAGATCTGAACGTAATACACTTGAAATCGGCTTTATAATCGGCTGCATAGAGAACACAATTTCTGCACGCTTAGCTTGTCAGGCGTCAATTTCGTTCAGACTTTCCTGTAGATGCGGACTTCTCCTGAAGACGTGTAACCACTCGTTGGAAAGTTATTTCCAAGGGCGACGACTTTCCTGTTCAGTCGAAAGACAAGATCTGGCCATATCAACTTGAATATGCCTAAGAAGATCGCTGCGTGCAGAACACAGATTTCTGCACGCATCTTAAGGCAGAATGAACGGCGTCGGTTCTTCTTCCTCAAACTAATTTTCCCCAAATCACATCCAGACTTCCTCTTCCCTTATTCACCCTCATAGGGTCACTTCTATTCACGAGACCATCTCCCATCATCACGTAGAAGGAGGGAGAGGTTGAAGACATCTAATCCTTAGGACACAAGTCCTAGCATGGCCTTTCCTAGAAAACTCCTTCTCTCAAATCAAGACTCTCTTGAGTCGATGTCTCTCCTAAGAAATAACTAGAGATCTAGAACCATGGGAGAGGGGAGGAATCTCACCTCGTTTCCGGCGTTTCCACCTTTTCCAACCAAGGATCTTGTCAATCTTCTTGGCAGCATCTTCTTCTCCTTGAGGCGGCGGTTCTTCACGGGGTGTAGGTTGGCTCCAGCACCTCCTACCTCTTCTCCAGCAGTTTTTCCCACAGAAATGGCTTGGAAGAGAATGAAAAATGACTAGTGTTTCTTTCTCCCTTTTTATATGGAAAATAACATGAGTAGGGACACGTTCGTGTCCTTACCCGTATCTTGCTCGGGTGGAGCATCATCGACGGTTCGACTGACATTTCGATACACAAACACGGGTAGGGACACTCCCGTGTCTCTACTCATGTCCAAGTGACACAGTCGTGTTTCTGCCCGTGTCCTGCTCGGGACACTTCGTCGAGTTCCACTTGACGCACACGGGTAGGGACACGCCCATGTCTCTACCAGTGTCCTGCTCGGGACACACTTCATTGAGTTCTACATGACACACATGGGTAGGGACACGACCGTGTCGCTACCCGTGTCCTTCTTGGGACACACTTCATCGATTTCCACTCAACGTACACGGGCAGAGACACGCCCGTGGGGCGTGTCTCTTCCCGTGTCCTGCTAGAGAGACACTTTGCCGAGCTCTACTCGACACATACAGGTACGAACACTCCTGTGTCTCTAGCTGTGTCCTCATACACACGGGTAGGGACACGCCCGTATCTCTACCCATGTCCTTCTCTAGAAGGTCCATGAATTTCCAACTCCAACACACGGGTATGGACACGCCCGTGTCACTACCCGTGTCCTATGCTGGACTGACTTCACCTCCCCTACACAAGTGTAAGCCTAGCTGCGTGCAGCCCCCTAAGCCAGAGTCAGCTCTCCTGACTCAAAAGCACGCACGAGGGGCCTAACAAGAATCGGGACGTTATATATTATGTCGACGTGTCCAATCAATATGAAATGGACTAACCTACACTCAAGACCTCAAATGGACATCAAATACAGTTGATGTGTGACATTGACCTACTTGACGTCTCACAAATCAGGGATATTGGGAACAATGGACCCAACATCAAGTAAATGTCACTGGAGTAGAGTAGCAACAACTGGAATATGCACATCAATAGCATCCAGAGTAGGGGTATCAGCTTCTCCAAAAATTTGTTGCTGAATCATATCATAAAAGCTAGGCAAGCAAAGCAAATAACAGACAACCAGAAGCTCCTTGAAGTTCTTATGTTGCTATGTACGATTAGTATAAAAGGGGTAATGTTGAAGATGCTCAACGCTAAGAGCTTGCACTTCCTTATAGACAGCAGCAGAAGTCATGATAGGTCATGCAAAAAGATCTGCATACAATGTATATATGCAGGAAGTTTGAGCTCCTTTTGAGTATAGGGTACCAATATGATATCAGGCAACCTTAACTGTCATATCATGTTGAATGACAAGAAAACACTCATTAAATAGACCATTGGCAAGCCACGGTCTTACTAGAGCATCACTATATCCAAATCATCAGAGGAATCAGTTCCATAGGTAGAAGTGTCATCAGTAAGATGATGACGCTTAGGCTCAGAGCATAACAAAAAGACAAAGGAAACACTCCAATATGGATAATTTGGTCCAGTGAGTTTGGAGGAAGTACCTAGATTGTCAGAGGCAGAGACAATAGTAGGAAGAACCATAGGAGTAGATAGAGAAGAAGATGAGAAGTTTTAGTTCTCTATAGAAGAGGAGAAGCCAAGAAGAAGAGGCAAGCCACGGTTAAAGAAGAGAAGTCATGCAATTAAAGAAGAGAAGTCATGCGGGGACCGGTAGAGAGATTCTAACTACTTAAATAGAGGAAGTTGGCAAAAAAGAGGAGAAGACTGTGGTTAAGGGAAGAAACTATGGTGAAGCAAGGCTGTGTGGACAACAGAGAGATATCACGCAAGGAAAGCGAGAGGACGAGAAGAAAGGAAGCCGCGGGAGGAGCGACCAGTAAAGGGAGGGCAGGAGGGAAACAACAATTAAGGAAACCACAGGAAGAGGCAAGAGAGAACAAGAGGAGATAGTGATTAAGGAAACTCTGGAAAGAGAGAAGAAGAAGAAGATGCAGTTAAAGAAATAGAGACAGCTTGCACTATCGTCTACCAAAACAAAACAGAAATCGGAGCAAATGGACTGAAATCTCTGATACTAAGTGAGAAAACATGTAAATAACATTACATTATTACTACAAAAAGATACATAATACATGGGTATGCCCCCTATTTATAGAAAAAGGGGGAAGAGACATAACAAGATAGGGAAAATAAGCAACGCCTATTGCAAGCGACTAGGCTGTTAAAAACAAATTTAACCACTCCGATTATATGGTTAGAAAAAGCAAACTGTACAACTTCAAAACTCCAATGCAAGCTTTATTGTTGGGGTTTAGCAATACCGATCCTTTAAGTCCTCATTCTACTTGTGTATATCCCTTAGCCACCGGTCTAACCTAGGGTAGCCAGCTCCATAACGGAATGGTAGCACCATCCTCAAATAGTCCGGTCTTTTGGCGAGTTGTTAGAGCCATGTCCCTACAAGTAGTATCAAAGGAGGTCACAAGTTCGAAACCCCTGGGTCATTTCTATGGGGTATTATTGTGGTCCAGCAATGCCCCTGGTGTTGGGAGGTATGGAGTGAGACGCTATGGCCCACACTAGTTGAACATAAGGGCATCTCCCTCATGCCTAACTAGTTTCCCCGTAGATACTGCCTAGGGTTACCAGCTCCATAATGGAGTGGTATTATCGTCCTCAAATAGTCTGGGATTTAGGGCGAGTTGGTAGCGCAATGTCCCTTAAGTGGTATCAGAGGGATGTTGCTCAAGAAAGGTTTAATAGTCTGAGTTGTCCTACAAAGTTAGCAACAATTTGTCTTTATGGGTTCAGGAGTGAATTATAAGGAGTTGGGCGCCATGAAGAGTCCAACCTACAGGAAGGAGAACTTTGTCATCTGGAAGGAGAGGGTCAGGCAGTTTATGGTAGCAGCTGATCATAGAATCTTTATTACAGTCAAGGAGGGACCTTTCATACCCATGAAGATCTCAACTCTGGATGCAAATGTCCAGACCCCCAAGACCTATTCTGAGATGACAAAGGATAAAGTCATTCTTGCCTCCATGGACAAGAGGGCTCAGAATGTCATTGTCAGTGCTATTGATGATTCTACCTTCAGAATCTGATTCACTACACAACAAATTAGGAGAAGTGTGACACACTTATGATCTGTATGGAGAGGACAGAGGAAGTGAGAGATGATAGAAAGTCCATGCTCAACCAGGACTATGAGGCCTCCGGACAGGCCACTGGGGATAGCATAGCCACTTGCATTGAAAAGTTCTTTAGGATTGTGAATAAGCTGAAGACCTATGAGAGGGTCTTCAGTCAATATGAGCTGAATGATAAGTTCCTGAGGTCTCTCTCCAGAGACTAGGACACAAAAATCTGTGCAATCAGAGAGGTGGCCAGGCTTGGTGACACTCCACCTTACACCTTATTTGGAAAACTGCTCTCATATGAGATGCAACCAAATCCCAGGAAAGGGGATGAGAAGACTAGCAAGTCTCAGGCCAGAGATAAGTTTGTGGCCTTTAAAGATGAAACCAAAACGAGAAGTAGGAGAAAGACTCCTTCTCCCCCAAGGAGAGTTGTTGACTGTTATTCAGAGAGCCTGGACACCACCTCATCAGACTATCATAAGTTTGATGAAAACTTTGCTGCCTTATCAAGTCTGTTTCATAAATTCAAGAAAAAGAAGCACTGGAGGAGAAGGCCCTCTTCATCCACTCATCCCAAAGAGGAATACTACAAGGGCAAGAAAAAAAATCCTCCAAGGAGGACAGGTATGACTCTAAACATGGTAAACATATCTCTACTAATGTTATTTGTTATTGTTGCAGCAAACCTAGGCATATTATAGGTGAGTGCCCAGTGAAGAGAAAAGAGTATGGTGAGAAGAAGAACCAACATTACCATAAGGGCAAGAAGGAAAAGTCCTTTATGTCCAAGAAGGAGAATAGATGGACAGACAGTGAGTCATCATCTTCAGAATCTAAATAGGAAGAGAAAGCCTACTTTGTTCTAGCTGCTGTTGTAGAAGAGGAAGACTATTCTTCTACCATGATATGAGTCAGGTCCCCTCTATCATACTCAGATAGTGACTCAGAGGTGGATTCAAATGAAGAAGAAGAAGCCATCCACTTATGTTGACTAATGAATATGACAGATGCATAATTCAGCCAGGATCAGACTGATAAAGATAAGGTAAAATCTTCATTTAGTTCTTCTTTAGAGTCTAGTTATGAGACAGTACCTGTATAGTAGCTTCTTCATCTAGATGTGAAGATGATTTTGGATCAGAAGGTGATGTAAATCAACTGATTGACAGATATGTTGAGCTTTTGGATGCCTTTAAAAGGTGCAAGAAGTTATCTATGAAGCAAGCTAAGGAGATTGACTCTCTTCAGCTTGCTGCTGCCCAGCAAACTGAGACAGCTAAACTACTAAATCAGAAAGCAAGGGAAATAAGCAAACTCAAAGATAATTCTCTCATCCAAATTTGCACCATCAAGTACCAAAGCAGTCTTATCAGGGATCTTGAAGAGAGGCTTGGGTGGGAGAAAATAATAGTGGCTAGATAATCTAAGCCAAGTATTGTGTTGCCCCTGATAGACTCTTTCTCCTTTCACAAGGGTAAGAAAGTGCTGGGATACAATGGAAGCACAAGAGTATATCCTTCCAAAGGTAAGGGCAAGGCTCCAGCTCCATCTCAGCCTCTTGCTTCCAAGCCTCCCATTTCTATTCAAAAAGTTCTATTACCTTCTAACATGTATGACCAAGAAAGTACTTATGGTCACTGGAAAAATGGAGGATCCACTGCTATTAACAAAGATGTTCTCAGCCAAGGTGGAAGGTATAGTACAGTGTCATTGCTCAGACAGTAGTTAACCACACTATAGGGCCTGCATAGAAAAGAAGATACAACATTCATGAATGTTGATGTTGTGGCAAGGTTGGGAACTTTACTATTGATTACTAGCACAATCAGAGTGTGCAGAAAGCTAATGTTAGCTTGCCTTTCAAAAGAGCTACAGGTAGTCAATATCAGACTAACATGCACCTAGGACCTAACAAGTTTTGGGGTCCTAAGGTTCTCTGATTTATGTCTTGCAGGTTAGTCCTAGTGTCCATACCCCTTGTAGGGACATGACGCTACCAACTCGCCCAAAATCACGGATTGTTTGAGGAAAACGCTACCACTCCTTTATGGAGCTGGCTACCCTAGGCAGGATCAATGGGGAGGACAATTACTCTCAAGGTATATGCCCTTCTGTTCGACTATTGTGGGCCATAGTACCTAGCGCCGTACCTCCCAACACCGGGGGAATTGTTGGACCCCAACATTCCCCCCCAGAAATGACCCCGGGTTTTCGAACCCGTGACCTCCTCTAATACCACTTGTTCCTGTAGATCCACTTGATCCTTATGACATTTTGTCCTTGTGGTCTAGGCACTAACTTACAAACTTTACATCTCTTAAATTAGTCCAGTTCTTCTTGCATTGCTCTAATCCATAACTTGTCTTTGATTGCCTCTTCAAACTTCTTGGGCTCTTCTTGAGACAGAAAACTTGAGTAAAGAGTTGTGTTCATAGTCTTGCATCTGGTATGGACCCCATAACTTGCATCACCAATGATTTGGTGGGTTGGATGGTCCCTTAGATTCCTGACAGTTGGAGGCAATCTTTCTTTAGATTCCTGGGCTTCATTTTCTTCATCTGGATGGTCTTCAATGACTTCAAGTATGTCTTGCCCTTCTCTAGGAATGATCATTCCATCATGTTTATCTTGGACTGTGGGAGCAGCTTCCTTGATGTTTAGCTTGTCCATCATCTGCTCTGTGCCTATAATACTAGAATAGGTGCTAGGCAGCTCATTGTTAATCATGTTGGATTCATCAAAGACAACATGCATTGAATCTTCAACAACTTGGCTTGTTAAGTTGTAGATTCCATTTTCCTTACTATAAATTTTGTATCCAATAAAGATCACTTCGTGGGACTTGGCCGCAAACTTAGTTATTTGGGATTTTCGATTATTAAGCACATAACACTTTCTACCAAAGATCCTGAAATAGCTCAAGTTTGGTTTTTTCCCTTTAAGTTCTCAAAGAGAGTCTTCTTGTGTCTCTTGGTGATAGAAGCCCTTTTAAGGACATAACATGCAGTGTTAACTGCCTGAGCCTAGAAGTATTCTAGGAGAGATGAGTGACTTAACAAGATTCTACCAGCCTTTATGAGAGTATTATTTTTCCTCTTAGCAATCCCATTTTGCTGGGGTCTTCTAGAAGAGTAGAATTCTTGATGAATCCTACGCTATTCACAGAACCTTGTCATGCATTCAGACTAAAATTCAATCCCATGTTGACTTCTATTTTTGACCACAGTACTGTTAAATTTATTCTGAATTTGCTTGATAAATGTCTGGAAGATATCAGGGGTTTTAGATTTCTTCCTTAGAAATAACACCCAGAAAAATCTGGAAAAGTCATCCACAACAACAAGAGTGTAGACTTTCCTACCTAGACTTTGAACTGACATTGGACAAAAAAATCCATATGCAGGAGGTATAAGCATCTCACTAAGTCTTTGGTTCTAATGCTCTTAAAGGAGGTCTTGCTCTGTTTGCCCTTTTGGCATGCAGAGCAGATACCCTCCTTAGTGCATTTTAACTTACGACCATTCCTAATCAGCTCCCTACTGAAGAGCTTGCATATGGTTCTATAATTCAGATGGTCTTGCCTCTTGTGCCACTAGACACAGGAAGAGGCTTTCTTATCTTCAACAAGGCATATAGAGGAGTCTTTACTTAAACAAACAAAATCAAGATAATAGACATTTCCTCTCCTAGAGCCTATCAATATGACTTCTTTATCACTTGACCTCCTAATTTGGCACTCATCCTTGAGGAACATAATGTCATAACTAAGGTCACATAGTTGGCTTATGCTTATAAGTTTGTGCTTGAACCCTTCCACATAAGCTACTTGAGTGATAGTGATTATGTCACTACTTATCTTATCATAACCTCTAGTTATTCCACTTTCTGAACCACCAAAGATGACATTGGGTCCTTTCTTTGCTGGAGTGTGTTCCTTCAACATGCTCCTTGTTCCATTCATATCCCTAGAACATCCACTATCCAAGTACCATATAGGAGCGTTAGGCTCCAGCAATGCCCCGGTGTTGGGAGGTATGTCGTGAGGCATTATGGCCCACACTAGTCGAACAAAAGGATGTGTCCCCTAGGCCTAACTGGCTGCCCTATGGACCCTGCCTTGGGTAGCCAGCTCCATAAAGGAGTGGTAGCACCATCCTGAAATAGTTTGGGCTTTTGGGGTAGTTAGTAGCGCCATGTCCCTACAACTGGTATCAGAGGAGGTCATGGGTTCGAAACCGCTTGGACATTTTTTTGTTGTGGGGGGGGGGGGGGGGTTTGTTGGGGTACAGCAATGACCCTGTTGTTGGGAGGTGTGGTATGAGGTGCTTTGTCCCACACTTGTCTAATAGAAGGGCATGTCCCCTGGGCCTAATTGGCTACCCCGTGGATCCTGCCTAGGGTAGCTAGCTCCATAAAGGAGTGGTAGTGCCTTCCTCAAGTAGTCTTGGCTTTTGGGAGAGTTCATAGCGCCATGTGCCTACATTTATCATCTATCTGTCTTCATTACTATAGTGTAGCTAGCATAACCTAACCGCCAGACAAAGCTGCAGTTAAACAATGTCTAACGTCCAGACCGCACAAGAGGCTTCTTGAGAACTCTGAACACCAGGGCAGATCGCCAACTATATCAGACCTCAACAAATCGCCCAGCTACCTTAGAAATATTGGCAGACTGCCAGTTTGGTCTGGATATCCAGACCGCCAGACCCAACCTTCATATGCTAGAGAGCCATCCAAAGAATTTTACTACAAGGGCTCTAGTCAATAGACCATTAAACCTGTCCATTGGTGCTAGCTGCCAGACCCTCAAACCTCATATGAGTGAGAAGGGAGCGAGCTACATCAAGAAGATGATGTTTTTTGCGTTCAGCAACTCCATTGTGTTGATAAGTATAAGAACAACTTATTTGATGGATAATGTCATGATGCTTACAAAACACAGAGAATTGATTACTAAGGTATTCTTTGACATTATCGATGGGTAGGCTTTTAATAGTAGTATCAAATTGATTAAACACCTCATTATAAAAAGTACTGAAAATAGAAAAAGTTCAGATCGTTCTTTTAGTAAGTTCAAACAAGTACATCTTGAAAAATCATCAATGAAAGTAAGAAAATACAGACTACCAGGACCAACAGACTAGCTTGGAGTAGGCCCCCAAATATCAGAATGTACAAGCTCAAAAGTACAAGAAGAACTACATCCTTACTTTACTGGGAAAGACGTACGATGGTGTTTGCCGAGTTAGCATGCTTTACAATTGAGAGAAGAGTCTCCTCGAGGTAGATCCAGGAAGACTTGGAAAATAAGATGATGAGGCGAATGTCCAAGGTGAAGATTCCATTGTAGAAGAGTATCAGCGGAAAAAATAGTAGATATATTGTCAAGGTAGAATAAGCCACCACTTTCAGTTCCAGTAGCAATCATCTCCTTACACTAAGGGTCTGAAAACAGCAAGTAAATGGTGTAAAAATAGTCGTGCAATTAACTACTTATACAGAGATGTAACAAAAAATAGATTGCACCGAAAAGTTGGGATGTAGAGAGTGTTTGAAAGTGGAAGAGGAGTTATTAGATCCAGTGGACAAGCTTAGAGTGGGGAGGTGAATAAGGTTTTTGGTGTTAGTTAAAAATTCAAAATATTTTGTCCAGGGAAAGCTAGTTCGGGAAGCTACTGTGGAGTGTTAGGTTGCTAACGTGCGGAGGTAGTTCACATACCTCGATTTTACTGGCCAATCCTCCTTGGCGATCTACGCACACTAAAGAGAATACAGGCAAACAATCACACCATTACATACAAAGAAAACAAACAGGGAATGTTCTTTATTCAAATTGAATCAACAATGATTTTAACTATTACAAAAGTGTGATCTCCGTGATGCCGCAGCTCGGAGGTGTTGAATGAGTAAAATCTTTTGGTTTTCTATACTGACCTACAACTAGGGCTGGTTGACTCTCTCCCTTTCCCTCCAACAAAGGTCTTCGGGACGACTCTTCACTCTCATGCAAGGAGGTGTATTAGAGCCCCGATAGATCCCTCGATCTAGACGTCCCATCACTGGGATGATTTCTCACGGAATCCTTCCAGGATTCTGATGACCTCTACCGGTTGATTTTTCTCACGCAAAGAATACATAGAAGAGAAAAATACACAAAAGTATAAAAATATTAAAGTTCAAATCTCGCCCAAGAAGACTCCTCCTTTGAGCGGTCCATGATCAGTGCTAGAAATATTTGTGGGCTTGCAACCGATCAACTCTTCGTAGTCATTATTATTCTTGACTCGTCAGAGTTCTTCGTGCACAAACGGTAGGGAGGTGGTCTTCATTTATTTCGATGGAGATGGCAGAATGGAGCACATAGAGGCGACTGTCAAACCCTAGGAATGAAAGTTCTGAGACTCTATTCATCTCTCCATGAAATTAGAAAACTGGATGCCTTTTATACGTCTTTGTAAAAATAGGCAACCGGTAGCAGCAGGACTAGCGCCCGACGGTAGGCCTTTACACATTGACGTGAAAACTGTCCTGCATATCTGGAAAAATATTCAAAAAGAATATTTTCCACTTTTTCGTGCTTACACGGAATGGTAAGAAGGTATCGCCTGGCGGTACAGCTGTCGTCCCGATGAATCTATCTCGATGATCGTTGAGTAAGCAAGCGCTGCGCGGTAGAATGATAGTGCGGCATGGTAGAACACAGAGCGACTAAATGACTTTAATCCTCAGTCTAGTGCGGGCGATAGGACTAGCAATGCGCGGTAGCAACCCAAGTGCCATGTCAATTAAATTTAGGTTAGTGCTCGGCGATAACAGATACAACGCGACGGTAATGGCTACCGCGCGGCGGTAGGTGCCAAAGGAGACTTTCTCGCTTCGCTTGAACCTGTAAACCTACACACTCCACCAAACACAAGATGTGATCAAAAATAACATGGGATTTGATATTATCAAATTGAGTATATATGATCCATTGGTTCCAACAAGCTCCCCTTTTGATAATATCCAATCCCGTTCATGAGATATAACAATTAGTTGAATGATAGAGTGCATTTAAGAGATAAGAGTTAAAAATAAAAAGTCAGGTTTTTGGTTACATATAACTTCCCCTACACATGCACTACCCCTATATGCGTACTCTATGCGCTCTCCCTATCTACGTGCACATAGTGTAATAAGCTCCCCCTATATGAGATCTTCCATAACCCATGAGTCATGAACAATCAAATCACCCCCTTTGATATTACTGAAAGGGGGTGGGCTAGACCAAAAGTAAGCATTGGCATTTGCGGTATAAAAGTGCAGTATATGATGAGAGTGATAAAGAAAGCAAACAGTGTACATTAAACATTGAATTGAGAGGTAAAACCATAGGGGAGACCAAAAAATGCAAATCAAAGAATATGAAGCATATAGGTCAAAACAAAGGAGAAGAGTACACAGAAGAAATTAATTGAGTTGTCAGATTAATACAAACTGGTCAGCATAGGTTAAACAAGGCACACGATGATTTAGAGTAAAATGCTAAGAGAGATATAGAGTTAAACACATTGTAACATTAAAAAAGTCAAGAATAGAAATCGTGTACTAGTACCTATGTTCTATATACATAGAATGCAATTTCAGTCAAATTCTTATGCATGGAAGCGTTAGATAGAGCAATGACATGTGTAGGGGTAACATCAAAAGAAAAAAAACACCGAGTAGAAATTTCATTTATTACTTGTTTATCTCAATAATTCAATATGCTATCACGAGAGAAATAGAGTTTAAAATCATGTCATGTTTCTATCTACGTCATACCAAGACTAGAACTAGGGCACTAAGCTTAAGGTTTAGTGTTTGCACAAGATCAAAATCATTTTTTGGACCAAGGTGTTCATCCTCACAATGCTCATAAAGACTTATTAGGAGGAGTGAGTAGTGCTTGGGGGTATCGTTGACACATGATTTGATAGCATGCACAGTGTTATTCATTTGTTTATTTTGAGCTATCACTTTTTTAGTTTTGATTTCTATTACACCGAATCAATCGAAATCTACCCACATAGATAGATACACTTTAACTTGTATACATAATACTTGACTACTAGAGATTTGGCCGATAGTTCAAACCTTCATATAAACACATGTATATGGTGACATTGATTATTCAAGTTATTTCTAACATGTTAGACGAATATCATGATTTATGCCATGTAAGCATATAATTGCTACAGGTGTCCTCTGTCTAGGGATCTGTGAACAGTGTAAAGTCATTTTGCTACCTAAATCCTCACACATACCTAGAGGTATATTCAACAAATACTAACAAGTCTAGTCACACTCAGTAGCTAGGCACCTATAGATTTGACACATCATGACATGAGTGGACAATGTTCACAGGGATTAATAATCATAAATCAAACATTGTACATAATCATTATGTTCTAAGTTCTAGCCAATTATGTCCTAAGAGTGATCAAGCGCAAGTTATTTCTTGGATTTTGCACTTTTATGATTTTTTTGTTTTTTTCTGATTTGACGAAAATAAACAAAATAAACAACACATGCAAAACAAACAAAAAAACAATACATGTTTTTTGATTTTTTTGATTTTAGTGGGACCGCTCAAACACAGTAAACTATATCAACAAATAGCTAGTGCAACGAAAAATAAATAGGGTAGCACGATAGAGTAGTATGCATGATATTGACATACATGATAATGAGACATGAAAAACCGTTCGTGTTATGTATATAGACAGTTAAGATAATTACACAACAGACATATGACCCAAGTATTATATAAACATCCTAGTCTCATACTAAGTGACGGATGGGCGTGAGGAGCTGCACAAGTGTCGTAGGGTAGGGTGATAATCCCATATGCACACATAAGGACCCGCTCAACGTAACACTCTTTCCGTCCAGTGCCACACAAGGATCTACTAGAACCCTTCCCCGATTAAGGACAAGGCGAGAATTATAAGGTAGCGTTCCAAATGAACACACACCTACACCCCTGCTATTTTGAGAAACATCACAAAGAGTCTTGTGTTGTAGTTTATATTAACTAAGAAGCAATGAAGATACCAGCGCTGATCGTCAGGAATCGGTACGGGAGAAATGAACTACCGCCGGCTGTATGAGTACCGCGGCAGGGTAGCACGAAAATATATAACTGACAGGCAGGCGAAAATCTTCTTTTCTACTAATTCTCTCTCTCACCTCCACGTACAGTGTCTCCGCCGGTGATTCAGAGATCTAGGTAATCTCCTCTCCTTTTTCTCTTTAGTTTTAAGTGTAATGAGTTTTGGAAGTTTAATTTGTAGATTCCAAGTCATTTTGGACACAATCCGTGGTGGTTTTACGATGATTTTTAAGTGTAATTTTTTATTTTTCTCCATGGATCAAGGTTATCTTCCGGAATATACCTTGTATAAGCTTGGATCTCTCTCCCCCTTAACGTTTTCAAGTAAATTGTTTTTTAAAAAAATGAAATTTTGGGGAAGATTTGGAGTTTGTGCATGATCCGTGGTGGTTTCAAGCAATCCAAAGTTTGATTTAAGATTTTTCGCAATGAATCTTGTTTGTTTTCATGGATCTCTCTTGTATGAGCTTGGATCTCTTCCCCTAACTTATTTTTGAGAGAGAATCATGGAAAAATGGATTTTTATGGGAGATCCAGCGGAAGAAGGCAGAGTGCAATACGTCAAGCTACTGTGCGGCGGTAGCAGATTACTGCAACATGGTAGGATCTAGAAATCTATTTTTGATGTTGTAACGCCCCAATTTTCTAGTGTAATTATTTGAGATGATGTCGTCATAATTATGATGTCATGTCGTTAACCTTTTTGTGTTTTGGTTGACGGCGCTGCACTATTTGTACATTTTTCGTCCGTTAGGTTTGTTTGACCGAATTTTGGGATTTTGATTAGATTGAATGCTTTCCTTGATGTAAAGGAATAAGTTTGGAGGTGTTAACCTTATCCAGTTTTATTACGACCCGAGCATTTTGGAGTCTCGGAGTGTGTTTGCATCCTTGTGATGATTCCTGCTTGGGTGAGCATTTGTTGGTATGGTCTCAAGAATGGTGCGTCGGATTATAGGGTTGTCTCCCCTGCTAAATTCTTAGAATCAACATTTTATACCAGAATTTAAGACAAACCGAAATTTTCGAATCTATCAAGGAGTTCTCGAGAGATATCTTCTGGTACTCAAGTTACCTATCTTCAATACTCGAGTAATGCATGTCATAGCACTCGAGTAGTTCTGCCTTCAGTACTCGAGTAATCGCCTTAGTACTCGAGTAAATCTCTTGCAGTACTCGAGTAGTCTCCTTGTATACGAGTAGTCACCTTAGTACTCGAGTAATTCTCTTACAGTACTCGAGTAGTTGTCTTGTACTCGAGTAGTCACCTTGTACTCGAGTAATCGCCTTAGGACTCAAGTAAATATTTTGCATTACTCGAGTAGACGCTTGTACACGAGTAGTCTCCTTAGTACTCGAGTAAATATCTTGCAGTACTCGAGTAGTCGCCTTAGTACTCGAGTAAATCTATTGCAGTACTCAAGTAGTTGTCCCATAGTACTCGAGTAACGCATTCCTTCTGTCTCGGGAAAACCAGTTCAGCCGAACCCAGTATATTTTACTGTTATCCTGTTATCACCCTTAGTATAAATACCTTCTTCTACGTCAACTTTAAATCGATCGAGATCTTTGTCTACCTCCAGAACCAGAGCGGCGTGAGAGAGAAAGAGGTTGTTCGTCCGTACTTCTTCCGGTGGCCGTCGACGGAGCTCCACTGCTCGAAATCATGAACCGATCGTAGATCCGGAAAGCCCTCATCGTGTGCTACGCCATCGTGGTAAGATCATTCCCATTTCTTGAGTTTTACTCGTTAGGGTTTTTGGCACTAACTTCTATCATGACTATTTCTTGGTAGATTTTGACTAACCTCATCTTCCTCAGCCCCGATCTACGACAAGGAGTGTTTTTAAGGAGCTTTTTTCCGCCGAAACCAAGGCAAGTGGTGGTTACCCTCATTTCTCCTTGTCAAGCATGATGGTAACTATTAAGTTTTTTTATGAAACTTAAAACTTTCTATGTTTTGTCTTTTCAAAGTAATTGATATGATTAATACTCTTTGATGATCACTTGATGTTGTAAGATCTTGTCATGGTAAACTTAAATCTGAGGTTTAATCATTCTTGAAGTGTCTTATTGATGGCTTTAAATGCCTAATCTATCATTGTTGAAAGTGTTAGAGTTTATCTAGGATTATAAATCATTCATAAGGGTTGATCAAATGCATCTTTAATCTAGAAAGGCCTAGTAGAATATGATGTGTCAAGTCTCGAGATATATGTGTTTCTTTTTTTTGTGGTTTTTTCTTGATTGTGGGAGTTAGTGGACGCAACCACCTCCGCAATGTCTGTTTCCTTTATTAGTACCTCGTAGAAGTCTACCAGGTTTTTGGGCGTCTGCGGTGTATGGTGGAGTGTATGAGTCTCCACCGCATTTAGATAGATATTATATTCGTGATGGTATGTCTAGTTGAGTGACCACATCGCCCGTGTTTTTGGGTTGAGTCGACCACAGGTGCCTAATAAAGGTTTTGCAATCTCCTCCTTATGATTTACTCATGTTTGTCACCTTATAGCCTTGTTCATCTGGTGTATTTATGATATACGTAATGATTCATATAAGTGTTCTTTTTCCTGTTTGATGCTCTAATTTCGTACTTTACTTTGGTACTTTTGGTCTTGGGTTGGTACCCCATTTGACCCCGTGTTTTTGTTGGCTTATTTTTCTGCCACCATTTGTACATTCTTGTTGTGGTGTTCTATCTTTGGAATGCCTCAGGTTCAGAGCAGTAGCAGATAGTGGAGCTAGTTTTGGAGTTTCTGGGCAGTAGTGTTGGCTGTGGTTTTCACCTTGTCGTAGCAAGGTAGTTGGTTGTTTTAGTTTGCTTACCTAGTTAAGACATACTTCTATTTTATGTGGGTTCATGTCAGATTATTGACGCCCACAGGATTGACGGTTTTTGGATACCTTGCTACTGCTTCGTTTTCTTTCCATGGATGTGGATTACTTGCTCTCTGGGAGTTTTTATATTAGGATTGCATGGTAGTTATTTTCAAGTACAAAAGAAAAATTACTATTATTACCTCATGCATTGCATAATTTAAAATGTTAAATCACTATATTTAACGACCGTACAAATCCACTTTTATTACTATTATAAATTTAGAACTTGCATATCTTGAGGTATCCTTTTGGAACCACTAAGATCTTGTAGGATGCCTAATCCGATAAAAGAAGTATTTTCCGCCGTGCATAATTACTTTTCTTGTGGACTAGATGAGCCACTCAGTCGAGGGATACGGCTAACAACTATACTTAAATTGACTTTAACTCTAAATAACTTCAAGAATCTTTCTTCATGATTAAATAGGAGTTTTGCCTGAGCATCTGCAGCTATCCCCTGCTAACGTGACATCATGACGTGCATTTTTCCCTTACTCGGATATGCCTTTTTTGGGGTGAAAAATGTGGGTTGTGACAGTTGGTATCAGAGGGAGGTTGGTTTGACAAGTTGGTTGAACCAGCCATTCTCGTTTAGTTTGTTTCCTTCTTTCATTTGCATACACACTGATGTGTCATCAGTACATCTTAACTGAAGTATAGTCACTATACTCTTAGCATGATAAGAAGTATACGGGGCATATTATGTAGTATGGGATGCATAATATGTGTTTGTATATGGATCCACAATAGGAGGCAACATGTGACAGTTATGTAGTATGGGATGCATAACCATCATCACATGGGTGCCTATTAACATGTTTTTATTTTCTCGTTGCATGCGATGTTATGATGTATGGGATACATAATATTGCATGTGTACTCTGCTCATAACATACATTAAGGTTTTTTTTAGGATGCATAGCACTGCATACATAACATATCACTGCATAAACACGTGTGTTAAGTTAAGGTTTACAAGATGACGCATGTACACACATGATTTTAAAGAAGAATGAAGAATTCATGCATTCATATCATAGTCACATGAGTAAATAGGATGAGAGGATGTCAACCTATGTAGGACATAACATCATTATAAAATCCCAGAGCAAGTTGCAGCGCAAGCAAGTGTTTTTTAAGTATGGTCTGAACTAGTCGTGTGACCTAGTTATAATCTAGGATTTTTGATGAGTGGTTCATTTGCCTTTTAGAAATGCCGCCAAAGCATATTGCAACGAGGTCGACTCCCCAGTCGTAGGGCGAGTCATCATGAGCGCAAAATTATGCGATTATCAAGGGTCTTCGTTAGGGCAATGAGGCTCTGTTGTTTTTCCCCCTTATATTGTTCTAGACTTCATCTATGTGTCCCTCCTTAAGAAATCTTATTTGTCTTTTGTTTTTCTTTCTTTATTTTTCTCTGTGTGTGTGTGTATGAGAGTAAAAGTAATGTTATGTTTTCATTTTTTCTATTACTTTGCTTTGTATTAGCATTTCTTCTCATTTGCCCTTAGCCCTTTTTTGTTTTGTTTAAGAACGTTTTTTTATGTTCATTCATATAGATTTATAAAAATGGTTATAAAAATGGTTTTGAATTTTTTTTACGTAGTCTTTTTATTTTTATTTTTTTAAAACTTTTTGTTCTTTTGCTCTTTCTTCCACTTTTTGAGCATTTTTACGGAGTTATAAGAATGGATTTCTAATAGTTTTAATTTTCAAGCACTTTAATTTTTGCTTTTATTTGAAAATCGTTTTGCTCGTTTAATTTTTATTTTCTCTTTTTACGCATTTTTAGCATAATCTACCGGTAAAAATGTAAGCATTTTAATTTTTTGGTGACTTTGTTTTTCTTATATTCGTATGTGAGCATGAGTGTATGAGTTACATTTTTTTGCTTTGTGTTATTCAAGTAGAGTGTGCATTTTATTTCTATAGAGTGTGTTTGTTTTATTCCTGTAGAGTGTGTGAGTGTGTGCATCTATTTTCTCCTACTCATTTGAGTAGGACTCGTTTTAATTTCCAGCCAACTCGTTTGTGTAGGACTTATCATTTTCTGCCTACTCGTTTGAGTAGGACTCGCATTTACTGATTTCATTTCCCACCTACTCATTTGAGTAGGACATGTCCTTTATCGCTTTCATTTCCCGCCTACTTGTTTGAGTATAACTTGCAATTTTACAACTTTCATTTTCCGCCTACTCGTTTGAGTAGGACTCGCACTTTTACTATTTTCTTTACTGCTTTCATTTACTACATTCTTCTACTGCTTTTATTTCCTGCATACTCATTTCAGTAGGACACGCACTTTCAATTATGCATTTCTTTTCGCAAGTCATCCCCATTCCGATGAGTGGCTAACCGCTCTTAGCCCTTAGTATCAAAGAGCATTGTGATAGATAAAATCGCTTTAAATAATTAAAGGTTCTCTTTTTCTCGTTAATTAAATTACTTAAGGTTTGCCCCGGGTTTACGACGCATAGAACCACATATCGATGTGTGGGCTCTATTTCCATAGTCCATACGCTAGATTACCGAGAGGCCATGCATATGGACCGATCACCCCTGGGTAAAGGGACTTCCTCACTAACCCTCGAGAGAGGAGGCGGGAATTCTACCCGATTGGGTTCCCCACCCAATAACGAGGTTCTTAGTGTTATGCGGGTATTAAGAGGAATCCTTCATCGGATGAGAGACCGGTCGAATAGTCTTAATGTTTAGGTGAGCGATAGTCCCGAAGATATGTGAGTTCATTTTTATAGAACCTCCACAGCCAAGTATCCGTCTTAATTAATTTGAAATTTAGGATCTTATTTTATTAAAAGTTATTTTAGTTCGAATTTGATTTGATGTCGTTGCGCTATTTCTTCATCGGATGTTTTTGCTTTTATTTTCCTTTTATTTATATATAAATAATAACCCGATAAATTATTTTCGGTTAAATAATTGTTCCCTGCAGGGAAGAGTAGAAATAATCAACTCATCCCCGAGAACAATACGACCCCGATATTCCTCACCAGAATATCCTGTACTACACATGATAGGTGCACTTGCCTCCTTTCGTTAAAACTCGGTTTCAACTTTTTTATAGATAATAAATCCGCGTGCCCCGTCCTTCTAAAATAAAATCAACTGCTTTTCCAAAATAAACCACCCGGGGCACCGAGAGGCCGTGCGTATGGAACGATCACCCCTGGGTAAAGAGAGTTCCGCACTAACCCTCGAGAGAGGAGGCGCGGAATTCTACCGAATTTGCTTCCCCACCCAATATCGGGGTTCTTAGCGTAATGTGGGCATTAAGTGGAATCCTTCGTCAGACGAGATCCTGGTCGAATAGTTAATGCTCAGGTGAGCGATAGTCCTAGAGATAGGTGAGCTGATTTTTGTTGAACCTCCACGGACAAGTCTCCGCCTTAATTAATTTAAAATTTAGGATCTCTATTTATTAAAAGTTATTTTAGTTCAAATTCAATTTGGTACCGTTGCGCTATTTCTTCATCAGCTCTTTCTGCTTTTATTTTTTATTTTTATTTATATAAATAATAACCTGACAAATTATTTTCGGTAAAATAATAGTCCCCTCCAGAGAACTGTAAAAATAATCAACCCGTCCCCGAGAACATTATGACCCTGATATTCCCCACTAGAATATCCTATAGTACACGTGATAGGTGCACTTGCCTCCATTCGTTAAAACTCGGTTTCAACTGCTTTATATCCAAATAAATCCGCGTGCCTCGTCTTTCTAAATAAACCATCTTCTTTCTAAAATAAACCTCCTGGGGCACCGCGTGTTTTAAACATTTAATTTTTGGAGTTTTAACCAAAGTCAAACCATTAAAAATTGTTCTGGATCACTTCAGCAACAGTAGCTACAACCCCCCCCCCCCCCCCACACGCCCGTGACCTAGGGTGTGTAACCCGAAAATTTTGCTATAAATAGAACTTCCCTGTAAGGTCTAAGAGTTCTGTTTTTTAAACCATTTTGCTTAAGGGGTTGTGCTGCTTAGGTGATTCACAAGCTTTGTAAGGAGATTTTCTCCCCCTCTCTTTTATGTTTAGCCTTGTAATCAACTTTTTTTCTTAATAAAATTTGTAGCTTTTCCTCCTTATATTGTTTTGGATTTCATCTAAGTACACCTTCTTAAGCAATCTTATTTATTTTTTTTCTCTTTCAATGGATGTGTGTGTACATGAGTATAGATTCATGCTTTTATGTTTTCTTAATCTTTACTTAGCTTCGTTTAGACTTATGATTTTTCTGTACTCTTTATGTTCATTCTTATCAAATTATAATAATGGTTTTAAAGTGGTTTTGTTTTCTTTTTACTTAGTCTTTTTTATTTTTGTAAAACTTTTCGTTCTTTTTATCTTTATTTCCACTATTTTAGCATTTCTATAAAATTATAAGAATGAATATATAATCGTTTTTATTTTTTGAATACTTTAATTTTTCTTTTATTTGAAAAACGTTTTGCTATTTTAATTTTTATTTTCTCTTTTTATACATTTATATCATATTTTCAGAGTAGAAATATATTTGTTTTAATTTTTCAGCCATTTTGTTTTTCTTATTTTTGCTTGTGTACGTGAGTGTATGAGTTAACATTTTTTATTGTTTTCATTCTTCAAGTAGAGTGCGTGCGTGTATGATATAGATTTTTCTGCTTTCATTTCTCGCCTAATCATTTGAGTAGGATTTGTCATTTTCCGCCTACTCGCTTGAGTAGGACTCGTCATTTTGTGCTTTCATTTCCCGCATACTCATTTGAGTAGAACTTGTCATTTTATCGCTTTCATTTCTCATCTACTCATTTGAGTAGGACTTGTCATTTCCCGTCTACTCGTTTAAGTAGGACTTGCATTTTACTGCTTTTATTTTACTGCTTTATTTTCAGCTTTCATTTTCTGCTTTCATTTTCTGCTTTCATTTCCCGCCTAGTCATTTTAGTAGGTGTCGCACTTTCAATTATGCAATTTTCGTTTCGCAAGCCGTCCCCATTCTGATGAGTGGCTAAACGCTCTTTGCCCTCAGTATCGAAGAGCATTGAGACAGATAAAATCGCTTTAAATAATTAAAGGTCCTCTTTTTCTTGTTAATTAAATTACTTAAGGTTTGCCCCGGGTTTACGACGCGTAGAACCACATATCGATGTATGGGCTATATATCCATAGTCCATACGCTAGCTAGCTGAGAGGCCGTGAGTATGTACTGATCACCCCTTGGTAAGGGAGTTCCGCACTAACCCTCGAGAGAGGAGGCGCGGAATTCTACCGGATTGGTTTCCCAACCCAATAGCGGTGTTCTTAGCGTAATGCGGGCATGAAGAGGAATCTTTCGTCGGACGAGAGCCCGGTCAAATATTCTTAATGTTCAGGTGAGTGATAGTCCTAGAGATAGGTGAGCTCATTTTTGTGGAACCTCCACGGCCAAGTCTCCGCCTTAATTAATTTGAAATTTAGGATCTCTTTTTATTAAAAGTTGTTTTAGTTCAAATTTGATTTGGTACCGTTGCGCAATATCTTCATCGACTCTTTCTGCTTTTATTTTTTATATTTATATATATATAAATAATAACCCGACAAGTTATTTTCGGTAAAATAAAAGTTACCTCCAGGGAAGAGTAGAAATAGTCAACCCGTCCCCGAGAACAATACGGCCCCGATATTCCTTACCGGAATATCCTGTACTACACGTGATAGGTGCACTTGCCTCCTTTCGTTAAAACTCGGTTTCAACTTTTTTATAGATAATAAATCCGCGCGACCCATCCTTCCAAAATAAAATCAACCGCTTTTCTTCAAAAATAAACTCTCGGGGCGCTGCGAGTTATAACCATCAAGTTTTTGGTGTCATTGCCAGGGACTTTATTAAACCATTAATTTGTTGGAGTTTTAACCACCAGCTCTCCACCTCTGGGCGGCTTGTTTAGTTCGGTGGCAGCAATCTGCGTATTCTGGCAGCTAGGCGACAACGGGGGTCAGGCGGCCTGCAGTTCATCGACTAGAGTTATTCAGCAGCACTGGAATAATGGGTAGTCGACGTGGCTTGTTGCGGTCTTGTGACTAGGCGGCTTCAGCGAACTCCTTTAGTGGACAGCAGCAGAGCCGACCGTTTCTCCTTGAGGCCACGTGACTTGTTTCTCAGTTTGTATTTTTTCTTGCTCCATCAGATACATTGGCAATCATGTCTCGCCATGTATGCCTCATTATGTAAAGAGATTTTTTGATTAGTATAAGACTTTTGCACTTCTTGTTGTTTTGGCTTGCTTGGGCTCAGTGTGGTTGAGTGTTCATGTGCCTGGTGTTCCGTTTTCCGCTATCAGAAATTTTTTCATTGCATGCATCACATCTTTACTTGTTACACATCTTGTACCCATGACCTGGGCTCGCAATCACAAATCTTCTCACTGGGAGTTATCACTGGCAGTAGCGCTACCGCTGGGTATGACTAGGAGCTATCACCACCGATATCTCTACCGCTGGGCGATATCGGACAAAAAAACATTACCGTCCCAAAACTGTGCTTTTTCTTGGAGCACACCTTCAGTACTACCTGCAACAAGCTGCATAGCCCAAAACTCCGTATAATACATGTTTATCCACGGAGTCTTTTCCGACACACAAATCAATCATCACCAATCCAGACCAACCTGTCCTGATAGACTTCACACAACATGCCTATTCCATATTTTGATTCCGGATTCTATAAGCAAGTTTACTACCGGAGATACCACAGATCAATCAGTTGGAAACTTCCCATTCTCCACCAATCAGTGAGAGTTTCCATGCATATGAAAAATAAGGACTTCACATGTCCAAGAAAGAAGATCGTTACCCTTGTCGATCACTTAGGAGCCATAAAATTGCAAGATATCCGGATGGAAGCATTCGCAACACCTTCCTCTCCACAGATCTAACCTCGGCTCGCGAATCTGACCACAAGATCTCCTTCAATGGCATTCCAACTCTTCTCCAAGGGCTGAAAAATCACTTCTTTGTCTTCCTTTCTTTCTTTCCTCAAGGATGAAGAGAAAGTGAGAGAGAGAGTGAAAGAGATACGACAATCCCCTTTCTACACTCCTCCGGTTAAGATACACGAGAGGAATCTTGGCCATAGGATCCTCAGGCCAAAACACATGGATGGCCCAATTTAATCAGCCATTCTTTTTAAATTCGCTACCCCCGCTCGGTAGCACACTATCGCCTGGAGGCAGCTTAGGCGGTGGCGGTGGCCTTACCCAACACCGCTATGCTGCTTAACGACCGCCTCAACATCACTTGACATGTGGTATACTATCGCAAGCGGTATCGCTACTGCCTGGCGTTAGTAACTCGTCCACAGTGGTTGTTCTCGATGCCACTGGTTGTTCTCAACACCACTGGTTGTTCTCAGTTCCATCAACTCGACGTCCGCAATCGCCGGCGGTACCTTGCTATCGACGAGCGATAGCTTCCAGTAACTAGAAATTTTTTGTTTTGAACCTGGAAAACCTGGGGTGTTACATGTTCTCTATCTCATGAGATTCCTACACAAAACTAATCACTATCCTCCTTCTAGTTTCACCAAATCAAGGCATGACTGATTTTGAAGACTAGCCAATATGACAGAAGGGAGGTGGTGCCCAAACCAAGCAACACCCAAATATAGTACACAATGCGGATGCATCGCTAGTCTTCATCAGCACCACTTACGGTTAATCAATCATAACCACAATAACCACAAGGTGTGGTTAGTCGAGGGTAACTACACACATAAGTTCTAACAATGTACATAGCTTGTGGTTACCCAAACGTAACCACAAACACCACAAGTTGTGGCTACACAAGGTTAACCGCAAATACATATGTTCTAACAGAAGAGAACCTCTATAATTAATAAAATCTACCTCTTCCCCCACATTTTAATGTTCAACCAAAGTGGAAGAATATGCTACTAAATATTTCAGTTCCAAAAGCGAAAAGATTCCCTAATCTCAATTAACTCTGATATCTCGTAAAAGTAACAAAAATTATTTAATAAATGTGCAGGGAAACCTTGGATTTTAAGAAAGATTATTTTTAATATCATTTTGCAAATGGATGATAATTTGTCTGACACATGTATTGGTTTTTTCAAAATCCTCGGCCTAAGATTAAAGTGTTCGCAGCAAATAATTCTGGGCTTGAATTTTTGAAATAAACTACTAGAAAAAATTTGGGATCATTCGATGAGATTCCTCTGACTTAACCCAAGTTAGGATGGGCGGAAAATGTTCGCGGTCGGGCGCATATTGAGGGCACATTCCAAGATGCAAGCACCATAGCGGAAAATGTGTGCCCGAGCGAAAAAAAATGTATGCCCTGGCAAAAAAACCATGTCCGGGAGAAAAATGCGCGCTCAAGCGAAAATGGGCGCCCGGGCCAAAAATGCATGCTTGGGCGGAAAATGCACGCTCAGTAGGAAAGCACGCACACTCCTGGAAAACACGTGACCGACCAAAAAATATACAATTAGACAAAATATGCGCGAATTAGCAAAAAATGTGTGCCTAGGCGGAAAATGTGTGCCCATGCGAAAGATACGCCTCTCGGGGAAAAAATACACTCGAGCGGAAAAATTCGTGCTCGGACAGAAAGTGTACGCCCGACCAGAAAATGCATGCGTGCTGAAAAAATTCGCCCGGGCTGGAAAAATGAACTCTGGGGCCGAAATTCCATGCCAAAGCAAAAAATGCACGCTAGTGAAAAATATGCTCTGAATTATTCACGCCCGGTCGTAAAGTGCTTGCATGGCCAAAAAATGAACGCTTAGATGGAATATGTCCGCTCTGTTGGAAAATGCGCGCTCACTTAGAAATTGCTCGTCCGAGCGAAATTGCCCTGTCTATAAGAAAAATCCGTGTCCGTGCAAAAATGCATTCCTGGGCAAAAAATTGAGCACGCAGGTAGAAAATGTGTCCCTAAGAAAAAAAATGCATGCCCGGCTGCAAAAAATGCACTCTTGTGCAAAAAAGCTCCCTCAGCGAAAAAGCATGCCCATGAAAAAATGTGCATTTTGGCAACAAATGTGGGCCTGAGAGAAAAATTTCGCCACCAGATAGAAAATGCACACGCTATAAGAAAATGCATACCCGTAAGAAAATGCACCGTAGTTAGAAAATTGTGCCCCAAGCGGAAATATTCGCACAAGGGTGAAAATGCACGCCTGGGAAATCAAATGCGCAAAAATATTCGTATTTGGGGGAAATTTGCGTGCCTGGTTAGAAAATGCACGCTCGGGTGAAAAATGAGCAAAATTATTCGCATCTGGTCAGAAAATGTGTGCTCGGTCGAAAATTGTGTGCTCGACCGAAAAATGCACTCCTATGCGAAAAAATCACTGCTCGGCCCGATATTATCCAAATCTTATATAGATTGAAATGATTTGGATTTAGTTCAAAATAAATTCCATGAGATTACTTAAAGTTTCAATTTCAACATTCAAGCCAACAGATGAATGACAAAATTGGAATTGGACCTTCAATTCCAATTTCTGGAGATCAATTCCGTCCAAATGAATGGACCCTTGGAGATCTCCATCGACATATAAATACTCCTTTAGTTCTCAAGTCCTCCTTCAAGAGCGTCTTAGAGATCTCCTTCGGAGTTTGTGCCTTCTCAAGCTCCCTCTCAAGTGCCTCCTCAGGTGCCTTCTCAAGTTCCATCCAAGTACCATCTCATTTGCCATCCCAAGTGCATACTTGTTGGGAATAATCCTAGATTTAACTTAACAAATCATTTCTAAGTGATAATGTATCATAGGTTAATTACCCATGATGTATAGTGAGGTTAATTTTGTCATTAATGTACAAGGGTGTCGTTCCAGTCAAAGGCAGAAGAAGGTAGTCTAAAATCAAGAAGAATATCTGCTAAGTTCGAAATGCGTCAAGTAGAAGTAGGCACAATGTTGACTGAAAGTCGACGCATCTCCGACTGGAATTTGGCTCATCATATAAAGTGAAGTTGACAAATCATCGAAAGTGATGTCGACCCATCTACAAAGTAGAAGTCAAGAAAGCATTGAAATGTAATCGATGTAATGTAGATTTCTTATTTATGTTAATAGTTTCTTTTTTTCTAAGGCAGAATTTTGTGCACCTTCAGTTAGAACTTGACATAGCGAAGACATTCATCTATTAAGGAAAATTCAGAAGATTTATTTCAAATTTATTTGAAGATTATGATTATGGAGTTTTTTTCAAAACATTAGAGCTATTACAAGAATACTAAATGAAAGAGATTTATGTGATTATTGTATAATAGTTTAGAAAGATTTTATCGAACATTATTCTATTCTTTCTGAATAAAATCAACAAGAGGAAACATTTCAAAAATATGTTCCAATTAAAAATTAATAAGATACGACACAGATACACATGGGAGATAAAATTAAAATAGAATTAGGCTTCTCCTTCTCCCTCCAACATAAATATTTCTAAAAAGAATCCTCATGCTGTAGGAGGATTCAGATCATAAGACAATATCTACATCTTCTCCTCACCCTTCACTCTTGTAATTTGTGAAAAGAGTTTTTAAAATCTCCCTTCAAAGGATTTAGATGTTGGTTATATCACCTTATCATTGATTAGTTTGTGTAGTAGTTCTTAGGGTCTCCTTATCAAATGACTTAGTCACTTATTATATTAGTCTTCTTATAAAAAGACTTAGATAATGGGATAGTGGATTCCTACCAAAGTAGTATAGGAGTGGATGTACCTAGATTTTGGGGAACCACTATAACTCTTTTGTCCATCAGCTGTGCTATGACTTTTCTACATTTTCTTTTATTTTATTTCCTGCATTGATTATTGCTATAAAATTCTTAATTGAGGTTGTGTGTTCTGTGGATACCTATTTGAGTTTGTTTGAATTTAGTTAAGATTTTAACAAATAGTTTTAAATCTCTATTCACCCTCCTCTATAGAATTCTCAGAGGATTAACTATTCACTTTCAAATTATATCAGATCTAGGATGATCAGAAAAGGTTAACACCTTAATCACAAAAATATGAATAGTTATAATTACTAGTATATAAACATATTTTGAAAAAAAAAGAATTTGAATCATTTCAAAGGATTTTTCATCCACAAGACCTTTAGTATGTACCCTGAAAATGTTTACACTAAAAAAAACCAGAATTAAGTTCAATATGAACTCTATTGTTGAAGATATATTAAACCCTTACATGACCCCCAATGCCATATAAGAAGGAATCTAGTGCAAATACTACACAATTCGTATATCTAAATGGACTGAAGATTAGAAGAAAGCAAAAGACTGATTCCAAGGCCATAAACATCTTTGTATCTACATTATCATATGAAATATTTCAGAAAGTTGCTGATTGTCAATCTACAGAAGATATTTGTAGTCACTCTCAATAATAGTGGATAGAAGTTCTGATGAAAGAAAGGACACAAGATCCCTTTTCATATCTCAATATGAGAGTTTCTAGAAGAAAACTAAAGAAAGTGTTGCCAAAATGTATATTCGATTCAACATAATTGTTAATGAACTGAAAGGACTAAACAAGCAAATCTCATTGACAGAATTTAATGACAAGCTCCGTATATGCATTCTAAGCATATTTGACTCAAGAATTTAGGTTATCACAGAATCTAGATACCACAAGGAGATCACCACTAATACCTTGCTGGGAAAACTAAAATCCTATGAGCTACTTCTCAAAAATAGGGATGAATCAGATGCCAAGGAGAAAGCCTCTACTCTATCAAAAGAAAGATCAATTGCATTGAAGGCATCTAATTGAGAGTCTTCCAACACTAAAGAGGAGATGTTCAATCTCGTAGTAATAAGGTTTAAAAGATGAATCATTTTTAAGACTCAAGAAGGAGAGAAAGAATCTCAAGCAACCCTAATTATGACAAAACTCCTAACAAGGAGATTATATGATTTGATTGTAGAAAGACTGAAGACATAACACCAAAGCGTCCTAATAATCATAAATAAAAATATCACATGAAAGAGCACAAGAAGCAATCTTTCAAGAAAAATGACAAGAAGAAAGGCAAAGGTTTCATTGTTGAATCCTAGAGTGATACTGAATATAAATCTAGCTCTTCTTCACAAAGTGAAGAGGAGACTGGTGTTGAAGAATCCTATCTGATGGCTTTAAAGGAATTAATTGAAGAAGAAGACCAGGTATCTTATTTTAGTTATATTGATTTTACTTCTAATGATTTCAAATATGTTTTCAAAGAATTCTATCAAGACCATCTAGTGGTAGAAAAATCAAATTAAATCACTAAGAAAAAATTAGAAGAGTCGAAAAATAAAAAAGCTTAATGAGAACTCATCTTATCTAAACTATCAACTTAGGGATGAACAAGGTAAGCTAGAAAACCAAATTGATGAGTTTACTTTAGAGAACCAATCACTGAAGATGTGCTCGCAAAAGAAAAAGCCTATGAGACACACAGAATGGTAGGAGTAATAAACTTAAGGATTTATAGAAAATCTTAACGTTAACTTATTTGGTTCTACTGATCATCTTAACGTTAATCTTCTAGCCAACCATCTTGGAAGAACCTTGTAGGCTTTGTTAAAGCTGAGTATAAATAACCTATTTGAAATACAACTGAAGCTTGTGGGAGAATAATTGTTTTGAATAAGGGTAGCTCATAGATTCATCATGGTATCCTAGGACAAAAGACCTCAGAAAACCAGGTTTCATAGCTTAATTTTTTTTGAAAAATAGAAATCTACGTTGACCTCAACCCAACTCAACTCTATTAGTGCATCGATTTCTAATCTACACAAGTATAATATTGCTTCGTCTTGTTCTCGATACAACTTCATATCTGCATTAACTTCTTATCAACATAACCAGGTCTCTAATTCTAATCGAAGTAACTTTCAAGTGCACACTAAACACTAAACAAAATTCATGTTGAATTATTTCCTAATTCTTATACACATATGTATAACTGTAATTACTATAATAAATTAGGATGTGATGCTAAAGGTTGTTGGTTTACTAGACCAACAATTGGGTTGCTCAAAAGAGAATAATCAATGGAACATTATTGATTCAGTAGAAACACATTCATGAGATGAAGATTCTAATGATGATACTAATATCACAATCTAAGACTCATCACATAATCAAGCGCAAGATGCTGAACCAATAATTACCGAAGAAGATGTTATTGAAGAAGTCACTCCAATCCTTTATGTAAGTAGAACTAATCCTGAGAGAATAAATCTCAAGAATCATCCCCCTTTCTCAAGTGATAGGAGATATGATAATTAGTTTTTAAACAAGAAATAAACTATCAAATGAATTCATGCTTCAATATTTCCTACCCCAATTTGAACAAAAGAAGTTTGTAGAAGCAGACAATGATCTCCATTATCCTATTGCTATTGAAAAGGAGCAAACTCAATTTGAAAGGAAGAAGGTCTGGACTTTAGTAGACAATCCTAAAAGTTACCCAATCATTGGAAATATGTGGGTATATAAAAAAAATTTGGATTCTAGTGGAGTTATCATCATGAACATGACAAGACCTATTTTATAAGGTTATAGGCAAGAAGAAGGCATATATTATAATCAGACTTTTTCACCAATAGCTATATTGGATGCTATTAAATTATTTTATTCTTATTTTCCATACATGAATATCAAAGTGTATCAAATTAATGTCAAGTGTGTTTTTCTCTATGACACACTACAAGAAGAGGTGTAGTGAAACAACCTCTAGGTTTTATCAATCCTAATTATCCCTCATATATTTATAGATTAAATACTGCACTTCATAGTCTAAAGTATGCTCCAAGAGCTTGATATGAGTCCATATCCATTTTCCTTCTAGAGCATTCTTTTAAAATAGGAAAGGTGGATAAGACATTCTTTACTAGAACACAAAATCATGAACTATTTTTTGTGCAAATATATGTTGATGATATCATATTTTGCTTAACAGATCCAAAAGTTTGAAAATGATTTACTGACCTAATGCAATCTAGATTTAAAATGAGTAGCATTGGAGAACAATCTTATTTCCTTGGTCTCTATGCATGACAAAGTGATAAAGGCATTTTCATATATCAATCCATGAATACAAAAGAGCTTATCAAGAAGTTTGGATGGAAAGTGCCTACACTATGAAAACTCTTGATGCAGTGGCCTGGCTCTTATACGGCGGCCCACTGACAAGATGCAGCCCAAGCACCCCACCCATGACCGCGCCTATTCTAAGCGTGGCGAGATTTTGGGGCGAGGTCTCGAACCCAGCCCCTTGAAAAAGGGCTTTCCTAACAGCTCTCATCACCAACTGAGCTGCAGCTCAGTTGGTGATGAGAGCTGTTAGGAAAGCTCTTTATCAAGGGGGCTGGGTTCGAGACCTCGCCCCAACATCCCGCCGCGCTGAGAATAGGCGCGGTCATGGGTGGGGTACTTGGGCTACAGCCCGATAGTGGGCCACCGTATAAGAGACAGGCCACTGCATCAAAAAAGTGCACTTTTTTGATGCAGTGGCCTAGCTCTTATACGGTGGCCCACTGCCGAGCTACAGCCCAAGCACCCCACCCATGACCGCAACTATTCTCAGTGCGGCGGGATGTTGAGGCAAGGTCTCAAACCCACAACCCCTTGATAAAGAGCTTTCCTAACAGCTCCTATCACCAACTGATCTGCAGCTCAGTTGGTGATAGGTGCTGTTAGGAAAGCTCTTTATCAAGGGGGTTATGGGTTCGAGACCTTACCTCAACATCCCGCCACACTGAGAATAGGTGCGGTCATGGGTGGGGTACTTGGGCTGCAGCCCGGCAGTGGGCCACCGTATAAGAGCTAGGCCACTGCATCAACTGTCATGTATACCAATGTTGTGATTGATAGAGATGAATTAGGACAATCTATTGATCAAAAAACATAGAGCAATCATTGGATTTCTTTATTATCTCGCTGCTAGTATTCTATATATTATGTTGCCACGTGTGTATATGCAAGATTCCAGGTAGACCCAAATGAGTCTCAATTGAATTCAGTCAAAGGAATTCGAAGATATCTAAAGGGTACTCCTGAACTTGGCTTGTGGTATCTAACTAATACTTAATTTGAGTTACTGGGATACTCTAATGTAGATTATGCACATCATAGGCTAGATAAGAAGAGTACCTTTAGGACCTGTCAGTTACTAGGTGCTAGAGTAATTTCTTTGTTTAGTAAAAAGCAAACTTCAATATCTACATTTACAACTAAATCTATGTATATAGTTGCTGGAAGTTGTTGCTCACAGATACTGTGGATGCAAAACGAATTACTTGATTATAATTTTTCTATTAAATACACAATAATAATTTGCAAGTTCTTTAGTACAGTTTAAATTGCATCAAATCTAGTGCTTCACAGTAGGTCTAAGCACATAGAAATAAGACAGCATTTCCTCATGGACAATATAGAAAAATTAAGATATCCTTTCAATATGTGTTTAATAAAAATCTAAGGGCAGATATCTTCATAAAGCCTCTTAATGAAATCAAGTATTTGTTTTTCATCAATTTCATAAGAATGCTTGATGAAGCTTAGTATAATTTATTATAATACATGTTTAATATATTTTCTTTGAAACATAATTGCTGGAAAAATAACAAAAGTTTTAAAAAAATCGAAGTCTTTTTTCGATACAACGTCGAGTTCTACTCGATGCATCGTCAAGAGTAGACTGATCATGAAAACTTTAAAAATATTCAACACAATATTGATTTCTAATATATGCATGTGTCTACAAGATGTCTGATAGTATTATTTGATACTATGTCGAATATAATTCGAAAAAACGTTAGCTACTCGAGAACGTGCAGAATTCCTTTTTGACATTCCAAAGACCAATTTTGGCACATTGCGTCGACCTTTTTTTTTCCAAAAATATGTTAATTTGTGCCCTAACTTTTGATGTATGGTGCCCTTATACCAGAAATTTATTATAATTTTTTATGCTTTCAAACTCTTCATCTTCCCCGCTCTATATTCCTTCTTCTCATTCTCTATTGTTTGGTAAGTCTTTTATAGCTACAACAATAGATCTAATGCCATCTGAGTCAGAAAATCATGATTCAATAAACAAAGGTGTGAAATTATTAATCTCAGAATTCTCCTCTCATTTTATTATCTTCTTATATGACTGCTCTAATAATATTGATATACTACAAAATTGATTGAATGATCTATTATGATCTCAATATGAGCTCGAACACCAGATCATTCAATATCAAGTTTTTATAGTGGACTTTAAATTCATATTCAAGGATCTAAAGAAGGGGGAGAATCGTGTTTGCCATAGGAATTGTATTTAGGATAATATTTTTGAAAATGATGAAATTCTATAGTCAAAGGAAGGTGTAAAATTTATGATACTATTAATACCATGTTTTCCCCAAAGAAATCATCTTCTGTTTCTTAGGGGGAGCCGAATAACGAGTATAAATTTCTCACTATTTTGCCAAAGTCAGCATCTGTTGTGGTGATTTCTACATGATAAGAGGTGTCTATCAATTAGGGGTATCTCATTTTAGATGATATAGAACTTCAAAAGAGAATGAAAGAACACAGGATGTGGGCGAACTCTCCTGTACCGGAGTCTCCAAGACCAGTGACCCCTGGGATACTCTCTCAAATTGAATCAATTATAATTTTTAATGAAACATTATCAGTGCTAAAAGAGGTTGTAATATAAGATATTCTGCCTCCTCCTCCCGAAAAGATGAAATTACATGTACCCGTTTCAAAACATGCTTTAAGAAAAGACTAGTAGAACCTTCGCCAATATGGAAAAGGTTTAAAAACACAGAAAATAATAACATAAAGGATAAATCATACATGAGCAAATTTCTAAAAGTTGAAATCCCAGAGAATATAACAGGAGTGTATGAGGATTCTGAGCATGAAAATCTGTTTAGAAAATTAGAGAAAGTGAGAGAACCGAATATGAAGCTCTTATGAAGGAGACAACAAATAGGATGAAGGTTTTTATTAATAAAATCAAGAAAATGAAAAATAAGGAGGGTCTTCTCATTGAATAATCAGTCATAATACCTTACACAATCTTTGATCAGACTGGCTATGCTAAGAAAAAGCCTCAAGCATAGATTATTGAGACAGCATGGCAACTTCACTAAGGATATCTTAGTTTTGTTCAATGTGGTCATATGTCTTATCAAAAGGAAAGTGAGAAGAAAAACATTTTGCGAAATATTCAGCACTTGTTGTTTAAGATCTAGATTCAAAACATTTAACTAAAGACCCTCAAAGGACTGAGTCTCCTAAGATCAAATTTGATATGATAAATGAATTATTAATAAGATTCATGAGTCTTACCTTTGAAGGCAATACGACTTATCCTAATGTTGAGATAGAGATTAAAATTCTTTTTAAGGTATACAATGACATACAAGGCCATCCACATAAGGAAAAATCAGCACATTTTGACTACGTTGAAAAGACTTCAATGAGGATGTATATTTCTATATCTGAATTTTTTAAAACCATCAAATAAATTTATTACACCTGATTATCTCTCTAATGCTATTTGTATAGGAATTGAGTTTGGATCTTGACAATAGATATTTATATTTATCATGTTTCTTTAAATTATTCTTATTTTCTCTTTATTTATGATGCAGTAAAATCACTTTAAATTTCTATAAAATTTGTTAAGCAAAATAGGGGGAGATTGATGGGAAAAACCATAGATTTAACTTTACAAATTATTTATAAGTGATTTTGTATCCTGATGTATATTGAGGGTAATTTTCTCATTAGTGTCCTAGAGAGTCATTCTAGTAAATGCTCAAAAAAGTTAATTTTAAGTCAAGAAGAAAATCAGCTTAGTTAGAAATGCGTCGACTAGAAGTCGATGCAACGTCGACTTGAAGTGACATATATCTGACTAAAATTTGAAAGATCATCATCTATGCATCTTCAAAGAAAAATCCCACAAAAGCATTGATATGTAATTGACATAATATCAATTTCTAAGTTATGTTGACAACCTCTTATTCTAAGGCAAAATTTGACGCATCTTTAGATAGAACTCGATGTAACGTCAACATTCATTCAGAAAGTAAACTTCATAAAATTTATTTTGGATTTATTTGAAGATTATGATTATGGAATTTATTCAAATCTTTAGAGCTGTTAGAAGAATACTAAAGGAAATAAATTTTTACAGAATTTTAGAATTAAGCATTAGCAAGAAATTTGTAGTGACTGCCACGATTATTGAAGAACATTTTAGAAAGATTTTATTGGATATTATTTAATTTCTTATAAAGGCAATCATCAAAAGGAACCATTTTAAAATACATATTTTCAAATTTTAAATGATGGTGATATGATATAGATACAAGTAAGATATAATATTCAAACAGAATTGGGATTCTCCTTCTCTTCCTCGAACACAGACATTTTTGTAAGTGGATTAGAGCATGCGGTCCTTGTTTATTATTTGTCAAGGATTAATAAATTTCAGAAGATCCAATCCACTTATGTGCCAAGGAATAGTCAGATATATTTTTGAAGGAGGATTCACATCATAAGAAAAATTCTACATCTTCTCCTTATATTCCACTCCTGCAATTTGTGAATAGACTTTTTATAGTCCATCTTGAATGATTCATCTATTGGTTAGATCACCTTATAAAAGAAAATATTGTGTGTTTCTTAGAGTCTCCTTATCAAAATACTCTAACAATGGTTCTAATAGTAACCTTTTCAAAAGTCTCAGGCACTGATATGAAATTCCTCCTGAAATGGTAAAATAATGGTTGTACTTAGCTTTTATGAAACCACTCTAGCACTTATGTTCATCTGTGCCGTGTATTTTCTGCATTTTCTTTTATTTTATTTCCTTCATTTACTTTTGCAATACAATTCTTAATTGTTGTTGTGTGTTTTAAGGATGCTTGTTTGAGTTTGTCAAAATCCAGTTAAAATTTTAACTAATAGTTTTAAATCTCTATTCACCCCCCCCCCCCCCCCCCCCATCTAGATAATAATCACAGGCTTAACTATTCACATCACAAGTCCAGAGCCTGTTCTCAAACTGCTCCTATGAACACCAGAAAGTCTTTGTTTTTTTTACTTTCAAGTACGCATAATCAAATAGTTGTCCTGTCACCCTCTCTAAAATTCAAAGACAAGTGGACTCAAGTAAACTACTGGAATTGGTCGGCTCCAAATCAGCCCCGTATTTCTTTTCCTTTCCTAGTTTTCCCACCTTAAAATTCTAGCCATCTTTGTTATTGGTTTTATTTCAACTGTTTGTTCCTTTGGCTCACTCTTGAATTAATGCAGTTTGGTTCTGCGGGCTAGAAGAGAGCTAAACAACCCACAACAACATGGTAAAAGGAATTGTTGATTCTGGAGAAAAAATAGTATTTTGTGGAAAATGAATTTCCAATATTTGGTATAAGTCAAAATAGGGTTTGTCCTTTGCCTTTGCACTAGAGCTAACTCCAAATAAATATATCTCAAACATCATTTTTTCGAGTAGTGTTTGGATATATCACATTAAATCATGTTAAAAAGTTTGAAGAAATAGTTCCTTACTCTGATAACAACTCTTTTTATGTATGTGAATTAATAAGGAGATTAAGACCAAAGTTTGATCATGTTAAACTTACATTTCTAAGCCTTAAAATTGTCCATTACACATTCTGCATTAATATTATTGTGGGTTGCTTAGTACTCTACTAGACTGGATAAATCTAGCTGCCTTGAGAGTGCGCAAAGCGCAAACTGTCAAAACAAAAATTAATAGCAGAACAATATGGAATTTTACTTGGAAAAACTAGGAAAAGGAAAACCATGAGGTCAGTATTGTGCTAACTTAAACGACTAGCTTGTAGGCGATTATAATAGTTTGAGCTCTTGGGACAGTGATAAGCTACTACTCCTTTTACAAGTATTCTTAAGAAAGGAAGAAAAGTAACAAAGGATTTCATGACTCTTGCAGTGGAGCTCTTTGGAGTAGATTCTTAAGTGGGTGTTATCACGATTAAAGGGATGAATATGAGAGATGTCAAAACAAGAACTAAGTAGAATAACTGTTAGAGTGAAAACAGAGCAGTAGAGCTTTCAGAGTTAGAACAGAGCAGGAGAGTTATTAGAGTCAGAACTGCATAGGAGAGCTTTTAGAGTACGAAGTCTTCACTAGAAACTTTAATGCTCTGTCTTCACAATTAAATGCATGTCTTCAATTGAAAGATTGAAGGCCTTTAATAGTATCGCTGGAGGGCATCATTAATTGTATTCTTTGGAATTTTAGTGGAAAAATAGGATCATATAATTCAGGACACTATTATTTCAATTTTTCGAAAATGTCTGCCATGCCCCCTAGGCAGCTCGATTTATTCAGTAGGAATCAGTATGTATTTTAGTGAGACAATGATGGACAAAATAGTAACGATAGTGGTGTGGGTAGTGAGAGAGTGGCATATAGGAGGGAGGAACGAGATGTTAAATCAGATAGAGAAATAGATGCAGGAATGATCAAGTACATAGTAGAGCTGATGATTTTTCATTGCAAAAAATCAATCCCTATTTATAGAGAGGGAATGAGGATACAAACAATGCCTGGGAAATAGAAGCTAAATGCTGCAATATTGCTGCATGACTCAGGCACATAGAACAAAGCATGTATAATAATAAGACAAGGCCTAGATTACTGATTATTATAATGTTCTGCTTATAAAAAGACAAGCAGTATATTATAACAATCCCCTCCTTAATCTAGGGCTTGTCGGTGCTCCTGTCTTCGTCTTCTCCTTTCCTGATGATGCCAAGCTGACGCCGAAAGCTCTTAAATTTTTCAACTGGGAGAGCTTTAGTCATTCCTTCTGCGAGTTGTTCATTTGTGTTGCAATACTTTACCTCTATCTCCTTTTCTTCAATCAATTCTCTTACATAGTGATGGCGAAGTTGAATGTGCTTGGTTCTGTTGTGAAAAACATGGTTTTTGCAGTTCTCTGAGTAGATTGCTGAGCCAAACTGCCTCCTTTGAGGCTTCTCCTATAGCAACATATTCCGCTTCGGCGGAAGAGAGAGCAATACTTTTCTATTTTCTGGAGTTCCATGATATAGACATTCCTTTTAGCTGAAAAACAAAGCCACTTGTGCTTTTTCTACAATCGACAGAGCCGACCCAATCGCTGTCTGAAAAACCAATTAATTCTTCGTCTTCTTCCCTTTCTCTTTTCTCAAAAATAACTCCGTGTTCTTGAGTTCCTTGTAGATATCGCTGGATGCGTTTTACTGCCTTCATGTGAGCAATGCTGGGATTACTGGAGAATCTTGATACCATGCCCACAGCGTGTTCGATATCAGGTCTAGTGTTGGTAAGATAAATCAAAGCACCAACAACACTCTGGTATGCTTCTGCATCAAATTTTTCTTCTCCATCTTCTTTTTTAAGTTTTTCTCCGGTTGCCATGGGAGTTGCCACTGGTTTACATTCATTCATACCAAATTTCGGAAGAATTTCTGAGATGTATTTTTGCTGATGAACAAAAATCCTGCCAGGTAACTGATCAATTTGAAAACCCAAAAAATACTTCATTTGGCCTAGATCACTCATCTTGAATTCTTGTTTCATGATGGACTTGAATTCCTCAATTTGTTGTAAGTTAGAACCCGTGACTAAGAGATCATCCATATATATTAATACCATAATAAAATTATTATTTTCATGCCATTTGATGTAGAGAGAGGCTTCATAAGGACTTCTTGTGTACTCACATTGCTTCAGATAGGCATCAATCCGCTCATTCCAGGCGCGAGGTGCCTGTCTCAGACCATAGAGGGCTTTTGTCAATTTGTTGACCTTATCTTCTTCTCCATTTTGTATGTATCCATCAGGTTGATGTACATACACATTTTCATGCAATTTTCCGTTAACAAATGCAGATTTAACATCGAGTTGGTGGATTTGTAATTTGTGATATGCGGCAAATGCGATAACCAAGCAGATTGTCTCCATATGGGCTACAAGAGCAAATGTTTCAGTAAAATCTCTACCTGGTTTTTGTGAGTATCCTCTTGCAACAAGTCTTGCTTTCCTTCTTTCTACTTCTCTTTTCTCATTCAATTTCAGTTTATAGATCCATTTAACTCCAATAATTGGTTGGCTTGGCCTTGGGACAAGTTCCCAGGTATCGTTTTTGTTGATCATTCTTATCTCCTCATCCATTGCTTCAATGCAAGGATGCTGAGATGCTGCTTCACTAAAAGAGGATGGTTCTGTGCACATTAATGCAACATTGCATGCTTCATATATTTCTGCTAATGATTTGTATTTCTTTGGCGATGAAGATTATCCCCGTGATGTTCTGAGCCAGTGGAAGATTTTTGGGTAGATGATGAGTCACCTTGAAGGTGTTCTGTGCTTAGAGGACTGGTCGGTTGTGCAAGATCATCAGCTAAGGTGTCTTGTACATCATCCTCCTCAAACCCAAGGCCAAGAGGACTCTGATCCTGAATAGAATCATCCCATGTCCAATAGCTTTCTTCATCAAATATTATATCCCTACTAACAAACAATCTCTTTGACACTGGATCGAATAATCTGTATCCCTTTGACTCACTGCTATACCCAATAAATATGTGTTTTTCTCCCTTAGCTTCAAGTTTATCTCTGTTGACATTGGATGGTAAGGAATAAGCTATGCTTCCAAATATTTTTAAGTGATGAAGATTTGGTTTTCTTTTATACCACATTTCATAGGGAGTTGATTTCACCAGGGAACTAGTAGGTGCTCTATTTAATATGTATATGGTTGTACTCATGGCTTCCCCCCAAAACTCCTTTGGTAATTTTTTGTACTGAAGAAGGCACTTTCCCATTTCCACAACTATTCTGTTCCTCTTCTCTACAACTCCATTTTGCTGGGGTGATTGGGGTACAGTCAGCTGACGTTTAATCCCATTTGACTCACAGTAGGAGAAGAATTCTTTACTTGTAAACTCCCCTCCTCTGTCTGTTCGAATGTTTTTTATCATGAATTCTGTCTCCTTTTCAACTGTTTGTTTAAATTTGGTGAAGTGGGCAAAAGCTTCTGATTTTTGAGATAAAAAATATATCCACATCATACGTGAATAATCATCTACTATGAGATGGTAGTATTGATTACCTGACCATGTTGTTGTAGATGTTGGCCCCCAGATGTCAATATGAATAAGTTCAAGATGGTGCTTAGCTCTCCATATGTTATGGCTAGGAAAAGGAACTTTATGAATTTTGTTGAGAGCACAAATTTCACATATCTTGCTCCCTGTTATGCTGCCTTGAATACCAGTGGAAAGAGTTTGAAGTTTTTGAAGATTGACAAAATTCAGGTGTCCACACCTGTGATGCCATAGCTCTGAAAGTTCTGTGCATGTGGCAGTGTTTACTTGAAACTTCTATAGATTACCATGCTTCTCAATCTTCATGTGAAGAGGAAAGATCTGGTTATGAGACATTTGAATTGTTGCAATACTTTTGCCATTTTTCTTATCTTGTATTCTGCACATTTCTTTGTCAAATATCAATTTGTATCCTTTTCTTAGCAGCTGGCCTATACTGAGCAGATTTTGTGATAGAGCTGGAATAAACTGCACATCATAAATGTGATTTATTGTTCCATCTTTGAGTCTAACAGCCACAGTCCCCTTTCCTTCTATGTTTTTACTATTGCCATCTCCCAAAATAACTTCTGCCTTACTAGTTTCATCCAGAGAAATGAAATCATCCTTACTATTGCACATATGATTGGAACATCCACTATCTAGGAACCACACATCACTGTCATAATTTTCTTCTTTGAGGCATGAGAGAAATAGAGATTCTGGATTTGAAGAAAAATTTTCTTCTTCCTTTGGTTTTGAATCTCGATACCAGCAATCTTTTGGGAGATGGAGATGTCTCTTACACTTTTTGCATTTTGAATAGCAGTCTTTTGTATAGTGAGTGTTTTTGTTACACAATCTACAATAAGGCACATTCTCCTTCTCATCTCCTATTCTTTCTCTTGTTCCTTGGTTCCAAAATGGTGAGACATTTTTTGTGGGATTAACATATACTTTGCTATGAAAAGCCTGTTCAAGATTAGGTTCCTTTTTCTTCATCCGCGCCTCATATCCTAATAACGAGCTCATGAGGTCACGCACAGGTATTTTTGTGATGTCCCTTGCTTCTTCAATGGCAGCCACTACATGTTCAAGTTTTGATGATAGACTATTGATAATCTTTGATACTGCACGTTTTTCTGGGAGCTCATCACCAAAAGTTCGAATCTGGTTAACGAGAACAGTGGTTTTTGATATATATTGTTGAATGCTTTCTCCTTCTTTCATGTTTAAGTTGTCAAACTCTCTCCAAAGTTGTGTTAATCACATAGAAATAACTCTTTCATTACCTCTGTATTCAGCTTTTAAAAGGTCCCAAGCTTCCTTAGATGTTTCTTCATTAATAATAAGAGGTAAAATGGATATCCCGACTCCTTGCTGGATACACAGGACAACTTTAGCATCCTTTTTTTGGTTTTCCAGAACAGTTTGGATGTCTAATGTTTCACTCTTATCTTTTGCAGATTTCTCTGGAAGGGGTGAGTATCCATTTTGCATAAGATCACAAAGTCCTTGTGAGATGAAAAAGATCTTCATTTGTTTGCTCCAATAATCATAAGAATCTCCCTCAAAAATAGGAATTCCAGTGGAAGTATAAATAAAAGTTTGATTGCTAGATGAGGAAGCCGTATGATGAGATCCAGAAAATAGAATCACAATAATGATTCAAAGGTTGAGAAAGGATCGCTGATGGCACGAGCCATCGCCTCTGATACCAAATGTTAAATCAGATAGAGAAATAGATGCAGGAATGATCAAGTACATAGTAGAGCTGAAGATTTTTCATTGCAAAAAATCAATCCCTATTTATAGAGAGGGAATGAGGATACAAACAGTGCCTGGGAAATAGAAGCTAAATGCGGCTATATTGCTGCATGACTCAGGCACACAGAACAAAGCATATATAATAATAAGACAAGGCCTAGATTACTGATTATTATAATGTTCTGCTTATAATAAGACAACAAGTATATTATAACACGAGAGGTATACACTCGCGATAAGTTCACAAGGTCACATAATGCACGCGGGTGTTTGCATAAGGCCTACTCTCGTACGCACCCTCACAATTGCTTGCGTGTTGTAGAAGTGGTCTGTTTGCGGGATCTTGAATGCAGGAACTGATCCTGCGAGGTCACGAGCTTGCGTAGTTGAGTAGGTCTACTTCAGTGATCTGTTAGAGGTTATAATCTTGAAAAAAGCTAGTTTGATTAAGACAATATTAAGGAAAATCCAATCAGATGACACAAAATTTTAAGGGGTCATGAATTATTCAAAATGAGTCCAAAAATTTTATACTCAATTCTGCATCCTTCATTGGGAATTTTTTTAATAATTCATCTTGCATGGCTTAATCATCCAGGTCGTTGATTTTAATCATTGAGCCATGGGTTAATATTTACCGCCTGAAGTTTGGGGATTTGTTGTTTATATATAAAATAACCTCTGCCCATTTTCTTGAGATCTTAATGCTAATTAGAATGGAGACTATATGACTTTTGCGCCAAATATATATTGTGAGTTTTTCTTCTCTCTTAGGAAATCTATCCTGTGAGAGCAGAGTGGAATGATCTATAAATTCCACAAGCGCACTTCATTATTTTCAAAGAGTCTCTAACATGATTTTTGAGAGAGCTAGAGTATCACCAAGAAAGAACTTTTTCACCTTGTCCCCCGCAAGCATGGTGAGGGAGAGATTCATCAATGATGTTTTAAGGGGGAGGAAAGTGTGTGATGAGGCAGGATGCATCACGTGGGGCGAGGATAAATGACACAAATGGCATAGGCACTTGCCCTAAATTCGATGTGTGTGGTATACAGTGAAAGTGTGAATTCTTAATACTCAGAGAATTCTCTAGATGGGGTGAATAGAGATTATCAAATATTACTTAATGAGGTTACTAGTTTTAATTAGGACAGAATTTGCATTCACGGTATTTTATCAATGTTATTGTAGTAAATATAAATGACAAGTTGTAAATATTCTTATTTTATCCTTTCTTTTCATTAAAATGTTTTTTTGTATATATTCTTCTAACTTAGCTTTATTTTGTTTTCTAAAATTTTTTGCAGAAATTGGTGAATTTTCAAAGTAAATGACCGTGTCAATTGGGTCACGCCCGTGACCGGGCCATGTCACTTTGATTCTAGTGGAAAACTGTCGCCTGCAATGGAAAAATTAAGTCACGCACACGTCCAGGTTGATATGCCTGTGTCAATTCAATGCCCCGTATCGACCCACTCAACGCCTCCAACCAAGCAATCAATGCCTTCAGCCAAACACTCAACGCATCCAGCAAGCCAAGTACTTAATGCCTCCAGCAAGGCAAGGACTTGACGCCCCAGTCACGACCTCTACAGTGTCCGGTCATGCTCGTGACCGCCTCGACTTCTCCAACAAGCCAAGATTTTGGCTTCCCCAGCAATCCAAACAAGCTCGTCAGCCAGTCACGCCCCGCGACACGCCCGTGACCATGACATGGCTCGTACTCGAAGCTTCCAGAACCAAGCCAGCTCATCGAATTTCGACTTCTACAAAATGATAGCTAGTCATGCTCCCCTGTCATTCCTGTGGCCAGGGGACATGTAACTTCGTTTTTATTGCCTATAAATTAAACTTTTTTGTATGTACCAATGGTTCAGTTTTTTTGGACCATTTTGGTGTAAGTGGGCTGCATAAGTGGGATTTGTGCTATGTAAGGACAACTTTCTCCCTCCCTCTTTATGTTTGTTTTAACTTTTTATAACCCTTCTTTTAGCTTAATTAAATGTGTTAGTTTTTGCCTCCTTACCTTGTATTGGATTTCATTTGGGTGCGTCACTTGCCTGTTCTCTTTATTCCTTGTCTTTCCCTGTCTTTCTCATTAATATGGGTGCGTGTGTTTATGATAGTAATTTGTTTTGTTTTTATGTTTTCATAGTTAATTTTACTTAGTTTTTTGTTCTGGGTTTTCTTATAATTAGTTAGTGTTATAATAGCTTTTGTCATCATTTTCCTTAGCTTAGTTGCTTTTTAAATTGCTTTGTATTCATTCTTATGGGTTTATAAAAGAGTTTTTAATGTGTTTTTGTTTTTTTACTTAGTTTCTCTTTTAGACTGTAAAACGTTTTGTACCTAAAATCTTTTTTTCCACTTTTTATACTCTTTTATGAAGTTATAAGAATGAAAAAGTAATTAATTAAAATTATAGAAACCCTTTGTTTTTCCTTTTATTATTAAAGAAACCTATTACTCTTTCTATCTTTTTTTGTCTTTTTATTTCTTTTTCGTAAGTTCTAGGTGTAGAAATGTTGTTATTTTAATTTTTAGATAACTTTGTTTTTCTTTTTTTGTAGTGTGTGTGAGTGTATGAGTTAGGTTTTATTTTTTGCTTTCATTTCAAGTTTTTTTCAATTCATGTAGTGTGTGTGTGTGTGTATGAGTTAGTCTTTATTGCATTCCTTTAATGCTTTCTTTTACGCCTTTCTCAATTTTATGTAGTGTGTGTGTTTGTGTGTGTATGAGATAACTTTTATTACTTTCTTTAAATAATGAAGAGTGTGTGTGTATGAGATTAGTCTTTCTCTTTCTTGTAACTTAGTTTCTTTTTGTTAACTTAGTTTACTTTCTGCAAATCACATTTATTTTCCGTCTACTCGTTTGGGTAGGACTCGCATTTATTTCCTGCCTACTCATTTGAGTAGGACTTGCATTTATTTTTCACCTACTCGTTTGAGTAGGACTTGCATTTATTTCTCGCCTACTCGTTTGAGTAGGTCTTGCAATTTCAATTATGTATTTTTATTTTTTGTAACTTAGCTTTTTTCCTTTATGATGGCTTTGATGACTGCATGCATTCTCTATTTAGCTAGCTTTTCCTTTTTTTCTAACGTCTTTTTATTTCTTGTCTTTTTTTAACCCTTCAGCGCTTAGTTTAGAACTCACGCCTCACCAAACTCATAATATGTTCCCATCCCAATGAGTGCCTAATCGCTCTTAGCCCTCGGTATCGAAGAGCATTGGGACATAAAAATCTTTTTAAATAATTAAAGGTCTACTTTTTCACTTTAATTAAAGCACTTAAGGTTTACCCCAGGTATAAGACGCGTAAAATCACATATCGATGTGCGACCTCAATTTCCGTTATCCATATGCTAGCTAGATGAGAGGTCGTGCATATGGACAGATCACCCTTGGGTAAAAAGAATTTTCGCACTAAACCTCGAGAGAGGAGGAGCAGAATTCTTCCAAATTAGGTTCCCCCCAATAGCGGGGTTCTTAGCATAAAGCGGGCATTAAGAGTAATCCCCTGACGAATGAGAGCTCGGTCGAATAGTCTTATTGTTCATGTGAGCGATAGTCCTAGAGATAGGTGAGCTCATACTTGTGGAACCTCTACGGACAAGTTCCCTTTAATTAATTTGAAACTTAGGATCTCTAGTTATGTTAAATTAATTTATTCCTAATGTAATTCGATACCGAGCTTTATTTCTTCATTGATCTTTTCCTGTCTCTTTTCTGTGTCTTTTTTGCCGCCTTAGCTAATCTTACACCCTTATTTTTAGGTAAGATAATAGTCCCCCCGGGAGGAGTAGAGATAATCAGCATGCCCCAAGGATTTATACGACCTTGATATTCCCCATGAATATCATGTACAACTCATGATAGGTGCACTTGTCTCCTTTCGTTAATACTCGATTTTAACTCCCTTCACGAAATTCAAACCCCGCATTACTAATTAAATAGAGATCGGGCATCGTGGAGAACATCAATAAACATAGTACAATAAGAAATCATAAACAAACACAATCATATAAGACACCAAAACTATAGTGATTCTCAAAAATATGGGTACATCCACTCTTCTACCACTTTTATAGGAATACAGTATCCAAGTGTCGGAGTCTTTTGATAAGGAGAGTCTTATAACCAACAAATAGATCTTTTGATAAGGAGATCTTGAACCAACACCAGGTCTTTTGATAAGGAGATCTTAAACTACTGACTAAGTCTTTTGAAAAGAGGGCTCTTAAAACCAGTGACTGAAAGTTTTTAATTCCAAGGTAGGTAAACACCTAGGGGGGTGCGTGAATAGGTTTTTGTAATTGTTTTGATTTTTTAACCATTATATGTGTATGCTATGAGTAGTGATTTAGTTTCTCTTGCTTTCAAGACAATCACACAGATGACACAATAGTTTTATAGTGGTTCCCCAGATTATGGGAACGTCCACTTTCCCTCCCACCTTTCTAACAGTGTATTAGACAAGGCACTTCTCCAAAGCTCGACTCCTAAGAGCTTACAACACAGATACCGCAGGATCTCTCAGTCTCCACCAAGACCTACATTTCAGGCACAAAGCCCTACCTCAGAGCAAGCTTGCTCCTACAACTCAGTGATCAAAAGATCACCTACCTCAGACTTGAACACAAGTCCTACAGCTTAGACTTTGGAGGTTAGCCCGACAACTCAGAGAGGATGACTCTCCCACAGCTCCGGCATAAGGCCCTACCTTAGATCCAAGACTGGATCCTACAACTCAGGCACAAAAGCCATACCTTAGAGAGAATGACTCTCCTACCTCAGGTAAACATCCATAACTTAGGCAAACAACCCTAAACTCAGGAAAACAACCCTGCACTCAGATCCATACAGGTATCCAACCTCATATCAATAAATGATCCTACACTCGACCTTTATAACACAAGCTTACACTCAGATCCAAAAGGATCCTACAGCTCAGATCTATGACTGGATCCTACAGAGAGAATAGAGTTGTTTGTGTTAATTTAACACCTAAGAAATTTCTCTATGCCTTCTACTTCCTGAGCTTAGACTAACTCAACCATACCTTCCTGGACTGTGATAAACTCAGCCATATCTTCTTGTCAGCAACAAGAAATAAGATCTTTAGAAAACTGCGGCGTGTGATGGAAGTGACTCAGAAATAAGTTTCTAAACTTATTGATGAAGACAGACGATTTGACTATTCTTGTGTTGTTCAATCAGCTAACCTGCACTGCAGAAATCTGAAAGCTCTGCTTCTTCTTTATCAGAATCTTTTTTGAACTTGCTGTAGCATGTGAAAATTACTACAACTAACTTGCTAGAACTTTTAGTTCAACTGCTATCACTTCTTGCTTCAAGCTCGACAACAATAGTGAGGAAGAAAATAAAGTTTAGCCGCAATTTTTAAAAATGAGTAAACCCTAAAAGTTAAATTCCATCTCCCGATCAAGTCCCTTTTATCTTCTGTCGATTAATGGCTCCAAGAAGTAATGAGGACAACCTGTGGTTGTTGGCTTCAACTTGATTTAACGGAAGAAGACATACAGTAGGCTTTCGATGACATTTGTCGTGTTCTGTAGCTTTCCCGCAACTAATATGAACTCTGTTGACTTTTGTTGACTTTTAGTGATGTCAGTATCTGTGGACTTAGCCAAATTCTCAGATTCAATCCATGTGTTTAGTGTGTTGAGTGAACGACCTTCACTCAACAAATTTGGACTTAGCAAAAGAAACTGGATAGCTAGGCGTTGCGTGCGTTAAGTGAACCTTTATCACTCAATGCATCTAGACTTAGCCAAACTTTCTTCCTCTACTAGGCGTTGAGTGCGTTGAGTGAGCTATCCTCACTCAATGCATCTGGACTTCGATAGATTTTTTTTGTCTAACACTTCTTAAGATTTGAATGACCATTGCTCTGTCGACGCTTTCCTATTGGGGAACTGAGTGAGTTGACCTCACTCAACGCTTTTGCACTTAGCCAGAATTCTTCACAGATTCTTCAAACGTTTTGACTACTTGAGCTTCACTAAACGCTTCCTTCTTCAGGCATTGAGTGAGCTGTCCTCACTCAACGATTCTGGACATAGTTAATTTTTCTTCTTATTAGTGTTGAGGCTTTGGCAGACTCAGTTTTACTCGATGCCTCTTATTATATAGAATTGAGTGAACTGCCTTCGCTCAACGACTATGGACTTAAATACAAAACTGCTTTGCAAACTGCTGGGCTTTGACTGTCCACACCTTACTCAGTGCTTTTTGGCATTTGGCGTCGAGTGAACTGGCTTCATTCAACACCTATGGACTCAGCCAAATTTCTTGATTGCCAACATCCTTCTATGATATCTGGCATTTGAGTGAACTGTCTTCAATTAATTCTTGTGTACTTATACAGATTTTTGTCTCTCCACTTCTCTACCTTGGGATCACCTGTCATAATCACTTAGACAACCTGTATAAACTTGTTCTAAGGAACATCCTGTACATAGTCAACTTGAACAACATTTAATAAAAATATGCTCTTAGTATTGATTGTGATGTCTCTTCAAATCTAAGGAATATTAAGGGAAATATTCCCAACAATCCCACCAATTTGAAGAAGGCAGAACACACAATAATACTAAGAAGCATTAAAACATAAAGGTTATTAATTAAATGTAGTTATAAGCTAGAAGATGTAGCTTAACATTTGAATTTACAACATACCACTTGAATGCCAATTCAAGAATCTCACATATCACTTGAACATTTGCTCAAGTAATATTCACTCTTCTCATACCACCTAAAATATATAATATGTACTCTCCTCATACCACCTAAACTATATAATATGTACTCTCCTCATACCACTTAAGACTTATAAAACTTAAATGTAGCACTTTTCTTATACCACTAAAAGAGAGGTGGGAAGGTAATGTGCAATGGCTCATCATGTTGACATTTCATTCCTCAAAAAACTTGATTTTTTTTTTCAATTAATATGCATCTCCCCCTTTCACATCTCTCCCTTTACCAAGTATTGCCTCTACATTGATATCTTCTCCCCTTTCTAGCCTCTTAAAACAATTTAGTTATCTAAAGAGAGAGGTGATAGGATCATGGGAGAATTTATCTCTTGATCCAAGCCTAGTTCCACTATACTAGTGATTAAACTAGTTGACTGAAGAACATACCTCTTGTGTTGATATCATTGATACAACACATCACTACAACCACTTAACACTTAAGTGGTTGATCCACTTGAGCTTGCTGCTATCATTGATCCAATGGAGCTAATGCCACTTGACATTAGTGTTGACATTTCCTCTTCTCCTGCATCAACAGTGTCTTCTTTGCGGCAACAATCCACTATTCAAGCAACTGGACTTGCTCCCACTCAATAGGAGCATCTAGACTGGCTTCCCCTTAATAAGAGCATCTTCTAGCATAATCTCAAATGGACACATGAGTCCATTTATGTCTTGTTATCATAGAGTCAGTTGAAGGACTTGATAGTCTTGATACCACACATAGACGTATCTACCTACAAGAAAAGTAAATCCTGCAACAAAAATAACATTAGGAGCCACTGAATCTATAGCAAGTTAAACATACCCAACTCAAACTTGAAGTTGTTGAACTTGACTTTATTTAGTGGCTTATTAAAAATGTCAGCCACTTGCTTGTATATAGGGATAGACTCAAGACTGATGTCTTCCCTTTCCACATGCGTCCTAATAAAACGATACCTAATCTCAATGTGTTTAGTCCTGCTATGAGGGACAGGATTCCTAGCAATTGATATTGCAGTAGTAGAATCATAATATAAAGGAGTTCTACTTATTTGGAGGTTATAATCTTGGAGCTGATGCTGGATCCACAGCAACTAGGCACAATAGCTACTTGCTGAGATATACTCTGACTCAGCTATTGAAATAACAACACTGGTCTGCTTCTTACTACTCCAAGGTAATAGTCTTCCTCCCAAGAACTGACAGGTGCCAGAAGTGCTTTTCATGTCCTCTTTATAGCCTCCAAAATCTTCATTTGATTATCCTATTAGTTCAAAATCCATATTTTATGGTACCACGGGCCAAAATCTATTGTGCACTTAATATACCTCAAAATCCGCTTTGCAGTAGAGTAGTGAGATTCTTTAGGGCTAGCCTGATACCTAGCACAAACACATGTAGCATACATGATGTCTGACCTACTTGTAGTAAGATATAGAAGGGAGCCAATTATCCCTCTGTACAAAGTTTCATCAATTGGTTTCCCTGCCTTAACTTTGTCTATAAGCATACTTGACCACATTGGATTTTTCATGGTAGAGGCATTCTCCATTCCAAACATTTTAGTTACCTCCCTAGTGAACTTAGACTGTGAAATGGACAACCCATCTTCAGTATATCTTACTTGGATGCCCAAGAAGTACTTAAGCTCACCCATACTGCTCAACTTAAACTTCTTTTGCATAAGTTTATCAAACATCCTACACAGGTTATCATCAGTAGACCCAAATATTATGTCATCTACATATATTTGGGCTAGGATGATCTTGCTCTTAGATTCCCTTAGGAATAGGGTCTTGTCTATCTTCCCCCTTGAGAATTTGTTCTCAATGAGGAAGCTATAAAATCTCTCATACCATGCTCTAGGGGCCTGCTTCAACACATATAGTGCTTTCTTAAGTCTATAAACAAAGTCAGGAGAGTTAGAATCAACAAAACTTGAAAGCTGTTGAACATAGAGTGTTGGATCCCTAGTTGGATTTGGGCTAGGTTCACTAAACTAGGATGTCTGACCCAACATGTATAGCTAGGGTCATATATTAGTTCTAGAGTATAGGTCATGTCCTTAGAGTCTACACTGCATGGACCAGCCATCAACAGACTACAAAATACTCAAGACTTAGAGAAATTTCAAAGACTCGGGAAATGAGTTCGACGTTCGTCGAACTCAGGTCGACGAAAGGAGTGCTCAGCTCGACGAACTCAGAGACAATTCTCTGAGCAGAGCTCGACGAACTTGGTTCTCAGGTCGACGATATATGGACAGTATACTTCAACATTACAAGTCCAGAATTCCATTCTCTATACTCCAGTCGACGAACTTAGTTCTCAACTCGACAATTTCGGGATCATCTACTTCATCATTTATAAGACCAGAAACACTCAAATATTCTACGTCCAGAATTATACTCCAGTCAACAAATTCATCTTCTCAGCTCGACGAACTTAGACCATATTCTTGGCAAGCTTTATCAAGTAGCAGTTATAAGTTCTCAGCTCGACGACACTAGTTCTCAGGTCGACGATTTCTGGATACTTCACTTCAATATTCTAAAGTCCAAGAACCATTACTCTGAACACTAGTCGACGAACTTAAATTCTCAGCTCGATGATCTTGATGCACAGAATTGGTAAGGTTCCAGAGAAAGCAGTTGTCTTTCCTCAGGTCGACGATCTTGGATCTCAGCTCGATGAACAACATTTATCTGGTCGACGAACTTAACTTCTCAACTCGACGAACTCTGGACCCAGGTCGACGAATTTTGTTTTCTGTTCGACGATTTCTGTGCAGTTCCAGACTTGGATATTTTCCTCCCTCTGTCCTTAATATATTGCAATAATTCCTGAGTAATCAATGTTTAACATTCTTTGAATATTACAGTTAGACGCAACATTGATTATGGATTTCATCAGGATTATTGCTTGCCGTTTTTCCATGGGACAGTTAGGGAAATCAATCAATGCAAATATTCTCCAGGACGTCAGCATTAAATGAAGGAAGAAATTCAAAATTCAGAAGAAAGATTTCACAGTAAATATAAAAAGAATTTTTCTTCTTCATTCCAGTAGCACACACAAGACATCAATAAGGGTTTTCTTCCTTCTTCTTAGGAGAACACACAGAGCACCATAGAGTAACAACAATCATATAGTAATAGAGAACAAGAAGCCCTAGCCCTTGACCAGAGAAAGAATAACAAACTGAAGAAGAAGAACAACCATTTAAATCAAGGGTCTTTTTTGTCTTCATCCCAGGATTCTTCAAAGGACAACAATTACTATATCAGTCAAGAAGCACCTGGATACCTGCTGGTCAAGGCTGAAACATTGAAGGCCTACTCACCCTGTAGCAAGCTCAAATTCAATATCTCAGGGGGGGGGGGGGGGGGGGGGCTTTGGCTAACATCATATATGTAACTCCCAAAAAATAATTATCGAGATGGTCGCGTCCAAGACAATTTTTGGTTCCTGTATAGTGGTACACGGCCTAGGACACGGGAGTGTACAAGGCCGTGTGGTTCTTTGTGTTGGCCGGATGTGTCCAGAGAAGGACACGACAGGAAACACGACAGCGTGACACAAGAGTGTCCAATGAAACGGGCGTGTGCATACCCGTTGTTGAAGCCAAAAATGACCTCTGTGGAGTTCGGAGTCCCATAAGAGGGGTTACCGCGCACCTACTACCCTAAAGCGAACGATCTAGACACAAGATTAGGAATACAAGGGACAGACCCAAGGTCTCAGCATGGAGGACCCACCGTATAGCCGGAAGACTAACAAACTATTACCCTCCCAAGCCAAAGACTGAGCTAAGACACCTTCGGAGGGCGCTCTTGGCCGACCGGAACATCTATGGAGGGTCTCAAGACCAACTCTCTCTTATCAAGATATGTCTCCTTGGGTCTACACAAAATTCTCCTCACCCGCCCTACTAATGGAGCAATCCCGCCTAGTAATTCTATGACACCCTGCCCAAGTGGGGCCACTAATAGCGTAACTCCGCTATTCTAAAAGGATGACAATAGGCCATCAGCGGCTTCCCAGCAACTATACCTCAGGGCCCCCACGGGGCGAGTGGTTCACGAGCACACCACTCGCCCAAGATAGAAGAAGTAAACTACACATACACAGAGCATCACATATATTATAAATAAATACAGGAATATGAATTCCATACTTCGGCACGCAGGCTGGTAATATAAGAAAAAATAGGCCTTCGAGGGCCGGCATAAGCTTGGGCTTAAGCCCGCTACTCCCCACTTGGTACTGTAACACCTCTACGCCAACGTCTCGACAAGCGACTGCCAGTTGAACAATCGTCGGCTAACTTAAGCTGGCCAAATTTATTGCACACACACCTTTTTGGGGGGTGGTGGCGCGCATTCCCTGCAAATGGATAACATACAACTTCCTCGAAGTCTTCTCCGGGAACCCCAAAACATCACCAATCCGGCTCACATGTCCGGATGGGCTTCACACAGCATGCCTAAACCTGTACTCATGCTTCCGGGTGCTAATGCAGTTAATAGCGGGGATGTGAACATCAACCCGTCAGAGAGCACACTTCCCCCACCCGTCGGTGGAGAGGAGCATCCATGCAAGTATGGAAAATGAGGGCTTCACCTGCCCAATTAGAAATTTCGTTACCCTTGACGCATATGTTGACGAAACCGCAGCAGTGTATCGACTGTACTCGCATGGATCCGGAGGTCGCAGTATGAACTCTGATCATTTTTCTTGTTGTGGATCTTGATAACAATAGCCGTAAAGAGGCTCGGGCAACACTTGCTGGAGGCGGCCTGGACAGGAGAAGTAGTGTAACGCCCCCACCTGTCACATGACATATAACGGTGGGTCCGACCGGGGCCCCACGCCATATCTCACAGACAAGCGAAGGAATCACGTGTGGAAATCAAAATCGACGCATATCCTTAACTCATCCATTCTAGCGCAGCATTTTTGTTAACATGAACTCAAACCAGAATGTCCACCAATATATAAATACCATATTTATATCACACAACACCAGGAATGTATACAACCCACACATCCTGGCCTTATGGCCTTACAAGTTCCTCTTTTACATAACATTCATTTCGTACATCGGCACGCAGGCCGGACACACATGAAATCCAAACACCACTCTTCGCATAGCCTTCAAGGGCCAACAGCAGCAAGCTAGCCATTCCACTTATTCATTTCAAGCCGCGGAACCTGCAATGAGACATCCACCAAAAAGCGGCAAAACAAAGTAACGGTCAGCATTTGGCTGACCCATTATAACGACCCTACCCCCTACCCGGGGTAGTGGTTCCTTCCCTGCATACAGTGTTATCATTTATCATCAAGTATCATCAAACAGCATATGTATATCATTTTGTTTATCCCACTAGCAAACACATGACATCACAAACGCAGGAATCCACCAGACGTTCCGTGCACTCAGGGCACCTTCTTGGCGTACTGGAATCCACCAGTCATACACCGCCGATTCGAGGTTTTAACTTGTTGGTTGACCGACCCTAGTCCACCAGTCTCGCAAGCTGGCGACATCCCGCCCAAACCACACAGAGGTACAACCTCACAGCATCCAAAAACTAGAGTAGGTCGACCCACAACATGTGGTGTAGCACACCGGGTTTATCCAAGCTCCCCAGGCAATGTCTACCCATCGACCCCCCTCCTATCCGATTGACCCACACTATGTGGTGCAGCAAGCCGGGTTTAACTTGGCTCCCCAAGCATTGCCACCAATCGATCCCTCTAACTAACTGGATCAACCCACCCTAGTGGTGTAACAGGCCGGGTTTATCACGAGCTCCCCAGGCGTGCTACCAATTGATCATATCACAACCAGGAGCTTTTTCAAAGCCTCCTCACATTCAGCATCACATCCATACATGCATCACAAGAGAAAACCATTTGCATCTCATCAAATCCATGGAGTCTTCTCCGGTTTACCCATGAACATCACCAATCCACTCTACCGGTCCAGATGGGCTTCACACAGCATGCCTATGCCGTACTCCATATTTCCGGCTCTAAATGCAGACTCAACAAAGGAATCACTTCACGGATATCCACATCTTGGTGGAGGATTCCAAGCACATGCATAAAGGAAGGACTTCGATGTCCAAGAAGGAGATCGTTACCCTTGAAGACCGCTTCGGCGCCATGAAGTAGCCGGATGGAAACCACCGCCTCGGCTTCGCCTTCACGAATCCGCTCTCGGATCTTCGCTCCGCACTCCACAGCTCCTACAGCAGCTGGTAGACTCCTACCTTCCCTCTTGCCTTAGCCTTTCTTCCTCCCTTGCTTAAAAGAAATGAAGAAGAAGAAAAGAGGAGTTAAACCCCTTTTTTCTCGGCCTTCACCACACCTGGACAGAGCCCAACCCTTGGATCCAGGAAGAGGAAAACAAACGGCTCAGATTTGGCCAGAAAAGCTAAAACACGGCCTGACACGCCCTGTGACACGCCCGTGTCACAGGCCGTGTCCCTCTAAGCGGCAGTCAACCGACTCAAAACCAACAGTACACGGCGATGGGACACGCCCGTGTTCCATGCCGTGTCCCTGACACGCCCTCAGACGTGCCCGTGTCTGAGGCCGTGTACCTCAACGAAAATAATCCCAAAACAACCCGAGACTTCACACGGCCTGGCACACGCCCGTGTTCCTGGCCGTGTGCACCTGGACACACCCGTGTCCCGCAAACACGCCCTAGCGCGAAACGTCGAGTTGAGTTCGACGACCACTAACACGCCCTGTGACACGCCCGTGTCACAGGCCGTGTCCTCACGACACTCGACACTCGACGATCGTCGAGCAAAATTCATCGACACCAAGGCTGATCGTCGACACGGCCCCGACACGCCCTGCCACACGCCCGTGTCGTAGGCCGTGTCTGCTGTGTCGACTCCAAATTTCGTCGACTTCACGACTCGACACTACCCAGGCCTGACACGCCCTGGGACACGCCCGTGTACCAGGCCGTGTCACCCATGCCTGAACCCAATTTTGCTCAAATTGATCCGCTTGAATTCGGGGTGTTACAATTCTCCCCCCTTCAAATAATTTCGTCCTCGAAATTTGACTCCAATCAGCCACAACATCATCAAAGCTTACACCCCAAGCCTCCGCACAAACTAACAAACATACAACACAAACAAACATCCCTAACTTCCACTTGTGCACACTCAGCCACAGAAGACCTCAAAACAAAACAACATAATTGATTTATCGCCTCACAATCACAAGTGCACCAAGTTTTTAGCAAGATGTCCACCAGCTGTTATTCATCACAAACATAGATATAAACATAGTTTACATACACCACCATGGACAATCCATCAAGGTACGATCCAGTCATAGCATCCAAAGGAGCTACTTCATGATTCATCTCCGCTCAGCCTCCCGATTTTGAAATTCGCGATTAAGAGACAACTGAAACACCCGAGGCTGAATTTTGCCAACTGAGCTTTGCGGCTCTTGCACGTCCATAGCATGCAATCGTGGTTGCGTCCGGGGTGCAGATGACTCGGCCAATGCTTTTCCCTTTTCTTCATATGATGCACCTATCTTTTTCTCACTCCCGGGAGGGGCATTACGACAAAATTTTGCTATATGTCCTTGCTGCCCGCATTTATAGCATATACGTGTATCCACACGTCCTGACCCATAAGTCGCACCCGAAGAATCAGTCGACGGAGCTGATTCCGCCGGCCTAAATCTTTTCTTCTCTTGTTGTCGAAACTCCGATTGATCCAACTGCGACACTTTAAACTCTGACTTTTCCACTGCCAGTCGCTTATTCGCTTGTACTCGCTTCATATCTTTTTCCAATGCACGAGCTGTATCGACCAATGCTTGAAAGCCTTGGCTCACTGAACTTGGAAGTGCCAACCTCAATTCATCCCGCAAGCCTTCATAAAACCGATTTGTCTTTCACGCTTCCTCCGCGAAGGTAGATCCCGCATATCTCCCTAATCTTGTAAACTCATGCAGGTAGGTATCAATCTCCCGCTCACCCTGCACCAAACGGAGAAATTCATTTTCCATCGCAATCCTCTGCAACACTGGCACATACTTGGCTAGAAATATTCGGGATAATTCCTCCATGGACACCTCCGTTAAACCTTGACCTGCCAAGTGATGCACTTCAATCTCATCCCACCACAATCTCGCATTGCCTTCCAACAGAAAAGTGGCCAACATCAGTTTCTGTTCCTCGACCGTCCGGATTGCGGTCAGGATCTGTTTTACCCTTGCCAACCAATCTTCCGCCTGCATTGGGGAAAGCGCTCCACCAAACGTCGGTGGATGAAAGTGCATAAAACATGTCAATGACTCGTCACTTGCTTGCGCCTCCACCACCACTGCAGCATGCTCTTGCCTTGCACCCGGACTTGCCTGTCCAATAGGTTGTGCTTGTAACACTACAAGCACTATCTCCATCACCACCCGTATGGCTTCTGCCGAGGGAGGCATAGGCGCTTCCACGGGTGCTGCACTCTCATCCGACCGCTGGGTCTCAGACGGCCCAGCTCCATCCCTCGCCACCTACCAATGTATAGAACACCATTAATACTTCAAATCATAACGGTACTGCGACATTGACTACACACTCACGCACATCATGTGCATGACATACATTCCTAGTGGACATTCATGAGTTCATTTCTGTTCTCTCCTCCCAAACAATCTAAACCTCGCTCTGATACCACTTTGTAACGCCCCACCTATCACATGACATATAACGGTGGGTCCGGCCGGGGCCCCACGCCATATCTCACAGACAAGAGAAGGAATCACGTGTGGAAATCAAAATCGACGCGTATCCTTAACTCATCCATTCTAGCGCAGCATTTTTGTTAACATGAACTCAAACCAGAATGTCCACCAATATATAAATACCACATTTATATCGCACAACACCAGGAATGTATACAACCCACACACCCTGGCCTTATGGCCTTACAGGTTCCTCTTTTACATAACATTCATTTCGTACATCGGCACGCAGGCCGGCCACACATGAAATCCAAACACCACTCTTCGCATGGCCTTCAAGGGCCAACAGCAGCAAGCTAGCCATTCCACTTATTCATTTCAAGCTGCGGCACCTGCAATGAGACATCCACCAAAAAGCGGCAAAACAAAGTAACGGTCAGCATTTGGCTGACCCATTATAACGACCCTACCCCCTACCCGGGGTAGTGGTTCCTTCCCTGCATACAGTGCTATCATCTATCATCAAGTATCATCAAACAGCATATGTATATCATTTTCTTTATCCCGCTAGCAAACACATGAAATCACAAACACTGGAATCCACCAGACGTTCCGTGCACTCAGGGTACCTTCTTGGCGTACCGGAATCCACCAGTCATACACCGTCGATTCGAGGTTTTAACTTGTTGGTTTACCGGCCCTAGTCCACCAGTCTCGCAAGCTGGCGACATCCCGCCCAAACCACACAGAGGTACAACCTCACAGCATCCAACAACCAGAGTAGGTCGACCCACAACATGTGGTGTAGCACGCCGGGTTTATCCAAGCTCCCCAGGCAATGTCTACCCATCGACCCCCCTCCTATCTGATCGACCCACACTATGTGGTGCAGCAAGCCGAGTTTAACTCGGCTCCCCAAGCATTGCCACCAATCGATCCCTCTAACTAACTAGATCAACCCACCCTAGTGGTGTAACAGGCCGGGTTTATCACGAGCTCCCCAGGCGTGCTACCAATTGATCATATCACAACCAGGAGCTTTGCCAAAGCCTCCTTACATTCAGCATCATATCCATATATGCATCACAAGAGAAAACCATTTGCATCTCATCAAATCCACGGAGTCTTCTCCGGTTTACCCATGAACATCACCAATCCAGACTACCGGTCCAGATGGGCTTCACACAGCATGCCTATGTCATACTCCATATTTCCGGCTCTAAATGCAAACTCAACAAAGGAATCACTTCACGGATATCCACCTCTTGGTGGAGGATTCCAAGCACATGCATAAAGGAAGGACTTCGATGTCCAAGAAGGAGATCGTTACCCTTGAAGACCGCTTCGGCGCCATGAAGTAGCCGGATGGAAACCACCGCCTCGGCTTCGCCTTCACGAATCCGCTCTCGGATCTTTGCTCCGCACTCCACAGCTCCTACAACAGCTGGTAGACTCCTCCCTTCCCTCTTGCCTTAGCCTTTCTTCCTCCCTTGCTTAAAAGAAATGAAGAAGAAGAAAAGAGGAGTTAAACCCCTTTTTTCTCGGCTTTCACCACACCTGGACAGAGCCCAACCCTTGGATCCAGGAAGAGGGAAACAAACGGCTCAGATTTGGCCAGAAAAGCTAAAACACGGCCTGACACGCCCTGTGATACGCATATGTCACAGGCCGTGTCCCTCTAAGCGGCAGTCAACCGACTCAAAACCAACAGTACACGGCCATGGACACGCCGTGTTCCATGCCGTGTCCCTGACACGCCTCAGACATGCCCGTGTCTGAGGCCGTGTGCCTCAACGAAAATAATCCCAAAACAACCGAGACTTCACACGGCCTGGCACACGCCCGTGTTCCTGGCCGTGTGCACCTGTACACACCCGTGTCCCGCAAACACGCCCTAGTGCGAAACTTCGAGTTGAGTTCGACGACCACTGACACGCCCTGTGACACGCCCGTGTCACAGGCCGTGTCCTCACGACACTCGATACTCGACGATCGTCGAGCAAAATTCATCGACACCAAGGCCGATCATCGACACGGCCCCGACACGCCCTGCGACACGCCCGTGTCGCAGGCCGTGTCCGCTGTGTCGACTCCAAATTTCGTCGACTTCACGACTCGACACTACCCAGGCCTGACACGCCCTGGGACACGCCCGTGTCCCAGGCCGTGTCACCCATGCCTGAACCCAATTTTGCTCAAATTGATCCGCTTGACTTCGGGGTGTTACAAGTAGGAGGGGCAGGGATGATCTCCGGGAGGAGGCCTGGACTAGAAGAAATGGAGGGAGCTCGGCTGATCTCCAGGCGATAGCCTGGACTGGAAGAAATGGAGGAAGCTCGGCTGATCTCCAGGCGGCAGCCTGGACTGGAAAGAAGCTAGGGCTCGGGTTGGTTGTAGGCGGCGACAGGGAAGGAGAGTTGTGCTCGTCCTTGCATTTGCCCTAGGCGTCGGCGACGAGATAGATCGATATAGAGGGAGAGAGATTGGGTGAGCTGCTCCTTGCTGAGACGGTGGCTGGAGAGAGAGAGGGATACGGTGAGCTGTTGTCTTCTCCCTTCCTCCTAGCTGAACCCTAGCAGTGGAGTAAAAGGAAGCCCGCCTGCTGCCTCCTCACTCCTCTCTATCCTGCTTCTATAATATCTCATCTCTATTAGATATATAATACAATATCTATCTTATAATATTAATCATAAATATATATAAATATATATTTATAAAGCCTACGCACATAAAACCTCCGCACGCACGCACGGGGTTGCACGTCTTCGAACGGGGCTGTACCACATTGCCGCTCATAACATGTCCCAAGCGCGCCACTTGGGGAGGATCCCGCTCGATAGGATACGGGGTTGTACACAATCCCCGCTCTTTTTGAGGTTGGTACAAGCTCGGAAAGAAATGTCCAACCACAAGTATCTGGAGAGTGGGAGCCGACCCGAAAAAAAGTTTGATAAAAACTGAAAATTGCACTTAAAACACTAATCCCTCCATGCCCCTTTTGATCTTTTTGAACCACTCGATACATGTAATGCTCCCTGCTATTCAATTGCCCTTATACCTTTACTTACCATAAGTACATAATTTCTCAAGATATTGTGAAACAATAAAGCCATATATTTTTGTAATGTGTTGAACACACGGAGCTAATCCTTTCCCCCCAGGTGTCCCTACCTCCCTGCCCAGCTAATGAGAGCTTGAGCAACGAGTCTACCTGGGGCCGAGTAGCACTTAGGGTCCCTTACCCCCACAGGCAAGGCTACGTACTTTCCAGCTAGATGAGAGCCTACACAACGGGTTTACCTGGGGCTGAGCCGAGCTCAGGGTAGTGCAGAACCAAGAACCAGGACCTTTCCCCCAAAGGCGAGCCTTCAGACCTGCTAGCTAGTGAGAGCATGTGCAGCAAGTCTACCTAGGGCCGAGCCGCGCTCAGGGTAGAACAGAACCAAGATTCAGGACCTCTCCCCCACAGGCGAGCCTTTGGACCTGCCAGCTAGTAAGAGCCTGCACAGCGGGTCTACCTGGGGCCGAGCCGCGCTCGGGGTAGTGCAGAACCAAGAACCAGGACCTCTCCCACACAGGCGAGCCTTCGGACCTGCCAGCTAGTGAGAGCCTGCACAGCGGGTCTGCTCGGGGTATCCTCTCCAAACCACCTCCAACCACCGAGTGAGCCTACAACCCTGCCAGCTAGATGAGAGCCTGGTAAGCGGGTTTGCTCGGGGTCTCCTCTCCAAACCACCTCCAACTATTGAGTGAGCCTACAACCCTACCAGCTAGATGAGAGCCTGGTCAGCGGGTCTGCTCGGGGTCTCCTCTCCAAACCACCTCCAACCGCCGAGTGAGCCTACAACCCTGCCAGCTAGATGAGAGCCTGGTCAACGGGTCTGCTCGAGGTCTCCTCTCCAAACCACCTCCAACCACCGAGTGAGCCTATATACCTGTCAGCTAGATGAGAGCCTGGTCAGCGGGTCTACTCAGGGTCTCCTCTCTAAACCACCTCCAACCACTGAGTGAGCCTACAACCCTTCCAGCTTGATGAGAGCCTGGTCAATGGGTCTACTCGGGGTCTCCTCTCCAAGCCACCTCCAACCACTGAGTGAGCCTACAGCCCTGCCACCTAGATGAGAGCCTGGTCAGCGGGTAGGCTCGGGGTCTCCTCTCCAAACCACCTCCAACCACCGAGCGATCCTAAAGCCCTTCCAGCTAGATGAGAGCCTGGTCAGCGGGTCTGCTCGGGGTCTCCTCTCCAAACCACCTCCAACCACCGAGTGATCCAACAGCCCTGCCAGCTAGATGAGAGCCTGACAGCGGGTCTTCTCGGGGTCTCCTCTCCAAACCACCTCCAAGCACTGAGTGAGCCTACAGCCCTGCCAGCTAGATGAGTGTTAGAAAGTAGCGAAAAGAAGCGAAAAGTAGAGAACAAGCGGATAAGCTTTTGAATAATCGAAACTTTATTATCCAAAAAAGGTATCTATTACAATGGTATGCCCTCCTTTATATAGAATGGAGGAGAGATGAGAGAATACAAATAAGAGATGTGGGACTAAAATTTACAGGACTAAACGGACTATACAAAACAAACCGCACAAGCCGCGCGGTTAGATAGCAGGGCTAACCGCACGGCTACCACCAAGAGGAAGAGAGACCGCCAGAGTAGACCGCCAGACCGCCCGGCCTCCAAGCCGGCTGAGACAAACCGCCAGACCGCGCGGTCTTTAACCCGCCAGGACAAACCGCCAGACCGCCCGGTCACCAACTTCAAACTCCCCCTCAAGCTGGAGCATATATATCGATCATGCCCAGCTTGTCGCAGATGTGGAAAAAGGAAGCGGACACCGGCTTGGTGAAGACATCTGCCAACTCGTTGTCGGAAGTAACAAATGGAGTGCAAATCTGTTTCTTCAATATTTCTTCCCGAATAAAATGACAGTCGACTTCTATGTGTTTTGTTCTCTCATGAAAGACCGGATTTTTGGAAATGTGTATCGGCGGCCTTATTGTCACAGAACATAGGAAGAGGATAGTTGTAAACCTCTCCTAAGTCAAGCATGAGAGCCCGCAACCACTTCAACTCACATGTAGTCGATGCCATGCTGCGATATTCCGCCTCTGCACTGGACCTGGAAACGACAGACTGTTTCTTGCTCTTCCAACTCACAAGATTGCTCCAACAAATGTGCAGAAACCTGAAGTCGATTTGCGGTCCCCTTTGTCATCCGCATAGCTTGAATCAGAGTACGCTTGAACCCTAAGGTGACCATTTGTTCTGAAATAAGAGTCCTTTCCCTGGAGCAGCTTTAATATATTCTAATATCCTCAGAGCAGATTGTAGATGACACTCCCTCAGAGCTTGCATGAACTGGCTCACCTTGCCAACAGCATAAGAGATGTCGGGTCTGGTTACCGTGAGATATATGAGCTTGCCCACCAGATGCCGGTATCTCGTAGGATCGGAGAGAAGAGGTGAGTCATCTGTCCAAGTTTTGTCTTCTCCAACAGCCATAGGACAACGTGCAGGTTTAGCACCAGTCAGTCCTGCCTCCTTTAAAAGATCAAGAGCATACTTCCGTTGTGAAAGGACCATGGAGTTGGGCTTTCTAGAGATTTCAATGCCCAGAAAGTATTTCGGGAGCCCATATCCTTTGTGACCCAGATGTTGACGAAGGTGTTTCTTGGTCATCAATATCCCATCCTGGTCATCGCCAGTAAGAAGAATGTCATCAACATAAATAACCGCAAGAACAACAAGACCAGAGGCGGTTTTCCGAACAAACAAGGAGTGATCTGCTGAGCTTCTTGTAAAACCAATGGCCGCAACAATGCCACTGAACTTGTCAAACCAGGCACGAGGACTCTGTTTGAGGCCATAGATAGCCTTCTTTAGCCGGCATACCCGTGTCTCCCCCTGAGCAACATACCCAGGAGGTTGCTCCATGTAAACATCCTCTTGCAGATCACCATAGAGGAAGGCATTCTTAACATCTAGCTGCGAGATGGGCCATCCCTGTTGACAGCCACAGAGAGAAGAACCCGAATAGTGCTGAGACGGGCCACAGGAGAGAAAGTGTCAAAGTAATCAATCCCATAAGTTTGGGTTAAAACCCTTGGCAACCCAGGCGAGCCTTTATAACGATCCACACTGCCATCCGGTAGAAACTTCACCACGAAGACCCAGCGACAGCCAATAACAACATCGGTGCCGAAGGGAGGAGGAACAAGGGTCCAGGTGCCCCGTTCAGTTAGAGTAGCAATCTCCTCATCCATGGCATCTTTCCAATGAGGAATAGTAAGGGCCTCCTGGTAGGAACGGGGGGTGGCAGTGGCCGAGATAGCCAGTGCAAAAGCTCGGCGAGCAGGGGTAAGACGATCATAGGAAACCACTGCAGCAAGCGGGTGTTGGGTACAGGCCCGAACTCCTTTGCGAAGAGCAATCGGGAAGATCCAGGTCAGCAGGTGCCTCAGTGCCCGAACCCCTGATCGGCCTGATTGCTCCAGGTCAGCAGGTGCCTCAGTAATCCGGCGTATCCGTGGGTGGAGAGAGCTGGCCCGGGAAGTAGAGAGAGATGGCAGCGGAGTGGAGGGAGAAAGCGGAGTAGAGGGGGGAGATGATGAGGATGGGGAAGACGGTGGAGTGGGTGGAGTGGGCGGAACAAGCAGTGGGAGCAGAGGGAATGGATGGGTTTGGTATGAGAAGTAGGAGTAGGAGGAGGAGAAGAGGAAGCGGGAGAGAAGTAAGAGGCATTGGCAAAGAAGGTGACATCCGCAGAGACAAATTGCTTGCGGGTAACAGGGTCAAAGCAGCAATATCCTTTCTGAGTGGAGAGTAGCCCAGAAAGACACATTTTGGTGGCACGTGGTGAGAGTTTGTCACGGGTGGCAGCGGGAGAGTGCACAAAAGAGTGCGGTGCACCCAAAGATGTGTAGAGGAAGAGGAAAGGGATCCTTATCTGGATAAAGAATGGAGAAGGGGGTAGCACCGTGGGAGAACTGTGGGGGAAGGCGATTGATGAGATAGCAGGAGAGGAGGACAGCATATCCCCAATAGGAGCGAGGAACATGCATTTGAGTCATCATAGTGCGAGCGACATCAAGAAGGTGACGGTTTTTGCGTTCCGCCACCCCATTTTTGTTGGGAGTTGTAGACACAACTTGTTTGACGAATTAACACCATGGTGAAGACAAAAGGAGGAGAAGTCGTGGCTAAGATACTCCTTAGCATTGTCAGAACGAAGGAGTTTAATAGACGTATCAAACTGAGTCTTAACCATAGAATAAAAGGAGGTCCAAACAGAGAACAGCTCGGAGCGATCTTTGAGAAGATATACCCACGTACATCGAGAGAAATCATCAATGAAGGTGACAAAATAGGAACTTACCCCGACGATGGTGAGGTTAAGGAGCGGGTCCCCATATGTCAGAGTGAACGAGGTCGAACGGACGGGAAGAGCCTCGACTTTGCGTTGGGGGGAAGGATGAGCGGTGATGTTTTGCCAAGTTGACATGCATCACAGTTTAGAGGAGGATGATGAGGAGGGAGGTGCGGGAAGAGCTGGCGGAGAATTCGGGGAGGAGCATGTCCAAGGCGAAGATAGCCATTGGAGAAGAATCTGTAGAGGAGGAGGAGAAGGCGGAGAAAGCAGAAACGTTGTCGAGGAAGTAGAGGCCACCACTCTCAGTCCCGGTAGCAATCGTCCGTTGGGGAATCCGGATCCTGAAAGGTACAAGAGCTAGGGGTGAATATGACAGAACACCTTAGTTGCTTGCATAAAGAAGTAACCGATAATAAGTTGCACGGAAACTTGGGCACATAGAAGGTATCATCCAGGCAGAGAGAGGGAGTGACTTGAACCATGCCCGTCCCATGGACCGGGGAGGGAGATCCATCAGCAATAATGACCGGGGGCAACTGAGCATGTGTGTCAAGAAGAGAGAAATATTGAGGATTGCCGGTACATATGATTGGTTGCACCAGAGTCGATGAGCCATCTGCCGTGAGTAACAACATGAGCACTACCAGAAGAGGTGACCACAGAGGCGGACAGGCCTGAGGAGGGAAAAGCCATGGAGGCAAGAGAGGAGCAGGCCGCGATGAGAAGAACAAGCCGCAAGAAGAGAAAAGAGCACCAAGCCGGGCGAACAGCAACAGGTCGGCGCGGACTAGGAAAGGGCCGCTACAAGAAGCAGAGCAAAGCAGAGGGAAAGAAGTCGCACGGCTTGAAAAAGTCGGGCGAACAGAGGAGAACAGGTCGCACGGCAAAGGATGAGGCCGGCGCGACTAGCAAGCAGGAACGGGTAGAGGGAATAACAAGTAGCGCGAACAGCAGCGGCTAGCAAGAGGTCAAAGGCACAGCGGGGAAGAGGTCGCGCGGACTGAAAAGGCCGAGCGAACAGAAGAGAGGAGAAGGGCCAGGTGGACCGCGGACCAAGATGGGGGTGAGAAAGGAACAACCCGCACGGTCAGGCAGATCACAGCAGCAAACCGCGAGTATAGGGGCAAGCGGAGATGGGGAAAGCAGAAGCGGACAGGGAGAAGAAGTCCGCAGCGGGTAGACACAAGCCGCAAAGACTATGAGATGCAAGAAAGAGCAAGGAGCGCGACGACAAGGAAACAGGTCGCGCGAAAAGACACCAGGAGAAGAGAACAAGAAGCAAGCCGCGAACAGAGCAGCGGACAGAAACAAGCCGCGCGGATAGAAACAAGCCGCGCGGGACAGAAGAGAAGGCAAGCTGCGAACAAGTCGCAGAATGCGGGAAAACAAGCCGCGAACAACAGAGAGCGCACAGAATCAGGAGGAAATGACCGTGTCCTCTGATACCATGTTAGAAAGTAGCGAAAAAGAAGCGAAAAGTAGAGAACAAGCGGATAAGCCTTTTGAATAATCGAAACTTTATTATCCAAAAAAGGTATCTATTACAATGGTATGCCCTCCTTTATATAGAATGGAGGAGAGATGAGAGAATACAAATAAGAGATGTGGGACTAAAATTTACAGGACTAAACGGACTATACAAAACAAACCGCACAAGCCGCGCGGTTAGATAGCAGGGCTAACCGCACGCTACCACCAGAGAGGAAGAGAGACCGCCAGAGTAGACCGCCAGACCGCCCGGCCTCCAAGCCGGCTGAGACAAACCGCCAGACCGCGCGGTCTTTAACCCGCCAGGACAAACCGCCAGACCGCCCGGTCACCAACTTCAACAATGAGAGCCTGGTCAGTGGGTCTGCTCGGGGTCTCCTCTCCAAACCACCTCCAACCACCAAGTGAGCCTACAATCCTGCGAGCTAGATGAAAGCCTGGTCAGCGGGTTTGCTCTGGGTATCCTCTCCAAACCACCTCCAACCACTGAGTGATCCTATAGCCCTGCTTGCTAGATGAGAGCCTGGTCAGTGGGTCTGCTCGGTGTATCCTCTCCAAACCACCTTCAACCACTTAGTGAGCCTACAGCCCTGCTAGCTAGATGAGAGCCTGGTCAGCGGGTCTGCTCGGGGTCTCCTCTCAAAACCACCTCCAACTGTAGAGTGAGCCTACATCCCTGCCAGCTAGATGAGAGCCTAGTCAACGGGTTTGCTTGGGGTCTCCTCTCCAAACCACCTCCTACCACCGATTGAGCCTACAGCCCTGCCAACTAGATGAGAGCCTGGTCAGCGGGTCTGCTCGGGGTCTCCTCTCTAAACCAACTCCAACCACCGAGTGAGCCTACAACCCTGCCAGCTAGATGAGAGCCTGGTCAGTGGTTCTGCTCGGGGTCTCCTCTCCAAACCACCTCCAACCATCGAGTGAGCCTAAAGCCCTGCCAGCTAGATGAGAGCCTGGCAGCAGGTCTTCTCGGGGTCTCCTCTCCAACAAAAATATAAAGCAAACAAAAAGGTAAACAAATAACTCAAAAGAACTGTTAACCCGTTCAATCAAGTCAAAGTCCGACACGAGGCACCACTACCCGCTATGTCCACCCTCCTGAGAACCAGGGTCAATCATATAATATTCTCCCTAAGTCATGTTTTGATCTCCGGGATAGAACATCCTATGTGATTTACATATATCCTTCTTGTTTCACTATTCTAAATCAAATCATAATTTAAAATTCCTGCTCTCATATCTTATCACATGTGGTATTTTTTGATGGAATAAAATCTAATAACTTTATTGATGTGTTAGGCACTCATGGCTATACTTGCAATTAGAGATTTATAAATAATATACTAACAACCAACCTCAAGTAGGATTTCAATTAAGAGAAACACGATAAATAATCTTTACTTGGTTCATTATACACATCACTTTACCCGCCCTGTGTTACGTGGTAATATAGTAAGGATTCTTTGCTTCATATTCATAAGTTTGCTTGTCATTGGAGGGTGAACGATTCAGCCTTTAGTAGTTAGTTGTCTGCTAATTTTTCCTATATAAATCTAAAAACCGAAATTATGCTTCTATTTCACTTATAGCAAACATCTCTTTGCTTAACCATGATAAATGTTCAGAGGAGTTATAAGTAGATGCGGTGGTAATTGGTAGTGGTATTGGTGGGTTATGCAATGCTGGACTTTTAGCTAAATACAATCAGGATGTTATTATGCTGGAAAGTCATGATGTATCTGGTGGTGCTGCACATTCATCTGAAATTAAGGGTTACAAGTTTAATTCTGGTCAATCTTCATTCTCCGGATTTCATTCTATAGGTTCGCAAGCAAACCCCATTGCACAGGTGAATTAGTTATGGTTCGTGAATGTAGTGGTACTCTTTGGCTTTACTTTTCTTTTTACACCCACCTCTCCCAGCCTAAAACTCACATTTTAGAATAATCGTTAATATACGTTTTCTGGAACTTAGATGTCTTGCATAAGTCTGAACCCAGTATGCTAGTACTAACACTTCACCCCTTCGACTGTGCATTTCATAACCTTATAATTTTTAGTCAGTGGAACATTATTTTAAGTGCTACTCTTTGCTGTGAGAGTTTATACTTTGGCATTTGAGAAACATTCGAGACGAAATGCTAGGATGGTTAGGAGCGAGAAGAGGGGAATGGGAGGGGACTTCTTTCAACACATGACCCGGGTCGTCACTTGGTTCCTCTTCTAAAGACATGACGTTCGACTGAGTTTTTCTACGCTGGTCACTCTCCACGCTCACCGCACCATAATGTTGAAGCCGAAAATGACCTCTGAGGAGTTTGGAGTCCCATAAGAGGGGTGACCGCGCATCTACTACCCTGAAGCGAACGATCTAGGCACAAGATTAGGAACACGAGGGACAGACCCAAGGTCTCAGCGTGGAGGACCCACCGCATACCCGAAAGACTAACAAACTCTTCCCCTCCCAAGCCAAAGTCTGAGCTAAGACTCCTTTGGAGGGCGCTCTTGGCCGACCGGAACATTTATGGAGGGTCTCAAGACCAACTCTCTCCTATACATATGTGTCTCCTTGGGTCTACACAAAATGCTCCTCACCCGCCCTACTAATGGCGCAATCCCGCCGAGCAATTCTACGACACCCAGCCCAAGTGGGGCCACTAATAGCGTAACTCCCCTATTCTAAAAGGATGACAATAGGCCATCAGGGGCTTCCCGACAACTATACCTCGGGGCCCCCATGGGGCAAGCGGTTCACAAGCACACCACTCGCCCAAGACAGAAGAAGTAAACTACACATACACAGAGCATCATCGATATTATAAATAATTATAGGAATATGAATTCCATACTTTGGCACGCAGGCCGGCAATATAAGAAAAAATAGGCCTTCGAGGGACGGCAAAAGCTTGGTCTTAAGCTCGCTACTCCCCGCTTGATACTGCAACACATGTACGCCTATGTCTCAACAAGCGACTGCCAACTGAACAACCGTCGGCTAACTTATGCTGGCCAAATTTATTGCATACACCCCTTTTTTGGGAGTTGTGGCGTGCATACCATGAAAATGGATAATATACAACTTCCTCGGAGTCTTCTCCGGCAACCCCAGAACATCACCAATCCGGCACACACATCCGGATGGGTTTCACACATCATGCCTAAACCCGTACTCACGCTTCTGGGTGCTAATGCAGTTAATAGCGGGGATATGAACATCAACCCATCAGAGAGCACCCTTCCCCCACCCGTCGGTGGAGAAGAGCTTCCATGCAAGTATGGAAAATGAGGGTTTCACCTGCCCAAGTAGAAATTTCGTTACCCTTGACACGTATGTTGACGAAACCGCAGCCGTGTATCGACTGTACTTGCATGGATCGGGAGGTCGCAGTATGAACTCTGATCCTTTTTCTTGTTGTGGATCTTGATAACAATAGTCATAAAGAGGCTCTGGCAACACTTGCTGGAGGCCGCCTGGACAAGAGAAGTAGGAGGGGCCGGGCTGATCTCCAGGAGGCGGCCTGGACTGGAAGAAATGGAGGGATCTCGGCTGATCTCCAGGCGGCGGCCTGGAGTGGAAGAAATGGATGGAGCTCGGCTGATCTCCAGGCGGCAGCCTGGACTGGAAAGAAGCTAGGGCTCAGGTTGGTTGCATGCGGCGACGGGGAAGGAGAGTCGGGCTCGTCCTTGCATTTGCCCTAGGAGGCGGCGACGAGAGAGATCGGCATAGAGGGAGAGAGATCGGTTGAGCTGCTCCTTGCTGAGACGGTGGTCGGAGAGAGTGGGATCGGGTGAGCTGTTGTCTTCTCCCTTCCTCCTGGCCGAACCCTAGCGAGGGAGTAAAAGGAAGCCCGCCTCCTGCCTCCTCACTCCTCTCTATCCTGCTTATATAATATCTCATCTCTATTATATATATAATATAATATCTATCTTATAATATTAATCATAAATATATATATATAAATATATATATATAAATATATATTTATTTATAAAGCTTATGCACATAAAACCTCCGCACGCACGCACGGGGCTGCACGTTTTCGAACAGGGATGTACAACAGTGCCGCTCATAACACGTCCCAAGTGCGCCACTTGGGGAGGATCCCGCTCGACCGGATACGGGCTTGTAAACCCGTGTCACCATCCGTGTTCCCAAGAGTCGTGTCAGTTGGCGTGGCGGTTTCTGGTGACACGGCCCTAGTGCACGGGTGTATCGGAAACCGATACGGGCGTGTCAGGTTGAGACACGGGCGTGTCTCGACCCATATCCTCTTCTCTGCTCGACGATCGTGTCTGGATCGAGGCACACGGCTTGGGACACGACCGTGTGTGAGGCCGTGTTCGGCCAAGGTTTGAGTATTTTTGGGCAGATCTGAGCCGTTCGTTTTCTTTAATTAAGATCCAACGACCCAGATGTGTTCCTTCTCTGATAAGGCCGGGAATGAGGGTGTAACTCCTCATTTTCTCTTTAGCCTTCTTCTTCTAATGAGATTGAGAGAGGAGAAAGCTAGGAGGAAGAAAGGGGAGGTTTCCGGCCGCCAGCGGAGCACCTGAGCACCAATTTGAGAACCGAGAGCGGATCCGTGGAGGAAATTCCATTGCGAAGCCTTCTATCCATATAGTTTTTCCATGGCGCAAAAGTGTACTACAAGGGTAACGATTCTCTACTTAAGCATGTGAAGCTCTCCTTCTTTTGCATAAGGAAACCCGCTCCTGCGAGTGTGCGGTGAGTGTGTGATGTTCCTTGGGGTTGACAGGAATAGTCCCCCTTGTGTTGCATATAGAGTCCGGAAGCGAAGTACAGATATAGGCATTGTGTGTGAAGCCTACCCGGACATGTTGGTCTGGATCGGTGATGTTGCATTTTTTATGGTTGCCGGAGAAGACCCCGTGTTTTGTGTTTTCGAGTTTCTACACGGTAGATTACAGTAGGGATCCTTGGGGATTAACTCCAAGGCGCACCCGAAAAACTGAGCGGAAATGTAATTCTGCTAATTTGGCGGCCTGGGAGCCTGCCTTGTACATATCTGGGTTATGTGATGTTTGGAATTATTACGGGATCCGAGAGAAGCTTGGCTCGTGCGTACGTCTTAAGTTGACTACGTAGTGTGAGCAACGGGCAATTGGAATCGGACCCAGGCTATGTGGTTTGGTGCGAGAGACCCATAGAGGGACTGGCCGTTGGCATAGTCAGGAGCATTAGATAGTGGTCAGAAAGGCTAAAATGCTCACGTTGTTGCCATCCCGGAGATGGTGGTGATGCCACAGAATTGAACGGATTCACTGTTAATGTGCCCTGAGTGCACAGGGTGTTTGGCAGTGCGAGCCTACACCTGTGGAGAAGTATATTTGTACTTTATTATTTAGCTGGGCTAATAAAATGCAGGGAAGGAGAACCGACATCCTGAGTAAGGGGCGGGAACATTATAATTTGGTCGGCTTTGGCTGACCGTTACTTTGTTTTCCACTGTGTGGTGGAATGTTGCTTGCAGGTGCTGCGGAGCCGAGTACCAAGTAGCGGGTTGAAGCACATGTTGTTGAGCTGGCCCTTGAAGGCCAAAGAGAATAGTTATATTTTTTTCTACCATGTGTGTCCGGCCTGCGAGCCGATGTATGAAAAACACTACTTTGTTAAGTGAAACACTTGTAAGGTCATAAGGCCAAATACTTTCATTGTATTTGTTGTTTCATTCCTGTGGTGGTTGTGGACATTCATGACAGTTGATTATTCATTTATGGGTTCATTGTAACTGTTTAAAATCTTCCGCTAGAATGGCTCTGTTTATGGAGAGTAGTTATAGTTGTATGGTTTTGGTATTCTTATATAACCCTTCCGACTGTCCGTGGTATATGGCGTTGAGTTCCAGCTGCACCTTCTATTATATGCCATACGACGGATGGGGGTCTTATAATTTGGTATCAGGCTTTTTGTTCCGGTCAACTTAAATTAATTCGTGGACGAATTCTTTTAAAGGGTGGTGAGCACATGTGTGCGTCATCATTATAACATCAAAAAGAAACCATGAATGTCCACTTAGGAATGAAAAATGCAATCTGTTTGTCATCTAATCAAGGGTCTTTGCTATTATAGGCGGCTAGGAGCGGTGCTGGGCAATTAGAACGCCCGCAATCGGCGGAAAGTAGTGCACCGAGGTACGTGCCTACAACACCTCCTTCAGCGGAAACCATCAGATTGGTTGCTGAAGTAGTCTTTGCTATTATTAATGCCCAACCTGCAGGGCAAATGCACCATGTAACAACCATTAATGAGCAAGAACTGATTTGGGTGGCAGAGCCGGGAGTGGTAGAGCGCGCAACAGTTGATCAGGTAGCACCAAGGAGAGCTACGGAGAAGCAGCTCAAGCATGTGATGAGCTTTAATCCTCCGAGGTTCGACGGGGTTGGAACGCCAACTCAAGCCGAGGATTGGCTCTCTATGATAAAGAGGGTCTTGATGGCCACAAAAACTATTGAGTGGCAGAAGACCACCATAGCGACGTTCCTTTTAGCTGGTGAGGCGAGGCTGTGGTGGGACGAGTTGGAGGTTCACCTCTTAGTGGGAAGGAAACTTACGGATGTGCCTATGGAGGAATTCTCAAGGTTGTTCTTGGCCAGATATCTACCCTCTACTCAGAAGCTTGACATGGAGAATCAGTACCTGGGTTTGACTCAGGGAGGCAAAGGAGTGGATCAGTATCTCCACGAGTTTATACGGTTGGGTCGTTATGCTGGTGCTATGTTTTCTGAAGAGGAGCGGAAGACCAATAGATTTTATGAGGGTCTACGTGGCGACCTACAGCTTCTCCTTGCTGGGACTAAGGCGCAGGGCTTCCTAGCCTTGGTCAATTCGACCCGGTTATTGGAATAGGTCGTGAAGAAAGTGCAAGAGAAGGACCCCAGGGAAAAGAAGTCGGAGTTCAAAGTGCCAAATGCAAAGTTGGGTAACCGCAGATGGAATAAGAAACTCAAGACTTCGATCTCAGCCCCTTCATCTGGTGCGGCGGGGACAACCATAAGTCGTGTTTCAGGAGCTTGCTTACGAAGAGAAAGGGAAGGCAGTGGAGTCAACCGCGTCCCACCATGCACCAACGCAGCTTAGAGTATATAATCTTGGTCTGCAAGAGACCATAAAACAAGCTGACGTGGTGATAGGTATGAGTTAAATTATAGTAGTTTAACTTTATGTAGTTGTTACCCTTATATATGTTAGCTTATTTTTGTCAGTGATAGGCTTTGTGTTGATTTTTAATTATCCGGCGAGAGCCCTGTTTGATACGGGAGCTTCGCAATCGTTCTTGTCCGAAAAATTTGTAGTGTCCATCGGAGTCCCTTCCTCGATGGCAAAAGGCAAGTTGGATGTGTTGTTGCCCAATGGGTACCTAATGTGTGCGGATAGAGTCAGCGAGGTAAAGATACGGATTGGGGATCAGGAGTTTGTCTTGCAAGCGTTGGTACTGCAGTTAGTGGAGTTCGACGTAATCTTTGGTATGGATTGTCTCTCAGAGCGGCAAGCATGTATTGATTGCAACCAAAAAGAGGTTAAGTTGGGACTGAATACTGATCGGGAGACTACATTCGCGGGCATGAAGGGGTCGGGTAACGTTTTAACATCAGCCCTTCATGTGATCAAGGCAGTTCGATCTGTGGCAGAGCTGTTTGTCACATTAGTGCAGACTTCAACGCCTAAGCCAAGTTTGAGCAGTATTCCAGTTGTGTCTGAATATCCTGATGTGTTTCCGGATGATCTCCCAGGAGCCCCTCCTCAGCGGGAGATTGAATTTACTATTGAGCTGGTACCGGGTGCCAAACCGGTGTCACACTCTCCGTATCAGATATCGCCAAGAGAGATGGTGGAGATGAAGGTGCAACTGCAAGAGTTGTTGGAGCAAGGGTATGTGTGTCCATGTTCGTCGCCTTGGAGCGCACCGATCCTCTTCGTTAAGAAGAAAGATGGGAGCTTGCGACTCTGTATTGACTATCGAGAGTTGAACAAGCTTACAAAGAAGAATAAGTATCTGATCCCAAGGATTAAAGATCTATTTGATCAGTTTGTTGGGTCTACAGTATATTCGAAATTAGATCTGAAATCTGGTTACTACCAGCTGAGGATAAGGGAAAGGGACATCCCAAAGACAGTGTCCAGCATGCAGTTTGGGCACTATGAGTTCACGGTCATGCTGTTTGGGTTGACCAATGCGCCATCCGTGTTTATGGAGCTGATGAACAGGGCATTCAGAGAGTACCAGGATCATTTCGTGATAGTATTTATCGACAATATCTGTGTGTACTCACAGTGTGAGGAAGATCACTACAAGCATTTGCATATGGTGTTGGAGACGTTGAGAAGAAGTCAGTTATATGCTAAGTTCTCCAAGTGTGAGTTCTGGTTATCCTCGGTAGCATTCCTTGGTCATGTTGTTAGCGGAGAAGGGATAGCGGTGGATCCGGCAAAGATAGTGGCGATACGGGAGTGTCCTGTATTGACTACAGTGACGGAAGTCCGGAACTTTTTGGGGCTTGTTGGCTATTACAGGCGCTTCGTAGAGAACTTCTTGCGGATAGTGCTACCACTCACGATGTTGACAAGGATCAAAAGTCTGTGTGGTTGTTGGAGTGCGAGCAGGCTTTTGAAGAATTGAAGAGGCGGTTGACCACGACGACTATTTTATGTTCGCTGAGTGGGACTGAATGGTTCGAAATCTATAGTGATGCTTCGGGCAGTGGTTTGGGCTGTGTTCTGCTACAACATGGGAGCATGATAGCCTATGGTTCACGATAATTGAAGGTTCATGAGCGGAATTATCCGGTCCATGACTTAGATTTAGCGGCCGTGATATTTGCTCTAAAGCTGTGGAGGCACTATCTGTATGGTGTGAAGGTCGATATCTACACCGATCATAAGAGCCTGAAGTACCTGTTGGATAAGAAGGACCTGAACATGAGGCAGTGGAGGTGGATGGAGTTCCTGGGGGACTATACCTTCGAGATGCATTATGTGCCGGGGAAAGGAAATGCAATGGCAGATGCGTTGAGTCGTAGGGTTCTTGCACGAGCCAGCTGGTTGTCAGTACATGATGAGAGTCAGGTTCGTGAATTTGAGGCATTGGAGATAACTTGCGTTGACAAGCAGTCTAGTGCTGAGGCGAAATTATTTTGGACGGAGGTGTAGTATGACCTAGCTGATAGTGTTAGGTGGGCTTTGGTTCAGGATAACAGCATGAAGCAGATTTTAGATGAATCTTTGGATGGGTCAAATTCCCAATTTGCTGTTGAGGATGGACTGCTAAGGAGGGATGGTCGCCTATGCGTTCCTAGTGCGGGTAATCTTCAGGAGGAGTTGTTGTACGAGGCTCATCATACCAAGTACTCAATCCACCCGGGGAGCACGAAGATGTATAAAGACATGAAGAAGTTTTTCTGGTGGCCAGGATTGAAAAAGGATGTCGCACTTTATGTGGCCAGGTGCCAGACGTGTGCCTTGGTAAAGGCGGAGTGTCAAAAGCCCAGAGGTTTCTTGAAGTCCCTACCTATCCCGGAGTGGAAATTCGACGACATTTGTATGGATTTTGTGCATGATTTGCCAATGTCGCAGTGGGGAAACGACGCCATCTGGGTGGTCGTAGATATATTGACAAATGTGTCGCATTTAATTCCAAACAGGAACGAAGATCCGGTGGAAAAGTTAGCCAAACTCTATGTTGATAATATTGTTCAATTGCATGGTGTGCCCCACAGTATTGTTAGTGACCGAGATGGACGCTTCACGTCGAACGACTGGAGGCTGGTTCATAGTCTGTTGGTAACTAAGTTGAGTTTCAGCACAGCCTTTCATCCATAGACGGATGGTCAGACCGAGAGGGTCAACCGGACGATGGAGGACATGCTTCGCATGTGCGCCTTGGATTTCGGAAACCGGTGGGAAGATCACCTGTACATGGTGGAGTTTGGGTATAACAACAGTTATTAAGCGAGTATTGGAATGACGCCTTTCGAGACCTTGTATGGGAGAAAGTGTCGCATGTCATTATTTTGGTTGGAGACAGGCAAATCGAATCTATACAAGCGTCAAGCGATGGAAGACGCCACTTCAATGATTCGTACAGTTCAGGAATGGTTGAAGATCGCTCAGGACAGACAGGCAAAATACTATAACGCCAAATATAGGAATGTGGAGTTCGATGTTGGCGACTGGGTGTATTTGAAAATCAAGTCGTTCAAGGGTGTATCGCGGGTTCAATGCTTGAAGAAGCTGGGTCCGAGATACGATGGACCGTTTGAAATCCTGGAGTGTGTTGCTGAAGCCGCGTATCAATTGAAGCTGTCAGTGGAGTTGAGTGGGCTACATGATGTGTTCCATGTAACGCCCCGAAACTCAAAAGAGCGACGGGAGGCATTTTGGGTCAAATTTGGAATTTGGCAGGGGGCACACGGCCTAGGATATGGGCATGTCCCAGGGTGTGTCGAGCTCGTATCGATGATCTGGTCAAGAGTTCGATGATCGTCGAGCAGGGAACACGGCCTAGGACACAGGCGTGTCCAAGGCCGTGTCGGGTGGTCGACGAATTGTGCTCGACGAAGTGTCAAGAAAGTGAACATGGCCTGGATCCTAGGCATGTTCAGGGTTTACACAGGAATGTTAAATAGGACACGGTCATGTCCAAGACCCGTGTGAGTCTCGGGTTGGTGTTGGTCCTATGTTGATGTGGGAACACGCCCGATAACACGGGCGTGTACTGGCTGACACGTGCATGTCAGGTCGAACACGGGCGTGTCGGGTGCCCGTGTATTTATCGAGACGCGTCGATTTCGACGGCGAATGGGGTACACGGCCCTGGACATGGGCGTGTCGCTGGCCGTGTTCGGCCGAGGTTGTGCATTTTAGCTCTAGATTGTGGCCGTTCATTTCTATAATTTAGGATCCGAAGGCTGGGGGATGATAATGCTTGGATATACCCTGGATTGGGCCTTTGAAACCCTCATTTCACTTGAGTGGTTCTCTTTCTAAGTCTAGAGAGAGGGGAGAGTAAAGGAGGAGGAAGAAGCCTAGATCCGGTCACCGGCGGAGCTTCGGAGCTCGAAATCGCGAGCCGACTTCGGATCTACGGAGGCAAGGAGATTGCAGTGCTTTTCATCTGCGTACATTTCCATGGCACCAAGGAAGAATGCTAGGGTAACGATTCTCTACTTGATCATATGAAGCTCTACTTCTTTTGCATAGGGAAGCCCGCTCTCGCGAGTTTGCGGTGAGTTTGAGGCGTTCCTTCGAGTAGACATGAATAGTCCCTGTTGTGTACATGTAGAGTCCGTAATCGATAACGGATATAGGCATGATGTGTGAAGCCTACCCGGACATGTTGGTCTGGATCGGTGATGTTGCATTGTATGAAAGGCCGGAGAAGACTCAGTGTGAATGTTTGTTTTTCGGGTTTTCTACGAGTTAGATTGCAACAGGAGGCCTTGGAGATTAACTACAAGGTTCACCAGGAAAACTGGACAGACACGTGGTTCTGCCATCATGTGGGCCTAGGAGGCAACTTGAACATAACTGGGTTATGTGATTTATGTAAACGATTTGGGTCTCGGGAATGTTTGACCCGCGCATATGTTTTAAATTTACATTGCGGAGTGAGCAACGGGTCAGGCGGAACCATACCCGCTCTATGTCATTCAGTTAAAGAGGCCTAAATTTACTTGGCACTTACCGTTGGCATAGATAGAGGGTCTTAGGCAGTGGCCAGAAAGAACAAATTCTCACGAGAGATTGCCGTCCAAGAGGCATTGGTGAGTCGGCGGACTTTGACCGTGATCACCGAGAATGTGCCCTGAGAGCACGGGGCGTGTGGCCATGCGTGTCTGCACCTGTGTTGTATTGTTGTTACATTTCTACTTGGTTATGCTAATAAAGTGCAGGGAAGGAGCATCGCCGCCCCGAGTTCGGGGGCGGGATCGTTATAATTTGGTCAGCATAGCTGACCATTGCTTTTGTTTGCTACCGTGAAGTGGATTTTTCTTGCAGGTGCTGCGGAGCCGAGCGGTAAATAGCAGGCTAAAGCCCAAGTTGCTGAGCTGGCCGTCGAAGGCCTAATTTTGAGTGTTTTATGTTATTCATGTATGGCTGTCCTACGTGCCGAGGTTTGGAAAACATGTAATTTGAGGAAAATAATTGTAAGGCCATAAGGACAGTACTTGTGTATTTGTACTTCATTCCTTTTGGCTCTCTTTAGTGGACATTCATGCTAGTGTTGGGTTCTTGTTATTGCAACTAATAAAATTGCTTCCGCTAGAATGACTCTGTGTAGGACGTTTGGATTGGTTGGATGGTTTCCATTGAGTAACCACCCGATCTATCTGTGGTATATGGCGCAGGCCCCGGCCGGACCAACTGCTATATGCTATGTGACGGATAGGGGGTGTTACAATTTGGTATCATACTACTGGTTTTGGTCGGGCTTAAAAAGAATTCGTGGACAAATTCTTTTTAAGGGGTGGTGAGCACCTGCGTGTGAGTCATCGTTATAACAACAAAAGAACCCATGAATGTCCACTTAGGAATGAAAATACACATGTTTGAGAAACCTACGTGTTCCTATAATTGCTTTTTGCAATTTTGTATGGTCGCTTAACGGTGTTTTGTACAACTATAGGTGACCAGAAGTGTTGCGGGGCCGTCAGAACATTGAGTTTTGGAGGCTAGTAGTGCACCAAACAATGCTCTTGCAACACCTCCATCGGCTGATACCATACGATTGGTAGCCGAAGTAGTGTTTGCCATGATCATTGTGCAGCCTGCATGGAAAATATAGTAGCTCGGTCTTGCGACGGAGCAGGTACCTATTCCAGAGGTTGAGCCGAGAAGAGTGGAGCAGGTAGTATTGGAACCGTTGGTGTCGTGGAGGGAAACCGAGAGACAGCTCAAACACGTTATGAGTTTTAATCCTCCAGTGTTCTCGGGGCTGGGAACCCCATCGCAAGCTGAAGATTGGCTCTCCCGGGTGAAGAGAGTCCTGACAGCTACTGAAACGGAGGAGTGGCAGTTGACCACTATAGCTATATTCTTGTTGGATGGAGACGCTAGGCTGTGGTGGGATGATTTGGAGCTGCATCTCTTGAGAGGAAGGCAACTTATAGACGTCTTGATGGAGGAGTTCTCGAGACTATTTTTGGCTAGGTACCTCCCTTCGGCGCAGAGGATAGCTTTGGATAATGAGTTCCATAGGTTGGTATAAGGAGAGAGTAGCATGGATGAGTATCTCAACGAGTTTACTCGTTTGGGTCGGTACGCTAGCTCCACCATCACGGATGAGGAGCGCAAGACAAACCGATTCTATGAAGGTTTAAGAGATGACTTGAGGCTACTACTCTCGGGGACTATGACGCAGGGCTTCTTAACCCTGGTCAACACGGCCCGGTCCTTGGAGAAGGACATGAAGAATGTTCAAGCGGAGAAAAATTTGGTGATAAGAAGTCTGAGTTCATGGTGCCGACTACTTCAAAGTCTGGGTACCGTAAGTTCTTTAAGAAGGCTAGGACTCCTGGTCCAGCTCCCTCTTCCGGTGCTTCTGGGGCGACTACGGGTCGGACCCCGGGTGCATGGTTTACTTGTGGAAAGCTGGGGCACTTTGCCCGTGATAGTTGGAGCGGACGTCCCCAGTCCGAGAGGAAGCTGGGAGCAACATATGAAGAGAAGGTCAAGTCGGTGGAGTCAACCGCATCTCATTATGCTCCGGCTCAACTGAGAGTTTATAATCTTGGCCAACAGGAGGCCATCAAACAAGCGGATGTGGTGACAGGTATAGTTTAAATTTATAGCAAGGTAAATTTTAAATAAATTTTATGCGTGTATTACCTTACCACTGCTTGTTTAGGATTTGTTTTGATTTGTGAGTATCCGGCGAGACCACTCTTTGATACGCGAGCTTCGCACTCCTTTTTGTCCGAAAGCATCATATCACGCATCGGAGTATCTTCTTCGATGGCGAAGGACAAGTTGGATGTGTTGTTACCAAATGGGTGTTCGATGCGCTCGGATAAAATCTGCGGTGTTACGATTCGCATTGGGAATCAAGAGTTTGATCTGCAAGCATCGTTACTACCGCTGGTGGAGCTCGACATTATATTTGGCATGGAATGGCTCTCGGAGTAGCAAGCCTATTGATGAGTCCGATTTATATAGGGTTTTTCGGACTCATCTGGGCTAGTTTTCACGTGTTTGCACTTCACTTTTAGTTCTATTTCGTTCATATTTCATCTTGTCTATATTGCCATAGGAAGTGCACACTTTGGCCCGTGGTTGTGTAATTTTTATACTTTTAATCTTTGTGCTCTTTTTTTGTGATTGCTTGGAATGTCTGCACATATCACTGCTGGGTTTAGGGATCGTGTGCGTGTTCCGGGGATGTTTTGAAGCAGGAATACTGCGCACGATCATCGGATATAGTGCGCACGACCCCCGGTCGTGCGCCGATGATCGTGCGCAATGTTCACTGATTCCCAAAATCTGCCTGGGGTAATCGCACGACCACTGGACATAGTGCGCACGACCATCGGTCATGCACCACTGATCGTGTGCATTGATTCCTCTTTTCTAGAGTCATGTCTGGGGTAATCGCACGACCATTGAACTTAGTGCGCACGACCACTGGTCGCGCGCCACTACTCGTGCGCGTTATCCCAGTTCTTCTTCCTAATCTGCCATGCCAGTGCGCACGACCACTGGACATAGTGCGCACGACCACTGGTCGTGCGCCCGTGATCGTGCGCATTGTTCAATTCTGCTTTGTATAAATATCACAGGTCCCGCCCTAATTCAGGATCGCTGAAATCTTCCTGAGATCGACATTTTCTCCACCGTTTTTCGCCTTCTCCGCCATTTTTCCTCATCTTCCACCCTAGGGAGGTGCTCCGGGCAAGCTTTCATAGCCAAATCCAAGCCGGAGCCTCCTCTCGGCCTTCTCCTTCATCCGTGAGCTTCAAGTAGGGTTTGACTCCATCGCCAACAAGCAAAGGGAAGCTTGCAAATTTCGTCCACTATCGTGACACGAAGAAGACGAGCCATTGGAAGGTGGTGACAGCCCTTCTCTACCCCGGACGTAGTTGAGGACCGAGCTTGGACGCGGATTGACAACCCGACGATTCCAACCGTGAATCCACAGAAAGACTTCGGATTCGGTCGATCTCTTGACTTGTTCTTCCTTTATTGTTGTATATGTGTGTTTAAATCTATTTATATTGATGAAGTGCACTGTGGTTGTATATGTTATGTGTTTCATGTCTATGTGATTGCTATTTCATTTTTCTGCTTAAGTTGCTCAAGTTGCGCCATATTCCATCCACCACCATCCACCCTTGCCGCACTAGCAATTGCTAGTGGCGTGCGTAGCGAAGAGGTGCTCACGACCCTCATTCTACCATTCTCATCACCTGATCTGCAAGCCTACTCGCCCATCCGCCTAGTGATTCGGTGCATAGCGGCCCGACTAGTCTTCCATCTCGCCTAGCGAAGCATCGCATAGCGGCATTGCATAGGAGTAGTTGTTAGATTTTTACTTTCTTTTTATCGCAACAATACAAACCCCCATCGTTACCGCCGACCGTGAGGACTTCAGTCTCAAGTCCTCCTCGAAATTAACTCCACCTTACTGTGTTCCTTGAGAGATCGATACTTGGGAAAACTCACCCATTTTATATTACTTGTGCGACTGATTTACTGTCGTGATCTTATGCATCAAGTTTTTTGCGCCGTTGCCAAGTTGAGCTTTAGAGTTTTACATTTTCATGTTGGAATGTGATGTGATGTTATTATTTGTGAAAATGTGGAAGTGCTCCTAAGTTTATATCTGCTGAATTGTGAAAATAGAATGAAGAAAAAGAAAAAAAAAAGAAAGAGAAGAAAAAGTGAAAAGAAAAAGTTTAAATTGAAAATCTTTTTGGAAATGTGATTATATAGGGAGTAGGTTGTGCACACACCCATTTGTTAAAAGTTAAGTCTGCAGGTGTGGTGTACCTTCATATATTGTGGTTAGCGATTGAATTCTTTTTAGGCTAGCTCATTTGGGTTAGGTGTATAGCCTTTCTTTTTATCATTGTTTACCTCACCGTAACCCAATCCCCGTGATTATCCTAAAGTCCTACGGATTTGTGCTTGAGTCTAACTAGTGCCGTAGAGAGAGTGCAACGGGCAAGCGTATGGTCCCTGACATTGGTGGATTCCTTTGGAGGTGATCCCGAGCCCCGATCTTTGGCAAAGCTCACCTTAGTGGCCTGCCTACTTTCTCCATATGCGTGACCGGTTGATTCACCGTGATTCTATTTTTGAGTAGTAATAAAATTTTGATACGCATTGTGAAAAATATAAACTATTATGCATACTTAGAAATTTTCTCTATTGTATTTTTACACACGCGAGCATGCGACTTCGCATGGTACTTTGTTTTTCAATTTCTTTGTTAGCTAGTAATTTTCTCTATCTTCTTAGATTTTGTTTGCTCGGGACGCGCAAACAGTTAAGTCTGGGGGTGTGATGAGTCCGATTTATATAGGATTTTTCAGACTAATCTGGGCTAGTTTTCATGCATTTGCACTTCACTTTTAGTTCTGTTGGGTATTGTATCCACAATGTACCTGATTTGAAGAAGCCCCTGGACAAGCTAAGGTCAATAGACTATGTATTTGATAAAATCCTTCTAGTTGTGCTTGCAGTTTTTCCATGCTAAGTGCACACCAATGTCAGGGTGCAGTAGGTCAATATACACGGGTCTGCACGACGTAATCCCTCGTTGAGCAGATCAGTGTGTTGGCCTACGTGTACTCTCTCTATTGGAGTGCACTTATTTTCAAGCACAGGGCTGTAAATATGCAGGAGCAGACAAGGAGCAAGGATGGGTCAAGGAGCATCTCATAGGTGGAACGACGAAAATTCGTCTAAGTTAGAATCGACGAGAATCACCAAGTGATTCTCGCCGATTCGGCGAGAATCACTTGGGATTCTCGCCGATTCGTCGAGAATCAGAAGTTGATTCTCGCCGAACTCGATCCAGCAACTTCTAAGCTAGCACCTCTGCGTCTAAGTAAGAATCGACGAGAATCACTTAGTGATTCTCGCCGATTCGGCGAGAATCACTTAGTGATTCTCGCCAATTCGGCGAGAATCACTTCTCGTCGAATCGACGAGAATCACTAGTTGATTCTCGCCGTCTCGACCTGGCTTAAAGCAGTGTGTGCAACCAAGGCAAATTCGACGAGAATCATCTTTGATTCTTGCCGAATCGTCGAGAATCACCTTTGATTCTCGGCGACTCGGCGAGAATCACTTTCGATTCTCACCGATTTTGACTTGGCATTTTTCTGGAACTTCCTGAACCGTATCTGCCGCTGTTAAGTTTCTGGACCGGGATTTGGGGATCTCTTTTGTCGGTCCCACAAACGGTCATATTGGAAAACCTCTACAGTATTTATATACAGGTATTTTGAACGGAATACAGATAGAAAGAAGCCGAGCACGAAACCCTAATATTGCGATTTCTCTTCTCCGCCGCCGTCGCGCTCGGGCTAGTCCGTCGCCGCCGCTGATCGTTCTTCTTCCCGATCTCCGGCGACAGAAGCTTAGCAAAGCTTGCATCTCACGTGTCTATCCAGAGATCTCTTGTCTCTCGATTTGTTGACCGGGAAAAACTCCCCCGTCCGAATCGATTGAGACGACCGATCCTTGAGTGACCGTTGGTAGACCTAGTTTGCTTCGCAAAGAAGTTTGGATCTCAAAGCACTGCAGCAGCGCACCTTCGTGGCAGCCGACTCCGAACCAAGCCGCCGCTCGGATTGCCGCCGCCGGTTCCGGGAGATCCTCTCCAAGTGAGACCAAGGTCGTAGTCTCTTCATCGACCTCGAGAACACGTCGTCGAACGAAGAGGAACACCGTAGTCTCCGAAAGAAGTTTGTATCTCATATACATTCCATATTTACTTTTGTTGTAAAGGAACTTTTTATCCGTGTTGTAAGGGTTGGGTGCAACCCGTTGTGTGGGAGTGTTGACTCTCACGTGTGGAAGGGCTCCTTCCATTAGAGAAGGGATTGGATTTCAATCCCGTTGGAGAAGTGACCGAGTCGTCCCTTGTTGGGGAGATAGGTCGAAGGGGGAAAGTGGATGTACCCAAGTCGGGGAACCACTATAAATTTGCTGTGTATTCTGTGTGCTGTGCTTGTTGTTTTTATTATGCAGGTACATCCGTAAATTCCGCAAAAGAACCACACGTCACCTATTCCCCCCCCCCCCACATAGGTGCACATAGCTGACACTAGGTGGACTTTCAAGTGGTATCAGAGGGAGGTTACTCATCAATAAGGTTAACACCTTGAATTGAATCCTGCCCCTAGTGTCAAAAGAAGAAGACAGATATCTACTATGGACGGGCTCAAGTACTCCGGCAAGATCCCAGTGTGCAACAGACTCAACTTTCCGATCTGGAAGGAAAGAATCAGGTTTTACATGGAAGCAGTCGATCCTCGACTCTTCATGATTGTGGAGGAGGGACCTTATGTCCCCACTAAGGCCTCCACCATCGATCCCACCAAGAAAGTGCCGAAGACACTTTCTGAAATGGACAAAGACGAGATGGTACTCGTGGGACTGGACAAGAAGGCACGAAACATTCTGGTGAGCGCAGTTGATGATTCTATGATGCAAAACTTCAGCAACTGCAGGACAGCTCAGGAGATCTGGCAGTGCCTGATCATCCTAATGGAGGGCACGGATGAAGTGAGGGATGATCGGAGATCCCTCCTGAACCAAAAATATGAGGCCTTCAGGCAAGGGCCTCAGGAAGAGATCGGAGTCACATACGAGAACTTCCTGAAGATTGTCAACGCCCTCAAGGGGTACGGAAGAGTGTTCACCAATGGTGAACTCAATGACAAATTCCTTAGGTCCCTTACTAAGGAATGGGACACAAAGATCTGCGCCATCAGAGAATTTGGCAGATTAGCAGAAACTGATCCACAGATCCTGTTTGGGAAGCTGATGTCTTATGAACTTCAGCTGAACACCAGGAAGGCAGAGGAAGAAGCAGAGAAGGCTGCTGCAAAAGAAAAGACTGTGGCCCTAAAAGCCAGCTACTCCAGAAAGGGCAAGGGTGCGATGTCATACCGTGCGAGGAGTAAGGAAGAGGAGGAGGACTCTGAACCATGCTCCTCCGGCTCAGAACTGTCGGAGGAGGATTTCTCCCTCATCACCCGAGAGTTCAAGAAGTTCCTCAAGATGAGGAATCAAAGAATGAAAGACAGCTCCTCCTCCAGGCATCAGAAGAAAAATTATTCTTCTGACAGGTATGCATCTAAACCTAACAAACATCGTTCTTCTGATATTATCTGCTTTGGATGCAATAAGCCAGGACACGTCGTGGCCGACTGCCATCAAAGCAAAAGAGAAAAAGGGAAAGGAGAGGAGCTCAAATCCTCCAGAGATAATAAGAAGGAGCGGAGCTACATCACAAGAAGGCCAAAGACACTAAGTGAGTCTGATTCCTCAGACTCCAGTGATGACGAGGAAGCCTACTTCGGGCTGGTGGGTCGCTCGGACTCAGAAGGAGAATGCCCCCCATTTACTGGGAAGGTAAAAGCTCACACCCCTCTCTCCGACTCCGACTCTGATCCTGAATCTCAGGATGATGAACCTGAGGATGGCCCTTCAGCCCGTGAAGCTGAGCTCCTCGAGAAGTATGAGCTTCTGCTCAACACTTTCGATGAGTGCCGAAAGAGACTGAAGGCTGAGAAGAAGGAAGTAAAATTCCTTAAGGGTGAGTGTGTATCCCTAAGGGAAGAGGTCACTAGCTTGATTTCTCTCCGACAGGAACACCTTGACCTGACTTCCAAGCATTCAGAGTCTTTGGAGCTCCTTGATCTAAAGCAGGAGGAAGTCAACAAGTTGGAAGAACTACTTGCGGCAGAAAGGAAGATCGTCAAGAGCTTCTCCATGCCAAAAACAGTTCTTCCAGTCGTTGATACCTTCTCTGCTCAGGCCAAAGGAGCTGGCTTGGGGCATATAGGGGTACCTGGTTTTCAATCCCGTTGGAGAAGTGACCGAGTCGTCCCTTGTTGGGGAGATAGGTCGAAGGGGGAAAGTGGATGTACCCAAGTCGGGGAACCACTATAAATTTGCTGTGTATTCTGTGTGCTGTGCTTGTTGTTTTTATTGTGCAGGTACATCCGTAAATTTCGCAAAAGAACCACACGTCACTTATTCCCCCCCCCCCCCCATAGGTGCACATAGCTGACACTAGGTGGACTTTCAAGTTCTATATCATTCATATTTCATCTTGTCTATATTGTCATAGGAAGTGCACACTTTGGACCGTGGTTGTGTAATTTTTGTACTTTTAATATTTGTACTCTTTTTTTTGTGATTTCCTGGAATGTCTTCACATATCAGTGTTGGGTTTAGGGAACGTGTGCGTGTTCCGAGGATGTTTTGAAGCAGGAATACTGCGCACGATCATCGGATATAGTGTGCACGACCACCGGTCATGCGCCGATGATCGTGCGCAATGTTCACTGATTTCCAAAATCTGCCTGGGGTAATCGTACGACCACTGGACATAATGCGCACGACAACCGGTCGTGCTCCACAGATCGTGTGCATTGATTCCTCTTTTTCTGTGGTCCTGTTTGGGGTAATCGCACGACCATTGAACTTAGTGCCCACGACCAGTGGTCATGCACCACTGCTCGTGTGCATTATCCCAGCTCTTCTTTCTATTCTGCCATGCCAGTGTGTACGATCACTGGACATAGTGCGCACAACCACTAGTCGTGCGCCCATGATCGTGCGCCCATGATCGTGCGCATTGTTCAATTCTGCTTTGTATAAATGCAGGTCTCGCCCTAACTCAGTATCGCTGAAATCTTCCGGAGATCGACATTTTCTCCGCCATTTTCCGCCTTCTCAGCCATTTTTCCTCATCTTCCACCCTAGGGAGGTGCTCTGGGCAAGATTTCACTACCAAATCAAAGCTGGAGCCTCCTCTCGGCCTTCTCCTTCATCGCATAGCTTCAAGTAGGGTTTGACTCCAGCGCCAAAAAGCAAAGGGAAGCTTGCAACTTTCATCCGCTATCATGACACTAAGAAGACGGGCCATTGGAAGGTGGTGACAGCCCTTCTCTACCCCGGATGCAGTTGAGGACTGAGGTTGGACGTGGATTGACAACCCGACCATTCCAACCGTGAATCCTTAGCAAGACTTCGGATTCGGTCGATCTCTTGATTTGTTCTTCCTTTATTGTTGTATATGTGTGTTTAAATCTATTTATATTGATGAAGTGCACTTTGGTTGTATATGTTATGTGTTTCATGTCTATGTGATTCCTATTTCATTTTACTGCTTAAGTTGCTCGAGTTTCTCCATATTCGATCCACCACCATCCACCCTTGCCACACTAGCAATTGCTAGTGGCATGCGTAGCGAAGAGTTGCTCACGATCCTCATTCCGCCATTTTCATCACCTCATCCGCAAGCCTACTCACCCATCCGCCTAGTGATTCGGTGCATAGCGGCCCGACTAGTCTTCCATCTCGCCTAGCGAAGCATTGCATAGCGGCGTTGCATAGGAGTAGTTGTTAGATTTTTACTTTCTTTTTATCGCAACAATCAAAACACCCATCGTTACCGCCGACCTTGATGACTTCAATATCAAGTCCTCCTCGAAATTAACTCCACCTTACTGTGTTTCTTGAGAGATCGATACTTGGGAAAACTCGCCCATTTTATATTACTTGTGCGGCCGGTTCACTGTCGTGATCTTACGCATCAAGTTTTTGGCGCCGTTGCCGGGGAAGTGATGCGTAAGATCACGACAGTGAACCGGTCGCACAAGTAATATAAAATGAGCGAGTTTTCCCAAGTATCAATCTCTCAAGGAACACAGTAAAGTGGAGTTAATTTTGAGGAGGGCTTGAGATTGAAATCCTCAAGGTCAGCGGTAACGATGGGGGTTTTGATTATTGCGATAAAAATAAAGCAAAAATCTAACAACTACTCCTATGCAACGCCGCTATGCGATGCTTCGCTAGGCGAGATGTAAGACTAGTCGGGCCGTTATGCACCGAATCACTAGGAAGATGGGCAAGTAGGCTTGCGGATGAGGTGATGAGAATGGCAGAATGAGAGTCGTGAGCACTTCTTCACTACGCACGCTACTAGCAATTGCTAGTGCGGCAATGGTGGATGGTGGTGGATGGAATATGGCGCAACTCGAGCAACTTAAGCAGTAAAATGAAATAGGAATCACATAGACATGAAACACATGTAATATACAACCAAAGTGCACTTCATCAATATAAATAGATTTAAACACACATATATAACAATAAAGGAAGAACAAGTCAGGAGATCGACCGAATCCGAAGTCTTGCTGAGGATTCACGGTTGGAATAATCGGGTTGTCAATCCGCATCCAAGCTCGGTCCTCAACTGCGTCCAGGGTAGAGAAGGGCTGTCACCACCTTCCAATGGCCCATCTTCTTCATGTCACGATAGCGGACGAAAGTTGCAAGCTTCCCTTTGCTTGTTGGCGATGGAGTCAAACCCAACTTGACTCTCACGGATGAAGGAGAAAGCCGAGATGAGGCTCCGGCTTGGATTTGGCGGTGAAAGTTTTCCCAGAGCACCTCCCAAGGTGGAAGATGAGGAAAGACGGCGGAGAAGGCGGAAAACGGCAGAGAAAATGTTGATATCCGCAAGATTTCAGTGATCCTGAATTTGGGAGAGACCTGTGATATTTATATAAAGCATAATTGAACAATGCGCATGATCACGGGCGCACGACTAGTGGTCGTGCGCACTATGTCCAGTGGTCGTGCGCACTGGCATGGCAGATTAGGAAGAAGAACTGGGATAAAGCGCACGAGCAGTGGCGCACGACCAGTGCTCGTGTGCACTAAGTTCAATTGTCGTGTGATTACCCCAGACAGGACTCCAGAAAAGAGGAATCAATGCACACGATCAGTGGCGCACGACCGGTGGTCGTGCACACTACGTCCAGTGGTCGTGCGATTACCCCAGACAGATTTTGGGAATCAGTGAACATTGCGCACGATCATCGGCGCACGATCGGTGGTCGTGCGTACTATATCCGATGATCGTGCGCAGTATTCCTGCTTCAAAACATCGCCGAAACACGCACAAGACCCCTAAACCCAGCACTGATATGTGCAGACATTCCAGGCAATCACAAAAAAAAGAGTACAAACATTAAAAGTACAAAAATTACACAACCACGGGCCAAAGTGTTCACTTCCTATGACAATATAGACAAGATGAAATATGAACGATATAGAACAAAAAGTGAAGTGCAAACGCGTGAAAAGTAGCCCAGATGAGTCCGAAAAACCCTACATAAATCGGACTCATCACACCCCAAGACTTAACTGTTTGCGCGTCCCGAGCAAACAAAATCTAAGCAGATAGTGAAAATTACTAGCTAACAAAGAAATTGTGATACGGAGTACCATGCGAAGTCGCATGCTCGCACGCGTAAAAATTTAATAGAATAAATTTCTAAGTATGCAAAATAGTTTATATTTTTCACAATGTGTATCAACATTTTATTATTACTCAAAAATGGAATCATGGTGAATCATCCGGTCACGCGTAGGGAGAAAGTAGACTAATCGCTAGGCGAGCATTGCCAAAGATCGGGGTTCGGGAAAACCTCCAAAGAAATCCACCAATGTCGGTGACCATATGCTTGCCCTTTTGCATTCTCTCCACGGCAGTGGTTTGGTTCACACACGAATCAGTAGGACTTTAGGTGAAGAGACGGGGCTTGGGTTTCGGTGAGGTAAACAAAGATAAACAGGAAGGTTATGCACCTAACCCAAATGAGCTATCAAAGAAAGAATCGATCAGCTAACAAAAATAAATACGGGTACACCACACCCCCAGACTTAACTTTTATCAAATGGGTGTGTGCACCGCCTACTCCAAAAATACTCACATCTCAAATAGGATTTTCAATTTTACTTTTATTTTTAACTTTTTCACAATTAACATCATTTTTTTACTTTTTTTTTCTTTTTCAAATTACTTCTCTTTTAACAATTTCAGCAAATATAAGCTTTGGAGCACATCCATATATTCACATGTAACAGCACCACATCAACACCCCAACATGAAAAATGTAAAACTCTGAAACTCAACTTGGGAGTGCGACTAGGATCGGCTTTGAGGCTTTGGTGAAATAAAGGTGGAGCTGAATCAAAAGAATGGGTAGGCACAATGGGGCTAGCGAGGACAAGATGCTAGGAATGGTACAAAGCTCAACCAGGCCAAAATGATGGCCTACATCACGCTCATGCGAGTGAACTAACCTATACCCATGCTTCAAGAATAGCTTGGGGCAAGTTCTTAGTCAATGAGAAAGACTATCCATCCTCCCAACTCGAGCAATACGAACCTAATGGCCGTCTACACATATCCCTAAGCTACCATCAGATTCACACCGGATTCACCAAATTTTGAGTAGAATAAAAAGATCTTTACGCAAATAGAAAAGTATAAAACCATAAGCATAAAAAAAATTAAATCTACTCGAATTTCTACATGAGACGAGAGCAGCTGACTAGAAACCCAACAAGATCAACATTTTACTCTGTCTCACAATCCTAAGCCAGCACCATAATTTTCCCAAGTCTAACGAAGAAATGAGTTTAACTCGCGGCACACAAAAAGCTAAGCATGCGCTCAAGTGGGTGCAGTGGTGTGCAGTGCAATGAACTAATTAAAATAAAACTATAAAAGCTTCTAGTATGCACATGAGATGTGCAAGTGCAAAAGGTAACAAAATTGGCTCTCCCCCAAACTTAAACTAAAATACACAGCAGATGATAGAGAAGTTAAATCATAAAGAGCTAAGGGAAGAGGTTACTCAATGCTCAGCCAGTGAGCATACCAGAAGATGCGTGGAAACCTGAAGCAGGCCCGCCATACGAATAATCACAACCCCACCAATGTGATTTGCCATGAATACCTGCAGGGGTGAGCTCCGCAAAAATAAAACAAAAATATACAAACTATAAATAAATACTAAAACTAAATAGACATGAAAAAAATGCAGAAAATGAAAGATAAGTACTGGTGTTTTTGTCATCCCAGCACAACTTATTCAGCTACGAAAAGGTTCTAGCTAATGGGCCTATGAAAAGAAAAATGCACAGGTAACTGTCCCAATATCCGTTTCGGTAACGGGTACCGATACAGCGATAGAACAGTTACCCCTCTGCCTAAATAATCATACCTGCTCCTCGCAGGCAGAGGAAATAGGAAGTAAGAAGAGAAGGAGCGCTGGTCCTCACTCTTCTTACCACAAAATGAATCCTTGCCCACAAGGTATCCTCTACTACAGGGAGAAGGCAAGTGGAGAAAGCAATCAATGGAGCTTTCTCAACAGATGAGGAATTAACCTCCTCGTGAGAGAGGATGCTACCATCGATGACTCGAGATGATAGCTCCAAGTCCTCCTGAAGCTCCTGCGGAGAATCAACCCGTCCAGGCTCAGATAAAGAAGGGGGATCAAGAAATAAAAGAGACGAAGAACATAAAGAAATAATCCGGGTAGTGATCCCAGTTTCACTCCCCAAAGGCTGAGGTAGAAAGATATCGTCAGCAATGTCGACAATGCTACAAGGCTCGGCCGGATCCATAGAGGTCTCCACCAAGACTTTGACTTCCTCCTTTGGTATCAAGGGAGAATCCTCGACACCAGGAAGGTTGTCCTCCTCCATGGGAGTGGAAACAATCCATGTATCACAAGCCTCAACTTGTGTTGCATCGTCGAAAATGTCGTCAGAGACGACTAAAGTAGAATGCACAAAAGGAGGAAGAACTTTGCTTGGATAAAAGTCAAGCGCAGGTTCCTCACAAAGAATCGGCTCCATGCTTGGAGATGTATGTACAAGATAGATGGGCTCAGCCACGTCGAAGCCTAGATCAGCCACACATATAGCGGTTGTGTCCACATCATTCCCTTCAACAAATGAAGGTGACAGGGATACATAACCATATGATGAAGGTGTGCCACCAAGGGTAGGAGTCGGGATGATCCGGATGTCCGGCTCGTCATCCTCTTCCATAACACGGAGGTACTCGGCACAATCCTTCAGGACATGATCTATTCTACGACAATATAAACACTTTCTCCTATTACTCTGCGGTCCTTGTGGGGCCAGAGAGGAATAAGAGAATGGTGTATGTGGCGATGATGATTGACCATAAGATCGGGGCACAGTGTTTGAAGGGTCGTATGAATATAGCATCTCATGCATTGTGCACTAAGGCTTATGCTCAATATCTCTTGTAGGGCATTCATGACTAGCGTGGGACGGATTTCCACACCAATGACATTGGGCATACGATTATCCCCACATAGTGTCGAAACAGCAGATTCAAAATAAATTGTGCAGATTACTAAATTCAACAATATATTACTACAATTGCCTAAACAAACAAGGAAAAGGCAAGAAAAACAGAAATAGAACAAAACAAAAGCGATTTACAAAGGAAAAGGAAAGTAATCTCACGCCTCCCTATCCAAAAACTCACACGACTGTGTTCCCCGGCAACGACGCCAAAAACTTGACGCGTAAGATCACGACAGTGAACCGGTCGCACAAGTAATATAAAATGGGCGAGTTTTCCCAAGTATCGATCTCTCAAGGAACACAGTAAGATGGAGTTAATTTTGAGGAGGACTTGAGATTGAAGTCATCAAGGTCGGCGGTAATGATGGGGGTTTTGATTGTTGCGATAAAAAGAAAGTAAAAATCTAACAACTAATCCTATGCAACGCCGCTATGCGATTCTTTGCTAGGCGAGATGGAAGACTAGTCGGGCCGCTATGCACTGAATCACTAGGCGGATGGGCGAGTAGGCTTGCGGATGAGGTGATGAGAATGGCAGAATGAGGGTCGTGAGCACCTCTTCGCTACGCACGCCACTAGCAATTGCTAGTGCGGCAAGGGTGGATGGTGGTGGATGGAATATGGTGCAACTCGAGCAACTTAAGCAGTAAAATGAAATAGGAATCACATAGACATGAAACACATAACATATACAACCAAAGTGCACTACATCAATATAAATAGATTTAAACACACATATACAACAATAAAGGAAGAACAAGTCAAGAGATCGACCGAATCCGAAGTCTTGCTGAGGATTCACGGTTGGAATCGTCGGGTTGTCAATCCGCATCCAAGCTCGGTCCTCAACTGCGTCCGGGGTAGAGAAGGGTTGTCACCACCTTCCAATGGCCCGTCTTCTTCGTGTCACTATAGCGGACGAAATTTGCAAGCTTCCCTTTGCTTGTTGGCAATGGAGTCAAACCCTACTTGAAGCTCAAGGATGAAGGAGAAGGCCGAGAGGAGGCTCCGGCTTGATTTGGCTTTGAAAGCTTGCCCGGAGCACCTCCTTTGGGTGGAAGATGAGGAAAAATGGCGGAGAAGGCAGAAAACGGCGGAGAAAATGTCGATCTCCGGAAGATTTCAGCGATCCTGAATTAGGGCGAGACCTGTGATATTTATACAAAGCAAAATTGAACAATGCGTACGATCATGGGCGCACGACCAGTGGTCGTGCGCACTATGTCCAGTGGTCGTGCGCACTGGCATGGCAGATTAGGAAGAAGAACTGGCATAACACACACGAGCAGTGGCGCACGAGCAGTGGCGCACGACCAGTGGTCATGCGCACTAAGTTCAATGGTCGTGCGATTACCCCAGACAGGACTCCAGAAAAGTGGAATCAATGCACACGATCAGTGGCGCACGACCGGTGGTCGTGCGCACTATGTCCAGTGGTCGTGCGATTACCCCAGACAGATTTTGGGAATCAGCGAACATTGCGCACGATCATCGGCGCACGACCGGTGGTTGTGCGCACTATATCCGATGATCGTGTGTAGTATTCCTCCTTCAAAACATCACCGGAACACGCACACGACCCCTAAACCCAGCACTGATATGTTCAGACATTTCAGGCAATCACAAAAAAGAGTACAAACATTAAAAGTACAAAAATTACACAACCACGGGCCAAAGTGTGCACTTCCTATGACAATATAGACAAGATGAAATATGAACGATATAGAACTAAAAATGAAGTGCTAACGCGTGAAAACTAGCCCAGATGAGTCCGAAAAAACCTATATAAATCGGACTCATCACCTATATTGATTGCGGTCGCAAGGAAGTCATGTTGGGAGCAGGTCGTGAGATGACTTTTATGGGCTTGAAAGGGTCGAGCAAGACGTTGATGTCTGATCTTCAGGTGGTGAAGGTTGTTCGTGCTGGTGCAGAGCTGTTCTTTATACTAGTGAAGGTTGCAAAGCCGAAGCCTACTTTGGATAGTATTTCAGTGGTAGCTGAGTACCCTGATGTGTTCCCTGCCCATCATCCTGGAGCCCCGCCTCAACGAGAGATAGATTTCACGATTGAGCTAGTGTCAGGTGCGAAACCTATGTCATGATCCCCGTATCGGCTAGCGCCTAAAGAAATGGCGGACCTGAAGGTGTAACTTCAAGATTTGTTGGGGCAAGGATTTGTGCGTCCAAGTTCGTCGCCTTGGAGTGCACCGGTCCTCTTTGTTAAGAAGAAGGATGGGAGCGTGAGACTTTGTATTGATTATCGGGAGTTAAACAAGCTAACGGAAAAGAACAAGTACCCGATCCCGAGGATTGATGATCTATTTAATCAGTTAGTCAGATCGACGGTGTACTCAAAGTTGGATCTCAAGTCTGGATACTATCAGTTGAGGATAAGGGAGAGTGATATCTCCAAAACAGCTTTTTATACGAGATACGAGCATTACGAGTTTACGATTCATGGATTTGATGAATAGGACTTTCAGGGAGCACTTGGACCATTTTGGTTTCATCTTAATCGGCGATATTTTGGTGTACTCGCAGAGTGAGGAAGATCACTTCAGGCATCTTCATTTGGTTTTGGAGACGCTAAGGAGTAATCAATTGTACGCCAAGTTCTCGAAATGCGAGTTTTGGTTGTCCTCAGTGGCATTCCTCGGTCATATAGTGAGTGGAGAAGGTATTGTAGTGGATCCGGCGAAGATTGTTGCGATACGAGAGTGGCCTGTGCTTTCTACAGTAGTGGAAGTCTGGAGCTTTCTAGGGCTTACCGGCTATTATAGGCGCTTCCTAGGGAACTTATCGCGGATAGCGTTACCTCTCACTACTTTGACGAGGAAGGAGCAGAAGATCGTGTGGACGCTGGAGTGCGCGCGAGCATTTGACGAGTTGAAGTGTCGGTTGACCATGGCGCCTGTGCTGAGTTCGCCGAGTGGGACAGAAGGTTTTGAAACCTATAGCGATGCTTCTGGCAGTGGTTTGGGTTGCGTGCTCTTGTAGCATGGAAGCGTTATAGCGTATGGCTCGAGACAGCTGAAAGTGCACGAGAGAAATTATCCGGTCCATGACTTGGAGTTAGCGGCCGTGATTTTTGCCTTGAAGCTGTGGAGGCACTACTTGTCTGGAGTAAGGGTCGATATCTATAACGACCATAAGAGCCTGAAATATTTATTGGATCAGAAAGATCTGAACATGCGACAGCGTAGGTGGATGGAATTCCCGGGGGACTATACATTCAAGATCCACTACGTGCCAGGTAAAGGCAATGCGGTGGCAGACGCGTTGAGTCACCGGGCCCCATCTCAAGCCTATTGGATGTCGGTACATGGTTGGTTCGGGAGTTGGAGGCATTGGAGAACTTTTGCATAGACAAGCAGTCGAGTGCTGAAGCGCTTCTGAATTGGACTAAAGTTCAAATTGACCTGGCTGATCGAATTCGATAGGCTTTGGATATGGATGGCCACATGAAGCAGATCATGGTTGAAGCTCTGGATGGGTCAAATTCCTAATTCGTCGTTGAGGACGGATTACATTGGAAAGACGGTCGTCTGTGCGTCCCATGAGTGGGCAATTTGAGGGTGGATTTGTTGTACGAGGCGCATCATACCAAGTACTCGATTCACTCGGGGAGCACGAAGATGTACCACGATGTTAAGAAGTTGTTCTGGTGGCTAGGACTGAAGAAGGACGTGGCACTGTACGTGGCAAAGTGCCAAACTTGTGCCTTGGTGAAGGCAGAGTGCCAAAAGCCGGGATGATTCTTGAAGTCCTTGCGTATTCTGGAGTGGAAGTTTGACGACATTACTATGGACTTTGTGCACGGGCTGCCAAGGTTGCAAAAAGGGAACGATGCCATTTGGGTGGTCGTAGATTGTCTAACAAAGGTGTCGCAATTCATTCCGCATAGGAAGGATGATCCCGCGGAGAAACTTGTGAAGTTATATGTGGATAACATAGTACGACTCCATGGTGTGCCCCGCAGCATCGTGTGTGACCTTGATGGGCGGTTCACGTCCAATGATTGGAGGCTGGTGCAGCAGATGTTGGGAACAAAGCTGAGTTTCAGCACAGCCTTCCATCCGCAGATGGATGGGCAAACCGAGAGAGTCAACAGATAATGGAGGACATTCTTCGTGTAACAACCCCATCCGTTCATATGGTATATACTAGAAGGTCAGGCCGGGGCCCCACAGCATATATTACAGAACAGGCGGTGAAGGTACGGGATGATACCAGAGTAACGCAGCGCACCGAACTCAAAGCATTCTAGCGGAAGCCTACTAACACTTGAACTCCACACTTGAATGTCCATCTGATAAAACAACTCCACATTGTATATCATATAGGAATGTCTTCCAACATGTAAACATCGTTGGCCTTATGGCCTTACAAGGCTTTCAAATAGTGGCCTCAACATTGGCGCGCAGGCCGGCCACAATAAAAGAAAACACAACAAGCATTTCCAAAAAGCCTTCACGGGCTAGCAGTAGTAGCAGCAGCAACAACAAGGACCTCAACCTTTATGCATCCCGCTTGGCTCTCCAGCACCTGTACAGGGACAATCCACCCAACGTTGGCAAACAGAAGCAATGGTCAGCGTTCAGCTGACCCAATTATAATGACCCTACCCCTTTTCTTGGGGCAGTGGTAATCTTCCCTGCAGGCATATCATATCACAAACATGGCAATATATTCCTATCATACGCTTTCACGCACACATGCCATAACAATCGTTTGCCACCCGGCCCAACTGTCCGTGCAATCAGGGCACATCCTTGGTGTTCTGGCAAAGCACTTGCCCACCACCGTATCAGGGTCACAACCCAACAGTAACTCTCTTGAGAATTTAATACATGGAGTGCAGTCGGAGTTTTATAGTCTTAGTGAACCGGGATTGGCCCTTAGCACCCCATAGTCTCACGGCGTGCAGGCCTAAGACTCTAGCTATGCGCTCCAACAGACCGCTCCTTCTGGTCTCACGTCAGATGGACATAACGCAGGTCGGATCCTTCACCCCCCGTTGCTCAAATCGCCTTGCCATCACCGAGCACGACGTACTCGCGGCTATATAAAGACTCGGGTAGGTCTCACCGATCCTGTTCTGGCATTCAAGCCTGGACATCATTCTTATACCCATTCTCTCACAACAATAGCGGGTCTTTCCTGGGCACACCAGTACTTCCTGTTACACATTCACAGGTACGACACCGCAATATCACAAATGTCAGGGGTCTTTCCTGGGGACACCAGTACTTCCTGTTACTCTCTTCACAGGTGGACACCCTACGACATCAAGCATCACAAAGGGCCTTTCCTGGTCACACCAGTACTTCCTATTACTCATTCACAGGTACGACCCCATAGCATAAGCATACACGAATATTTTTCTTGGACTACCACTCCAGTACTTCCTGCTACCATCTTTCACAGGCATAACCCGTTGACTCCTTAAACTACATGTTTATCACGGAGTCTTCTCTGATTTGTATGCAACATCACCAATGCAGACCAACCTGTCTAGATGGGCTTCACATAACATGCCTATTTCGTACTCCATTTCCGGATCTATATGCCAACAAAAGGGGATTTCATGAATCCACCCAAAGATTCCCAAAACAGCCACGTCTTGGTGGGGGAATCGCAAACATATGCCAAAAGGATGCCTTCACATGGCTAGGAAGAAAAGTCATTACCCTTGAAGCCCTCTTTGGTGCCATGAGCTCTAAGCTGGCTTGAACGACTCACACGAGCTTTTCCTCCGCAACGTCGGCCTCGGAACGCAGCTTGACACTCTCAAGCTCCACCAGCAGCAGTCCTTCTCCTTCTTCCTCCTCTTCCTCTCCCTTTCTCTCTCTAGAAGTGAAGAAAGAGAAGACCAAATAAGAAATGTGATTGCTCTTCTCATTCACGGCCTTAAGGAAACAGGGAGGCCTCTCAGACCTTATATCCAGGCTGAAGGAATGGTCGACCACAAATTTGCCAGAAAACCTGATTTTTGCCTGACACGGCCTGTGACACGCCCGTATCCCAGGCCGTGTGCCTCAAGCGATGCTCAACCGACTTATCGAAACCAGTGACACGCCCGTGTCATAGGCCGTGTCACCCAACACGCCTTCAGACACGCCCGTGTATGTGGCCGTGTTCATCAAGCTGAAAAAAATCCCAAAATCACCCGAGACTCATATGGCCTGTGATACGCACGTGTCCCAGGCCGTGTGCCCATACACGGCACTCGACACGCCCCAGCTCAAAATTCATCGGGCTGAGTTCGTCGAACCAAAGGGATACGCCCCGTGACACGCCCGTGTCACAGGCCGTGTCCACTTGTCGACATCTCGACACTCGACGATCGTCGAGCAACTTTCGTCGAACGCGCTGACAGGCCCTGTGACACACCCGTGTCACATGCCGTGTCCAGAGTCAACCAAATTTTGTCGACCATTCGTCGACTGTTCCTCTTGACACTCGACGCACGCAGGACACGCACTGGGACACGCCGGTGTCCCAGGCCGTGTCACCCGAAAATTGGCCTGCTGATAAAATTCGGGCTATTACAACCCTCCCCTCCTACAAAAATTTCATCCTCAAAATTAAGACACAGGAAGACAACCAGCAATCAGCAACCAAAATGTTATAACATTAAAAATTTTTATGTTACAACACAATTCTCTTCACGAATTACAGAAACAGCTCGGGAAACTCTTCTCTCATGGTTTGCTCTCGCTCCCATGTAAGTTCTTCACGGCCGCAGTTGTCCCACCGGACTTTAACCATGCCGACCGCCTTGTTCCGCAACTGTTTCTCGGCTCGATCCTCGATCAGAATGGGTCTAACTCTCGTTGTTAGCCCATACTCCACCGACACACGATCATCCGCGATCACTTGAGCTGGATCTTTAACGGTCTTCCGAAGCACCGTGATGTGAAATACATCATGTAATCCACTCAAGTCTGCTGACTGCGCTAGCAGATAAGTCGCTTCTCCGATGCGCTCCACCACTTCAAATGGACCCAAATATCTTGGACTCAACTTTTTCAAACGTCGAATCCTGGATACACCTTTGAAGGGTTTGATCTTCAAGTAGACCCAATCGCCAACCGCAAATTCCACGTTCCGATGCTTGGCATTGTAGTACTTTGCTTGACGATCTTGGCCTATAAGTAGCCTCTCTCGAATAGTCCGTATGGTAGAATTTTCTTCATCAACCTCATTTGGATTAAACACTCGAGCTTCGCCCCGCTTCTACCGATACCAAGGGAGTACGACACTTCCTTCCATACAAAACTTTATATGGTGCCATTCCAATGCTCACCTGGTAGCTGTTATTATACGCAAACTCCACCATATAGAGATGATCTTCTCATCTCTTTTCGAAGTCAAGGGCGCACATTTGGAGCATGTCCTCCATCGTTCTATTGGTACGTTCAGTTTGGCAATCCGTTTGGGGATGAAAGGCCGTACTGAAGGTCAACTTCGTGCCCAACAGTCGGTGAACTAGCCTCCAATCATTTGATGTGAATCGCCCATCTTGATCACTTATGATGCTCCGTGGAACACCGTGAAGTCATACAATCTGGTCAACATACAATTTCGCCAAACTTTCAACTGAATCATCCTGCATGTTCGGGAGAAAATGTGCCACTTTAGTTAGCCGGTCAACAATCACCCAAATGGAATCATTCCCTTGCTGATATCTTGGCCACCCGTGCATAAAATCCATGGAAATATCATCAAATTTCCACTTTGGGATAGACAGCAACTTCAAATAACCTCCCGACTTTTGGCATTCCGCCTTCACCATCGCACATGTTTGGCATTTAACCATATAGACGACAACATCTCTCTTGAGCCCTAGCCACCAGAATAGCTTTTTCATATCATTGAACATCTTTGTGCTCCCGGGGTCAATGGAATACTTTGTATAATGCGCTTCATACATCTGTTCTTCCCTTAATTTACCCACATTCGGGACGCACAAACAGCCCTCTTTTCGCAAAAGACCGTCATTCCAGGCGAATTTGCCCTCTGGCCCTTCATTAACATAGCGTAAGAGATCTTCATCCAACTCCGTTGCCCGTCGAACTCGGTCCGCAAGGTCACATTGCACCTCCGTCCAGTTTAAACATGTATTGGCAGTGGCATTTTTGTCAACACAATATATCTCTAACTCTTCCAGTTCCTGGATAAGACGTTCATCGTGCCTCTGTAACCAATTCGCTCTAGCCGGAATCCTCCGACTCAATGCATCCGCGACAACATTCCCCTTCCCGGGAGTATAGTGAATCTCAAAAGTGTAGTCCCCAAGGAACTTTAACCACCTTCGTTGTCGCATATTCAAGTCTTTCTGCTCCAATAGGTACTTTAGGCTCTTGTGATATGTATAGATCTCCACCTTCACTACATAAAGGTAGTGTCATCACAACTTTAGTGCAAAAATCACAGTCGCTAATTCCAAGTCATGGATGGGATAATTTCGTTCGTGCACCTTTAGCTGGCGTGAGCTATAAGCAATTACCTTACCATTTTGCAGAAGAACGCAGCCTAAGCCGCTCCCTGAGGCATCACTATATATAACAAATCCATCGGTCCCACTTGGCGAAGACAACACCGTCGCCGTGGTCAACCGAACCTTCAACTCTTCAAAAGCTCATGTGCACTCTGGCGTCCAAACAAACTTCTGATCTTTTCGCGTCAACGTGGTCAGCGGCAAAGCAATCCGCGAGAAGTTTTCAACAAATCTTCGATAGTAGACCGCAAGTCCAAGGAAACTCCTGACCTCGGCCACAGTAGACAACATTGGCCACTCCTCTATGACCCTTATTTTCGCTGGATCCACTGCAATGCCCGCTCCACTCACCACATGGCCCATAAAAGCCACTGACAATAACCAAAACTCGCACTTCGAGAACTTGGCATAGAGCTGATTTTGTCTCAAAGTATTCAACACCAACCGCAAATGAGTCTCATGCTCAGCTTTTGACTTCGAGTACACCAGGTTGTCATCAATGAACACTATCACGAACAAATCTAGGTACTCTCGGAACGTGCGGTGCATCAAATCCATAAACACCGAGGGCGGATTGCACAGTCCAAATGGCATGACTGTGAACTCGTAGTGCACATAACGCGTTCCAAATGCGGTTTTGGGAATGTCGCCTTCCCGAATTCTCAACTGGTAATAACCAGACTTCAGGTCCAGCTTCGAATAGACGGTCGAGCCCACGAGCTGATCGAATAACTCATCAATCCGGGGTATTGGATATTTATTCTTCTCGGTTAGCTCATTCAGTTCACGGTAGTCAATACATAACCGCAACCCAGCGTCTTTATTCTTCACAAAAAGCACAGGCGCGCTCCAAGGTGACATACTTGGGCATATATAACCTTGCTCCAACAATTCTTGTAGTTGGACATTCAACTCAGCCATCTCTTTTGGCGCGACGCGATATGGCAAGCGGGCCACAGGTTTCGCACCTGGCACCAACTCGATCGTGAAGTCAATCTCCCGCTAGGGTGGTAGCCCAGGGAGATCCATGGGAAACACATCTGTAAGTTCCTCCACAATCAGAACCGCACACACACTGGCCTTAGGCTCAACAGCCTGAATCAGTGCGAAGTAACACTCTGCACCCTTCCGAATAGCCTTGACTACCTGGAGTGCAGACATCAATGTCCCGCCCACTCCTCGCATACCCGCGAGCTTTGTCTCATGTTCGATATTCTGGCCCAACGCGATCTCTTTAGACTGGCAATCAAACAAGGCATGCTGTTTTGCAAGCCAATCCATCCCAAAAATCACGTTGAATTCTGATATCGGCAATACAGAAGCAGTCAAACTGAAATCCCGACTTCCTATTTGAATCTCCATATCGCAAGCTTGATCCGCAAGCATCCAACAACTATTCGGCAACACCACTCTGATGCTATCTGTCTTTGCACGACTAGGTATCCCAAGCCGCGCTATAAACTCACTAGACAAAAGAGAATACGACGCACCCGTATCAAACAGTGCTCGTGCCAGCGTGTCCCGAATCATCACAAAGCCTGTGACAATCATGTCATACACACATACCACAAACATATATGCACGAAGTAAAGCGTACACGCAATATCATATGTAAAACTAAACTCATACATGTGACTACGTAACTCTGCTTGATGTCCTCCTGCAGGCCAAGATTGTAAACCCGGGGTTGCTCCTGAGAGGCAGAGGAATCCACCACCGCCTTTCCTTTTTCCGCATAAGAAGCTCCCACCTTCTTTTCACACTTTGGCGGCACCCGACAATCTCGAGCGATATGCCCCACCCGGCCATAATTATAGCATATACGAGTATCCGGCTTTGAGGTTGCCCCTGACGTTGCTCCCGTTGCAACTGATGAAGGAGCTTGTACACTTGTCTTGGACTTCTTGCCTCATTTCTTCTTATAAAATGGTTTCCCAGATCGGGGCACCATCCACTCCGGTTGCGTCACAGCCAAAACTCTCTTCCCCTGCACCCTCTTCATATCTTTTTCCAGTGCACTCGCAGTGTCAACCAACACCTGGAAGCCTTGGTTCACAGAACTAGACACCAGGAACCTCAACTCGTCACTCAGTCCTTCATAGAACCGATATGTCTTCCTCTGCTCATCAGCAAAAATAGAACCTGCTACAGCCCTAAGCGAGTAAACTCATGCAAGTATGCGTCAACACTGCCATCACCTTGTGTCAGCCGTTGGAAATTATTTTCCATGGCTATCCGTTGAGTCGCAGGAAGGTGCTTTGCTAGGAAGAGTCGGGAGAATTCTTCCATAGATACTTGTGTCAAGGGACGACCAGCCATGTGATGTAACTTCATCTCATCCCACCACAATCTAGCTTCTCCTTCAAGCAAGAAGGTAGCTAAGGTGACTTTCTGATGCTCCGCCGTGCCAATCGCCATCATGACTCGCTTGACGCGTGCTAACCAATCCTCAGCCTGCGTAGGAGTTCCCGGTCCCGAAAACGTTGGCGGATGGAAACTCATAAACCGCGTCAGCTGCTTCTCAGCCGCTCGAGGAGCCACATCCACTACAGGTTCAGGCCTTGCCTCCACCTGTTCTGGCCTCACAGCCGGTTGCTCCTGCCTAAGTGGTTGTCCTTGGATCATGGCAAATAAAGCCTCTGCAACTAAATACACATGTTCCGCAGATGGTGGAGGTGTAGGCACCACGGCTGTTGTTGTACTTTCATCAGAATGCTGGGGCTCAGACTGCCCAGCTCCACTCCGTGTCAACTAAAGGTGGACAAGACACACACATTAGCGGTCTTACACAAGCAAAGAACACAAAATAGGAACACGTAGGTTCCTCAATCACAAAATTTGCATTCCTATCATGATGTACATTCAGGAGTTCACTCGTAGAAATGTGGTTTGCACAAACACATGCTCGCCACCCCACAAAAGAAGTCGACCACGACTTTGAGAGGGAAAGACCAAGACAGCTGATACCAAAAATGTAATAACCCGATCCGTTCATATGGTATATACTAGAAGGTCCAACCGGGTCCCCACAGCATATATCACAAAACAGACGGTGAAGGTACGGGATGATACCAGAGTAACGCAGCGCACCTAACACAAAGAATTCTAGCGGAAGCCTACTAACACTTGAACTCCCCACTTGAATGTCCATCAGATAAAACAACTCCACTTATTATATCATATAGGAATTTCTTAAAACATGTAAACATCGTTGGCCTTATGGCCTTACAAGGCTTTCAAACAGTGGCCTCAACATTGGCGCGCAGGCCGGCCACAATAAAAGAAAACACAACAAGCATTTCCAAAGAGCCTTCGAGGGCTAGCAGTAGCAGCAGCAGCAACAGCAAGGACCTCAACCTTTATGCGTCCCGCTTGGCTCTCCAGCACCTATACAGGGACGATCCACCCAACGGTGGCAAGTAGAAGCAACGGTCAGCGTTCAGCTGACGCAATTGTAACAACCCTACCCTTTTTCTCGGGGCAGCGGTAATCTTCCCTGCATGCATATTATATCAAAAACATGGCAATATATTCCTATCATGTGCTTTCATGCACACATGCCATCACAACCGTTCGCCACCCGGCCCAACGGTCCGTGCTCTCAGGGCACATTCTTGGTGTTCTAGCAAAGCACTTGCCCACCACCATATCAGGGTCACAACCCAACGGTAACTCTCTTGAGCATTTACTCCATGGCGTGCAGCCGAAGTTTTATAGTCTTAGTGAACCGGGATTGGCCCTTTGCCCCCCATGGTCTCACGGCGCGGAGGCCTAAGGCTCTTGCTATGTGCTCCAATAGATCGCACCTTCTGGTCTCACGTCGGACGGACATAACGCAGGTCGGATCCCCCACCCCCCGTTGCTCAAATCGCCTTGCCATCACCGAGCACGGCGTACTCGCGGCTATATAAAGGCGTGGGTAGGTCTCACCGATCCTGTTCTGGCATTCAAGCTTGGGCATCATTCTTATACCCATTCTCTCACAACAACAGCGGGTCTTTCCTGGGCACACCAGTACTTCCTGTTACTCGTTCATAGGTACGACACCGCAATTTCACAAATGTCAGGGGTCTTTCCTAGGCACACCAGTACTTGTTGTTACTCTCTTCACAGGTGGACACCCAACGACATCAAGTATCACAAAGGGCATTTTCTGGTCATACTAGTACTTCCTGTTACTCATTAATAGGTACGACCCCATAGCACAAGCATACACGTGTATTTTTCCTGGACTACCACTCCAGTACTTCCTACTACTACCTTTCACAGGCATAACCCATTGACTCCTTAAAATACACGTTTATCACGGAGTCTTCTCCGATTCGTATGCAACATCACCAATCCAGACCAACCTGTCTAGATGGGCTTCACACAACATGCCTATTCCGTACTCCATTTCCGGATCTATATGCTAACAAAAAGGGATTTCATGAATCCACCCAAAGACTCCCAAAACAGCCACCTCTTGGTGGGGGAATCACAAACATATGCCAAAAGGAAGCCTTCACATGGCTAGGAAGAAAAGTCATTACCCTTGAAGCCCTCTTTGGTGCCATGAGCTCTAAGCTTGCTTGAACGACTCGCACGAGCTTTTCCTCCGCAACGTCGGCCTCGAAACGCAGCTTGACACTCTCAAGCTCCACCAGCAGCAGCCCTTCTCCTTCTTCCTCCTTCTTCCACTCCCTTTCTCTCTCTAGAAGTGAAGAAAGAGAAGACCAAATAAGAAATGAGATTGCTCTTCTCATTCACGGCCTTAAGGAAACAGCGAGGCCTCTCAGCCCTTGGATCCAGGCTGAAGGAATGGACGGCCACAAATTTGCCAGAAAACCTGATTTTTGCCTCACACGTCCTGTGACACGCCCGTGTCCCAGGTCGTGTGCCTCAAGCGGTGCTCAACTGACCTATCCAAACCAGTGACACGCCCATGGGACACGCCCGTGTCATGGGCCATGTCACCCAACACGCCTTCAGACACGCCCATGTCTGTGGCTGTGTTCATCAGGCTGAAAAAATCCCAAAATCACCCGAGACTCACAGGGCCTGTGACACGCCCGTGTCATAGGCCGTGTCCCATACACGGCACTCGACACACCCTAGCTCAAAATATGTCGGGCTGAGTTCGTCGAACCAAAGGGACACGCCCTGTGACACGCCCGTGTCACAGGCCGTGCTCACTAGTCAACATCTCGGCACTCAACGATCGTCGAGCAACTTTTGTCAAACGCGCTGACACGCGCTGTGACACGCCCGTGTCACAGGCCGTGTCCAGAGTCGACCAAATTTTGTTGACCATTTGTCGACTGTTCCTCTCGACACTCGACGCACGCAGGACACGCCCGGGGACACGCCCGTGTCCCAGGCCGTGTCACCCGAAAATTGGCCTCCTGATAAAATTCGGGCTGTTACACTTCGCATGTGTGTCCTGGATTTTGGAAAGCAGTGGGAGGACCACTTATACTTGATGGAGTTCGCGTACAACAATAGCTACCAGGCAAGCATACAAATGGCAGCCTTCGAGGCCCTTTATGGTAGAAGATGTCGCACGCCATTGTATTGGTTAAAAATGGCCGAGTCGAAGATGTACAAGCAATAAGAGGTGGAAGATGCTACTTCTTTAGTGTGAACCATTCAGGAGAGGTTGCTAATCGCCCAGGACCGCCAGGCTAAGTAATATAATGCCAAGCATTTGAATGTGGAGTTCACTGTTGGTGACCGGGTGTACTTGAAGATCAAGCCGTTCAAAGGTGTCTCGCGAGTGCGGCGCTTAAAGAAGCTAAGCCCGAGGTACCATTGACCGTTTGAGGTTCTACAGCTGATTGGTGAAGCATCTTATCATTTGAAGCTATCAGTGGAGCTTAGTGGTCTAGATGATGTATTCCATATATCGGTGCTACGGAAGGCGGTGCAAGAGCCTTCGCATGCGATCGTGGTGGATCAAGTGCCGGTGGATAATGGGTTGACGACGAAGGTCAAGCACGTACATATTGAGGACTCAGAGGTCAAGCGGCTACGCAATAAAGAGATCAGGATGGTCATGGTATGTTGGGATAATTGCGATCGCGAGGAGCTCTCTTGGGAGCGAGAGCAAACCATGCTTGAGCACTAACCGGAGTTGTTTCACTCAGGTACTGTTTATGTTTTATGTTTCTTTTCTTTATATAATTTCAAGGACGAAATTCTTTTAAGAGGGAGAGAGTTGTAACGCCCCGAAACTCAAAAGAACGACGGGAGACGTTTTAGGTCAAATTTGGAATTTAGCAGGGGGCACACGGCCTGAGACACGGGCGTGTCCCAGGGCATGTCGAGCTCGTGTCGATGATCTGGTCGAGAGGTCGACGAATTTTGGGTTGACAATTGTCGAGCAAGGAACACGGCCTAGGACACGGGCGTGTCCAAGGCCGTGTCGGGTGGTCGACGAACTACGCTCGATGAAGTGTCAAGACAGTGAACACGACCTGGAGCCCAGCCATGTTCGGGGTTGACACGGGCGTGTCAAATAGGACACATGCATGTCCAAGACCCATGTGAGTCTTGGGTTGGTGTTGGTCCCGTGTTGATGGGGGAAAATGCCCGGGAACACGGGCGTGTACTGGCTGACATGGGCTTGTCAGGTCGAACACGGGCGTGTCGAGTTCCCGTGTGTTTATCGAGACGCGTCGATTTCGATGGCGAATGGGGGACACGGCCCTGCACATGGGCGTGTCGCAGGTCGTGTTCGGCCCAAGTTGTGCATTTTAGCTCTGGATCGTGGTCGTTCGTTTATTTAATTTAGAATCCGACGGCTGGTGGCTGCTAGTGCTTGGATATACCCGGGATTAGGCCTTTGAAACCCTCATTTTACTTCAGTGGTTCTCTTTCTAAGTCTAGAGAGAGGGGAGAGCAAAGGGAGGAAGAAGAAGCCTAGATCCGGTCACCGGCGGAGCTTCGGAGCTCCAAATTGCGAGCCGACTTCTGATCTACGGAGGCAAGGAGATTGCGGTGCTCTTCATCTGCATACATTTCCATGGCGCCAAGGAAGAACGCTAGTGTAACGATTCTCTACTTGAGCATGTGAAGCTCTACTTCTTTTGCATAGAGAAGCCCGCTCTCACGAGTTTGCGGTGAGTTTGAGGCGTTCCTTCGGGTAAGTTTGAGGCGTTCCTTTGGGTAGAGTCCGTAATCGAGAACAGATATAGGCATGATGTGTGAAGCCTACCCGGACAAATTGGTCTGGATCGATGATGTTGCATTGAATGAAAGGCTGGAGAAGACTCCGTGCGAATGTTTGTTTTTCGGGTTTTCTACGAGGTAGATTGTAACAGGGGGCCTTGAGGATTAACTCCAAGGTGCACCCGGAAAACTGGACAGACGCGTGGTTCTGCCATGATGTGGGCTTGGGAGCCAACTTGAACATAACTGGGTTATGTGATTTATGTAAATGATTTGGGACTCGGGAAAGTTTGACCCACGCATATGTTTTAAATTAATGTTACGGTGTGAGCAACGGGTCAGGTGGAACCATACCCGCTCTATGTCATTCGATTAAAGAGACCTAAAGTTACTTGGCACTAATCGTTGGAATAGATAGATGGTCTTAAGTAGTGGCCAGAAAGACCAAATGCTCACGAGAGATTGCTGTCCAAGGGGCGGTGGTGAGTCGGCGGACTTTGACCGTGATCACCGAGAATATGCCTTGAGAGCACGGGGCGTGTGGCCATGCGTGCCTGCGCCTGTGATGTAGTGTTGTTCCATTTACTGCTTGGTTATGTTAATAAAGTGCAGGGAAGGAGCATCGCTGCCCTGAGTTCGGGGGCGGGATCATTATAATTTGGTCAGCATAGCTGACCGTTGCTTTTGTTTGCCACCGTGCGGTTGATTGTTGCTTGCAGGTGCTAAGGAGCCGAGCGGTAAATAGCAGGTTAAAGCCCAAGTTGCTGAGCCAACCCTCGAAGGCCTAATATTGAGTGTTTTCTGTTATTCATGTATGGCCGGCCTGCGTGTCGAGGTTTGGAAAACATGTAATTTGAGGAAAACAATTGTAAGGTAATAAGACCAGTACTTGTGTATTTGTACTTCATTCCTTTTGGTTCTATTTAGTGGACATTCAGGCTAGTGCTGGGTTCTTGTTATTGCAACTAATAAAATAGCTTCCGCTAGAATGACTCTGTGTAGGACGTTTGGATTGGTTGGATGTTTTCCATTGAGTAACCACCCAGTCTGTCAATGGTATATGGCGTCGGGCCCCGGCCGGACCTACTGCTATATGCTATGTGACGGATAGGGGGTGTCACATTCCACGTATCGGTGTTGTGGAAGGCGGTGCAAGAGCCTTCGTAGGTCGTTGCGGTCGATCAAGTGCCAGTTGACTATGGGTTGATGACGAAGGTCAAGCCAGTAAGCATTGAAGACTTGGAGGTTAAACGACTCCGCAATTAGGAAATCCGAATGGTTAAAGTCCGTTGGGATAACTGCGGACATGAGGAGATTTTTTGGGAGCGAGAGCAGACTATGATGAAAGAATACCCCGATTTATTCCACTCAGGTAAAATTTAAATAAATTTTGTGTACCTTTACATAATTTCGGGACGAAATTCTTTAAGTGGGGGAGATTTGTAACGCCCCGAAAATCGTTATCGAGCTGGTCGTGTCCATGAGAATTTTTGGTGCTTGTATAGGGGTACATGGCCTAGGACACGGGCGTGTCCAAGGTCGTGTGGTTCTTTGTGTTGGTCGGCTGTGTCCAGAGAAGGACACAGCAGGAAACACGGCAGCGTGACACGGGCATGTCCAATGACACGGGCATGTGCATACCCGTGTCACCACCCGTGTCACCACCCGTGTCTCCAAGAGTCGTGTCGGTTGGCGTGGCAGTTTCTGGTGATACAACCCTCGTGCACGGGCATGTCGGAAACCGACATGGGCGTGTCAGGTGGAGACACGTGCGTGTCTCAACCCCTGTGCTCTACTCTGCTCGACGATCGTGTCTGCATCGAGGCACACAGCCTGGGACACGGCCGTGTGCGAGGTTGTGTTCGGCCCAGGTTTGAGGATTTTTGGGTGGATCCGAGCTGTTCGTTTTCTTTATTTAAGATCCAATGGCCCAGATGTGTTCCTGCTCTGATAAGGCCAGGAATGAGGGAGTAACTTCTTAATTTCTCTTTAGCTTTCTTCTTCTAAGGAGTTTGAGAGAGGAAAGAGCTATGAGGAAGAAATGGGAGGTTTCCGGCCGCCGGCAGAGCATCAGAGCACCGATTTGAGAACCGAGAGCGGATCCGCGGAGGAAATTCCATTGCGAAGCCGTCTATCCGTATAGTTTTTCCATGGCGCAAACGCGTACTACAACGCTAACGATTCTCTACTTGAGCATGTGAAGCTCTCTTCTTTTGCATAAGGAAACCCGCTCCCATGAGTGTGCGGTGTTCCTTGTGGTTGACAGGAATAGCCCCCCTTGTGTTGCATATAGAGTCCGGAAGTGAAGTACGGACAAAAGAATTGTGTGTTAAGCCTACCCGGACATGTTGGTCTGGATCGGTGATGTTGCATTTTGTATGTTTGCTAGAGAAGACTCTGTGTTTTGTGTTTTCGGGTTTCTACACGGTAGAATGCAGTAGGGATCCTTGGGGATTTACTCTAAGTCGCACCCAAAAAACTAAGCGGAAACGTAATTCTGCTAATTTGGCGGCCGGGGAGCCAGCCTTGTACATAACTGGGTTATGTGATGTTTGGAATTGTGGAGGGATCTGAGAGAATCTTGGCTCATGCGTACGTCTTAAGGTGACTACATGGTGTGAGCAACGAGCAAGTGGAATTGGACCCCGACTATGTGGTTCGGTGCGAGAGACCCATAGAGGGACTGGCCGTTGGCATAGTCGGGAGCCTTAGACAGTGGTCGGAAAGGCTAAAATGCTCACGTTGTTGCCATCCCAGGGATGGTGTTGAAGCCATAGAATTGACCGAATTCAACGTTAATGTGCCCTGAGTGCACGAGGTATTTGGTCGTGTGAGCCTACACATGTGATGAAGTATGTTTGGATTTTGTTGTTTAGCTGGGCTAATAAAATGCAGGGAAGGAGCACCGCCGTCCCGATTAAGGGGTGGAGTCGTTATAATTTGGTCTGTTTTGGCTGACTGTTACTTTGTTTACCACCGTGTGGTGGAATGTTGCTTGCAGGTGCTGCAGAGCCGAGTACCAAGTAGCGGGCTGAAGCCCATGTTGCTGAGCCGGCCCTTGAAGGCCAAAGCGAATAGTTGTATTTTATTTCTATCATGTGTGGCCGGCCTGCAAGCCAATGTTTGGAAAACAATACTTTGTTAAGTGAAACACTTGTAAGGACATAATGCCAAATACTTTAATTGTATTTGCTATTTCATTCCTATGGTGGTTGTGGACATTCATGATAGTTGATTATTCAATTATGGGTTCGTTGTAACTGTTTAAAAGCTTCTGCTAGAATGCTCTGTGTAGGGCGAGTAGTTATAGTTGTATGGTTTTGGTATTCTTATGTAACCCTTCTAACTGTCCGTGATATATGGCGTCGGGTTCCAGCTGGACCTTCTATTATATGTTATACGATGGATGGGGGTGCTACAATATATCCACTAAAATCTTCTCAGTTGTATTTTTAGAAAGAGAAGACATAATCACTCTCTCACACCCACTATACAAATGGTTCTTTAACTCACTTCAAAAGTTATTCTTAGTTGCAAGTCTCTTGATCAAAAGACTTGCGTTGGTTTTTGAGCACCTAATCAAAAGCTCATTGGTGGCAGTCACCTGATCAAAAACCTGAGTGCATTCCTACCAGAGTGGTAGGAGAGTGGATGTACCCAGGTTGGGGAACCACTATAAAATTCTTGTGTTGTCTGGTTGCACCTTTTCTTTTGTTCTTGCTGTGGCTGTGATAGTTAGGCTTAGCTGTGCTTGTGATAGTGCTCGAATAATTTATCTTAGATCTGTTTTTATTTACAACAAAAGTTTTTAAGTTTTCAAGATACTCTATTCACCCCCCCCCCTCTAAAGTATTTCAGATCTAACCCTTACTTTCATAGAGGTCTTCCTTTAAGTCACCATTCAGGAAGACTGACTTCACATCCATTTGGAATACTTTATACCCTTTGTATGCAACATATGCAAGGAAATGTCTGATGACTTCCAATCTTGCTACATGGGCAAAGGTCTGATCAATGTCAACACCTTGTTCTTGTATGTACCCCTTAGCTACCAGCCTAGCCTTGTTCTTGATTATAATGCTATTTTTATTAAGTCTATTCATGTAGATCCACTTAATTCTAATGACATTATGTCCTTGTGGTCTGCGAACCGGCATCTAGACCTTACACCTCTTAAACTGATTCAGTTCCTCTTTCATAGCTACAATCCAGAACTAATCTATGTTGGCATCTTCAAAACTCTTGGGCTCACTTGTGACAGGAAACTCGAATACAAAGCTATACTCTAACTTTTACTCCTTGTCACTACTCCTTGGAAAGCATCATTAATTATCTGGTGTCTTGGATGATCTCTTAGATGCCTAGCAGCTGGAGGCAATCTTCATTCAGCATCCTGAGCTTCATTGGCTTCATCTTGCTAATCTTCATCCACTTCAAGTGTGCCTTGCTTTTTTTTTTGGAATATCCACTCCATCTTGGACTATTGGAGAAGCTTCCTTGATGGTTAGCTTGTCCATCATCCGCTCTATACCTACAAAACTAGAAGAGGATCTTGAAAGCTCACTGTTAATCATAGTTGACTCATTAAAAACCACATTAATTGACTCTTCTACAACTTGACTTTCCAAGTTATAGATGTTATAGGCCTTACTATGATTGTTGTACCCAACAAAAATCCCATCATAGGACTTGGTATAAAACTTAGTCACATAGGACTTCCCATTATTGAGCACATAATACCTGCTACCAAAGATCCTGGGATAAGATAGGTTTGGTTTTCTGCCCTTCATGATCTCATAGAGAGTCTTCTTGTGGCTATTGGTGATATAGACTCGGTTAAGGACATGACATGTAGTATTTACTGGCTCAGTCCAGAAATATTCTGGGAGAGATGTGTCACTTAGCAAGTCCTACCAGCCACTAATAGAGTTATATTTTTCCTCTCTACAATCTCATTTTGCTGGGGTGTTCTTGGATAAGAAAATTCTTATTGAATCACTTACTCTTCACAGAAACTAGTCATGCTTTCAGACCGAAATTCAGTCTTATGGTCACTTTTTATTTTGATAACAGTACTTTCTAATTCATTCTTAATCTGCTTGACAAAAGTCTTGAAGTCATCATGAGTATCAGACGTTTTCTTGAGATAGAAAACCCAAGCAAATCTAGAAAAGTCATCAACAACCACAATGATGTAGACTTTCCTACCTAGACTATGAACTAGCATAGGACCAAACAAGTCCATATGTAGGAGGTATAGGCACCTCACAGAGTCTTTGGTCCCAATGACCTTAAAGGAAGCTTTGTTCTGCTTGACCTTTTGGCATGCTGAGCAAATGCCTTCCTTGGTGCATTTCATCTTGGGACCATTCCTAACGACCTCTTCACTAAAGAGCTTGTCAATGGTCTTATAGTTCAAATGAGCTAACCTCTTGTGACATTGGACAAAGTATGAGACTTTTTCATTTGCAACTAGGCAGATAGGATATTCTATATCCAAACACAAAAATTTAAACAATAGACATTTCAACTCCTACTGCCTGTCAAGATGACCCCTTAATTTGACATTGATCCTTGTGGAAAGAAATGACGTAGCCAAAATCATAGAGTTGGCTTATGCTTATCAGTATGTTTTACAACCCTTCAACATAAACTTTTGTGAAGGTGACTATGCCATTACTAACCTTACCATAGCCTCTTAACACCGCTTTTTTTGAACCACAAAAGATTACTTTGGGCCCATCATTCACTGGAGTGTACTCCTTCAAGTTGCTCCTTGTTCCAGTCATGTGCCTAGAACAACCACTATCCAAGTACCATATAAGGGTATGGGCACTTGGACTAACATGCATCACATAATTTATATTACCTTAAGACCCCAATAGGTATTCGATCCAAGGTTCTGATTAGTCTGAAACCGTGCTTGTCTACTTGCAGCTTTTCTGACAGGTGGACTAACATTTTCTCTAGGCACACTTGGATAATGCCAGCAATATATAGCATAGTGGCCCACTTTGCCACAACACCAACATTCATGAATATTATATCTTCTTTTTTGAGCAGGACCGCAGTTTGGTTAACTGTTGGCTGAATAGAAGGAAGAGGAGCAACAACCTTCTTCAAGTTCCTTTCAGCAAGGATCTAATTGAAGGTGAGTTTTTTTAGTAGACATCCTTGGCTTACTCTAAAAGCTATTTACAGTTGTCTTCTTTGTACAGGACCCGACGGACAGGGGGGTCATCTCGCCCGTCAGTCATTTTCCCCACTCGCCATAGGGGAAAAGAGATGTTTTTACCTTTTTAACCCCAAGGGGGGATTTTACCTTGTTACCCCAGGTAAGTTTAGACTTCTACCACGGGAGGTCTGTGTGTGGCCCTCCGGAACAGCAGAGTTTTGATGTTGGCAGACCCAGCCCAGGGTATTGTGGTCATTTCAGGTTGTTTCAGAAGGGATATTTGCAAATCAGATTCAGAGGCCTATAAATGACCGATAAGGTGTCTGGGATGGTTGTTGAACCTTTCCACTTTCTTCCTCACATGCACCTAGCTCAGCATTGGCTAGGGAGGGGAAGATCTTCAGTTTCTTCTGGGAAAGAGGTGGTACCTCGGAGCTGAGACCCATCGATCTATTTTCAGGTCTATGACTCACGTCAAGAGGGTAGTTCAAGAAGAGTACTTGTGGGCTGCATCCTCAATTTCGAACTTTAGGAGGGACCAGAAAGCTGGTTCTAACATTTTTGGTGCGGTGAGCGTGGAACGCAGCCCTCAGAAAAGAACCTTGAGCAACCACATGGTGGGAGGTCAGAGAGAAGGAGAAGTAGAGGGGTCGGAAAACCCGGGAGGATTTGTCGGAAGAGAAGAATTTATGGCTTCGATCAAGGGGATCATGGACTTGTTACAAGGGATCTCACGATAGGGAGATTGTTCAACCCCATTACCTCCGGTGCCTGCTCTCGCACTGCAAGAACAGCTCATCTCAGTGCGAGTGGGAGAAGATGCCCCATGGAGGAGACCGGGGAAGGATGTGATGGTGGAGGGGAGCGGGAGAGACATGGCGGGAAGGGAGCTGTTCCCAAGCCCGGCGAGTACCATCTCGCAAGGGGAGGTCGTCGCACGAGTAGGGGCAGCGAGTTCGGTGGCGAGAGGGTCGAATTTTTGTGAGATGATCCTGTCTGCTCCGGTCCCGGAAGGGTTCCGAGAACCTGAAATGAACTACTATGTGGGTAAAGATGATCCCCTTCATCACTTGCAGTGGTTTGAGGATGCGGTTTCGATCAGGCTGATGACGGACGCATTTAAATGCCATCTTTTTGACATCACTCTAAAGGACAAGGCTAGGGATTGGTTTCACCAGCTCCCGACAGGATTGATATACTGTTTCGAGGACCTGAGCAGGAGCTTCCAGCTAGGGTTCACAACTCAGAAGAAGAGGAAGAAGAACTCGGAGTCAATGTTTTTGATTAAGCAGATGGCAGATGAATCCCTAGCTTAGTACGTGGATAGAATATAAGAGGAGATCTTGGATATACAGGAGGTGCTGGGGTTTGCCCTCCAGATGGCCTTTACCGTGGGACTACGGGAAGGTTTCTTCAAAATGAGCCTCACCCAGAAGGCGCCACTGTCATTTGAGGGGTTGATGGAGAAGGCGACGAAGGAAATAGCGATGGAGGCAGCGAATTCCGCTTTTGCAAAAAGTTGGCGAGGATTACAGAGGTGGTGTCGTGGGAGTGAGGGGGGAGACAGCAGGAAGCAAGGAGAAGAGAAGAGCTGAGGGCGCCAATATATCAAGTGCTGGGATTGATGCAACAGGGCGGCCCTGCCCCAGTCAAGGGAGAGGATTTCCCCATGGGGGAGGTACCAACAGGGAGGACCGGGAAGATTTCACCAGCAACGATGGGGATACGGTCATAGACTACCCCTGCCCCCTCCGCATCAGGCTATTTGTTGGAACACCCTATTACTGATTTGGGCAAAGATCACTATGTCTCTTAGGAAACCTGTTTTGACCTCATTGTATAGATCCAAAGGTCAAATAGGATTGAGTCTAAGGGTTAGTGTTTAGGTTTGGAAGCTTCCCTCAAGACCAGGTTTTTCAGTTTTGTAGACCAAGTCATTTCGTCGAGCTCAGTACGACGAATTGTCGAACTCCATTCCACGATCGTTGAGCTCACTTCGACGGATCGTCGAACTCCATTCGACGATCTCTGAGCTCAACTTCAACGAGTCGTTGAACTCCATTCGACGATCTTTTAGCTCAGATTGACGATCTTAACTCCAGTTTGATTCTCTATCTCTGAGCTCAGTTCGACGATAGTTGAGCTCAGTTCGACGAACTCTGTTTCTGTTTAAGTCCAATCTCTGAGCTCAGTTCGACGTTTCTCTTAAGAGTTCAACATTTTTCAAGATTCAAATTTAGACAGCTGTGGAATTATTGTCAGCATTTAATTCAGAGATCTTGTAGCCGTTTTTAATTAATCTGGAGCAAGTTTCAAGGAATTTTTCAAGGAATGTTTTATTGGACTTTCCTCCAGAAGACAATTGCAATTAAGGAAGTCATTTATTGACATGATAACGACTATCTTGGACAGAGGATCATTTCTATTCAGATCAAGAGAATAAAAGATCAGCTTTTTCATTCTTCTCAGAGTTAGACAAAAAAAAGACACATATTCTGCAATAACAATTCTCTGCAACAACAAGAATTATAGCTCTTACAACAACAATTACACAAGAGAAAGAAAGAGAGTTGCACACATTCTCAGTCTCAAAGATTCATACAAGAACACATCACCAAAGGAGATCAACTAACTGAAATTTTTAGATCTCTCTTGATTCAAGTGTTCAAAGGCCATCATCATTCAAGACTCCAGACACCTCACATTTCAGTTCCTGCTGAAATCATCTTTTGCTGGAGATCAAATCATTTGAAGGCCTATCACCCTACTGCAAAGCTTCACTTCCTGAACAACTCAAGATCTCAGGGGGAGCTTTGACAACATCCACTATCTTCTCTCTGACTGCTGACAGAGAAGATCTTCTCATCCCTCTCTCTATCTCTCTCTGTTGTAAAGGGTTTTTCAAACTCCCTTCAAAAGTTTGTGTTTGGTTTCTGAGACCTTATCAAAACTCAGTGGTGGAAAGACACCTGATCAAAAAATCTGGTTTGGTTTTTGAGCACCTTATCAAAAGCTCATTGGTGCCCAGGACACCTGATCAACTCATCCTGCAGTGGATTCCTACCTAGGGTGGTAGAAGAGTGGTTGTACCCAGGTTGATTGGGGAACCACTATAGCTCCTTGTGTCATCTGGTTGCAAATCTTTCTTTTGTTTCTGGCTGTGGTTTGTGATTGCTTTGTGATATATCTGTGATTGTTCTGTGTTTAGATTTATTTTATATTATTTGCTTCCCTGTTCACCTAGGAATACAACAACAGTTGTAAAAAGTTTTTAGCAAGCACCATACTCTATTCACCCCCCATCTAGAGTATATCAGATCAAACTTGCACTTTCACTATGGCAATCGGCCGAGGTAGGGTAGAGGCCGGGAGAGGGGAAGAGGAGCTGGAGCTGGGAGAAGGAGAAACCCTCAGGAGGGAAGGCAAGGGGGGAGGTAGCATTGCCATATTATGACTTCCACAAGGAGGAAGGTCACAGAATGGCTACCTGCCCAGATTTCATGGAGATGAGGAGGACTAGAGGAGCAGGAGAGCAATAGAGACCGGTACTGATAAAAGAAGTGACGGGTACAGTAGAGGAGGATCGATGTGTAGATCGAACGGATGTAGGAGATCGAGGGGGAATCAAAGTAATTCATGGAGGGGTGGGGATAGAGGCAGCCCGAAAGGCGAGCCTTCACACTATGTATCGCTGAAGCATAGCTTCGATGTCGCAATCCCCTCCCCCAGATGAGAAAATCACCTTTTCAAGGAAGGACATGCCAGACTATGAGGACCCTTTCTGCGACGCGCTGGTGATACGAACTGCCATCGAGAACTTTACGGTGTCACAGATCCTAGTAGACAATGGGAGCTCCGTGAACGTTATCTTCAAGAAGGCATTCAATGAGATGAGGGTGGAGGCCCGAAGGGTACTGGCGGCGGATGGACCACTATTTGGATTCTTAAGAGAGAGGAAAGAAGTCGAGGGGGAGTGGGACTTCAGGTAACCCTGGGGGGGGGGGGGGGGGGGGCTATCCCGAAAATACCGCTTTGTCATAGTGGATGCCCCCAGTAGTTACAATGCCATTTTTATGTGCCCCTTGATCAGCGCTTTCAGATGTGTTCCATCATTGTTTCACCAGTGTTTGAAGTTAAACTCAGGAGGAACCCAAATCAGAGTGCGGGGGGATCTGAAGGCTGCAAGGGAGTGCAACATGACGGCAGTGAACACCATCTCCTGGCAGGGAGATACTGAAGAGATGGAGAGGAGGATGGAACAATGGCAACAGAGGCTTGGAGGCGAAGTAGAAGCGAGAGAGGAGGAAGATGTTGGAGGAGAGGGAGAAGTGGTGATGGTTGGTGGCATTGCGGGCGAGCTGGAAATGGCGGGAGAGAAGCACATAGAGGTGGGGATAGCAGAAGTGAGAGAGGAGGAGGATGTTGGAGGAGAGGGAGAAGTGGAGATGGTTAGTGGCATTGCGAGGGAGCAAGAAATGGCGGGAGAGAAGCACAGAGAGGTTGGGATAGCAGAAGAGGGAGAGGAAGAGGATGTTGGAGGAGAGGGAGAAGTGGAGATGGTTGGTGGCATTGCGGGGGAGCCAGAAATGGCAGGAGAAAAGGACAGAAAGATGGATGCAGAAGAGGAAGGGGAGACAAAGGAGGATGGAAGGAGGAGGAAAGATAAGAGGAAGGTGGAGGAAGCGGGAGGGTCGCCCAGGATGGGGGCCCGGCTGGAAAAAGAAGAACCTCATTGTGGGAAGGAGAGAATGCTAGCGAGCAGAAGATGGAAAAGCTTGGAGAAGAAATGGTGGTGGCTGTCATGGAATACGAAGCCCGAGAACAGGACGCACTGGAAGTGCAAGAGGGAGAGGAAGAGCCATAAAGGCTGAAGGAGGCCATGGAGGTACTCGAGGTGGAGATCCATACCAAGGAAGGAAGAAAGGAGAAGGTGAAGATCAGCGGCGATCTCAGCCCAGAAGACCGAGTGAAGATCAAGGCATGCGTGCAAAAAAATGTTGACGTCTTCGCATGGAGCGCCGCAGACATGCCCGGGGTCGATGCGGACATTGTTTTTCACCACCTCAACCCCGATCCCAACGCTCTCCCAGTGTAACAGAAGAAGAGGGCCATCGCCTCCAAGATGGTCGGGCCTATTAGAGAGGAGGTAGAGAAGTTATTTAGGGCGGGGTTTGTGTCCGCCTGAAAGTATCCGGGGTGTGTAAGTAATGTTGTAATGGTTAAAAAGGGGGAGGGTAGATGGAGAATGTGTGTGGATTTCTCTCTTTTAAATAAAGCGTGTCATAAGGATTGTTACCCCTGCCTCGGATCGACGCGCTGGTTGACTTAGCCGTCGGTTTCTCTTTTATGAGTTTCTTAGATGCGTTTTCTGGATACCATCAAATATGCATGCATCCTTCGGACGTTAAGGACGTCACCTTAGTCACGGAGGATGGGTGCTTCTATTTTAATATGATGCCCTTCGGGTTGAAAAATGCGGGTGCGACCTATCAAAGAATGATGGATCAGATCTTTCGAGGGAAGAAAGAAAGGAACCTCGAGGTGTATGTGGATGACTTAATGATCAAAAGTAGTGAACTCAAATCTCATGTCCTGGACCTTGAGGAAACCTTTGAGACCTTGAGAAAATATAAAATGAGGCTCAACCCCCTAAAATGTCTATTCAGAGCCAATAGGGGAAAATTCCTGGGGCATCTTCTCACCCCATCTGGAGTGGAGCCCAACCCCGATAAAGTGAAGGCAATCCTAGAGTTGGAGTCTCCTAGAAATGCCAAGGAGGTTCAACGTCTCACCGGCAAGCTGACCGGGCTAAGCAGGTTTCTCTCTCGAGCCGGGGAGATATGCTTGCCTTTCTTCCAGACATTGAGAGGAGGCAAGAAATTCGAGTGGACTCCTGGATGTGAGAAGGCTTTTCAGGATCTAAAGCAACAGCTCACACAGACGCCTTTACTCTAGGGGCCAAGGGAAGAAGAGGTCTTTTTCTTATAATTGGGAGTTGGGACTGGGGCTGTGAGCTCGGTTCTTGTGCGAGAGGAAGGGAAGAAGAAATTTTCGATCTATTACGTGAGCATGGTCCTAAAGAAGGCGGAGCTCGGGTATCCCATTCTTGAAAAATTAGCATTTCATCTCATCGTCTCATCCCGAAAGCTCAGGCCATATTTTCAGGCTCACTCCATTCAGTTGGTGATGGATCACCCCCTCCGTCGTATCATAGAAGGGGTGGAACACTCTTGGAGGCTGGCCAAGTGGTCTATAGAGCTCAGTGAATTTGAAATCGCCTTTATTCCTCGGCTTTCCATTAAGGCACCGACAGTGACCGACTTTCTGGTAGACTACGTAGTTGAGGTCCAAGAGACCAAAGCATCCCCTCAAGCGGCCCGGAAGATTATGGTAGATAGAGCGTCAGGAAGAAATTCTTTTGGAGGAGCAATGATCTCGGTAAGTTCGGAGGGCACCAGGATTGAGCAGGCCTTGAAGATTCACTTCACGATGACCAACAACCAGGCGGAATATGAGGCGATTATCGCAGGGCTCAGGTTAGCCGGGGAGTTAGGCATACAAGAAATTGAGGTCTCTATGGACTCCATGGTGGTGGCAGGCCAGATCAAAGGGGAGTTCGAGGCAAGGTAGCCCACCCTCCAACTGTATCTAGGGAAGGTCAAGGACATCATCAGATAGTTTAGAAGTTTTTCGATTCGGCACATCCCAAGGGAGGAGAGCACTCAGGCTGACCAGCTCTCCAAGTATGGCCCTCGGGCCTGAGGAACAATGACAGAGCTCTTCAGGCCGTCCATAGAGGAAGGGGAGCTCATGGATATATGCCAACAAGGGTGTTGGATGGACCCCTTCATCACCTTTCTGACCCCAGGACAGCTGCCTGCGGGAGAACTCGACCAGAAGCATAGTAGGTACAAATCGGCGTACTACCTGTTGAATGATGGAGTTTTGTACTGCAAGACACTGTCGAGTTTGCTGGCTCGATGTGTGCCAGAGGGAGAGGTTCCAAAGGTTCTGGAAAAGATTCACTCGGGAGAATGCGAGAGTCACTCGGGGAGCCGGACTTTAGAAAGGAGGGTACTGAGACATGGTTATTTTTGGCCTACGCTCAGGAAAGGTGCAGAGGAGTTCGCGAAAAGGAGTCAAAATGCCAGGAATTCGCCCCCCTCCAACTCCTTCTAGACCCGAGGTTACGGACAATCACAACTCCCTGGCCCTTCGCTATATGGGGGCTAGATCTGGTGGGTCCTTTTCCCCAAGCAAGTGGTCAAAGGAAATTTCTGCTAGTCATGGTAGACAACTTTTCAAAATGGCTGGAGGTGAAGGTTTTGGCTAAGGTGACATCGCAGGTGGTCAAGAACTTTGTGTGGGGAGAGATCATCTACAGGCATGGGTTACCGCTGGCCATTGTGACAGACAATGGACCACAATTTGCAAGTAGATAGTTCGTTGATTTCTGCATCCGTTTGGGAATAGATCTCCGTTTTTCCTCTGTTCATCATCCACGCAGTAACGCGCAGGTGGAGGAATCCAACAAGATCATTTTCAATCTTTTGAAAAAGAAAGTGGCGAATTTGATGGGAAGCTGTGTTGAGTAGCTACCTTCAGTCCTTTGGGCATTGAGAACTACACTAAACACCGCCATGGGAGAGACCCCGTTTAAGATCTCGCATGGCTCAAAGGCGGTCATACCCATTAAGTTTGAAGTCACATCACCAAGAGTAGTTGTTGCAAAGGAAGGGAACGAAGGATGGAGAGCGGAGAACGAGGAAGAGTAGAGACTCTCTATAGATCTCGTGGAAGAGCTCAGGGATTTGGCAATGGTCTGGCAAGTGGAGGTCAAGCGCTGGATTGCGAGGTACTTTGACAATCATATAAGGATCATGCAGTTCAAGAAGGGGGATTTGGTCCTCAATAAGGTGGATGCAGCAGGTAGAGGGGCCTCCGTAGGGATGCTCAATACCAATTGGGAGGGTCCTTTTGTTGTAAAAGAGCTCTTGACATCGGGAGGGTACCACCTCTAGGATGTGGACGGGGTATCACTCGATCGTGCCCGAAGTGGTGATGATTTAAAGAGATTTTACCCATAACACTTTTCGTTTATTACATTTTTTATTGTTATACAATACTTGTAATTTTGATGTGCCCTTCTGATATGATGAGAGTGTAGGGGTCCTTTTTCATGGCATCAAAGGTGAGATGGAAGTGAGAAGACCCCGAGCAGACCCGTTGACGAGGCTCCCATCTAGCTGGCAGGGCTGTAGTCTCACTCGGTGGTTGGAGAAGGTTTGGAGTGGAGACCCCGAGAAAACCCGCTAACCAGGCTCCCATCTAGCTGGCAGGGCTGTAGGCTCAATCAATGGTTGGAGAAGGTTTGGAGAGGAGACCTCAAGCAGACACGTTGACCAGGCTCCCATCTAGCTGGTAGGGTTGTATGCTCACTACATGGTTCGAGAAGGTTTGGAGAGGAGACCCCGAGCAGACCCGCTGACCAGGATCCCGTCTAGCTGGCAGGGATGTAAGCTCACTCGGTGGTTGAAGAAGTTTTGGAGAGGAGACCCCGAGCAGACCCGTTGATAAGGATCCCATCTAGCTGGCAGGGTTGTAGTCTCACTCAGTGGTTGGAGAAGGTTTGGAGAGGAGACCCCTAGCAGACCCGCTGACCTGTCTCCCATCTAGTTGGAATGGCTATAGGCTCACTCGGTGGTTGCAGAAGGTTTGGAGAGGAGACCCCGAGCAGACCCGCTGACCAAGATCCCATCTAGCTGGCAGGGTTGTAGGTTCACTCGGTGGTTGGAGAAGGTTTGGAGTGGAGACCCCGAGCAGACCCGCTGACCAGGCTCCCATCAAGCTAGAAGGGCTTTAGTCTCACTCAATGGTTGGAGAAGGTTTGGAGAGGAGACCCCGAGCAGACCCGCTGACCAAGCTCCCATCTAGCTGGCAGGGCTGTAGGCTCACTCGGTGGTTGGAGATGGTTTGGAGAGGAGAACCCGAGCAGACCCACTGACCAGGCTGCCATCTAGCTGGCAGGGCTGTAGGCTCACTCGATGGTTGGAGAAGGTTTGGAGAGGAGACCCCATGCAGACCCGCTGACCAGGCTCCCATCTAGCTGGCAGGGCTGTATGCTCACTCGGTGGTTGGAGAAGGTCTGGAGAGGAGACCCCGAGCAGACCGGCTGAGCAGGCTCCCAACTAGCTGCCAGGGCTGTAGGCTCACTCGGTGGTTGGAGATGGTTTGGAGAGGATACCCCGAGCAGACCTGCTGACCTGACTCTCATCTAGCTGACAGGGCTGTAGGCTCACTCGGTGGTTGAAGAAGATTTGAAGAGGAGACACCGAGCAGACCCACTGACCAGGCTCTCATATAGCTGGCAGGGTTGCAGGCTCACTCGGTAGTTGGAGAAGGTTTGGAGAGGAGACCCCGAGTAGACCCGCTTACTAGGCTCCCATCTAGCTGGCAGGGCTGGAGGCTCACTCGGTGGTTTGAGATGGTTTCGAGAGGAGACCTCGAGCAGACCCGCTGACCAGGCTATAATCTAGCTGGTAGGGCTGTAGGCTCACTCGGTGGTTGGAGATGATTTGGAGAGGAGCACCCGAGTAGACCCATTGACCAGTCTTTCATCTTGCTGGAAGGGCTGTAGGCTCACTCTGTGGTTGGAGGTGTTTTGTACAGGAGACCCCGAGCAGACCCGGTTACCAGACTCTCATCTAGCTGGCAGGGCTGTATGCTCACTTGGTGGTTGGAGAAGTTTTTGGAGAGGATACCCCGAGCAGAACCACTAACCTGGCTCTCATCTAGCTGGTAGGGTTGTAGGCTCACTCGGTGGTTGGAGGTGTTTTGGAGATGAGACCCCGAGCAGAACCGCTAACCAGGCTTACATCTAGCTGGAGGGGATGTAGGCTCACTCGGTGGTTGGAGGTGTTCAGTTGCTAATTGTAGGGCAGGATAAGTGGTAGGAGCTCACAGAGAGAAGTGCCCATATTTATCTGAAAATTGGTAGAATTTCTAGAAAATAGAAGAATCGGAGATTAGAACAAGGAGGACCTCTGGCCGCCACTCGGCAGGGGGGGTCTCGCCTATAGCAAGTGGGTCTTCCAGGTCCAAGGAACATGCCTAACATAAAAAGAAGGGACCTATCATAAAGAGCGGTGGATATCCAAGGCTTACATCGCAGGTTGACCTCGCGACGAGACAATAGCTAAGAGTTAGGCGATCTTCCGTGCGGTCGGGGGAAGAGAGATCCAGGGCCTAGCATTTCAGACTATCAAGAAAAATAGCTGAGGGAAAAAGCATAGGAATATAACATGAAAACGGATTAATTATGAAATTCCCTTGGGTCATCACAGAACACCTGACTATCGCAGAGAATATATCGCAGAGTATCTATACCATGAATAATTACAAGTACAGGCCAAGACAAAAAAAGAGGGGGGGGGAGAAGTCCCTGGCCCTGTCGTCTCCTTACTCCTCGCTGCTGGAGGATAAACTGTCATCCGTCTTGCCATATAAACGGGGGACCAGGTCACGGACTATGACCGTCTCGGCATCATCACGAACCACCCCCAGCTCATTCATCATCTTGATAACGAGCTCCGATGTCTTGATGTTAGAATCCCAGCAGAGAGCATAGACCTCATCCACAGAATAGCGAGAAGGAACTGGAAATTGGTCCGAATTAAGGGTGTAATGCGCTATCCCGGAGGCGTGTATTTTCAGCGTTTAATATCTTGTTCTCTCCCTCCAGTGCCTCAATGAGCGAGCGCATCCAGTTGGTAGTCTCGACATCCTGCGAGAAGGCGTAGTCAATAAAAGATGATAATAACTAGCGAATGAGGCTGGCGAAACAACAATTAAGAAGCTTACCACACCGCCCTGACTTTGTGCGAGGAGATGGTCGGCGATGGCCAGCCTCTTCTTGAGGTCATGGGACTTCTCGCATTCCGCTGCAAGGATGGCCTCCGCTTCTTTCCACTTCATATTGTTAAAGACCAAGCGGCGCGATACGCGGTGCGGGAGCTCCATTGAGCGAAACTGGGCATGGGCACTCTTTAGAATGAGGTCCCGAGACATCTCATTGTCCGCGGGCTCAATGCCGAGGCCACCATATAGCCCGAAGCCAAGGGAGAAGGCGTGACTAGTGGGCAGGTCTTGCTCCTTCTAGGAGGGAAGGAGGGTGGACACCGACACGCGGTTGGCATCCTTCTCCCATAAGAGTACCGCCTCGTCGGCAGCATCATCCGTCACAGGCCCCATGTTGTAGTTGGGGTGCGAGGAAGGAGTAGAGTGGCTAGAGGAGCCAGCCTCGCCGGGGGGGGGGCCCAGTGGGCTCGACAGTGGTGGTAGAGGTTGGTTCTGATAAGACCATCTCGTGGGTAGGCGAGACGGCTGGTTGGCGAGGTGAGGGAGTTCCCACAGAGATAGGGGACATGGATCCCGATAGCTCTTTCCTTTCTTTGTGGGCGGATTTTTTCTTCTCTTTCTTGAAGGACACCGACTTCTTCACCCTTTTCTATGGGCTGTGTCGAGAGCCGGTGTCCTCGTTCCCAGGCCTTTTCTTTGGAGTGTGGGTCAGCGTCTCCTTTGCGGCCTCCACCACCATACTTGCCAGGGTGAGACCCCTATTGCTCTGATAAGGAGGGTGGACAGGGACGGTCCTCTCCCCTGAGAAGGTTAATAGGTATCATAAAGCAAAACATTTACAATACTAACAGGGCAGGAGTATACCTTCGTCGGGGAAGACAGCAGAAAGCGAGTCGAGGTCTCACCTGAGGAAGTGGACCTCGAAGTTTTTCCCTGCGAAGAAATCGCAAAGAGCCTTCTCGGCACCTCCAACCTTGGGAGTCTCGTAGTAGCACTCGGCAAGGGACACCGGGGCGAGAGGGATGCCTCCTAGATTCCCGCGAATGAAGACAAAGCGGGTCAGCCAATGATGGTTTTTTTGGCATCTCGCACACCTTCAGTCCTTGGCTGGTGAAGTAGGAGACACCATCATCTTTCGCGTGGTAGATGAACAGCTTGTGAAAGACGGTCAAGCTGAACTCAATGCACACTCGCCGCAAGTAGCAGGCGAAAGCGACTAGCATGGAGATCGCATTGGGGTTGAACTGAGAGGGAACGACCCCCAAGTACTTGAAGAACAATTTAACCTCCGGCCAGAGAGGGAGTCTCAGCCCTACCTCGAAGTGCGAGGCGGGGAAGGCTAATTCATTGGGGTAAAAGGTATTGATGCACTCGCCAATCTTGGGGGGGGGGGGGGGGGGGGGGGCGAGACAGATAGCCATCAGCAAGAAACTCGCCGGCGAAGCGAGTGTACTCTTCCTCTGGTATCCTGTCGAGAGGAAAATCATGATCCATGAATCGCCTCCAATAGCGGCTGCAGCCCTCACCTTCTTCTACCCTCATCTTTCCTATAGCTGGAGAGGAGAAAGAAATAGGAGAGAAGAAAAGATTGAAGGGAAAGAGGGGCGCGAGAGGTGCTGGGAAAAAGAGGAGTAGGTAGGAGCTCAAATCAAGGAAGCAGAGGAGAACATTAACGAAGGCGTGAAAGTGCCTGGATCCTGGAGAACGGTATTTATAGCCAATAGGGAAGAGAGAGGAGACTGAGCGGGAAAATGAAACGGCGGAAAATGAAGAGGCAACCTAACGGTTCATCTTCCCTCTCTCTATCTCTCTCTCTAGAACCAAAGGGCGGAAGCGCCGCGGCTGCTTTTTTGATGAGTCGAAATAAACATGACAGATTAATTAATTGGAAAATAAGTTAATCACAGTAATGATGAAAAACCCGGCATGACATGACAGGTAGACAAAATATCATAATGACAAATTATTTCATCCCGCGTGGGGAAAACATCTCGTCCTGGGAGTTTTTATGCAAAATTAATAAGTAACACAATTAAGATACAAGAGAGCCTTCAGAGGGCGAGATGGGGTTGCAGCCGCTTAAATCTTGACCCATTTCCAGCGGCCATCCTGACCTTCCGCGTAGGGAGGGCGGCCAGGTAGATGAAAGGCGCGGGCGGCGATAAGGCCGCGGCGCGCGAGACGGAGGTGTTCGTCCGTCTCGTTTAGGATGGCTTGGGGGTCTGTCCCTTCCATTACATCGTCGGCCTCTATCTAGGCATAAAGGTGATTGCACTCAGTTTCCAGCCAGTCCATGCGCCGATCAGAAGCCTGCTTCTCTAACTCCATCTCGCAGATGATGTGCGTGTACTTGCGGAACATCCTGGACATCCGTCGCTTATGCTCCAGGGTGTCCATTGGATCACCCAGATAATCTTGAATCTCATCAGGGCATGGAAGAGGCGAGACGGGAGGAGACGTAGGAGCATCCTCAGTATCAGACTCAAATTGGATGCCTGCGCAGAAAGAGCAAAAATCATAATGAAGGATGATCTCGCGGCCATGTGCCAGGATTACAGAGATTAACCCGGTGATCTCTCATGGGTTAGGCGAAAGAATGCGAATCAGTGTGAAACCAAAGAGAGGGTGAGTTTTCTTACTTGGGATACGAGGGTTTCTCACAACTCACGAGAGGTTTTCTATCCACGTGAGGGGAGGGGAGGATGCCTCAGGCAAGTCAGTGCGCTGATAAGATTCGTGGGTAATGTCGGGAGGATTTGCAGGCATAGGGGAATCGTTGGGGTTTCCTTGAAAAAGAGTGATCAACAGGCGAGATGAAAGTGGAAAAGAGGTGAGAGGAAGAATCAGAAATTACCCATCTCTCCTCGGGAGATGCGGGAGGAAGACTATCAGTGGTCGAGGCTGTAGACGAGGTCGCACCGGCCGAGAGGGGCGGGCGGGTGCCCTTCGCCTTATTCAGGCGAGATGATGGAGGGGCTGAGGAAGGAGTATGCCCCAGGTCCGGGAACAGGGAGGCCATGTTGGATTTATTTTGCTTTCGCACTATCGCGAGGCGCTCGCGATAACTTTGGCTATGTGACATGCTGAGGGTCGAAGAAATGAAGGAAGGCAAAAAGGGACACCCTAAGGGGAGGTGGGATCCCATATTTATAGACCCCAGAGGGGGGGGGGTCCCACCAAAGATTCTCATAAACTAATCCCAGCATCGCGAGCCTCGGTTGGACTTTTCTTTCCGAGGTTAGGGTAACCTCCAAAAGAGCGGGGATTGTGTACAACCTTGGGCTCGCGAGAGGTGGCTCAATGAGCGAGAGGGGGAGGTTGGCGAGATGAATATGATAGGCTAGTGAGATCAGGAGGCCCACCTACGGTAGGCTAGATGGGGGTTCTCTGAAGTAGGCGAGACGCCCCATAGGGCGAGATGGCGCTAGGAAGCGAGATGGCCTATAGGGCGAGAGGTCGGCGAGACGGACAGGGGGGTCGTCTTGCCCGTCAGTCATTTTCCCCACTCGCCATAGGGGAAAAGAGATTGTTTTACCTTTTTACCCCTAAGGGCGGATTTTACCTTTTTGCCCCGGGTAATTTTACACTTTACCCCTGGAGGTCTGCCTGTAGCCCTGCAGAACAACAGAGTTTGGTTGTTGGCAGACCCAGCCCAGGGTATTTTGGTCATTTCGGGTTGGTTCAGAAGGGATATTTGCAGATCAGATTCAGAGGACTATAAATAGACCGATAAGGTGCCTGAGATGGTCGTTGAACCTTTCCACTTTCTTCCTCACATGCACCTAGCTCAGCATTGGCTAGGGAGGGAATATCTTCAGTTTCTTCTGGGAAAGAGGTGGGACCTCCAAGCTGAGACACATCGGTCTATTTTCAGGTCTCCAACTCACGTTGAGAGGGTAGTTCAAGAAGAGTACTTGTGGGCTGCATCCTCAGTTTTGAACTTTAGGAGGGACCAGAAAGCTGGTTCCAACAAGGACGTTATGCACTGCATCGTGAGTGTATGGAAGAGTATGCACACAGATGGGGTGAGTTAACCAGCGCGAGATGAGGGTTGTAAACACCTCTTCACAATGCACACCACTATAAATTTCTTGTGTGACAGTCCAAACATAAAATGAAAATGAGATGAATATAAGGGACGCAACCTCAACACACATAAACCATATTAAATTCCAAAGACATGGAAATTATCATTAACATTATAAGGTTTATAAGTACATCATCTAAATAATTAGAAAATGAAGCTAAATAAACAATAAAGAATAAGTGTGCGTGAGATACGACCAATATGGAAGACTCATCGCGGATTCATGGACGGAATCATTGGGTTGTCAATCTACGTACTTCCTCGGTCTGTAACGCCCCGAAACTCAAAGGAGCGACGGGGGACATTTTGGGCTAGTTTTGGGTTCTGGCTGCAGGCACACGGCCTGGGACACGGGCGTGTCCCAGGGCGTGTCAAGCTTGTGTCGACACTCAGCCGGGAAGTCGACATTTTGATCTCGACATTGTGTCGAGACATGGCACACAGCCTGCGACACGGGCGTGTCGTAGGGCATGTCAACCCGTGTCGACACTCGTCCCGGGAAGTCGACACTCTGCTCGACGATGTGTCGAGACAAGGCACACGGCCTAGGACACGGGCGTGTCCAAGGCCGTGTCATCAGGTCGACGATCTTCGCTCGACGAAGTGTCGAGTGTCGAGACTGTGTACACAGCCTGGGGCCCAGACGTGTTGAGGTGATACGGGCAAGGACACGGGCGTGTCCTAGAACCCATGCAGTGCTCGGGTTGTTTTCAGGGAAAAATGATGGGGGTACACGACCGGTCACACGACCATGTCAGGTGGAACACGGGCATGTCAGGTCGAACACGGGCGTGTTCGATACCTGTGTGTTGTTCCAGGCGAGCCGATTTTGATGGCAAATGAGGCAAACGGCCCTGGACACGGGCGTGTGCCAGGCCGTATGCGGTCCAGATTGGGCATTTCAGTCCTGAATCAAAGCCGTTCATTCCTTTAATTGATGATCCAACGGCTGGGGGTTGTTACTGAAGGGATATACCCGGGATTGGGCCTTAGAAACCCTCACTTTTCATAAGTTGTTATCTTTCTAAAAGCTTAGAGAGAGAGGAGAGCCAAGGAAGGAAGGAGGAGCTAGATCCGGCCATTGGAGGAGCTTCGAAGCTCCAAACCGCGAGCCGACTCCGGATCCACGGAGGCAAAGCTAGTGCGGTGCTTTTCATCCGCTCACTTTTCCATGGTGCCAAAGAGGAACGCAAGGGTAACGATTCTCTTCTTGAGCATGAGTAGCTCTCCTTCTTTGCATAGGAAGCCCGCTCTCGCGAGTTTGCGGTGATTTGGAGGCATTCCTTCGGGTAGATATGTGAAGTCCCCGTTGTTTAGAGTCCGTAAGCGAGAACGGACATAGGCATGATGTGTGAAGCCTATCCGGACATGTTAGTCTAGATCGGTGATGTTGCATTGCATAATGCCGGAGTAGACTCCGTGCTATTGGTTGCTTTTCGGGTTTTCTACCCGGTAGATTGCAACAGGGAGCCTTGGGGATTAACCCAAAGGTGCACCCGAAAAACTGGGCAGATACGTGATCTTGCCAACTTGGTGGCCTGAGAGCCAACTTGAACATAACCGGGTTATGTGAATTGTGATGGAAATGGGACTCGGGATAAGCTTGACCCGCGCATATGGCTTAAATAGTCGTTGCGATGTGAGCACGGGTTAGATGGAACCGTACCCGTTCTATGTCGTTCGGTTAAAGAGACCTAAGGGTACGTGGCACTTGTCGTTGGCATAGATTAGTGTCTTCGGCGGTCGATGGCTTAAATTGTCGTGACCCAGGCGAGGAAGACAAAATGCTCATAGGTTTGGCCGTCATAGTGGCGGTGGTGAGTCCGGAATGTCTATGGCTTTAATTGACGTGACATCGACCGGTTGACCGAGAATGTGCCCTGAGAGCACGGGGCGTGTGGCCGTGCGAGCCAACGTCTATGATGAAATGGTTATATATATTGCTCGCTTATGCTAATGAAATGCAGGGAAGGAGCATCGCCTCCCCGAGTTGGGGGCGGGATCGTTATAATTTGGTCAGCATTGCTGACCGTTACCTTATTTTGCCACCGTGCGGTGGTTTGTTGTTTGCAGGTGCTGCTGGACCAAGCGATCAATAGCGGGCTAAAGCCCAAGTGCGAAGCCGGCCCCCGAAGGCCTAATTGGAAGTGTTTACTATTTTATTCATGTGTGACCGGTCTGCGTGTCGTGGTTTGTAAAACATGTAATATGAAGTGAACAATTTTTGTAAGGCCTTAAGGCTTGTACTGGTAAATTTTGTAACATTCCTATTTGGTATTAGTGGACATTCATGCTTTAGTGCTGGGTTCTTATTTGCAACTTTTATAAAACTGCTTCCGCTAGAATGCTCTGTGTAGGACGTTATGATTGGTTGGATGGTTCCCATGAGTAACCACCCGGTCTGTCTGTGGCATACGACGTCGGGCCCCGGCCGGACCTACTGTTATATGCTATGCGACGGATAGGGGGTGTTACAATTTGGTATCAGACTACTGGTTTTGGTCGGGATTAAAATGAATTCGTGGGCGAATTCTTTTTAAGGGGGGGGGGGGGGGTGAGCACATTGTGTGCGTCATCGTTATAACAGTAAAAGAACCCATGAATGTCCACTTAGGAATGAAAATACACGTGTTTGAGGAACCTGCGTGTTCCTATAATTGTTGTTTGAAATTTTATTTGGTCGCTTAACGATGTTTTGTACCACTATAGATGACCAGAAGTGGTGTTGGGCCGTCGGAACGTCGAATTTTTGAGGCTAGTAGTGCACCGGATGTTGCTCCTGCAACACCTCTATCGGCTGAGAACATACGATTGGTGGCTAAAGCGGTGTTGGCCGTGATAAATGCGCAGCCTGCAAGGCAAACGCAGCAGCCCGCTCCTGCGATGGAGCAGGAACCTCTTCAAGAGGTTGAGCCGAGGAGAGTGGAGCAAGTGGTTGTGGAACCGGTGGTGCCAAGGAGGGCAACCGAGAGGCAGCTTAAGCATGTAATGAGCTTTAACCCTCCGGTATTCTCGGGTTTGGGAACCCCATCTCCGGCTGAAGACTGGCTCTCCAGGGTGAAGAGAGTCATGACAGCAACGGAGACGGAGGAGTGGCAAATGACCACTATCACTACGTTCCTTCTGGACGGTGAAGCGAGACTGTGGTGGGAAGGATTGGAGCTGCACTTTTTAAGAGGTAGGCAACTTGGTGATGTCTCGATGGAAGAGTTCTCGAGATTGTTCTTGGCTAGATACCTCCCTTCGACGCAGAAGATAGCGCTGGAGAATGAGTTTCTGAAGTTGGTTCAGGGTGAGAGGAGTATGGATGAATATCTCCACGAGTTTACTCCTCTGAGTCATTATGCTAGCTCCACCATCGCGGATGAGGAGCGCAAAACGAATCGATTCTATGAAGGCTTGAGAGATGAGTTGAGATTACTACTCTCGGGGCCGATGACACAGAGTTTCTTAACCTTTGTCAACACTTCACGGTCCTTGGAGAAGGACATGAAGAATGTACAAGCAAATAAAAGCTTGGGTGAGAAGAAATCTGAATTCAAAGTGCCGACTACTTCAAAGTCCGGCTATAGGAGAACTTTCAAGAAGCATAGGACTTCGGGTACAGCTCCTTCTGGTTCTTCTGGGGCGACTACGAGTCGGACCCCGGGCGCGTGTTTTACTTGTGGAAAGAAGGTTCACTTTGCCCGTGACTGTTGGAGAGGACGTCCTAAGTCTGAGAGAAGGTCGGGAGCGACTTATGAAGAGAAGGGCAAGGCGGTGGAGTCGACCGCATCCCACTATGCTCCAGCCCAACCGAGGGTCTAGAATCTTGGCCAACAGAAGGCCATCAAACAGGCTGATGTGGTGACAGGTACGGTTTAATTTATAGCAAGTCAATTTCTTTAAATACTTGTTATGCACATGTTACCTTACCACTGCTTGTTTAGGATTTGTATTGATTTGTGAAAATCTGGCCCGAGCACTCTTCGATACGGGAGCTTCACACTCCTTCTTGTTTGAAGGATTTATATCACGCATCGGAGTCCATTCTTCGATGGCGAAGGATAAGTTGGATGTGTTGTTGCCCAATGGGTGTTCGATGCGAGCGGATAGGATTTGCGATGTTAAGATTCGTATTGGGAATCAGGAGTTTGACCTGCAGGCATCTTTACATCCGTTGGTGGAGTTCGACGTCATATTTGGCATGGACTGGATCGCATAGCAGCAGGCCCATATAGATTGCGGTAGCAAGGAAGTCAAGCTGGGAGCAAGTCGTGAAACGACTTTTACGGGCTTAAAGGGGTCGAGCAAGACATTGATGTCTGCTCTTCAGGTGGTGAAGGCAGTTCGTGCCGGTGCAGAACTGTTCTTTACACTAGTGGAGGTTGCGAAGCCGAAGCCCGCGTTGGATTGTATTTCAGTGGTATCGGAATACCCTGATGTGTTCCCCGCAGATCTTCCTGGAGCCCCGCCTCAGCGGGAGAAAGATTTTACGATTGAGCTAATGCCAGGTGCAAAGACTGTGTCACGATCTCCTTATCGGCTAGTGCCTAAGGAAATGGCGAAGCTGAAGGTTAAACTACAAGAGTTGTTGGAGCAAGGGTATGTGCGCCCGAGTTCTTCGCCTTGGAGCGCACCGGTCCTCTTTGTTAAGAAGAAGGACGGAAGCTTCAGGCTATGTATTGATTATCGGGAGCTCAACAAGTTGACGGAGAAGAACAAGTACCCAATCCCCCGGATTGATGATCTTTTTGATCAGTTAGTCGGGTCGATAGTGTACTCAAAGTTGGATCTCAAGGCTGGGTACTATCAGCTGCGAATAAGGGAGAGTGATATCCCGAAGACAGCATTTAGTACGAGATACGGGCATTATGAGTTTACGGTCATGCCGTTTGGGCTGACTAATGCGCCGTCAGTGTTCATGGATTTGATGAACGGGACTTTCAGGGAGTACTTGGACCATTTTGTGATCGTCTTCATCGACGATATTTTTGTGTACACGCAAAGTGAGGAAGATCACTTCAAGCATCTTCATTTGGTTCTCGAGATGCTAAGGAGTAATCAGTTGTATGCCAAGTTCTCGAAGTGCGAGTTTTGGCTATCCTCAGTGGCATTCCTCGGTCATATAGTGAGTGGAAAGGGTATTGCTGTGGATCCGGCCAAGATCGTTGCGATACGGGAGTGGCCTGAGCTTGCTACGGTAGCGGAAGTCCGGAGTTTTCTGGGGCTTGCCGGCTATTATAGGCGCTTCGTAGAGAACTTCTCGCGGATAGCTTTACCTCTCACTACTTTGACGAGGAAGGAGCATAAGTTCGTTTGGACGCCGGAGAGAGTGCGAGCTTTTGAGGAGTTGAAGTGTCGGTTGACCACGGCGCCCGTGCTGTGTTCGCCATGTGGGACCGAAGGCTATGAGATTTATAGTGATGCTTCGGGCAGCGGTTTGGGTTGCGTGCTACTGCAACATGGAAGTGTAATAGCTTATGGCTCGAGACAGCTAAAAGTGCATGAAAGGAACTATCCGGTCCATGACTTGGAGTTAGCGGCCGTGATTTTTGCCTTGAAGCTGTGGAGACACTATTTGTACGGTGTGAAGATTTATATCTACACCGATCACAACAGCCTGAAGTATCTTATTGATCAGAAGGATCTGAATATGGGGCAGCGTAGATGGATGGAGTTCCTGGGGGACTATACATTCAAGATCCACTATGTGCCTGGTATGGGGAATGCGGTTACGGACGCATTGAGTCGTCGAGCCCCAGCTCAAGCCAATTGGCTATCGGCGCATGATGAGCGGTTGGTGCGGGAGTTCGAGGCGTTGGAGATTGTTTGTGTGGACAGGCAATCAAGTGCTGAAGCAGTTATGTAATGGACTGAAGTCCAATATGACCTGGCTGATCGTATTCGGCAGGCTTTGGATATGGATGCTCATATGAAGCAGTTCATGGTAGAGGCTCTGGATGGGTCAAATTCCCACTTCGTCGTGGAGGACGAATTACATTGGAAGGACGGTCGTCTGTGCGTCCCAAGTGTGGGTAATTTGCGGGTGGAGTTGTTGTACGAGGCACACCATACCAAGTACTCGATTCACCCGGGGAGCACGAAGATGTACCGTGATGTGAAGAAACTGTTTTGGTGGCCGGGTTTGAAGAAAGATGTGGCGCTATACGTAGCAAAGTGCCAAACTAGCGCCTTGGTGAAGGCGGAGTGCCAAAAGCCGGGAGTATTTCTTAAGTCCTTGCCTATTCCGGAGTGGAAATTTGACGACATCTCTATGGACTTTGTGCACGGTTTGCCAAGGTCGCAAAAGGGGAATGATGCCATTTGGGTGGTTGTTGATCGGTTAATGAAGGTGTCGCATTTCATCCCGCATAGGAAGGATGATCCGATGGAGAAATTGGCAAAGCTTTATGTGGATAACATAGTACGGCTTCATGGTGTGCCCCGCAGCATCGTGAGTGACCGAGATGGGCGGTTCACGTTGAAAGGGGAAATTAGATCTGATATACTCTAGAGGGGGGTGAATAGAGTATATGGTGCTTTTTAACACACAAAGAAAAAACTTTTGCAAAGCTTTACAACAATTGTTGTAATGAGTGTAAGCAGGGAAGCAGAAATAAAACTAATCACAAAACTAAGCTATGCAGAAACTAAGCACAAGAAAATCTAGGCCAGAAACAAAAAGAAAACAAGCAGAACCAGAAGACACAAGGAATTATAGTGGTTCCCCAACTTGGGTACATCCACTCTTCTACCACCCTAGGTAGGAATCCACTGCAGGATGAGTTGATCAGGTGTCCTGGGCACCAATGAGCTTTTGATAAGGTGCTCAAAAACCAAAACAGATTTTTTGATCAGGTGTCTTGCCACCAATGAGCTTTTGATAAGGTGCTCAAAAACCAGATTCAAACTTTTGAAGGGAGTTTGAAAAACCCTTTACAGAGTGGGGGTTGAGAGAGTTATGGCAGTCTTCTCTTTCTCAATCAACTGAGAAGACTAAGTGGATTGATTTCAAAGCTCCCCCTGAGTCCTTGATCTTCAGGAAGATGAGCTTTGCTGAGGGTGATAGGCCTTCAAAGATAGATCTCCAGCAAAAGATGATTTCAGCAAGCTGAAATGTTGAGTGTCTGGAGTCTTGAAATGATGTTGGCCTTGAACACTTTAAGAGCTGAAGAGATCTGAAGATTTTTGAAAGCTTGATCTCTCTGATGAGTGTTCTTCCGAATTCTTGTTGACAGAATATTTTCAAAGAGTCTCTGTATACTAAGTTGTGTCCTATTCTTGTCAATCTCTTTTTTTTTGTTCTTATCTAATCTCTATCTTGATTCAAAAGCATTCTGTCTTTTATTCTCTGTGTCTGAATAGAATATCGCACTGTCAAAGATAGTCGTTGGTCTGCATTGATTACAGCCTTAATTGCATAATTTCTTCTAAAGGAAAGTCCATTGAATTGTTCCTTGAAAAATCCCTTGAAACTTGCTCCAGAAGTAAATGAAAACGGCTGGCAGATCTTCTGAATTAAATGCAGAATAACTTCTATCTGATTTAAATTTGAATTCTGAAAGATAACTGAAATCGTCGAACTGAGCTCTGCTATCGTCGAGCTGAGCTCAGCGAACTGGAAAATGCAAGCAGCAAAGAAATCGTCGATTTGAGCTCAAAGATCGTCGAACTGAGCTCAGAGATAAGGATCCAGTGCAGAGCCAAAATCGTCTACCAGAGCTCAGCGATCGTCGAATGGAGCTCGACGATATTGAGAAGTTGAGCTCAGCGATCGTCGAGTGGAGCTCGAAGATATTATGAGGTTTGAGCTCAGCGATCGTCGAATGGAGCTCGACGATCTGTCGAAGTTGAGCTAGACGATCGTCGACCGGAGTTCGACGAAACATCGTGCTGAGCTCGACGATTGGACTTAGTCTCCAGAAAAACTTTGGTCTTCAGGGCAGCTTCCAAACCTAGACTCCTGATCCCTTAGACTCAATTCTAATTGACCTATTAAGCTATACAGAAGGTCAAACACAGATTCCTAGAGACATATTGATCCTGACCCAAATTAGTAATAGGGTGTTCCAACAATCTCCCCCTATTTGGGTTAGGAAAACTATTTACAGACTTTGGAAAATCAAACAACATCATACAATCAGAAAAACACAAAAACAACAGTAGCTAGACATTACAGAACCATCACAGAGATATATAAATATGATATCCAGAAAGCAGTCAGAAAAACCAAGAAGTGTCACCTTACAGAGTTACTCTTTCTCTTTGCCTTTTACCATTTTGATTTCTCTGTTAGGATTTAAAGCTTCCTTATTGGACCTAGTATCATCAGCTGCTCCCAAATATGTTTGCTTTGATGTCCTGGGAACCACTGCAGCTGGATGCAACTCCATGTACCTGTCTGCATCAAAAAATTTACTGGAGGTATATCTTTCTAGTTCTTTCTGTCTTTGTTCTGACATTGTAGATATATTAGAGGTGTCTAGGCCTTGCTCTCTGGCTTTCTTTATTTGATCTAATGCAGCCAACTCTTTCATTCTAGCAGTCCAAGCAACAGGATTCTTCTCAGGGTCCTCAAATGGAATAGGTGGCTCATACCTGTTGGAAGAAGTATCTTGAGGAGTCCTGGCAGTCACAGTTTCTTTGAGCTTATAGGGGAATGGACCTGAAGAAGTATCAGATGAAGCATGTCCTCCCCTAGAGTAAGGATGCTGCCTGGAATGCCCTTTGGAGTAAACCTGAGTCTCTCTTTGATTTCCCCTATATCCTCCCCTTCTAGAGTAAGAGCCCCTAGACTGGCTTTCCCTTTGATATGTTCTAGCATGAGGTTGGTAGGGAGCCTGGCTTCTAGCTGGGCCTGAACTTGCAGAGCTGCCACCCGCACCTGCATCAGGTGGAGGTGGTGGAGGAGGATGAGGGTGCTTGGACTGGGTGGAACCTTTCTCATACTTCCTTTTCTTCTTCATAGCCTTTAGCTGATTCTTAGAGAACTGCATCTAATGCTCAGTAATTGGGCAGTTGTGCAGAATATAGTAAGGAACATCATTATCATCTCTAACTTTGGCAGGTGGAACCCTCTTCATTGCCTTACTTCTTGCCTTCATTTTCCTTGCAATGGTGGCAGAAGAATCATCAGAAGCAGTGTTGTAGTCATCAGATTCAGAGCTTTGAGCATCATATAAAGCATCAATCCTTTTCATCAGATCTTCTTTCAATTGAACAGCAGCAGATGGGGCAGAAGCAGAAGCAGAAGGAGCAACAGAGACAGATACAGCAGCAGATATAACAACAGATACTGGAGCAGCAGTAGAAGCAACACTGGTTATTTCAGGAATTATGGCAGCAGCAGGTTCAGAAACAACAACAACATCTACAGCAGGCTCAAAAACAGCAGCCTCTGTCATCAGAGAATCCTGGGAAATGGCCTCATCAGAAACAATTTGATTTTCAGCAGCAGTTGGAACATTTTCTTCAGCAGCAGCAAGAACAATTTCAGAAGCAGATTCAGCCTTTTCTTTATCAGCAGCAGCAGCAGTCATCACTGAGAGTACAAAGGATGAAAGAATGTTGGGGTCACAGCCAGAGAAGGGCACCATTGCCTTAGACAGATCTTCTGAGGGCTGGACAGCAATGGCTTCTGGAAGGTAGCTGTAATATGCAGTATCAAATGCAGATAGCAAAGACCTTAGGTCTATTGCTAAGACTGGAGTAGCAGCAGCAACTGGAGCAGCAGCAGCATGAAGGCTGGCTTCATAGGGCATCTCCCCCTGCCTGGATGCAGATACCTCTGTATCAAGGCAAACTGCTGGTGGGGCTGCTTGAGGAAGGAGAGAAGAAAGCCTGGCAGAGAGGGCTGCCACTGACAAGTGTAGAGGAGCCAAAGAGGTCTCCAAGAGAAGGGAGAGCCTGGGGGCAATGAGCTCATACAACTTGTCAGCAAGGGCTGAAAGATCTACTTGCTCAAGAAGAGGAGCAGAGGTAGAGGGTACAGGGATGGCTGAAGAAGCTGGAGGTGGAGGGCTGAATGGTGGAATGAATGGCTCAGGAGAGGGGATTGTGGAGATGGAGGACAAAGGGATGGATATGGAGGGAGTGAAAGTGGGTTGGTCAATGATGTGGTGGAGAAGGTCTTGGAAAGATGTTGAAGAGGATGGTAATTCTGGAGGAGAAGAGGGGGAATCATCCATGTAGGATTCATCCAGAAGTGTGAAGGATGGTATGGAGGGGATGAGGTGACATCTGGTGGTGGATATGAGAATAATGGGTGGAAGTGGTCTACAGGTGGAGATGAAATGGTTGCTGGAGATGGAATAGAGGTTGGAGATGGGCTGGAGATTGTAATTGTGGATGGAGCTGGAGTGGTGGATGGAATAGGTAGGGTTGGACTTGGAGGAGGAGGAGAGAAGCAGCACTAGCAGCAGGCAGGTCTTCTGTAGGAGCAGTGACCTGGGGGGGAGTGACTCTTTGAGTCCTGGTGCCTGAAGGGGCAGTTGAAGAGGGCCTGCTGGGCTTGCTAATCTGCCTGTCCCATTTCCCAAATAGGGCACATGTGAGTCTCTTGGAGGCATTGATGTGCACTCCAGAGGAGACCAGCAGAGCAGGGCACCTTGCCTGAAGGAAAACTCCCAGAATTCTTCCAAAATTCACAAAGGTTTTGTTAATCTTTTTCTTTATCAGGTCAAAGAAGACCTCTCCCTAGTTCAAGCTTTTCCTATCTACCAGAGCTCCCATGAGGCAGAGCTGATGTCTGGAGATGGTGTCATGTGTAGAATGTTTTGCCAACAGGACCTTGCCTACAACATCTGCCAGGAACCTGTATTCAACTGACAGGTTCCTCTTAAACAGCTTGCTAGGGTTTCCCTCAGGATGACCCATCCTGGCAAGTATATCAGAAAATTCTTCTCCAGAAAGTTCAGCAGAGTCTTCACCATTTCTTAAACCAAAAACTTCTGTTAAGACTGTTGGGGTCAGAGGTACCTGGGTGCCAGCAATAGATCCAACAATGGTGTTGTTGTCAAGGTTGTGTGCAGTATATACCCATTCCTTTATTTCATCTGAGGCAAGTTTGATTCTTGTGGTCATGAGGGAAGATAAATGCTGATCTTTGAATAAACTCAGGATGTCCTGGAAGACTTGATTAGTGGTGTTGAAGGAGTCCAGATCAATGTGAAATCCTGCATCAAATTTCATTGCGGCGAGGACAGCGACTGAGACGGCCATGGTACCTGCAAAAACTTAACAAACAAACCGAACAAGCGTAGAACTGTTTGGAGGGAAGAAAATTTTTGCAGAGAAATTGAAAGCGCAAGAGAGAACGACGGCGAAAAATGAGTTTTATATTAGGGTTCGACGCAGAATTGGAAAGATCGTTGAACTCAGTTCGACGATCGAGGCTTCTAAAGGAATCTGAAGAGACTCCAACATCGTCGATCTCCGTTCGACGATCTGGAAAGGCGTCGAGCTCCGTTCGACGATCGTTCAGTGAACAAAATCGTCGAGCGCCGTTCGACGATCGTTGACTAGAAGAGATAGTTCATACTATCTGAGGAGCGCTGAACTCCGTTCGACGATTCAGGAAATCGTCGAACTCCGTTCGACGATCGTTTGGAAAATCGTCGAGCGCAGTTCAGAGATCAGAAAATTCTAGACACTAAGGAAAATCAGAATTTTTGCCTAGTCTTGGTCAATTTTTAGCTTTCAAAATCTTGGATATTATTTAAGACTTCCTCCATCTAACATTCCTAACTGATTTAGGAAGAAGGTGTGTTTCTTTTCATCCAAAGGCTTGGTGAAAATATCTCCCCTTTGTAAATCAGTTGGGATATATTGCAGTTCAATTTTATTCTTTTCAACATTGTCCCTTAAGAAGTGATGCCTAATCTCTATGTGTTTTGTCCTACTATGGAGGACTGGATTTTGAGCTATGGAAATAGCACTTGTATTGTCACAAAAGATTTTTGACTTCTCTAAGTTGTAACCATAGTCTAGGAGTTGATTTTGAATCCACAGTATTTGTGAACAACAACTACCTGCAGCCATATATTCAGCTTCAGCAGTTGAAGTTGACACAGATGTTTGTTTCTTGCAAAACCAAGAGACAAGTCTATCACCAAGGAACTGACAAGTTCCACTGGTGCTTTTCCTGTCAATTCTGCATCCAGCATAATCAGCATCAGAGAATCCAGTTAACTCAAATGCTGAATCTTTTGGATACCAGAGACCTAGATTTGGACAACTTTTAACATACCTAAGAATCCTCTTTACTAATGTGAGGTGTGACTCTCTAGGGCTAACTTGGAACCTAGCACATATACATGTAGCAAACATTATATCTGGTCTACTAGCTGTAAGATACAACAGAGAGCCAATCATTGCTCTATATGTTGTCTGATCAACTGGTTTCCCATGTTCATCAGCATCCAGTATAGTATTGGTAGGCATAGGTGTTTTAATACAAGATGCCTCAGACATGCCAAATTTCTTAACCAGCTCATTAGCATATTTGGTTTGAGAAATAAAGATGCCTTCAGCATGTTGTTTGACTTGCAATCCTAGGAAGAAGGATAGCTCACCCATGCTACTCATCTCAAATTTAGAATGCATTAGGTTAGAAAACCTTCTGCACAATTTTGAGTCAGTCGAACCAAAAATGATATCGTCTACATAAATTTGTACTAGTAGGGTATGGGACTTATGTGTTCTAATAAAAAGAGTTTGGTCTACTCTACCCCTTATAAAACCATTTTCCAAGAGAAAGCATGCTAGGGTCTCATACCATGCTCTAGGAGCTTGCTTGAGACCATATAATGCTTTATGTAGTTTAAAAACATAATCAGGGTAAGTTGGAGAGATAAAACCTGGAGGTTGTCTGACATAGACTTCCTCTTTGATGTCTCCATTCAAGAAAGCACTCTTGACATCCATCTGATAAACCTTGAAGCCTTTGTGAGCTGCATAAGCTAGAAAATTCTGATGGCTTCCAATCTTGCAACAGGTGCAAAGGTCTGGTCGTAGTCAATTCCTTCTTCTTGAGAATATCCCTGGGCAACTAGCCTTGCCTTGTTCCTTATTATTACTCCTTGATCATCCAGTTTATTTCTGAATACCCATTTTGTTCCAACAATGGAATGATCCTTTGGCTTTGGCACTAGTTCCCATACTTTGTTCCTCTCAAATTGATGCAACTCCTCTTGCATGGCAATGATCCAGTGTGGATCTTGCTCTGCATCTTGAATGGACTGAGGTTCAATTTGAGAAAGGAAGCAGGTGTGCAACAGGTTTTGGTTGACCTGATTTCTGGTTTGCACACCAGCTGAGAGTTCTCCAATTATTTGGGAAATTGGATGGTCTCTTGATGTTACTAAATCAACAGGGGGTGTTGATTGTTCACCAACCTGTGTTGTTGTTTCCTCTTGTGGTACAACAACTGGCTCTTCAAGTTGAGCTTCAATGTGTTGAGCATTCCCTTCATCTTCACTGCTTTCATTCTCTTGAGCAACCTGTAACTTGTTCATATCTTCAACTAGAGAGTGTTCCTGCAAAGGTTCTATGGTAGAAGAAATCTTCTCCTTGAAAGACATGTTAGTTTCATCAAAAGAAACATGAACAGATTCCTCAATTTTCAATGATGATTTATTATAGACCCTATAGGCCTTGCTGATCATGGAGTATCCCAGAAACACTCCTTCATCAGCTTTGGCTTGAAATTTTGCTAGATATTTCTTATCATTATTGTGAATGTAGCAAATGCAACCAAAAATTTTGAAATAGTCAACTTTAGGTTTCTTCCTTTGAGTAATTCATAGGGAGTCTTTCCCTTCAGTTTATGTATCAGACTTCTGTTCAGCACATAGTTGGAGGTGTTCACTGCCTCTGCCCAGAAGGATAGAGGTAGATGAGCATCTGACAACAATGTAGTGGCAGATTCAATAAGGGTTCTATTTTTCCTTTCAGCTACCCCATTTTGTTGAGGAGTTCTAGGAGCTGAGAAAGTATGCCTGATCCCTTCACTCTGACAGAACTCTTGCATAAGAAGAGAATCAAACTCTGTCCCATGATCACTTCTGATCAGGGCAATGTGAGTATTGAACTCAATCTTTATACATTTGAGAAACTCTGTCAGACACTTAAAGTTATCAGACTTCTTCCTTAGAAAGAACACCCAAGTGAATCTAGAGAAGTCATCTACAATCACCAAAGTGTAGGATTTCCCTCCTAGGCTTTGTACTGTGATGGGTCCAAATAGATCCATGTGTAACAGATACAATATCCTAGGTGAATCACTCTTATTAAGTGACTTAAAACTGTTTTTAGTTTGCTTGCCTAATTGACAAGCCTTGCAGAGTCCTTCCTTCTTGTAGGGGCCAGAAGGTAGTCCTCTAACAAGGTTGTCCTTGGATAGCCTAGCAATAGTTCTAAGGTTTAGGTGTCCTAGTCTCTTATGCCATAAAACATTTGGTCTACATACTGAATTGAATAAACAGATATCTATAGTAGTTGAAAGAAAATCTACTAGGTAGATGTTACCTTTCCTTTTACCTGTCAACACAGTTGTGTTGTCCTCTGACTTGATTTTGCATAAGGTTTTGCGGAAGGTCACCTGGTAGCCTTCATCACATAGCTGACTGATGCTGATTAGGTTGTGCTTCAGTCCTTCCACATATGCGACCTTCTTGAAGGTTACTGAACCAATCTGGACTGCACCATATCCTTTAGTTTGTCCAAAGTTGGAATCACCAAAGATAACTTTGGGTCCAAGCTTGGCTCTAAAGGAATTGAGGTTGTCTTGTTTCCTGTCATGTGCTTAGAGCACCCACTATCCAAATACCATTGCTGGTTAGATGTTGGATAGGTCTTCACCTGCACATAAAACAATTTACTTGTTTTTGACCCAGTTTACCTTGGGCCTAGGTTGATAACCTCTAAATTCAGAAATGAAAGACATCCCTGGCTGACTCTTATATCCTTCAGGATGATATCTCCTTGGAGGTATAATCCATTCAGTATAAGGGTTAAAGGTTTGGGATGAAGAACCCTTAGGATTTAATTTTGACTTGCCCTTGAGAAAATTTCCAGAGCTCTGACCTCTATTCGACGATCTTGGAGCTGCGTTCGACGATCGTGGGTCAGATCGTCGAGCTCCGTTTGACGGTCGACTATGGCTGAGGTCAGGTATATGGGATCGTCGACCTGCGTTCGACGATCGTGGCTGAGATCGTCGATCAGCGTTCGACGATTTGTCCTGAGATCGTCGAGCTGCGTTCGACGATCGTCGATCTTCATTCGGCGATCGTCGATCTCCGTTCGACGATTTGTGCTGGACTTTAGTTTTCTGAGGCAGATCAGAATTTTTCCTGGCAACCTCTACAACTCCCTTTCCCTTGTCAGAAATGAACTTGATAGGGGTTGTTAGAACAATAGGTTGGCTGGATGAGGCACCCAAGCCTAGTGTATGTTGAATCTTGAGTTCACTGTGCTTGTGATGTCCATCAGCTTGATGCTTCTCCCATTGAGAGATTCTTCAAGCTTCTTGGCCTCAGAGAGCTCACTTTTCAGTGAAGCTATCTGTTCCCTATAGTTCTCCAACTCCTGAGAGAGTTTGAGGTTTTCTGACTTTAAAACATTTTGTTCAGATAATTGATTTCTGAGAGAGATGATCTCTTTCTCAGACTTTAGCAGGTCTAAACATAGTGCTTTAAATTCAGATTGAAAATCTTCTGAAGTAAAATCAAAAGAGCTGATTACCTGATCTTCTTCAGGTTGAGTCTCTGAGTCTGACTCTGACTCCTCTTCCTCTGAGTTGTGTTGTGAGGCATTGATTGCCATCATGCAGAACTCCTTTTCCTCTGCATCATCCTCATCATCACTTGAGCTGGAAGAGGCTTCTGACTCCTCTTCAGTCTCACTCCAGGATTCAGCAACAAATCCTTTCCTTGTGTGCTTATTTCTGCTGGAGGAAGGTTTGCTACTTCCATTCCTTTTGGAGTCCTTCTCCTTTCTTCTTTCTTTTCTGTCCCTTCTGTCCTTGTTCTTGTTCTCTGGACAGTCAGGAACCATATGCCCTGGTTTCCTGCAACCAAAGCAAATGATGTCTTTGCTATTGCCAATGGACTTGTCATACCTTGGCTTATCCTGCTCCTTGTATGATCTTCTTCTGAAGTCCTTTCTGGCCATCTTATAGAATCTTTTGGCCAACAAGCTGAGAAGTTCATCATTAGCTGTTCCGATTTCTTCAGGCAGATCCTCAGTTGCCTTGAATTCTATGGTCTTCTCCTTTCTTGTGGCTGGTGAAGCGCCTTCTGTTCTTCCTCTCTGTTCTTGATGAGTAGCTCATAAGATTTGAGCTTACCCAACAAGGCTTCAGTGGTGATCTCATTCAGACTTCTGGCATCTTTAATTGGCCAGATTCTTGAATCCCAAGTGCTGGGGAAGCACATTAGGATCTTGTCATTAAGTTCTGTCAGTGAGATCTCTTTGTCTAATGTCCTCAGTTCACTGACAATTAGACTCAGTATGTTGTACATGTCTCCCACTGACTCAGTTTCTCCCTTCTTGAAGTTCTCATATTGGGAGATGAGATGGGATCTTCTGTCCTTTCTCTCATCAGCTGAGCCAGAGACAATTTCTGAGAGCTTGTCCCAAATTTCCTTGGCTGAATTGCATTCAGCTACTTTTTGAAAAATGTCATCTGACATTGTCTGAGCTAAAATGTTCATTGCCTTGGCATCAGCTACTTTCCACTTTTTGATGTCAGCATCTGTTCCTGATGGAGGTGGAACAGCATTTGTGCTTGTGCTCTCTGGAGGTCTTGGACACACTGTCAAAACAGAATTAAAAATATCTTCGTCAATAGAATTCATATAGAGTCTAATCCTTGCTTTCCAAAGTGCAAACTTTGATAGATTGCACACTGGAGGTCTGGTGCTAGCATAATCTTTGTTTTGGGCCATGATTTGTGCAAACTAAATCTAGTAGTAAAAATATAAAAGAAGGATCTAGTTTGGGATCTTTGGGTTCAGGTGTTAGCCTGTACAACCAAACAGATATGGTATGTTTAACCAACCTGGCTCTGATACCAATTGAAAGGGGAAACTAGATCTGATATACTCTAGAGGGGGGTGAATAGAGTATATGGTGCTTTTTAACACACAAAGAAAAAACTTTTGCAAAGCTTTACAACAATTCTTGTAATGAGTGTAAGCAGTGAAGCAGAAATAAAACTAATCACAAAACTAAGCTATGCAGAAACTAAGCACAAGAAAATCTAGGCCAGAAACAAAAAGAAAACAAGCAGAACCAGAAGACACAAGGAATTATAGTGGTTCCCCAACTTGGGTACATCCACTCTTCTACCACCCTAGGTAGGAATCCACTGCAGGATGAGTTGATCAGGTGTCCTGGGCACCAATGAGCTTTTGATAAGGTGCTCAAAAACCAAAACAGATTTTTTGATCAGGTGTCTTGCCACCAATGAGCTTTTGACAAGGTGCTCAAAAACCAGATTCAAACTTTTGAAGGGAGTTTGAAAAACCCTTTACAGAGTGGGGGTTGAGAGAGTTATGGCAGTCTTCTCTTTCTCAATCAACTAAGAAGACTAAGTGGATTGATTTCAAAGCTCCCCCTGAGTCCTTGATCTTCAGGAAGATGAGCTTTGCTGAGGGTGATAGGCCTTCAAAGATAGATCTCCAGCAAAAGATGATTTCAGCAAGCTGAAATGTTGAGTGTCTGGAGTCTTGAAATGATGTTGGCCTTGAACACTTTAAGAGCTGAAGAGATCTGAAGATTTTTGAAAGCTTGATCTCTCTGATGAGTGTTCTTCAGAATTCTTGTTGACAGAATATTTTCAAAGAGTCTCTGTATACTGAGTTGTGTCCTATTCTTGTCAATCTCTTTTTTTTTGTTCTTATCTAATCTCTATCTTGATTCAAAAGCATTCTGTCTTTTATTCTCTGTGTCTGAATAGAATATCGCTCTGTCAAAGATAGCCGTTGGTCTGCATTGATTACAGCCTTAATTGCATAATTTCTTCTAAAGGAAAGTCCACTGAATTGTTCCTTGAAAAATCCCTTGAAACTTGCTCCAGAAGTAAATGAAAACGGCTGTCAGATCTTCTGAATTAAATGCAGAATAACTTCTATCTGATTTAAATTTGAATTCTGAAAGATAACTGAAATCGTCGAACTGAGCTCTGCTATCGTCGAGCTGAGCTCAGCGAACTGGAAAATGCAAGCAGCAAAGAAATCGTCGATCTGAGCTCAAAGATCGTCGAACTGAGCTCAGAGATAAGGATCCAGTGCAGAGCCAAAATCGTCTACCTGAGCTCAGCGATCGTCGAATGGAGCTCGACGATATTGAGAAGTTGAGCTCAGCGATCGTCGAGTGGAGCTCGACGATATTATGAGGTTTGAGCTCAGCGATCATCGAATGGAGCTCGACGATCTGTCGAAGTTGAGCTAGACGATCGTCGACCGGAGTTCGACGAAACGTCGTGCTGAGCTCGACGATTGGACTTAGTCTCCAGAAAAACTTTGGTCTTCAAGGCAGCTTCCAAACCTAGACTCCTGATCCCTTAGACTCAATTCTAGTTGACCTATTAAGCTATACAGAAGGTCAAACACAGATTCCTAGAGACATAGTGATCCTGACCTAAATTAGTAATAGGGTGTTCCAACACACGTCCAATGATTAGAGGCTTGTGCAGCAAATGTTGGGAATAAAGCTGAAATTCAGCACAGCCTTCCATCTGCAAACGGATGGGCAGACCGAGCGGGTCAATAGAACCATAGAAGACGTGCTCCGCATGTGTGTCTTGGATTTTGGAAAGCAGTGGGAAGACCACCTGTATTTGGTGGAGTTTGCATACAACAATAGCCACCAAGCGAGTATTCAGATGGCGCCTTTCGAGGCCCTATATGGTAGAAAATGTCGCACGCCATTGTCTTGGTTAGAAACGGGTGAGTCAAAGTTGTATAAGCGATCGGAAGTGGAGGATACTACTTCTTTGGTGAGAACCATTCGGGAGAGGTTGCTTATCGCTCAGGACCAGCAAGCGAAGTACTCTAATGCCAATCACAGGAACGTGGAGTTCACTGTGGGCGACTATGTGTACTAAAAGATCAAGCCGTTCACGGGTGTCTCGCGGGTGCGGCGATTGAAAAAGCTAAGCCCGAGGTACCTTGGACCGTTTGAGGTTCTGGAGCGAGTTGGTGAAGCGGCCTATCGGTTGAAGCTTTCAGTGGAGCTTAGTGGTTTACATGATGTATTCCATATTTCGGTGCTCCGGAAGGCGGTGAAAGAGCCTTCGCAAGTGATCACGGTTGATCAAGTGCCGGTGGATAGTGGGTTGACGACAAAGGTCAAGCCCATGTGGATTGAGGACTCGGAGGTCAAGCGGCTACTCAATAAAGAGATCAGGATGGTCAAGGTCCGGTGGGACAATTGCGGTCGTGAGGAGCTCTCTTGGGAGCGAGAGCAGACTATGTTTGACGAGTATCCAAAGTTGTTCCGCTCAGGTACAAATTTTGGTTTTGTACATGTCTTTCCTTTATATAATTTCGAGGACGAAATTCTTTTAAGAGGGGGAGAGTTGTAATGCCCCGAAACTCAAAGGAGCGACAGGGGACGTTTTGGGCCAGTTTTGGGTTCTGGCTGCAGGCACGCTGCCTGGGACACGGGCGTGTCCCAGGGCGTGTCAATCTTGTGTCGACACTCAGCCGGGAAGTCGACATTTTGATCTCGACATTGTATCGAGACATGGCACACAGCCTGTGACACGGGCGTGTCGCAGGGCGTGTCAACCCGTGTCGACACTCGTCCCGGGAAGTCGACACTCTGCTCGATGATGTGTCGAGACAAGGCACACGGCCTAGGACACGGGCGTGTCCAAGGCCGTGTCATCAGGTCGACGATCTTCACTTGACGAAGTGTCGAGTGTCGAGACCGTGTACACGGCCTGGGACCCAGGCGTGTTGAGGTGACACGGGCAAGGACACGGGCATGTCCTAGAACCCGTGCAGTGCTCGGGTTGTTTTCGGGGAAAAATGATGGGGGTACACGGCCGGCCACACGGCCGTGCCAGGTGGAACACGGGCGTGTCAGGTCGAATACGGGCGTGTTCGATACCCGTGTGTTGTTCAAGGCGAGCCGATTTTGGCGGCGAATGAGGCACACGGCCCTGGACACGGGCGTGTGCCATGCCGTTTGTGGTCCAGATTGGGCATTTCAATCCCGAATCAAAGCCGTTCATTCCTTTAATTGATGATCCAATGGCTGGGGGTTGTTCCTGAAGGGATATACCCGGGATTGGGCCTTAGAAACCCTCACTTTTCATAAGTTGTTATCTTTCTAAAAGCTTAGAGAGAGATGAGAGCCAAGGAAGGAAGAAGGAGCTAGATCCGGCCATTGGAGGAGCTTCGAAGCTCCAAATTGCGAGCCGACTCCGGATCCACGGAGGCAAAGCTAGTGCGGTGCTTTTCATCCGCTCACTTTTCCATGGCGCCAAAGAGGAACTCAAGGGTAACAATTCTCTTCTTGAGCATGAGTAGCTCTCCTTCTTTGCATAGGAAGCCCGCTCTCGCGAGTTTGCGGTGAGTTGGAGGCGTTTCTTCGGGTAGATATGTGAAGTCCCCGTTGTTTAGAGTCCGTAAGCGAGAACGGACATAGGCATGATGTGTGAAGCCTATCCGGACATGTTGGTCTGGATCGGTGATGTTGCATTGCATAATGCCGGAGAAGACTCCGTGCTATTGGTTGTTTTTCGGGTTTTCTACACGGTAGATTGCAACAGTGAGCCTTGGGGATTAACCCAAAGGTGCACCCGGAAAACTGGGCAGATACGTGATCTTGCCAACTTGGTGGCCTGAGAGCCAACTTGAACATAATCGGGTTATGTGAATTTTGATGGAAATGGGACTCGGGAGAAGTTTGACCCGCGCATATTGCTTAAATTGTCGTTGCGATGTGAGCACGGCTTAGATGGAACCGTACCCGTTCTATGTCGTTCGGTTAAAGAGACCTAAGGGTACGTGGCACTTGTCGTTGGCTTAGATTAGGGTCTTCGGCGGTCGATGGCTTAAATTGTCGTGACCCAGGCCAGGAAGACAAAATGCTAATAGGTTTGGCCGTCATAGTGGCGTTGGTGAGTCCGGAATGTCTATGGCTTTAATTGACGTGACATCGACCGGTTCACCGAGAATGTGCCCTGAGAGCACGGGGCGTGTGGCCGTGCGAGCCAACGTCTGTGATGAAATGGTTATATATATTGTTCGCTTATGCTAATGAAATGCAGGGAAGGAGCATTGCCGCCCCGAGTTGGGGGCGGGATCGTTATAATTTGGTCAGCATTGCTGACCGTTGCCTTGTTTTGCCACCGTGCGGTGGTTTGTTATTTGCAGGTGCTGCTGGACCAAGCGGTCAATTGCGGGCTAAAGCCCAAGTGCGAAGCCGGCCCTCGAAGGCCTAATTGGAAGTGTTTACTGTTTTATTCATGTGTGACCGGCCTGCGTGCCGTGGTTTGTAAAACATGTAATATGAAGTGAACAATTTTTGTAAGGCCTTAATGCTTGTACTGGTGTATTTTGTAACATTCCTATTTGGTATTAGTGGACATTCATGGTTTAGTGCTGGGTTCTTATTTGCAACTTTTATAAAACTGCTTCCGCTAGAATGCTTTGTGTAGGATGTTATGATTGGTTGGATGGTTCCCATGAGTAACCACCCGGTCTGTCCGTGGCATACGGCGTCGTGCCCCGGCCGGACCTACTGCTATATGCTATGCAACAGATAAGCGGTGTTACACGGTCTACGAATGATGTCCGGGGTAGAAGCGTGGTATCACTACCTCTCAATTTACATGTCTTCTTTGATGGAATACTCCTTTGTCACATCCCTTGCAAAGCTTGCTTTGGCGCAACAAGGAATGCTTCAAATCTTTCCTTATAAGCTTGGGATGACGAAGATGACATAGGGAGAAGCCCTAGCAGAAGGTAGGTGGAAGAAGGATGTTCAGAACTCCTCTAGAAGATGGGTAAGGACAGATGGTAAAAAGGAACGGAACTTGGTGGAACTGGAGAAAAATGGTAGAAGTCCCCAAATTAGAGTTGAACCAACGTTTAAATACCACAAATTGTCAAAAATGAATTCGGACGGTCGAACGCAAGGTCGTGCGTTCAAACCGTGCAATGTTTATAAAAAAATTCCACTTCAGGCCAAGAGGCAGCTTGTGCTATTTCTCCTCATGCATGGTTGCAACAACTGTATGCTAAAAAATGCACGGGCAGAGACAGAACTCTAATTTTCTGGCCAAGCACCAGCCCGGGCGATTTTCTTCTCGCACGGTTGAATACAACTATGCGGGAAGGGAATGAACGAGCAATAAAATCATAAAATTTTTAGACAATGCATGCCCCTCGTACAATTTGTTCTTGTACGGTTGAAATGAACCGTGCTTGACCAAATCGTATGAGCAGAGGAAGAACTCAAAATTTCAGCACAATGGTCTCGCACGGGCAAAAATGCCCGTGGATGAAGAAAATCACAGGATCGTATGATAGGCAGCAACGTAGATCAAGCCGATAAAAGAAAATGCACAAGCAGAATGCTTAGGCAAGAAGGAAAATCGCACGACCATGGCAAAAATACAGATTTCCCATAAGGGTTTGGTCTCTTTCACTACATGTTCAAAACTATAATAAGAGCCACAAACCACATCTGGGAGCACAATGTGCTTATCCCCAACAAAATAGATTGAAATTGTGCACCACAACAGAAAAAATGTGCACTTCATGTACAAATGAAGAACAAGCAAAATATATGCAATTATGAGCTAAATGTGAAGTGCAAGTGCGTGAAAACGAGCATAGATGAGCCCGAAAACCCCAATATAAATCAGACTCATCACTTACACATCCAGACCTGCCACATATGCTGATTGGGAGTGTCTTCGCAAGAGCAATCATAGTGGTCTTAGGGCGGGGGTAAGTAGCCCATCTTGGTAGGAGGGTCAGAAGCTTGATGATTGCTACTCGATACGTATGATACGTACGATGGAGTATAAGCAAGGTCTAGGACTCATAGGGCTGGATAAAAGGGTTGATTTATGTTTTTACAAAGAGAAATATCCAAAGCAACATGGCTTCTGTTAACCCCTCAGTCCGCAACATACTACAAGATTCCAAAGCCCCCCTTTCAGCAGGCGCGGACGCGATTTGTCAGTCCGCCCAGTCTGGCAATATTACCAATTGGACATGGTACCCCAGCAGCGGACGCAAGGATCTGTCCGCTCAGCCCGCCAGCGCTTGGGGTCAGGTTCTCTACAGTGGCGGACACAGTTTCTCGTCCGCCCAGGCCGCCGCCCTCCAGCATGCGCGCCCAGCAGCAGTGGAAGCTCTAGTCCGCGAGCCCAGTCCGCCCCTTCTGCGCGGACTGGCGTGTTCTATCTTTTTGCTTCCCGTCAACGCTGCCCGGTTCTCCTGTACCCCGGGCAGTCGGTTTTTTTATCCCTGTCCGTTTCGGCAGGCTCCCTATCCTATAAATAGGGGGGAGGTGGTGCACCCAAGGCACGCTGACTCGGACCCAGGAGCCTACTTGTTACAGGCTGCGGACTCGAATACTGTGCCTTACGGACTCCCCCTCGCTCTGCTCTTGTCCAACTTTTCCTTTCACTTGTAACCAAATACTTCTTCAATCAAGGGAAAGCTCGTCGCAAGAGAGGCATTCAGGCCGCGACAGGCGAAGTCTGTTGTTGCCGTGGTTCACGGCCCTGCTTTTCTTCCTGCCCTCATCCGCTTAGTAGATCCCTAATCGCAGTCTCCCTATTCCCCGGTGTTCGAACCGTTAGCTGGTGTTGCTTGACCCCTCTGTGTTTTCGTGCATCAACAGTTAACACACGACCTTCAGATCCGAGTAGTGTTTTGAAATCAGCGGACGGAAATGTCAGACCGCAGAGCCCGCTCCTCAGACCGCTCTAGCTCTTCAGAGGACTCTCTTTGGGACGCGATTGAGCAAGCTCGCCTTGAGGCCGAGCAGTCCCGCCAGCAGACTGACCAGCATCTCGACGCAATCAGCCAAGCTCTGCTCGCGCTTGCCCAGCGGCTTACTCCCCAGGCCGCAGCGGACCCAGCGGATTCGCCAGTCCGCCAGACCCCAGCTCGCCGAACTCTGATTCGGCAGTTGTCAGCAACTCCTCGGAACCCTGCTCAGTCCGCTGCCCCTCTGCGCCCTCAGGAGGAACAGTTCGCTTTCAGGGATTTCTTCAGAGAAGCTGCCAGGGGCACTCCAGCCCGCCAGCTCCATTTTGCTGACCGCCAGTCCGCCGAGCCCGCGGGCTCCCCGGCTCCAGTCCGCCCATTCTACCCCGCCGAGTTCGAGACCCCGTCTCCCTTTGTCGACCGAATCCGATGGGAATCTGCCCCGAGCAACTTCAGGGAGCCTCGCATCCCATTCTATTCAGGAGTGACAGATCCAGTTTCTCACCTCCAGGCATTTGACGGGGCATTTGCTTTGAGATGCCTCTCAGATGCAATTAAGTGTAAACTGCTGGTCACCACTCTCGAAGGACAAGAGAGAGAGTGGTTCTACGAGCTGCCTTCGGGCACAATCTCTTCTTTTGCAGAGCTCCGTAGCCAGTTACTGCAGAGGTTTGCTACCTCAAGGAAAAGGAAGAATGGGCCAGCTGCCGTATTTGAAATAAAGCAAAGGGATAATGAATCGGTGGCGCGATTCGTTGATCGCTTTCAAAGAGAGATCCAAGGGGTCAGGAATGTAAACCCCGATTATTATAAGGTCGCCTTGATTCATGGCCTCCGGGAAGGCCATCTGAAGTTTAAAGCAACAACCAAGGCACCTGAGACTTATCAGGATTTGATCGCCATGGTCAACCGGTTCATAGAAGGAGAAAATGCAAATCCTACTTATGTCTCATCCCTGACAGCTAAGGCTGAAGGAAGGGATGCCTCCTCTTCTTCCTCTCGTGGCAAGCCCCCTCGCCCAGATTTCCAGCCTCCGTCTCAAAGAGGCAGAAACTTCCGCAACAAGAAACCTTTCCAAGGCCATCAATAGTTTCGTGAGCAGAGACTACCGTTGGCCGCCACTCCCGCCGTTCCATTGCAAGCTCTTCCCATCCTCGAACAAGCAGCCTTGCCTACTTCGGGCCAATTTGATGAAAGCCCCATGGAGGACGCTGCAGATCTGGACCTTGACGAAGTCATCCAGATCTTGCAAAGAAGATCAGAAGAAAAGAGGCAAGAGCCTCAGAAAATGTAGAAGCCGAGAAATAATGCACAATATTGCCAGTTCCACAAAGAAAAGGGCCATCTGACCGAGGACTGCAAGGCCCTTCGCACGCTGATAGAGAAGTTGCTTGCCGAGGGCAAGATTGACCTAGCCAAGAAGGATTCTCCTTCCTCTTCAAAGCCATCCACCTCGAAAGGCAAAGAGGTAGCTGAGGCCTACCATGAATGTGTGGATGTAGAGGACGAGGGCCGTCTGGGGCAGATCAACGTCCCGGTAGAGTGCTTCGATGCAGATGATGAAGGGGTTCTAGGACGCCTCTTCTTCATCCATGGTGGAGCCGGGACCGAGTCCACTCGGAAGTCGTCAATTTCAAGGATCACCCAGGTAGAGGTGGCCTCTTCTTCCGTTGCACCTCCAAGAGAAGTCGTCACCTTTGGTCCGGAAGATCTACCTCAAACAGCCAATCCATTTGATGATGCAGTTGTAGTCAAGGCTGTGCTTGGAGACTTCACAGTAGATAGAATTCTTGTTGACACAGGGAGCTCGGTCAACCTCCTGTTCAAGTCTACCTTTGAGGCCCTGAGGACTGGAAAGCCTCTGCTTTCCACTGAGGGGCCACTCTATGGTTTCTCGGGAGAGAGAAAGGAAGTAGAGGGCAGCGTCATCCTACTCGTGAAGCTTGGAGGGGCAATTAAGCAGATACATTTCATAGTCGTTGACGCCCCCAGTAGCTACCATGCCATCTTCGGCAGGCCCCTGTTAAACAAGTACCAAGCGGTGGTTTCCACTTACCACCTTGCCATCAAGTTCTTTGCCGATTGAAGGATGTTCCGGGTCAGGAGTGACCCAAGAAGAGCAAGGGAGTGCTATGTCCGTACTGTCAACATGGTTGAAGCCGGCCCTTCCCTTTCTCCAACAGAAGCTGCAGAAGCCTCCCACAGTTCAGAAACCGCTGCTGATGAAGGTGCTCACCTGGAACCTGCCCAGGTGATGCAAGGAGTCCCCATTGCTGAGGGGGAGGAGAGGAAGCTCTCCATCAACTCAGAGCTACCTGAAGATCAAAAGGCTGAGTTGATTTCCTGCTTGCTGAGCAACCTGGATGTCTTCGCCTGGTCAGCAGAGGACATGTCAGGAGTGGATCCAGATGTTGCTTGCCATCACTTGAACGTTGATCCCGGCTGCAAGCCCATACAACAAAAGAAGAGGGACATGGCTACAAAGCTTGCTGAACCAATAAGGGAGGAGGTCGCAAAACTCCTCAAAGCAAATTTTATTAAAGAAATTCAATATCCTACCTGGATTTCTAATGTTGTAATGGTTAAGAAACCAGGAGGAAAGTGGCGAATGTGTGTAGATTTCACCAAACTTAATAAAGCATGCCCTAAAGATTACTACCCCTTGCCTCGGATAGATTCTTTAGTTGATTCCGCGGTAGGGTACTCTTACATGAGTTTTTTTAGATGCGTTTTCTGGTTATCACCAGATAAGAATGCATAAACCTGACGTTCCTCACACGTCGTTCATAACTAATGATGGTTGTTATTGCTACCTTGTGATGCCCTTTGGGCTTAAGAATGCTGGTGCAACCTACCAACGGATGATGGACCGTGTGTTTAACCATCAGAAGGGAAGGAACCTAGAAGTGTATGTAGACGATCTCTTGATTAAGAGTAAATCATTTTCGCTGCACTTGCGAGACCTAGCAGAGACGTTCGCTACTCTGCGTAGGTATAAAATGAAGCTCAATCCTTTGAAATGTACGTTTGGGGCGAGTAAGGGGAAGTTTCTTGGTCATCTCCTTACTCCGGAAGGACTTGCCCCCAATCCTGATAAAGTGAAAGCCATCCTTGACATGCCAACCCCTCGTTCACCTAAAGAAGTTCAGTAGTTAGGGGGGAGGGTAGCAGCCCTTGCGAGATTTCTCTCTCGAGTTGGAGATAGGAGTGCTCCATTCTTCAAAACTCTCCAAGGGGCATCCAAGTTCGAGTGGACGGAAGAATGCTCTCAAGCTTTTGAGCAGTTAAAGATGCAATTGACCTCAGCACCCCTGCTTCAGAGTCCTCGGCCAGGAGAGATTCTTTTCTTGTACCTAGGGGTTGGCCCCGAGGCCGTCATCTCCGTTCTTCTTCGGGAAGAGGGTAGGAAGCAATTCCCAATTTACTATGTTAGCCATATTCTGAAGAGTGCTGAGACGCGGTATCCAATTTTGGAGAAGTTAGCCTTGGCGCTAGTCATGTCGGCTCGCAGGCTTCGTCCATACTTCCAAGCACATTTAATTCAAGTTGTCACCGATCAGCCTTTGAAGGGTGTGTTGGAAAAACCTGAACATTGCGGCAGACTAGCTAAGTGGGCAATAGAGTTGAGCGAATTTGAAATTTCTTATGTGCCCAAGACGGCCATTAAAGCTCAGGTCCTAGAAGATTTTCTAATCGACATGCCAGAGTCCAGTTCTGATCAAGCAGAAAGGTCACCTTTGGCTTGGACCATCTATGTTGATGGTGCCTCAGGCAGAAGTTCTTCTGGAGCAGGAGTGGTTCTCGTCAATCCAAACGGAGTCAAGTTGGAGCAGGCCATCAAATTCTACTTTCCAGTAACAAATAATCAGGCCGAATATGAATCTTTGCTAGCAGGCTTGAGGCTCGTAAGAGAACTAGGAATCGATCATGTTCACATCAAAACCGATTCTCTGGTGATGGCGTCACAAGTCCTCGTTAACTTCGAAACAAGAGAGCCAATCTTGAAGAAATATCTAGCTCTTGTGAAGATAGAAGTTGGCAGGTTCAAGAGCTTTACTATTAAGCACATCCCCAGAACAGAGAATGAGGAGGCAGATTTTCTTTCCAAGTACGGGATGCCTTCAGGAGGAACAACTTCCGAGCTCTTCCGCCCGACAGTGGTGGAAGGAGATCTGATGCAAGTAGACCAACGTGCCTCTTGGATGGACCCATTCATCCTCTATCTGTCAACGGGAGATTATCATCATACAGTCAGAGATAAGAAAAAGTTCAGAATAAAAGCAGCTCATTACTTCCTATTGGCGGGAGTCCTCTACAGAAAAACTTTTCTCTCTACCATGGCCCGGTGTGTTTCAGAAGAAGAAGCTTTCACTGTTTTGCAAGAGGTTCACTCAGGAGAGTGTGGAAGCCACTCGGGAGCAAGAACTCTTGAAAAACGAATCCTGCGGCAAGGATATTTCTGGCCCACTATGAAGAGAGACTCTGAGATCTATGCCAGAAGGTGTGTTCAGAGCCAAAATTTTGCTCCACTTCAGCACCAAGCAGCCCAGTCCCTCAGATCGATTGCGACTCCTTGGCCCTTCGCAGTTTGGGGAATGGACCTCCTCGGTCCTTTTCCCATGGCAAGTAGTCAGCGGCATTTCATCATCGTAATAATCGACTATTTCAGCAAGTGGATCGAAGCCAAGGCATTGGCAAAGACAACTACTCAGGTCGTCAGAAACTTCATTTGGGGGGAGATAGTCTGCCGACATGGAATTCCAATGGCTATAATCACTGATAATGGGCCACAGTTCAACAACTCCGAGATGATAGATTTTTGTAAGAAGATCGGAACAGAGTTGCGGTTTGCATCAGTTCATCATCCCAGAAGCAACGGCCAAGTAGAAGCAGCCAACAAGCAGATCCTCAATTTGCTCAAAAAGAAAGTGCAAAATCTCAAGGGCAGCTGGGCTGATCAGCTTCCATCAGTTCTCTGGTCCCTTAGGACAACGCCATCATCCGCAACTGGGGAGACTCCATTCAAGCTTTCTCACGGCTCAGAAGCACTTATACCAGTTGAGTTTGAAGTCCCGTCACCCAGAGTTCTGCTTGCAAGAGAAGGCGTTGAGGACTGGCTTGAGTTAAATAATGAAGAGATGAGGTTCAGCTTGGAACACGTCGAGGCCATCATAGATCAAGCAGCAATAAGATAGGAAGAGGTCAAAAGAAGGACGACCCGCTACTTTGATCAGAATGTGAGGATCAAACACTTCCAAGTGGGAGATCTCGTTCTAAAGAAGATTGATGCTGCTGCAAGAGCTGGTTCAACTGGAAAGCTTAATCCAAATTGGGCCAGCCCTTTTGTTATCAAAGAAATGTTAAAGAGCGGCGCTTACCGCTTGCAGACATACGAAGGGGAGGATATACCACACACATGGAGCGGGGATGATCTCAAACGGTTCTATTCTTGAAACTCCTCTCTACTTTGTGTATCTTCTTCAAGAATTATTATGAATAGAAACTGCCTGCTAATGCTTCTTCAAGTGTTTTGTTTATGTAATCATAACAGATGAAAAGCTAAGAAAGATTCAAAAAACGGTTCTGTGCCTGAACTCTCTTTCTTCTTTCTTACGTTTGCTTTGCAAATATATTTTTTATTAATCGAAGGATCCATACTGACACCTTTTTCTAGTGTTTTCTCTCTCTCCCAAAGACCTATAACGGTTCCCTGATACCAGGAGACATCGCCGAGTTCAGCAAAACCTCCCCTAGAGCTGTTGTCATTAGCGTAACACCACAAAGACCACGTGTTGCGAGGAGATTTCGCACCGTGTAGTGGGAGCTTGCAGGCTCTAGCGCGGTTGGATTCTGGACTTCGGATCCCGGCAAGTACCTGACCCCACCTCGGCATTATGGAGGGCTGGGTGGGGTAAAGCTCTACCATGCCGTCATAAGGATATCGTTACAACTTCGATGATCGCATGAGGAAAGTATGCCGTTCCGGCTCACCTGCCCGCGGGTCATCTTAGCTTGTAACCCTCGAACACTCCATGGTACCCTCAAGCAGTGCCTGCAGGAGACCCACAGCTTAGACTGTACTCCAGGCAAGAGGGCAGGGAACCGTTCCACCAAATGAGCACTTTGCTCTTCGCAGGGAATTATGTGCGGACTGGTTTTCTCTATCCGCTCAGTCCGCCTGTTTGGGTTGATTTTATAGCTTGTAGCCCGGTGAGGAAAGTATGCCGCTCCGGCTCACCTGCCCACCTGGTCGCAAGCTATAGGTCATTTCTTCTATGGTGTGCAGACTGGTTTTCTCTATCCGCTCAGTCCGCCTGTTTGGGTTGATTTTATAGCTTGTAGCCCGGTGAGGAAAGTATGCCGCTCCGGCTCACCTTCCCACCTGGTCGCAAGCTATAGGTCATTTCTTCTATGGTGAGTGGATTGGTTTTCTGTGTCCGCTCAGTCCACCGGCTTGGGTTGATTTTATAGCATGTAACCCGGTGAGGAAAGTATGCCGCTCCGGCTCACCTGCCCACCTGGTCGCAAGCTATAAATCATTTCTTGTATTATCAGTGGATTGGTTTCCTTTATCACTGGGTCATTTCTATCTTGGCGGACTGGTATTATCTATCCATGCAGTCCGCCAGTACCCTTGGGATTTTATGGATTCTATCTTTGGCGGAGTGGTTTTCTGTATCCGCTCAGTCCAATAATTTTCTTGAAGCCATTATCTATAATTATTTCTATAATGAGCGGGTTGGTTTTCCGTATTCGCTCAGCCCGCCGAATGGTTCTCATGCGTTACAATTTGATAAGTTAATAAAGAGAAATGTGGACTCTACTAGAAAATGAAGTACCACTTGACATTGTTTAAGGCTATTCGGTCAGCTGGCTATTCTTATTTTTTTTAAGGACAAATGTTGAATGGGTTAATAAGTTGGATTCTCATCAGCAAAAGTTTGTCATAAATGATGTGTCGTGCGGACTGCAATTGAAACTCAACAGAGTCCGCCTGGCAATTTCTTCTTATTCCAATGACGGACAATAATTGTCTCTAATCAGCAAGTTAAAAAGCTCAGATTTATCAGCGTGTTGTGCGGACTACTAAGTGTCGGTGCGGTGAGCGTGGAAAAAGAAAATTGCAGGAAGCACACATGCCAAAAAATATCCTTTCTATTTCATCAAAAAATTGTTTACATCATTCTATATGTTCAGCGGACTGCAATCTTGCGTCCGCCACTTTTACAAAAACCAAAAAAGTTAAAAATACACTGATCAATCTGTAGTCCTTTGTTTCTTCTCTGGAGGTGCAGGGCTGTCACCAACAATGTCAACTTCTGGAGAGTAGCCCCCGGAGCCGCTCCCGCTGCTATCCGATCCTGTACTCGAGGCGGACCCGCTATGCGAGCTCCCGGTAGCAGAGGAACATGCAGAAGTGTCGGACTCCGCGGAGAGTTCCTCTACTCGCTGACTTGAGGCAGCGTTGTCCGCTGTCTCCTTGACGCTTGGCTCTTTGCCTTGCCCTCCGTCTTCTTCTTCTTCTTCGCCTTCTTCCTCAATAATATCTTTGCCTTTGTTAGCCCTCTCCATCGCAGCGACCCGCGGAGCCAGCTCAGGGAAGATCTCCAAAAAAGGGACGACATCCACTCCTTCCTTTATGTAGCCGTCGCGGACAAGTAGCTCAATAGCGACCTCGACGGTCTCCTTTACGAAAGGGAGCATGGCGGACTGGAAGTTGTTGTTTTCCAAGTCATAGGCGACCTGCGCAAAACAAAAAGCAAACGTGAGATAGACCGCGGCGGATGACAAATTAAGGCTGCGGCGAATTCAACTCACCCCCAGCTCCTCTCTTTGCTGAGCAACCCTTTTTCCCAGCCGCACGTTCCTTTCCTTTAGCGCTTTATTATCCTTTTGAAGTTGTTCGTTCTGCCTTAACAGGTCTCTGGCCAGAGTGGCAACATAGTGGTTTGTCACCGCGCTATTTGCAGAAGCCTGAGAGGCTAACAGAGGGAGGTCGGCGGCGGGCACCTTCTTGAGGTCGCTCAGGTTGCGCTTTCCGTAAAGGGCGGAGATTGCGATATGAGCGTGGCGTGTTATCCGCGGACTCTTCCACGAAGGAAGCGCGGTGGATAGGCGGACAGTTTTATTCTTGCTATGCTAGTGGACCATAGGGTTCCCCCTGAGGTCCTTCTGGCTGATTCCGAAGCCACTCATGGAGAAACTTTATGAGGAAGAGTAGTCCGCTGCGGGATCCCCTTCCTCCTTCCTCTTTCTGGCGACTGCTTCTTTCTTTTCTTTCTGTGTAGGGATGAAGCCGCTGGGTGTCTGCGGCAAGTTAGCGGGCACTGCCAAGGTCGCTGCAAAAACAAATGGGTTAAACACCAAGATCGCGGCAGATGCAAAAGCTGAGTTCGGCAGCTACTTACTCTCTTCGGGCATGACGTCCGCTAAGCTCGCCAGCAGCGGAATATAGTGCTCGATGTCGAGCCTAGCATTGGCCAGGAACTCGACAATGGCGGACTCTAGATCATCCAGTTGCACACTTTTGAAATCGGAGTCCGCGCGCAACTGCGGATAGGTGTGCGCGAACCCTAGGTCGCCCTCAAAAATTAGGAACCTAGAGGTCCAGTTGTGGATCTTGTTGGGAAGACCCACAACCTTCATTCCCCTGCAGTAGAAGTATATGACCCCCTTGTAGGGGCGGCCTCCGGAAGCGGTGATAGAGCGGACAGAGAATATCTTTCGGAAGATATTCATTGCGAAAGCAAGCTTTTCAGATTGCAAGTAAGAGACAAAGCTGCAGATCGCAGCGAGTGTATTCGGCGCGAGCTGGCCAGGCACCATTCCATAGTGCTCGAAGATGGCAGCAAGTTCCCATGGAAGCGGAAACTTGAATCCGCTGTCGAAATGGTCCACTGGAATGGTGATCTGGGTCGCGGTTGAGAAGTTCAATCTTTCTTGATGGGCGGGAAGGCGGACAAGGATGTTCGAGTTCGCCATCTTCTTTTCGACAAAGGCGTCCAGGTCGGCCTCTGTCAATGTGCATTTCCTGTGGTCCGCAGAATGGAAGGCGACAGCAGCATCAGTCCACGCGGATACCATTTTGCAGGCCGCAGGGTTCCTTGTACTTCAACTGTTTCTTGCATAAGAGAAAGCAGAAGGCCCTATTTATAGCTAAAAAGTCTGACAACTTTTTGACCAGGCCGCAGAGCTCGCAAATCCAATCCGCACAGTCCGCAAAAAGTTAAAACAGCCAAACGATACCGCGGATACAAACACAGATTCACATGCCAAGGAAAACTCAAAACAAAAGGTCGTGGCCGACACGATTTGTTGTCCGCTCGGATCGCGCCTTTTTCTCCCGGGTCATAAGAAGCGGATACACTTTCAATCCGCTTAGTTCGCAGTATTTCCCACCTACAGGTTAAATATTGAGAAGCAGACACAGCATTAGTCCGCGCAATTCACCACGTCACAGATTAAGCTACATAATTTGCGGATATATAATCTGAGTCCGCACAGATCAAATAGAGTTCATTTTACAACACAGCATTGCTTGAAGGACAATTATCCCAATAATTATACAATTAAGCAAATAAAAGCTCAAGGTATTGCGGACTCAGCGGTCCCTGTTGTTGGTCCGCGCCGGCCTCTCTGCCCTATCTCTACATAGATGAGCCGCTTGATCGCTTATCTGGAGAATTTCGCTGTACACACGGCAGAGATGATGATGAATGACATTTATGGTCCGGTGCATGTGAGCGGCCTCCCGATCTACCCGGCTGAGAGGCACCATCGGCTCCGCCGCCGGCCTCTGCTCCTCATCCACGGGCTGCTGGACACCTGCCGGTGCAGCGATCTCCGGAGCAGCGCGATCTGGCGCTCGCGGCCTCTGCTCAGCGACCTCAGCAGTCCGCTTCTCCTTTCCTTCACGCACTGATGCCAAGTGCTTGCCCTTGTAGAATCGGACGTCATCCGCGAGCCTCTTCTTCTCCCTTTCAGACCTCTCCAGCTCCCGCGAGATGCTGGCGATCTGGTCTTTTAGGGCCTTCTCGCGTTCCGCGGACACTTTCTCACGCGCTGCAGACGCCTTCTCGCGCTCCTCTGCTTTCTCTAACTCAGCTTTGACACACTGCATTTCAGCTTCAAATTTCTTCTCTAACTCTTTAATCATATTCAGGCTGGGCGGCTCATCCCCCACGGGTTCCACATGCGAGACCGCATCGTCACCAGTATTTGGTGTGTCCACGATCTCGCCACTCTCGATGGAGCCCGACAGCGACTTCCTACCTGCAACAAATAAAGTCAACTTCGCATTTAAAGGCAGTTCGCGGCGGACTCAAAGAAAGGATGAAAGATCACTTTTAGACATAGCGGCAGCGAGTTTCCGACTATCGATGATGATTGGCCGCCTTGCCCGCTCCGAGTCAAAGGCGCTTAACCGCTTTTTCCATTCGCGGTGAACCCTTGCTCTTTTCTCGGCAGCCGCACTTATTGAGACCATGATATCGTCTGTCTCAGTGATGATTTTGATCGGTCTTGACATCCGCGGCGGCGACCTGTAAAGCCACTTACGCTAAAAGTATTTAGGAGCCGGCTGAAGTTTACCTGACCGCAGCAGCTCCGCAGCAATCCGCAGATCCTCAGCGGCTTTATCCGCCGTGACCTGCTTCGAGGCCGCCCCCACCGCTGCAACATGAGCAACAATTTGTTTCTTTTGCTCCGCTATCTTCTCCTTCAGTCTCTCTCTCTCCTCTTCATCCGCAGCGGACGAGGAAGGGAGTTCGTCACCCTTATTTCCAGTAGTCTACGCCTCAGATTGCTGCAGTACAACCAGCAAGGATTCGTTGATTAAATCAAGTTGATCGACGTCTATGGAATCAATTATCTCATCCGTGGATAGACTGACCGTTGAGAGAGAATTATCTCCCTGGATTTGGGCCTCCGGAGTAACCAGATCGTCGTCTGGAACTTCTTTGTCGCGCGGCCTATATTGTAAGTCCGCTTCCCCAGTCCTCTTGGAGACATTTTTCTCCTTCATTGCGCGCAGCTTCTTCTCCACCCGCTCGGCGACGGTCGCACCGTCCCTCTTCCTCTTCTTCCTCTTTGCAATCTTCTCAACAGAATCCGCGGCGGACCCCCCTAAATCGGGCTGGTCTTCGCGGACAGGTTTAGGATTCACAACAGACAATGCCTTTGAGGGCGCATCGTCCTCTTCCTCAGTCCGCCTATCATCTTCATCCAGGTTAACAATAGGCACCTGGGCATGGGGAGAAGATACATCAGCCCCAAGGTGTTCGCCAGTAGTGTCCGCCGAGGTTGCGGTTTTCTGAGAAGGGGCGGAGTCCGATAAGGTCACCATCTTCTCACTTCTCAGTGGTTCGGCGTCGACTGCGGCTTCCCCGCGAGCAGATACATCGGCATGGCGGACTGCTTTCTCCGCAGGCTTCTGACTCTGGGAACTCTCTCCTGTGGGGCGGACAGGATCTTTTCTTGTCGACCTCTTTACAATCTTCTTGGTCTTCATAGGCGTCGACAGTGCGGGATCGCCCTTTGCAGTGAGACTAGAGAAGAAAGCTCCAAGCCTAGCCATGCCGGACTGGAGAGTAGAGACTGCAAGTGGTGAGTAGCGCCCCGTGTCGATCGAGAAACTCAACAATTCCAGGCCCTCCAGCGATATTTATAGCATTGGCGGCGTTTTCGAGGCTTGCGGACTCGGCGGTTAAGAAAACATTTTCGAAGTTTTCTGGAAACTTTAAAAATGTGCGGGGATTATGTTAACCCCTCAGTCCGCAACATACTACAAGATTCCAAAGCCCCCCTTTCAGCAGGCGCGGACGCGATTTGTCAGTCCGCCCAGACCGGCAATATTACCAATTGGACATGGTACCCCAGCAGCGGACGCAAGGACCTTTCCGCTCAGCCCGCCAGCGCTTGGGGTAAGGTTCTCTACAGTGGCGGACGCAGTTTCTCGTCCGCCCAGGCCGCCGCCCTCCAGCAGGCGCGCCCAGCAGCAGTGGAAGCTCTAGTCCGCGAGCCCAGTCCGCTCCTTCTGCGCGGACTGGCGTGTTCTTTCTTTTTGCTTCCCGTCACCGCTGCCCGGTTCTCCTGTACCCCGGGCAGCTGGTTTTTTTAGCCCTGCCCGTTTGGGCAGGCCCCCTATCCTATAAATAGAGGGGAGGTGGTGCACCCAAGGCACGCTGACTCGGACCCAGGAGCCTACTTGTTACAGGCTGCGGACTCGAATCCTGTGCCTTGCGGACTCCCCCTCGCTCTGCTCTTGTCCAACTTTTCCTTTCACTTGTAACCAAATCCTTCTTCAATCAAGGGAAAGCCCGTCGCAAGAGAGGCATTCAGGCCGCGACGGGCGAAGTCTGTTGTTGCCGTGGTTCACGGCCCTGCTTTTCTTCCTGCCCTCATCCGCTTAGTAGATCCCTACTCGCAGTCTCCCTATTCCCCGGTGTTCGAACCGTTAGCTGGTGGTGCTTGACCCCTCTGTGTTTTCGTGCATCAACAGCTTCTACATACTGAATCGTGCACCATGCTTCTCGAAGAAGAATCAAGTGCTAAACAAAAACAACATTTGATATATGTTGAATTTTAACAAAAAGGAGAAAGAAAGAAAGAGAATGTATGGTCTACAAGTAATATCTTATTAGATCATCACCACTCCAAGTATTAGGGATTTCCTAACCCTTTTATGATTGCATCTGATACACTTCATTCTTCAGCACTCCTTCGATAATAAAAGCCACCTCCTAGTTTAGGTTGAGCTTTCCAACCGAGGCTGATCTTAATGCTGCATCCACTTTTTTCATCATGATGTCTCCTAGTACAAACTGCTTTACCCTAACTTTCTTATCAAAGAACCAGGCCATACTTCTCTTTGCCTCAGCTTGTATGATGGTCGACTGATCCCTTAGCTCCTCAATCAAATCCAGGTTGCACCTTAGCTTCTCGTCATTATTTAACATCTATTCATTGTCACCTTGATTAAAGAGCAATACTTGTGGATTGAGCACGTAAAATCCCACTTGGATAAGGACCTCAAGTCAGTCTGATAGTTTAAACGATGTCTCTCCAGTTGTAACAAAAAGGGATGTTTGAAGAAACCTTAGAACTATAGGTAACTGCTCTACCAAACTTTCCCGAGCAATCTCCACCTCTTTCTCGAGCAAGTCAAGATTTGTCTGTTAGCTGCTGCCACTTGTCTGTTATTGCATGGGTGATGGACAGATGAAAATTGAAGCTCAATCCCCCCTAGACAAAAAATGCTAATTCTTTGCTCATGAACTGAGGACCAGTATCCGTGACAATAATTACGGGTATTTCATATCAGTAGACGATTTCCCCAGATGATGTTCTTAATTACCTGAGTCTTCATCTTGGATAAGGCCATCACTTGAATCCATTTGAAAAAATAGGAGATAATCACTAAATAAATTGTAGATGTTCGCTTGACATTTGGAAAAAAAACCCACCAATTCAATTCCCCATATCACAAACGACCATGATACGAAAATTGACTTGAGCCACTATGTCGGTTGCACCTGGAGTGGGGCAAACTTTTGATACTTATTGCATTTTCCAGTGAACTCCACACAGTCCTTCCATAGTGTCGTACTAAAATACCACTCCCTAAGGATCCTCTTCTATAAGGTTCGGGATCCTGAGTCAATGATGCATTCCTCTGAATGCACTTCTTGTAGGATTCAAAGGCTCTCTTCTTATGTAATGCATCTTGCCAACGGCTAAAGGAGAGATCTGTGATATAAAACAATGGAGATGTGGGAATAATGAGCTTCGTTCGGCTTAAACCATCTATTGTCGCTTACTAAGCGGGGAACCTCTCTAGTCCTAAGATATTGGATGAGAGGGTCGATCCATGAAACTCCGTGATAAATTTCCATGACGTCTTCATCATCAATCACCGGACGGAAAGGTTTTGTGAGGGTTCTTCGACCAGATGCCCATACTTAACGTACTCATTGGGATCTGTGTTTCTTCCTTCGTGATGCACTGAATGCGAAAGGTGTAGAAATTACTGATTTGATGCTTAACAAAATCTAGATACCTTTGTAGAAGTGGCTCTCGAGCCTCAAAAGTATAGTTAATCAGCAAAGCCATGACCAATGAATCTATCTTTACTTCTATATCCTTAATGCCCAACTCTCGGGCCAAGAATAGACTAGCTTTCAATGCTTCATACTTTGTCTGATTATTGGTGATAGAGAAGTGGAACCAGACTACTTGTTTGACTTTTGTATTATAGGGGCTGAGCAGGACAATCCATCCTCCACTTGAACTTCGTCTTGAAGCTACATCCATGAACATTTTCTAGAATAGCAGTGTTAGAGCTCCTTGACGAGCATTACTGTCATCCAAAAATTTGATTAGGAAATTAGCCAAGACTTGATCCTTGATGGCGATCCTTGGAAGGTATGCTATTTCGGACTCGCTGAGTTTTATATCCCATTTTCCAGTCACCCAAACTTTTCAGGCTTCTCTAGAATATCTCTCAAGGGATGATCAGTGACTACTTTAATTGAGTTAGCCTGGAATTAAAGGCAGAGCCTTTTAGCCTAGAATATTAAGGCTAGAGCTAATTTCTCCAGAATCAGGTACCGTGTCTCTACACTCTTAGGCACATGGATGATAGTGAACCGGAAACTGCTTCTTGACTTCTTCATTGTCTAGGACTGAGCCGATGATGTCTTTACCAACCACAAGGTATATAAAAAGGTCTTCTAACTTTCACGGGCTTTGGAGGAGCATGGTTGTCATTAAATTATTTTTTAGCTCTTCGAATGTTTGGTCACATTATGCCATCCACTCGAATTTCTTTCCCCCTCGAAGGGTTTTGATGAAAGGGGAACATTTATCCCCTAAGAGCAAAATAAAATAGCTAAGTAGGACCACTCTTCCTACTAGTTGTTAAATTTGTTTTGGGCTCTTTGGTGGCTGCATCTCCAACACAGCTTTTACCATGTCTGCATTTAGCTTTAAAGTTTGGGAGGGGGGATCAGGTGACCCAGGAACTTCCCCTAACTAGCATTAAAGACACACTTGATCGGTTTAAGCCTCATGTTAAACTTTATAAGAGTGGCAAAGGTTTCTTCCAGGTCTCTTAGATGAACCTGCATTCCGTGGCTCTTTAAAATGAGGTTGTCTTTATAGACTTCCAAATTACAACCCCTTTGCTGCTTGAAATTTGGGTCCATCATTCTATGGTACGTTGCTCTAGCATTCTTTAATCCAAACAACTTGACAAATAATAGTATCAACTTTCATTCGTGTTGAATGTGGTATGGGGGACATCTAGCTTCTGCATATGAATCTGATGGTACCCTGAGAAGGCATCTTGAAAACGTATCCCTGAGAATCCTACTACGGAGCCGACCAAAGAGCTGATCTGAGGCAGAGGATAATAGTCCTTGGGTCATGCCTTTTTCAAATATATGAAGTGAACGTACATTCGGTAATATTCCTCAAACTAATAGACCCCTGAGAGTTGTTTTGTCATGACTAGGTCATGACAAGACCCTAGGATGCCCAGAAAGACAAGTTAAGCCTAGGAATGAAGTTTAGATCACCTTGTTCTGCAACTAGCTCATTCTTTTAACCACCTCTAGGATTTGACCTTAGGTCTTCAACTTGACTCCAACACCCCACCACAACACTCCTAACCCTCTAAGAGGTCCATAGGGTCACTAAGGACCCATTGTGGTCAGCCCAAGTGGTCAAGTTGACCAATGTCAACCCTAACCCTAAATGGGTCAAACTAAACTATATAAGGCCAATTAACCTTCCTTTAGCCAGATTGACCACACCTACACCTTCCTAACCCTTAAGGTGGTCAATGGGTCAACAAGTACCCATTGGGGTCAACTAAGGAGGTATGTTGACCCAAGTCAACTCAACCTAAGTTTATGTCAAACTAGCTCAAGTTGGCCTAAGTTAGCCCAATCCATTTGGGCTAAGCCCAATTGAGGTGGTCCACTAGCCTTATGAAGTTTAGTACTACCCAAAATTCCACTCATTTTCTAGAAGTGATGACTAGGAGAGAGAAAGCTCCATTTTCCCCTTTAATGGTGGAGAGAGAAGGAGAGAGAGAGTGATGTCATCAATTGTGGGGAAGATAAAGCGCCTCAAGGTCCCCATTAATGCCTGGATTCAACTCACCTGGCGGAGAGGATGAGTTTCCGGCAATTTCCTGTCCAGCTAAACCTTGATTCACTCCTCCCCCCCCCCCCCCCCCCCGCAACCATGGACGAGAACTGATGCGTCGTCGGCAAGTGTACTGGTCGCTGTCAAGTAATAATTTGGGAATAGCTTCACGAATGTCGACCTCGAAGGAATGCAGGAAGGGTACGTGATAGAGTCGTGTGAAGATCGTTACTAAGAGTTAAAATAAACAACATGGGGGTTTGTTTTTGGATTCCTAATGCTATAGAACAAAAAGAAGACTACTGCGGGTCGCCGACACCGCTTTGCTTGGAGGAAGGAGTGAGTGCAGACTGCTATGTCGTGCTTCGTTAGGCGGATGGGCAGAGCTCTAGTGCGGAGAGGGAGGGTCGTAATCACCTATTCATCCATGTTGGGTATTGTATCCACAACAACCCAGATTTGATGAAGTCACCCTTAAACTAAGATGAATTAAGTTGTATTTGATGTCTTGTTTGAGTTATGTGTTTGCAGGACTACATTGCCAAGTGTAGACCAATGTCAGTCTACAATGGGTCACCAAACACAGGACCATACAATGTAATCCCTCATTGTGTGATCCATGGTGTTGACTCATGCGTAGACTCTCTATTGGGATACACTTCATGTTTCAAGCACTAGGACTGATTGGAGAAAGAAGTGTTGCTGATTTTATTGAAGAAGAGAAAAGTCTATTGAGGAAATATTTGCTAAGTCTATTACTTGAGTAGTAGTTTATATACTCGATTGAAATACTTAGTAATTACTCGAGTAAGTATATCTATACTAGAGTAGGGGAAATGGCTCTCGATTAGTCTAAAAATAGCTCTCGAGTAGCCAAGTCAATTACTCGAGTAGATCCTCTATTATTCTCGAGTTAACAGAATTTCCTCTCAGAAAATTTTCTAAGCCATTTACTCGAGTAGTCATATTAGTACTCGAGTAGATAAGTCTTTTGTCTCGATTTACAGAAGACTGATTCTACTGTTGTTTTACCCCACTCGAGTAGTCAAGTTCATGTACTCGAGTAGTCTATCTACTACTCGAGTAGTCCAGGTTTAATACTCGAGTGATAAGATTTTCATCTCTCTGAATTTTTCTAAGTCCTTTACTCGAGTAGTAATTTCCATATACACGATTAGTTAATCTCCTCTCGAGTAGTCCAGCTCCAGTACTCGAGTAACCCAGATTCTTCTCCCAAAAAATTCTCTAAGACTTTGACTTGAGTAATCCTTCTACCACTCGAGTAATACATCCAGTACTTGAGTAGTCTATTTCTACCACTCGAGTAGTTCAACTCCACGTCTCGAGTAATTATATTAGCACTCGAGTAAATCATTTTGTACTCGAGTAATAACTCATTCTTTCTGGATTTTCTCCATGTCTTCTACTCGAGTAGTCTCATTCTATTCTCTTGAGTAATCTTATTAAGTACTCGAGTAGGTAACCTTTTACTCGAGTATTTCAGTCTGAATTTTGCAGAAATTTGATAACTCCAGATTCGACGGGAATTTCGAATGCCATGACGTAATTGGTCCACGAGTACGTCATTAATGATAATTATGACCATTAGGGAGATCTTATATAAGGTCTTGTCAAAACTGACAAACCCTAACAAGTGCTGTCAAGATTATTCTAAGAATTTCTGAATCTCATTCTCTCTTTCTAAAAACGAAAGCCGTCGTCGACCTTCTTCGTTAAAATCGCTAGGCCTTTCGATTCAAAGAGATTCAGATCAAGAAGACTTACTCATCGAGATCGTTCTTCAACATCTCATCATCTCTCGGATCGTGTGAGTAAAAGATTATTTCAGATCCAAATCTTGCCGAGTTTCTTCTTCTTCAACAATTTCTGAAAAAGCTGCAAAGTTCAAAAGAGGAAGATCCTGCCCAAGATTTTCAGATCTGAGAAATAATTACTGTTTGTATTCCATATATTCTCAATTTAATTCTTGTAGGAGATTTCCCTCCGACTGTAGGAGCTTTTGCCTACGAGTTGTAAGAAATTTTTATCTTCCGAGTGTAGATTCGTATTGTGGATCGAGATTGTAGGAACTTTGTTCTGAGGCGTTGGATTGGTTTTCAATCTAAGATAGTGGAGTAGCCGAGTCTAGTGCTTTGCTAGATCGGTGAGGGAAAGTGGATGTAGCCAAGGTTGGGGAACCACTATAAATCTTTTGTCGTTTGTAAATGCTTGGTAGATAATTGTGTGCATAGATCTCTAAATTTTTATTCCGCAAAAATACGCACAACTTACCTATTCAACCCCATCTAGGTGATTTAGGTAGACAACGGAACACTTTCAATTGGTATCAGAGTGAGGTTGATCAATAAAAGGTTAACACCTTGATCAGATCTTACTTAATTTCAGAAAATTTTCTTTTCTTCAATTGAGAAGCTTCAACATCCTCAGATTCAGAACAACTGACCTCTTCAACTTGAGGTTTTTATTTAGTTTTCTCAATATCAGGGGCCAACACCCCCTCAATTCTTGTACCTTTCTTATCAATATTGATATTGTCCATTGTAATATCTGCATGCTGAATTTCAGCATCAGGTATCTTAATCTGATAATCTTCAATTCTCTCCTCCTGGTTGTTTGATTCTTTTGACATAAGATCATCTTCATTTTCTTGTTCAGAGATTTGATATTCTGGATCTTTGGATTTCTCTAGGTCCTGAAAAACATCCATTATTATTGTAGTTTCTGTTTCCATTGGTAATGCATTGAGGTTCTCCCCCTCAGCTAGTTCTTTATCTGGAATGTTCTCCCCCTGCACCTGTACATTGGTCTCAGGGGGAAGCCTAGGAGATCTGCCTTATTCTTCCACTGCATTATCATCTGAACTGAAGTGTACCTCTTCTTCAGAATCACTAGAGGATACAACTTCCTCAACCACAGATTTCTTTCCTTTTACCTCTTTTGTCATTTGAGTTTCTGATGTTTCTTTAGTCAAGACTCTATCCAATCTAGACAGGATTCTCAGGTCCATTCTCCTCGAATGATTTATCTTAGTTCTATTTTTCTGATTGATATTATCTGAGATGACCTTTACCAGATATAAACTAATTATTCTGCCCATATTGGGCTTCTGAATTCCTTCTGCAATCTTATCAAATACCACCCTATTCCAGTTAGTTGTGATCTTGAAGATCATTCTTGTCATAAGGTTAAACATGACTTTAGAAATCCTGTCATGTGCTCCAGTCTTGTAGAGGAGCACCTTTCCTACTATTTTAGATAAGAATTTTCCTTGGGAATTCATTCCCTTCCTGTTTAAAGAATTTCCAAAACTAGTGGTTGGAGCTAGTCCACACCAATATAGGGCCTCACCTGTCTTGCTTGAATCCAGTTCATCATCAGGTACTGTTTTTGGAATCTGAAAGACTTTAGCTAGTCTTTTTGTTGTTACCTTTATCCTTGATCCATTAACACAAGATTTTATCTTGTCTGACTTAGTGTTTAATGAGACATTAGAATAAAATTCAGATACCTCTTTCTTCCAAATTTTTGTTGGTTCAGAAAAAGATACCCTAGACCAGCCTCATTTACTAGGTCAATCATCTTCTTTATATCATCAGTTGTGCAGTCGAATGCATTATGCACCAGCTCATATCCCTCGTTGTTGTTGTCGTCCATCTTTAGTGCCATTCTTTTTGAAAGAACTTGAGTCTAGTAGGTGTCGACTATGGATTTCTATGTCTCGACACATAGTGATCAGTCTCTCAAGATTTCTGGCGAATGAAGTTGACAAAACCTAATACCTCTTATTTATAGTATCATTCTTTTGAAAGTGAAAAGGCACGCTGCATTTAGTAATTTTCCCATTATTTGGAAATATCTGGTGTCGAAAAAGAAGTCCTAATCTATCGCGATGTGTCAACTTAAGTCGACACAAGGTTTATGCCTCTCGACATAGACATTAAGGTCTCGACACTAAATTTTAATGTCTCGACACATATCCGCTAATTAGTGTCGACACACTGTCTCGTGTCTCGACACACATTTTCTAATAGTGTCGACACACATTGTGGTGTCTCGACACACCTGTACTAATAGTGTCGACACACACACTCTGGGGTCTCGACGTAATTCTTTGACTTAGATAAATTTTGTGTTTTGAATAATATTTCTTTGCTAATTAAAATTTTTCTCGATGTTTTTTTTTAAATATTTGCATTCCTAATTAGTCATCCTTTTAAGAATTATACAAACTTTTGTTACAATTAATTGGAAGTAATTATTCAATATTCAACATGCCTAGTTCAAATTTAAAATGATTGAACTTACTTTCATCTAAAGGTTTTGTAAAAAAGTTAGCAACTTATCTTTCTGTTGGAGTATATTGTAAGCTTATATTTTATTTTTCAACATTCTCTCTGAGAAAGTGATATCTAATTTCTATATGTTTAGTTCTACTTTGAGAAACGTGATTATTAGAAATAGAAATAGTACTAGTAGAATCACAAAACATAATAAATTTACTTAGCTGTATACTATAATCCAGTAGTTGATGTTGAATCCACAACAAGTATGCACATCAACTCCCAATAGATATGTACTCTGATTCAGCTGTAGAGATAGCAACACTTGTTTGCTTCTTACTACTCCAACTGATAAGTCTTTTCCAAAGAAACTGGCAAGTACCAGAAGTACTTTTTCTGTCTTCTTTATACCCTGCAAAATCTGCATTTGTGTACCCAGTAAATTCAAAATCACTATCCCTAGGATACCAAATACCAAGATTGGGTGTGCCTTTAATATATCTCACTAGTTTCTTAATAGCAACATAATGAGACTCTTTGGGGCATGCTTGGTACCTAGTATAGACACATGTTGAAAACATAATATCTGGTCTACTAGCAGTTAAATACAGGAGTGATCCATAATATCTGGTCTCTATACAAGGTTTCATCAACTGGATTTCCAGATTCATCCTTGTGTAGTGATACTGTAGAACCCATTGGTGTTCTCATGGTAGAAGAATTTTCCATAGTATATCTCTTAATCAACTACTTAGTGAACTTAGATTGAGAGATGGATATTCCATCCTCAGATTGTCTAACTTGGAATCTCAAGAAGAACTTTAGCTCACTCATGTTGCTCATTTCAAACTTGCCTTTCATAAGCATTGCAAATTTACTACACATCATCTCATTAGTAGACCCAAATATTATGTCATCTACATAAATTTGACTAAGATGCTTGATCCTTTGATGTTCCAAAGGAATAGTATCTTATCTATCTTTCCTTTAGAAGACTTATTCTCTATAATAAAGGTAGACAGGGTCACATAGCAGGCTCTAGGTGCCTGTTTTAACCCATATAAAGCCTTGTGCAATCTGAAAACATAGTTTTTGTGTCTAGGGTCAACATAACCTGGTGGCTGCTTTACATAAACTTCCTCCTTTAGTGTACCATTTAGGAATGCTGACTATACATCCATCTGATAGACCTTGTATCCTATGAATGATGCATAGGCTAAAAACAATCTTATGGCATCTAGCCTAGCTACAGTGCAATGGTTTAGTCATAATCTAACCCTTCCTCTTGTCTATATCCTTTAGCCACTAATCTCCCTTTGTTCTTAACTATAACCCCATATTCATCTAATTTATTTCAATAAATCCACTTAGTGCCTATGATATTGTGATCACTAGGTCTAGGAACTAAACACCAGACTTTACATCTCTCAAATTGATTTAACTCTTCTTGCATAGCCATAATCTAGTTAGAATCTGAATTGGCTTCGTCAAACCTTTTAGGTTCTACCTGAGATTTAAAACTAGAGTATTGAACCTTATTGTGATGTCTACTTCTAGTAGTCACTCGTAATCTATCATCACATATTATTTGATCTATAGGATGATCTCTAAGGTGTCTAATTATTACTGGAAGGTGTCTATCATCACTTAGTACTGCAGGAGGATTAGGGTGATTCTCTTCCTCCCCCTGAGCAGTTGCAGTATCTTCTATAGGAATTTCTATATTGTCTCTAATGTCTAACTCTATGTTAGGTGAGTCACTTATTTTTAGCTTTTCCATTATAGAGATTACAACACCTAGACTAGAGCTGTTAGAAATCTTATTACATAAAACAGATGATTCATCAAACACTATATTGGTAGATTCTTCTACAACCTGATGCTTCAAGTTGTAGATCCTGTATGCTTTGCTATAAAGACTATACCCTACAAAGATTCCTTCATAAGATTTCTCTGAGAACTTTGTTAGATAAATTTTCCTATTGTCCAAAACATAGTACTTACTACAAAAAATTTTAAAGTAGGACATATTTGGTTTTCTGCCTTTCATTAGTTCATAGGGAGTCTTGTTGTGATACTTGTTGATCAATGCTCTATTTTGAAAATAGCATGCTGTGTTTACAGCCTCAGCCCAAAAATACTCTGGGAGAGATGAATCACTCATCATTGTTCTGGCTGCCTCAATAAGAGTTCTATTTTTCCTCTTAGCAACTCCATTTTTCTGTGGTGTTCTTCGAGAGGATAACTCCTGAAAGATTCTTGTTCCTTACAGAAATTTGTCATCCTTTCAGATTGAAATTCTGTACCATGGTCACTTCTAAGATTCACCACATAACATCCCATCTCATTCTGAATTAGTTTGAAAAAGTCAGTAAGGATGTCTAGTGTTTTAGACTTTCTCCTTAAGAAGAATAACCAAGCAAACCTGGAGTGATCATCCACAATCACATAGGTATAGGACTTCCAACCCAAAATAAGGACTTGTATAGGAACAAATAGATCCATATGAAGTAAGTACAGACACCTCTTAGTGTCTTTGGACTGAATGCTATTAAAGCAGACTTTTGTTTGTTTGCATTTTTGACTTGTAGGACATAAGCCTTCTTTGGAGCATTTTAGTTGTTTACTATTTCTAACGAAATCCATAGAGAATAATTTACTCATAGATTTATAGTTTAAGTGATCCAGCTTCTTGTGCCACTGTACACACAAAGTGTCTTTTTCACTAGCTACAAGATATACAGGTGATTGTTCATTAATACAAAGGAAATTTAGAAAATAAATGTTCCCAATCATAGTGCTTGACAAGATGATCTCTTGATCACTTGAATTCCTTATCAAACACTTGTCATTGTGGAAAATTATTTCATATCCTATATCACAAAGTTGACTTATGCTTATCAGATTGTGGTTCAATCCTTCCACATAAGCCACTTTAATGATGGTAACTAGGCAATTAGAAATGTTAGCATATGCCTTGGTGAGTCCTTTCTCTGACCCTCCATAGATGACTTTTTTGTCCATTCTTAACTGGTGTGTAACCTCTTAGTAAACTCCTTGATAGAGTCATATTCCTGGAATACCCACTATCCAAGTACCATACTGGCCTATTAGTGGTACTTGGCTCCACCTGCAAACAAAAATTTAGTTCACCTTAGGCACCCAACAAGTTTTGGGGCATTGGTTCCTGTTAGGCTTTGATGTGTGAAACACAATAGTCTTTCTAAATAAAGCTTGTTGAAACTTATATAAAGGAGTTGTTGGATTATACCAACAATCTAGGGCAAAATGCCCAACCTTCCCACAACACCAACACTCAAATCTATTGTATCTTTTCTTTGGTTGCACATTTGAAGTTGTTCTTTTGCGCAACACAGAATTGTCATCCAATTTCCAAGGTAGAGGTGCAAAATTCAAACCCTTTGTAATGCATCGAAAATTGTATTTGAGTTGGTCGCGTGAAATGGTATTTTGGTGCCTGTATAGGGGTACACGGCCTAGGATACGAGCGTGTCCAAAGCCGTGTCTGGCACGGTGTTTCAGCCAATTTTATCCCGAGAAGGACACGGCAAGGAACACGGCTTAATGACACGGGCGTGTCATCGGACACGGGCGTGTGCCTACCCATGTCAGTACCCATGTTCAGCAGGGTCGTGTCGGTTGGCGTGGCAGTTATGTGTGACACGCCCCCAGACACGGGCGTGTCGCGGACCCGACACGGGCGTTTCAGGTCGACACGGGTGTGTCATTGCCAGTGTGGTTGTTCTGTGTTCGACGATCGTGCCTCGACCAAGGCACACGGCCTGGGACACGGCCGTGTGCGAGGCCGTGTTCGGCCCAGGTCTGGGGATTTTTATTCAGATCTGAGCCGTTCATTTTCTTTAAGTAAGATCCAATGGTTCAGACGGTTTCCTGCTCAGTTAAGGCCAGGAATGGGGGAGTTAATCCTTCAGTTTCTCCAAACCATTCTCTTTCCAAGGAGTTAGAGAGAGGAGGAAGAAGAAGGAGGATTCCAGCCGCCGGCGAAGCATCGGAGCACTGTTTTGAGATCTGAGAGCGGATCCATGGAGGAAAGTTCGTTGCGAAGATTTCCATCCGTGTAGTTTTTCCATGGCGCAAAAGCGGACTACAAGTGTAACGATTCTCTACTTGAGCATGTGAAGCTCTTCCTTTTTGCATAGGGAATCCCGCTCCCATGAGTGTGAGGCGAGTGTGCGGTGTTCCTTGGGGTTGACGGAAATAGTCCCCCTTGTGTTGCATATAGTGTCCGGAATCGAAGTACGGGCATAGGCATTGTGTGTGAAGCCTACCCGGACATGTTGGTCTGGATCAGTGATGTCGCATTTGTTATGATTTGTTAGAGAAGACTCCGTGCTTTGGGTTTCCGGGTTTCTATGCGGTAGATTGCAGTAGGGATCCTTGGAGGTTAGCTCCAAGGTGCACCCGAAAAACTGAGCGGAATTGTTGTTCTGCTAACTTGGCGGTATGGGAACCGGCCTTGAACATAACTGGGTTATGTGATTGATTGGAATATTAGGATCTGAGAGAAGCTTGGCCCATGCGTACGTCTTAATGTTAACTACGCGGTTGAGTAACGGGCAAGTGGAATTGGACCTAGGCTATGTGGTTCGGTGCGAGAGACCCGAAAAGGGGACTGGCCGTTGGCATAGTCGGGAGCCTTAGACAGTGGTCAGGAAGGCTGAAATGCTCATGTTGTTGCCATCCTGGGGGTGGTGGTGAAGACGCTGAAGTGTCAGGATTCAACGTTAATGTGCCCTGAGTGCACGAGGTGTTTGGACGTACGAGCCTACACCTATGGCGAAGTATGTTTTTACATAATTGTTTAGCTGGGCTAATGATATGCAGGGAAGGAGCACCGCCGTCCCGAGAAAGGGACGGGGTCATTATAATTTGGTCGGCTTTAGCTGACCATTGCCTATTTTCCACCGTGTGGTGGAACGTTGCTTGCAGGTGTTGCGGATTCGAGTGCAAAATAGCCGGCTGGAGCCCATGTTGTCGTGCTGGCCCTCGAAGGCCTTTGCGAATAGTTGTTTTTATTTTGTCATGTGTGGCCGGCGTGCGAGCCGATGTATGTAAGACACTATTTGATAAGTGAACTATTGTAAGGCCATAAGGCCATGTATCTTTCAGTGTATTGTTATTTCATTCTAGTGGTAGTGTTTGTGGACATTCATGAAAATTGATTATTCAGTTTGGGTTCTTTCTACTTTTAAAAGCTTCCACTAGAATGCTCTATGTTAGGACGAGTAGTCTTAATTGGAATGTCTGGTTATTAATATGTAACCCTTCTGTCTGTCTGTGGTATATGGCATCGGGTTCCAGCTGGACCTTCTGTTATATGCCATACGACGGATGGGGGTGTTACAATTTGGTATCAGACTTCTGGTTATGGTCAGGCTTAAATGAATTCATGGGCGAATTCGTTTAAGTGGTGGTGAGCACATGTGTGCGTCATCATTATAATATCAAAAAGAACCACGAATGTCCACTTAGGAATGAAAAATACACTTGTTTTGTGGAATCTGAGTGTTCCAATTATTGCTTTTAGCAATTTGGTTGTCGTCTAATCATGTATCTTTGCTTCTATAGGCAGCTAGGAGCAGTGCTGGTCAATTAGAGCGTCCGCAATTGGCGGAAAGTAGTGCACTGAGAGACATGCCTTCTACACCTCCTTCAGCGAAAACCATTAGGATTGTGGCTGAAGCCGTATTTGCGATGATTAATGTCCAACCTATAGGGCAAATGCACCACGCACCTCCTGTCGTGGAGAAAGAACCAGTTAGGGCGGCAGAGCTGAGTGTGGTGGAGCACGCAGCAGTTGATCTGGTAGAGCCGAGGAAAGCTGCGGAGAGGCAGCATAAGCTTGTAATGATCTTTAATCCCCTAGTATTTGACGGGACTGGAATGCCAGCTCAAGCTGAGGACTACCTCTCTATGATAAAGAGGGTTTTGATAGCCACGTTAACTGAGGAGTGGCAGAAGACCACCATAGCGACCTTTCTTTTGGCGGGTGAAGCGAGGTTGTGATGGGATGAGTTGGAGTTTCACCTTTTAGTGGGTAGGCAGCTTGCTGATGTGCCTATGGAGGAATTTTCAAGATTGTTCCAGGCCAGATATCTACCCTCTGCTCAGAAGCTTGAGATGGAGAATCAATATCTTGGGTTGACTCAAGAATCCAGAAGCGTGGACGAGTACATCCACGAGTTTACACGGTTGGGTCGGTATGCTGGGGCTATGTTTACGAAAGAGGAGAGGAAGACCAACCGATTTTATGAGGGTCTTCGTGGTGACCTACAATTACACCTTGCTGGACCTACGGCGCAGGGCTTCCTAGCCTTGGTCAATTCGGCCTGGTATTTGGAAAAGGTTATGAAGAGGGTGCAGGGGAAGAAGGACCCAGGAGAAAAGAAGGCAGAGTTCAAAGTGCCTAGTGCAAAGTCAGGATTCCGCAGATGGAACAAGAAGCAGAGGACTTCGAACTCAGCCCCTTCATCTGGTGCGTCAGGGGCAACCACAAGTCGAGTCCCAGGAGCTTGCAATAACTGTGGGAAGACGAGGCATTTTGCTCGTGAGAGTTGGAGAGGACGTGTAAAGTCCGAGAGGAAGTCTGGAGCGACTTATGGGTAGAAAGGGAAGGCGGTGGAGTCAACCTCGTCCCATCATGCTCCAGTCCAGCCTAGAGTTTATAATCTTGGTCTGCAAGAGGCCATAAAGCAAACTAACGTGATGACAGGTATGATTTGATTTATAGCAGATTAACTTTTGTTATTTTTATCTCTTTTATGTGTTAGCTTACTTTTGTTATTGCTAGGATTTGTATTGATTCTCAATTGTCCGACGAGAGCCTTGTTTGATATGGGAGCTTTGCATTCCATCTTGTCCGAACGATTTGTGATGCGCATCGAGGTCCCTCCCTCGATGGCAAAAGACATGTTGAATGTGTTGTTGACCAATGGGTGCTTAATGCGCGCGGATAAGGTCTGTGTAGCCAAGGTTCGGATTGGGGATCAGGAGTTTGATTTGCGAGCGTTGATTCTACCGTTAGTAGAGTTCGATGTAATCTTTGGTATGGACTTTGTCTCGGAGCAGCGAGCTTACATTGATTGCAACCGAAAGGAGGTTAAGTTGGGATTAAATTCTGAACGGGAGACTACGTTTGCGGGCATGAAGGGGTCAGGGAAAGTTTTTATGTCGGCCCTTCAGGTGATTAAGGCAGTTCAGTATGGGGCAGAGCTGTTTGTCACATTAGTGCAGGCTTCATTGCCTAGGCCTAATCTGGACAGTATCCCAGTGGTGTCTGAGTATCCTGATGTGTTTCCAGATGATTTCCCAGGAGCCCCTCCCCAGCGGGAGACTGATTTTACTATTAAGCTGGTACCGGGTGACAAACCGGTGTCATGCTCTTCATATCGGATAGCGCAAAAAGAGATGGCGGAGTTGAAGGTGCAACTTCAAGATTTGTTGGAGCAAGGTTATGTGCATCCAAGTTTGTCTCCTTGGAGCGCACCGGTTCTCTTCGTTAAGAAGAAAGATGGGAGATTGCGGCTTTGTATCGACTACCGGGAATTAAACAAGCTTACGGAAAAGAATAAGTATCCGATCCTGAGAATTGACGATCTAGTTGATCAGTTGGTTGGGTCAACGGTATATTCGAAGTTAGATCTGAAGTCCGGATACTACCAATTGAGAATAAGGGAGAGTGATATCCCAAAGACAGCATTCAGTACGCGGTTTGGGCATTACGAGTTCACAGTCATGCCGTTTGGTTTGACCAATACGCCATCCGTGTTTATGGATCTGATGTACAGGACGTTAAGAGAGTACCTAGTGTAACGCCCCGAAACTCAAAGGAGCGAAGGGGGACGTTTTGGGCCAGTTTGGGTTCTGGCTGCAGGAACACGGCCCGGGACACGGGCGTGTCCCGGGGTGTGTCAAGCCTATGTCGACACTGAGACGGGGTGTCGACACTTTGGCCTCGAAATTGTGTCGAGACTGGGCACACGCCCTGCGACACGGGCGTGTCGCAGGGCGTGTCGACCCGTGTCGACACTTAGCCGCGAAGTCGACGAGATTCGCTCGACGATGCATCGAGACAAGGCACACGGCCTGTGATACGGGCGTGTCGCAGGGCGTGTCGACCTGTCTCGACGATCGTCCCGGGGAGTCGACGAGATTTGCTCCACGATGCGTCGAGACAAGGCACACGGCCTAGGACACGGGCGTGTCCAAGGCCGTGTCATCAGGTCGACGATCTTCACTCGATGAAGTGTCGAGTGTCGAGACCGTGTATATGGCTTGGGGTCCAGGCGTGTTGAGGTGACACGGGTAGGGACACGCGCGTGTCCTAGAACCCGTGCAGTGCTCGGGTTATTTTCGGGGAAAAATGTTGGGGTACACGGCCGGCCACACGGCCATGTCAGGTGGAACACGGGCGTGTCAGCTCGAACACGGGCGTGTTCGATACCCGTGTGAGGTTCCAGGTGATTCGATTTTGATGGGGAATGAGGCACACGGCCCTGGACACGGGCCTGTGCCAGGCCGTGTTCGGTCCAGATTGGGCATTTCAGCCCCGAATCGAAGCCGTTCATTTCTTTAACTGAAGATCCAACAGCTGGGGGTTGTTCCTGAAGGGATATACCCGTGAATGGACTTGGAAAACCCTTACTTTTCATAACTTCTTATCTTTCTAAAACCTTAGAGAGAGAGGAGAGCCAAGGGAGGAAGAAGGAGCAAGATCCCGCCATTGGAGGAGCTTCGGAGCTCCGAATCGCGAGCCGACTCCGGATCCACGGAGGCAACGCTAGTGCGGTGGTTTTCATCCGATTACTTTTCCATGGCGCCAAAGAGGAACGCAAGGGTAACAATCCTCATCTTGAGCATGAGTAGCTCTCTTTCTTTGCATAGGAAGCCCGCTCTCGCGAGTTTGCGGAGAGTTGGAGGCATTCCTTCGGGTAGATATGTGAAGTCCCCGTTGTTTAGAGTCCGTAAGCGAGAACGGACATAGGCATGATGTGTGAAGCCTACCCGGACATGTTGGTCTGGATCGGTGATGTTGCATTGCATAAATGCCGGAGAAGACTCCGTGCTATGGATTGTTTTTCGGGTTTTCTATGCGGTAGATTGCAGCAGGGAGCCTTGGGGACTAACCCAAGGGGCACCCGGAAAACTGGGCGGATACGAGATCTTGCCAACTTGGTGGCCTGAGAGCCAACTTGAACATAACTGAGTTATGTGACTTGTGATGGAAATGGGACTCGGTGGAAGTTTGACCCGCGCAAATGGCTTAAATTGTCGTTGCGATGTGAGCACGGGTTAGATGGAGCCGTACCCGTTCTATGTCGTTCGGTTAAAGAGACCTAAAGGCACGTGGCACTTACCGTTGGCATAGATTAGGGTCTTCGGCGGTCAATGGCTTAAATTGTCGTGACCTAGGCCAGGAAGACAAATTGCTCATAGGTTTGGCCGTCTAAGTGGCGGTGGTGAGTCCGGAATGTCTATGGCTTTAATTGACGTGCCCTGAGAGCACGGGGCGTGTGGCCGTGCGAGCCAACGTCTGTGATGAAATGGCTATATATATACATTGCTCGCTTATGCTAATGAAATGCAGGGAAGGAGCATCGCCGCCCCGAGTTGGGGGCGGGATCGTTATAATTTGGTCAGCATTGCTGACCGTTGCCTTGTTTTGCCACTGTGCGGTGGTTTGTTGCTTGTAGGTGTAGCTGGACCAAGCGGTCAATAGCGGGCTAAAGCCCTTTTTGCGAAGCCGGCCCTCGAAGGCCCAAATGGAAGTGTTTACTGTTTTATTCATGTGTGACCGGCCTGCGTGCCGTGGTTTGTAAAACATGTAATATTCAAGTGAAACATTTTGTAAGGCCTTAAGGCTTGTTTTGGGTATTTTGTATAACATTCCTATTTTGTATTAGTGGACATTCGTGCTTTTATGCTGTGTTCTTGTTTACAACTTTTATAAACTGCTTCCGCTAGAATGCTCTGTGTAGGACTTTGAGATTGATTGGATGGATTGCATAAGTAACCACCCGGTCTGTCTGTGGCATACGGCGTCGGGCCCCAGCCGGACCTACTGCTTTATGCTATGCGACGGATAGGGGGTGTTACAATTTGGTATCAGACTACTGGTTTTGGTCGGGTTTAAAGTGAATTCGTGGGCGAATTCTTTTTAAGGGGTGGTGAGCACGTTGTGTGCGTCATCGTAATAACAGTAAAAAGAACCCATGAATGTCCACTTAGGAATGAAAATACTCGTGTTTGAGGAACCGGCGTGTTCCTATAATTGCTGTTTGCAATTTATTTGGTCGCTTAACGGTGTTTTATACCACTATAGGTGACCCGAAGTGGTGTTGGGCCGTCAGAACGCCGAGTTTCTGAGGCTAGTAGTGCACCGGATGTTGCTCCCGCAACACCTCTATCGGCTGAGAACATACGGTTGGTGGCTGAAGCGGTGTTGGCCGTGATAAATGCGCAGCCTGGAAGGCAAACGCAGCAGCCCGCTCCTGCGATGGAGCAAGAACCTCTTCAAGAGGCTGAGCCGAGGAGAGTGGAGCAAGTGGTTGTGGAACCGGTGGTGCCAAGGAGGGCAACTGAGAGGCAGCTCAAGCATGTAATGAGCTTTAACCCTCCGTTATTCTCGGGGTTGGGAACCCCATCTCAGGCTGAAGACTGGCTCTCCAGGGTGAAGAGAGTCATGACAGCAACGGAGACGGAGGAGTGGCAAATGACCACCATCGCTATGTTCCTTCTGGACGGTGAAGCGAGGATGTGGTGGGAAGGATTGGAGCTGCATCATTTGAGAGGTCGACAACTGATAGACGTTCCGATGGAAGAGTTCTCGGGATTGTTCTTAGCAAGATACCTCCCTTCTACTCAGAGGATTTCGATGGAGAATGAATTTCTGAAGTTGGTTCAGGGTGAGAAGAGCGTGGATGAATATCTCCATGAGTTCACTCGTTTAAGTCGTTATGCTAGCTCCACCATCATGGATGAGGAGCACAAGACTAACCGCTTATACGAAGGCTTGAGAGATGAGTTGAGATTACTACTCTCGGGGCCGATGACGCAGGGTTTCGTAACCTTGGTCAATACTGCCTGGTCCTTGGAGAAGGACATGAAGAACGTACAAGCAAAGAAAAGCATGGGTGAGAAGAAATCTGAATTCAAAGTGCCGACTACTTAAAAGTCCGGCTATCGGAGGTCTTTCAAGAAGCATAGGACTTCGGGTCCAGCTCCTTCTGGTGCTTCTGGGGCGACTACGAGTCGGACCCCGGGCGCGTGTTTTACAAGTGGAAAGACGGGGCATTTTGCCAGTGATTGTTGGAGCGGACGTCCTAAGTCCGAGAGGAGGCCGGGAGCTACTTATGAAGAAAAGGGAAAGGCGGTGGAGTCGACCGCATCCCATTATGCTCCGACCCAACCAAGGGTCTACAATCTTGGACAACAGGAGGCCATTAAACAGGCTGATGTGGTGACAGGTACGGTTTACTTAATAGCAAGTCAATTTCTTTAAATACTTGTTATGCACATGTTACCTTACCACTGCTTGTTTAGGATTTGTATTGATTTGTGAAAATCCGGCACGAGCACTCTTTGATACGGGAGTTTCACACTCCTTCTTGTCCGAAGGATTTATATCACGCATCGGAGTCCCTTCTTCGATGGCGAAGGATAAGTTGGATGTGTTGTTGCCCAATGGGTGTTCGATGCGAGCGGTTAGGATCTGCGATGTTAAGATTCATATTGGGGAGCAGGAGTTCGACCCGCGGGCTTCTTTACTTCCGTTAGTGGAGTTTGACGTCATATTTGGCATGGACTGGATCTCGGAGCAGCAGGCCCATATAGATTGCGGTAGCAAGGAAGTCAAGCTGGGAGCAAGTCGTGAGACGACTTTTATGAGCTTAAAGGGGTCGAGTAAGACGTTGATGTCTGCTCTTCAGGTGGTGAAGGCGGTTCGTGCCGGAGCAGAACTGTTCTTTACACTAGTGGAGGTTGCCAATCCGAAGCCCGCTTAGGATTGTATTTCAGTGGTATCGGAATACCTTGATGTGTTCCCCGCAGATCTTCCTGGAGCCCCGCCTCAGTGGGAGATAGATTTTACGATCGAGCTAGTGCCAGGTGCAAAGCCTGTGTCACGGTCTCCTTATCGGCTAGCGCCGGAGGAAATGGCGGAGCTGAAAGTTCAACTGCAAGAGTTATTGGAGCAACGGTATGTGCGCCCGAGTTCTTCACCTTGGAGCGCACCGATCCTCTTTGTTAAGAAGAAGGACGGAAGCTTGAGGCTATGTATTGATTATCGAGAGTTAAACAAGCTGACGGAGAAGAATAAGTACCCGATCTCCCGGATTGATGATCTCTTTGATCAGATAGTCGGGTCGACGGTGTACTCGAAGTTGGATCTAAAGGCTGGGTACTATCAGCTGCGAATAAGGGAGAGTGATATCCCGAAGACAGCGTTTAGTACGAGATACGGGCATTATGAGTTTACGGTCATGCCGTTTGGGCTGACTAATGCGTCGTCAGTGTTCATGGATTTGATGAACAGGACGTTCAGGGAGTACTTGGACCATTTCGTGATCGTCTTCATCGACGATATTTTGGTGCACTCGCAAAGTGAGGAAGATCACTTCAAGCATCTTCATTTGGTGTTGGAAACGCTAAGGAGAAATCAGTTGTATGCCAAGTTCTCAAAGTGCGAGTTTTGGCTATCCTCAGTGGCGTTCCTCGGGCATATAGTGAGTGGAGAGGGTATTGCTGTGGATCCGGCGAAGATTGTTGCGATACGGGAGTGGCTTGAGCTTGCTACTGTAGCGGAAGTCCGGAGTTTTCTGGGGCTTGCCAGCTATTATAGGCGCTTCGTAGAGAACTTCTCGCGGATAGCGTTACCTCTCACTACTTTGACGAGGAAGGAGCATAAGTTCGTTTGGACGCCGGAGTGCGCGCGAGATTTTGAGGAGTTGAAGTGTCGGTTGACCACGGCGCCTGTGCTGAGTTCGCCATGAGGGACCGAAGGCTATGAGATTTATAGCGATGCTTCGGGCAGCGGTTTGGGTTGCGTGCTACTGCAACACGGAAGTGTAATAGCTTATGGCTCGAGACAGCTAAAAGTGCACGAAAGGAACTATCTGGTCCATGACTTGGAGTTAGCGGCCGTGATTTTTGCCTTGAAGTTGTGGAGACACTACTTGTACGGTGTGAAGATTGATATCTACACCGATCACAAGAGCCTGAAGTATCTTATTGATCAGAAGGATCTGAATATGCGGCAGCGTAGGTGGATGGAGTTCCTGGGGGACTATACGTTCAAGATCCACTACGTGCCTGGCAAAGGGAATGCGGTTGCGGACGCGTTGAGTCGCCGAGCCCCAGCTCAAGCCAATTGGCTATCGGTGCACGATGAGCGGTTGGTGCGAGAGTTGGAGGCGTTGGAGATTGTTTGTGTGGACAGGCAATCAAGTGCTGAAGCAGTTCTGAATTGGACTGAAGTCCAATATGACCTGGCTGATCGTATTCGGCAGGCTTTGGATATGGATGCTCATATGAAGCAGTTCATGGTAGAGGCTCTGGATGGGTCAAATTCCCAATTCGTCGTGGAGGACGGGTTGCTTTGGAAAGACGGTCGTTTGTGCGTCCCAAGTGTGGGCAATTTACGGGTGGAGTTGTTGTACGAGGCACACCATACCAAGTACTCGATTCACCCGGGGAGCACGAAGATGTACCATGATGTGAAGAAACTGTTTTGGTGGCCGGGTTTGAAAAAGGATGTGGCGCTATACGTAGCGAAGTGCCAAACTTGCGCCTTGGTAAAGGCGGAGTGCCAAAAGCCGGGAGGATTTCTTAAGTCCTTGCCTATTCCGGAGTGGAAATTTGACGACATCTCCATGGACTTTGTGCACGGTTTGCCAAGGTCGCAGAAGGGAAACGACGCCATTTGGGTGATCGTGGATCGATTAACGAAGGTGTCGCATTTTATTCCGCATAGGAAGGATGATCCGGTGGAGAAGTTAGCAAAGCTTTATGTGGATAACATAGTACGACTTCATGGTGTGCCCCGCAGCATCGTGAGTGACCGAGATGGGCGGTTCACGTCCAATGATTGGAGGCTGGCGCAACAAATGTTGGGAACAAAGCTAAAATTCAGCACAGCCTTCCATCCGCAAACGGATGGGCAGACCGAGAGGGTCAATAGAACTATGGAAGACATGCTCCGCATGTGTGTCTTGGATTTCGGAAAACAATGGGAAGACCACCTTTATTTGGTGGAGTTCGTATACAACAATAGCTACCAAGCGAGTATTCAGATGGCGCCTTTCGAGGCCCTATATGGTAGAAAATGTCGCACGCCGTTGTCTTGGTTAGAAACGGGTGAGTCAAGGTTGTATAAGCGATCGGAAGTGGAGGGTGCTACTTCTTTGGTGCGAACCATTCGGGAGAGGTTGCTTATCGCTCAGGACCGACAAGCAAAATACTATAATGACAAGCACAGGAACGTGGAGTTCGCTGTGGGAGATTATGTATACTTAAAGATCAAGCCGTTCAAGGGTGTCTCGCGGGTGCGGCGATTGAAAAAGCTAAGCCCGAGGTACCTTGGACCGTTTGAGGTTCTGGAGCGAGTTGGTGAAGCGGCCTATCGGTTGAAGCTTTCAGTGGAGCTTAGTGGTTTACATGATGTATTCCATATTTCGGTGCTTCGGAAGGCGGTTCAAGAGCCTACGCAAGTGATCGCGGTTGATCAAGTGCCGGTGGACAGTGGGCTAACGACAAAGGTCAAGCCCGTGCGGATCGAGGACTCGGAGGTCAAGCGGCTACGCAATAAAGAGATCAGGATGGTCAAGGTCCGGTGGGACAATTGCGGTCGGGAGGAGCTCTCTTGGGAGCGAGAGCAGACTATGCTTGACGAGTATCCGGAGTTGTTCCACTCAGGTACAAATTTTGGTTTTGTACATGTCTTTCCTTTATGTATTTTTATGGGCGAAATTCTTTTAAGAGGGGGAGAGTTGTAACGCCCCGAAACTCAAACGAGCGAAGGGGGACGTTTTGGGATAGTTTGGGTTCTGGCTGCAGGCACACGGCCTGGGACACGGGCGTGTCCCAGGGCGTGTCAAGCCTGTGTCGACACTGAGACGGGGTGTCGACACTTTGGCCTCGACATTATGTCGAGACTGGCAACACGGCCTGCGACACGGGCGTGTCGCAGGTCGTGTCGACCCGTGCCGACACTTAGCCGCGAAGTCGACGAGATTCGCTCGACGATGCGTCGAGACAAGGCACACGGCCTGCGACACGGGCATGTCGCAAGGCGTGTCGACCTGTCTCGACGATCGTCCCGGGGAGTCGACGAGATTTGCTCGACGATGCGTCGAGACAAGGCACACGGCCTAGGACACGGGCGTGGCCTAGGCACATGGCTTGGGGTCCAGGCGTGTTGAGGTGACACGGGTAGGGACACGGGCGTGTCCTAGAACCCGTGCAGTGCTCGGGTTGTTTTCGGGGAAAAATGTTGGGGTACACGGCCGGCCACACGGCCGTGTCAGGTGGAACACGGGCGTGTCAGCTCGAACACGGGCGTGTTCGATACCCGTGTGAGGTTCCAGGTGATTCGATTTTGACGGCGAATGAGGCACACGGCCCTGGACACGGGCATGTGCCAGGCCGTGTTCGGTCCAGATTGGGCATTTCAGCCCCGAATCGAAGCCGTTCATTTCTTTAACTGAAGATCCAATGGCTGGGGGTTGTTCCTGAAGGGATATATGTAACGCCCCGAAACGCAAAGGAGCGAAGGGGGACGTTTTGGGCCAGTTTGGGTTCTGGCTGCAGGCACACGGACTAGGACACGGGCGTGTCCCAGGGCGTGTCAAGCGTGTGTCGACACTTAGCCGCGAAGTTGTCGAGATTTTCTCGACGATCCGCTGAGAATGGGCACACAGCCTGCGACACGTGCGTGTCGCAGGGCATGTCGACCCGTGTCGACACTTAGACGCGGAGTCGTCGAGATATACTCGACGATTCGTCGAGAATGGGCACACGGCCTACGACACGGGCGTGTCGCAGGGCGTGTCGACCCGTGTCGACGATCGTCCCGCGGAGTCATCGAGATTCACTCGACGATCGTCGAGATATGGCACACGGCCTAGGACACGGGCGTGTCCAAGGCCATGTCATCAAGTCGTCGATCTTCACTCGACGAAGTGTCCCGTGTACACGGCCTGGGGCCCAGGCGTGTCAAGGTGACACGGGCAAGGACACGGGCGTGTCCTATAACCCGTGCAGTGCTCGGGTTGAAAATGGGGAAAAATCATGGGGTACACGGCCGGCCACACGGCCGTCTGCGGTGGAACACGAGCGTGTCAGCTCGAACACGGGCGTGTTCGATACCCGTGTGAGGTTCCAGGTGATTCGATTTTGACGGCGAATGCGGCACACGGCCCTGGACACGGGCGTGTGCCAGGCCGTGTTCGGCCCAGATTGGGCATTTCAGTCCCGAATCGAAGCCGTTCGTTTCCTTGTTTTGAGATCCAACGGCTGGGGGATGTTCCTGAAGGGATATACCCGTGGATTGACTTAGAAATCCATCACTTTTCATACCTTATCCTTTTCCAAATCCTTGGAGAGAGAGGAGAGCTAAGGGAAGAAGAAGGAGCTAGATCCGCCATTGGAGGAGCTTCGGAGCTCCGAATCGCAAGCCGACTCCGGATCCACGGAGGCAACGCTAGTGCGGTGATATCCATCCGATTACTTTTCAATGGAGCCAAAGAGGAACTCAAGGGTAACGATCCTCATCTTGAGCATGAATAGCTCTCTTTCTTAGCATAGGAAGCCCGCTCCCGCGAGTTTGCAGAGAGTTGGAGGCGTTCCTTCCGGTAGATATGTAAAGTCCCCGTTGTTTAGAGTCCGTATGCGAGAACGGACGTAGGCATGATGTGTGAAGCCTACCCGGACAAGTTGGTATGGATCGGTGATGTTGCATTGCATAAGGCCGGAGAAGACTCCGTGCTATTGGTTGTTTTTCGGGTTTTCTACGCGGTAGATTGCAGCAGGGAGCCTTGGGGACTAACCCAAAGGTGCACCCGGAAAACTGGGCGGATACGAGATCTTGCCAACTTGGTGGCCTGAGAGCCAACTTGAACATAACGGGGTTATGTGACTTGCGATAGAATGGGACTCGGTGAACGTTTGACCCGCGCAAATGGCTTAAATTGTCGTTGTGATGTGAGCACGGGTTAGATTGTACCGTACCCGCTCTATGTCGTTCGGTTAAAGAGACCTAAGGTTACGTGACACTTGTCATTGGCATAGATGGGAGTCTTCGGCGGTCAATGGCTTAAATTGTCGTGACCCAGGCCAGGAAGACAAATTGCTCATAGGTTTGGCCGTCTAAGTGGCGGTGGTGAGTCCGGAATGTTATTGGCTTTAATTGACGTGACATCGACCGGTTCACCGAGAATGTGCCCTGAGTGCACGGGCCGTGTGGCCGAGCGAGCCAACGTCTGTGATGAAATGGCTAAGTATATAAATTGCTCGCTTATGCTAATGAAATGCAGGGAAGGAGCATCGTCGCCCCGAGTTGTGGGCGGGATCGTTATAATTTGGTCAGCATTGCTGACCGTTGCCTTGTTTTGCCACCGTGCGGTGGTTTGTTGCTTGCAGGTGCAGCTGGACCAAGCGGTCAATAGCGGGCTAAAGCCCTTTTTGCGAAGCCTGCCCTCGAAGGCCCAAATGGAAATGTTTATTGCTTTATTCATGTATGACCGGCCTGCGTGCCGTGGTTTGTAAATCATGTAATATTCAAGTGAAACATTTTGTAAGGCCTTAAGGCTTGTTTTGAGTATTTTGTAATAACATTCCTGTTTGTACTAGTGGACATTTATGCTCTAATGCTGGGTTCTTTGTTTACAACTTTTATAAACTGCTTCCGCTAGAATGCTCTGTGTAGGACGTTGAGATTGGTTGGATGGTTTCCATAAGTAACCACCCGATCTGTCTGTGGTATATGGCGTCGGGCCCCGGCCGGACCTACTACTATATGCTATGCGACGGATAGGGGGTGTTACAATTTGGTATCTGACTACTGGTTTTGGTTGGGCTTAAACTGAATTCATGGGCGAATTCTTTTTAAGGGGTGGTGAGCACATTGTGTGCGTCATCGTAATAACAGTAAAAAGAACCCATGAATGTCCACTTAGGAATGAAAATACTCGTGTTTGAGGAACCTGCGTGTTCCTATAATTGTTGTTTGAAATTTATGTGGTCGCTTAACAGTGTTTTGTACCACTATAGGTGACCAGAAGTGGTGTTGGGCCGTCAGAACGCCGAGTTTCTGAGGCTAGTAGTGCACCGGATGTTGCTCCTGCAACACCTCTGTCGGCTGAAAATATACGATTGGTGGCTGAAGCGGTGTTGGCCGTGATAAATGCGCAGCCTGGAAGGCAAGAACAGCAGCCCGCTCCTGTGATGGAGCAAGAACCTCTGCAAGAGGCTGAGCCGAGGAGAGTGGAGCAAGTGGTTGTAGAACCGGTGGTGCCAAGGAGGGCAACCGAGAGGCAGCTGAAGCATGTAATGAGCTTTAACCCTCCGTTATTCTCGGGGTTGGGAACCCCATCTCAGGCTGAAGACTGGCTCTCCAGGGTGAAGAGAGTCATGACAGCAATGGAGACGGAGGAGTGGCAAATGACCACCATCGCTATGTTCCTGTTGGACGGTGAAGCGAGAATGTGGTGGGAAGGATTGGAGCTGCATCATTTGAGAGGTAGACAACTGATAGACGTTCCGATGGAAGAGTTCTCGGGATTGTTCTTAGCAAGATACCTCCCTTCTACTCAGAGGATTTCGATGGAGAATGAATTTCTGAGGTTGGTTCAGGGTGAGAAGAGCGTGGATGAATATCTCCACGAGTTTACCCGTTTGAGTCGATATGCTAGCTCCACCATTATGGATGAGGAGCGCAAGACTAATCGCTTCTATGAACGATTGAGAGATGAGTTGAGATTACTACTGTCGGGGCCGATGACGCAGGGTTTCTTAACCTTGGTCAATACTGCCCGGTCCTTGGAGAAGGACATGAAAAATGTACAAGCGAAGAAAAGCTTGGGTGAGAAGAAATATGAGTTCAGAGTGCCGAGTACTTCAAAGTCCGGCTATCGGAGGTCTTTCAAGAAGCATAGGACTTCGGGTCCAGCTACTTCTGGCGCTTCTGGGGCGACTACGGGTCGGACCCCGGGTGCGTGTTTTACATGTGGAAAGACGGGGCATTTCGCCCGTGACTGTTGGAGCGGACGTCCTAAGTCCGAGAGAAAGCCGGGAGCTACTTATGAAGAGAAGGGAAAGGCGGTGGAGTCGACCGCATCCGATTATGCTCCGGCCCAACCAAGGGTCTACAATCTTGGCCAACAGGAGGCCATTAAACAAGCTGATGTGGTGACAGGTACGATTTAATTTAGAGCAAGTCAATTTCTTTAAATACTTGTTATGCCCATGTTACCTTACAACTACTTGTTTAGGATTTGTATTGATTTGTGAAAATCCGGCACGAGCACTCTTCGATACGGGAGCTTCACACTCCTTCTTGTCCGAAGGATTTATATCACGCATCGGAGTCCCTTCTTCGATGGCGAAGGATAAGTTGGATGTGTTGTTGCCCAATGGGTGTTCGATGCGAGCGGATAGGATCTGCGATGTTAAGATTCGTATTGGGGAGCAGGAGTTCGACCTGCGGGCGTCTTTACTTCCGTTAGTGGAGTTCGATGTCATATTTGGCATGGACTGGCTCTCGGAGCAGCAGGCCCATATAGATTCCGGTAGCAAGGAAGTTAAGCTGGGAGCAAGTCGTGAAACGACTTTTACGGGCTTAAAGGGGTCGAGCAAGACATTGATGTCTGCTCTTCAGGTGGTGAAGGCGGTTCGTGCTGGAGCAGAACTGTTCTTTACACTAGTGGAGGTTGCAAAGCCGAAGCCCGCATTGGATTGTATTTCAGTGGTATCGGAATACCCTGATGTGTTCCCCGCAGATCTTCCTGGAGCCCCGCCTCAACGGGAGATAGATTTTACGATCGAGCTAGTGCCAGGTGCAAAGCCTGTGTCACGATCTCCGTATCGGCTAGCGCCTAAGGAAATGGCGGAGCTGAAAGTTCAACTGCAAGAGTTGTTGGAGCAAGGGTATGTGCGCCCGAGTTCTTCGCCTTGGAGCGCACCGGTCCTCTTTGTTAAGAAGAAGGACGGAAGCTTGAGGCTATGTATTGATTATCGGGAGCTCAACAAGCTGACTGAGAAGAACAAGTACCCGATCCCTCGGATTGATGATCTCTTTGATCAGTTAGTCGGGTCGACGGTGTACTCGAAGTTAGATCTCAAGGATGGGTACTATCAGCTGCGGATAAGGGAGAGTGATATCCAGAAGACAGCGTTTAGTACGAGATACGGGCATTATGAGTTTACACTCATGCCGTTTGAGCTGACTAATGCGCCGTCAGTGTTCATGGATTTGATGAACAAGACGTTCAGAGAGTACTTGGACCATTTTGTGATCGTCTTTATCGACGATATTTTGGTGTACTCACAAAGTGAGGAAGATCACTTCAAGCATCTTCATTTGGTGTTGGAAACGCTAAGGAGAAATCAGTTGTATGCCAAGTTCTCGAAGTGCGAGTTTTGGCTATCCTCAGTGGCGTTCCTCGGGCATATAGTGAGTGGAGAGGGTCTTGTTGTGGATCCGACGAAGATTGTTGTGATACGGGAGTGGCCTGAGCTTGCTACGGTAGCAGAAGTCCGGAGCTTTTTGGGGCTTGCCGGCTATTATAGGCGCTTCGTAGAGAACTTCTCGCGGATAGCGTTACCTCTCACTACTTTGACGAGGAAGGAGCATAAGTTCGTTTAGACGCCGGAGTGCACGCGAGCTTTTGAGGAATTGAAGTGTCGGTTGACCACGGCGCCTGTGCTGAGTTCTCCATGTGGAGCCGAAGGCTATGAGATATATAGCGATGCTTCAGGCAGCGGTTTGGGTTGCGTGCTACTGCAGCACGGAAGCGTGATAGCTTATGGCTCGAGACAGCTAAAAGTGCACGAGAGGAATTATCCAGTCCATGACTTGGAGTTAGCGGCCGTGATTTTTGCCTTGAAGCTGTGGAGACACTATTTGTACGGTGTGAAGATTGATATCTACACCGATCACAAGAGCCTAAAGTACCTGATTGATCAGAAGGATCTGAATATGCGGCAGCGTAGATGGATGGAGTTCCTGGGGGACTATACATTCAAGATCCACTACGTGCCTGGCAAAGGGAATGCGGTTGCGGATGCGCTGATTCGCCGAGCCCCAGCTCAAGCCAATTGGCTATCGGTGCACGATGAGCGGTTGGTGCGAGAGTTGGAGGCGTTGGAGATTGTTTGTGTGGACAGACAATCAAGTGCTGAAGCAGTTCTGAATTGGACTGAAGTCCAATATGACCTGGCTGATCGTATTCGGCAGGCTTTGGATATGGATGCTCATATGAAGCAATTCATGATAGAGGCTCTGGATGGGTCAAATCCCCAATTCGTCGTGGAGGACGGATTGCTTTGGAAAGACGGTCGATTGTGCGTCCCAAGTGTGGGCAATTTACGGGTGGAGTTGTTGTACGAGGCACACCATACCAAGTACTCGATTCACCCGGGGAGCACGAAGATGTACCGTGATGTGAAGAAACTATTTTGGTGGCCGGGTTTAAAGAAGGATGTGGCGCTATACGTAGTGAAGTGCCAAACTTGCGCCTTGGTAAAGGCGGAGTGCCAAAAGCCGGGAGGATTTCTTAAGTCCTTGCCTATTCCGGAGTGGAAATTTGACGACATCTCTATGGACTTTGTGCACGGTTTGCCAAGGTCGCAAAAGGGAAATGACGCCATTTGGGTGGTTGTTGATCGATTAACGAAGGTGTCGCATTTTATTCCGCATAGGAAGGATGATCCGGTGGAGAAGCTGGCAAAGCTTTATGTGGATAACATAGTACGGCGTCATGGTGTGCCCCGCAGCATCGTGAGTGACCGAGATGGGCGGTTCACGTCCAATGATTGGAGGCTGGTGCAGCAAATGTTGGGAACAAAGCTGAAGTTTAGCACAGCCTTCCATCCACAAACGGATGGGCAGACCGAAAGGGTTAATAGAACCATGGAAGACATGCTCCGCATGTGTGTCTTAGATTTTGGAAAGTAGTGGGAAGACCACCTTTATTTGGTGGAGTTCGCATACAACAACAGCTACCAAGCGAGTATACAAATGGCGCCCTTCGAGGCCCTATATGGTAGAAGATGTCGCACGCCGTTGTCTTGGTTAGAAACAGGTGAGTCAAAGTTGTATAAGCGATCGGAAGTGGATGATGCTACTTCTTTGGTGAGAACCATTCGGGAGAGGTTGCTTATCGCTCAGGACCGGCAAGCAAAGTACTATAATGCCAAGCACAGGAACGTGGAGTTCGCTGTGGGCGATTATGTATACTTAAAGATCAAGCCGTTCAAGGGTGTCTCGCGGGTGCGGCGATTGAAAAAGCTAAGCCTGAGGTACCTTGGACCGTTCGAGGTTCTAGAGCGAGTTGGTGAAGCGGCCTATAGGTTGAAGCTTTCAGTGGAGCTAAGTGGTTTACATGATGTATTCCATATTTCGGTGCTTCGGAAGGCGGTGCAAGAGCCTACGCAAGTGATCGCGGTCGATCAAGTGCTGGTGGAAAGTGGGCTAACGACAAAGGTCAAGCCCGTGCGGATTGAGGACTCGGAGGTCAAGCGGCTACGCAATAAAGAGATCAGCATGGTCAAGGTCCGGTGGGACAATTGCGGTCGTGAGGAGCTCTCTTGGGAGAGAGAGCAGACTATACTTGACGAGTATCCGGAGTTGTTCCGCTCAGGTACAAATTTTGGTTTTGTACATGTCTTTCCTTTATGTAATTTCGTGGGCGAAATTCTTTTAAGAGGGGGAGAGTTGTAACGCCCCGAAACGCAAAGGAGCGAAGGGGGACGTTTTGGGCCAGTTTGGGTTCTGGCTGCAGGCACACGGCCTGGGACACGGGCGTGTCCCAGGGCGTGTCAAGCGTGTGTCGACACTTAGCCGCGAAGTCGTTGAGATTTTCTCGACGATTCGCTGAGAATGGGCACACGGCCTGCGACACGGGCGTGTCGCAGGGCGTGTCGACCCGTGTCGACACTTAGCCGCGGAGTCGTCGAGATATACTCGACGATTCGTCGAGAATGGGCACACGGGCTGCGACACGGGCGTGTCGCAGGGCGTGTCGACCCGTGTCGACGATCGTCCCGCGGAGTCGTCGAGGTTCACTCGACGATCGTCGAGACATGGCACACGGCCTAGGACACGGGCGTGTCCAAGGCTGTGTCATCAAGTCGTCGATCTTCACTCGACGAAGTGTCCCGTGTACACGGCCTGGGGTCCAGGCGTGTCAAGGTGACACGGGCAAGGACACGGGCATGTCCTATAACCCGTGCAGTGCTCAGGTTGAAAATGGGGAAAAATCATGGGGTACACGGCCGGCCACACGGCCGTGTGCGGTGGAACACGGGCGTGTCAGCTCGAACACGGGCGTGTTCGATACCCGTGTGAGGTTCCAGGTGATTCGATTTTGACGGCGAATGCGGCACACGACCCTGGACACGGGCGTGTGCCAGGCCGTGTTCGGCCCAGATAGGGCATTTCAGTCCCGAATCGAAGCCGTTCGTTTCCTTGTTTTGAGATCCAACGGCTGGGGGATGTTCTTGAAGGGATATACCCGTGGATTGACTTAGAAATCCATCACTTTTCATACCTTATCCTTTTCCAAATCCTTGGAGAGAGAGGAGAGCTAAGGGAAGAAGAAGGAGCTAGATCCGCCATTGGAGGAGCTTCGGAGCTCCGAATCGCAAGCCGACTCCGGATCCACGGAGGCAACGCTAGTGCGGTGATTTCCAACCGATTACTTTTCAATGGCGCCAAAGAGGAACTCAAGGGTAACGATCCTCATCTTAAGCATGAATAGCTCTCTTTCTTAGCATAGGAAGCCCGATCCCGCGAGTTTGCGGAGAGTTGGAGGCATTCCTTCGGGTAGATATGTAAAGTCCCCATTGTTTAGAGTCCGTATGCGAGAACGGGCGTAGGCATGATGTGTGAAGCCTACCCGGACATGTTGGTCTGGATCGGTGATGTTGCATTGCATAAGGCCGGAGAAGACTCCGTGCTATTGGTTGTTTTTCGGGTTTTCTACGCGGTAGATTGCAGCAGGGAGCCTTGGGGACTAACCCAAAGGTGCACCCGGAAAACTGGGCGGATACGAGATCTTGCCAACTTGGTAGCCTGAGAGCCAACTTGAACATAACGGGGTTATGTGACTTGCGATAGAATGGGACTCGGTGAAATTTTGACCCGCGTAAATGGCTTAAATTGTCGTTGCGATGTGAGCACGGGTTAGATGGAACCGTACCCGCTCTATGTCGTTCGGTTAAAGAGACCTAAGGTTACGTGGCACTTGCTGAGAGTCTTCGGCGGTCAATGGCTTAAATTGTCGTGACCCAGGCCAGGAAGACAAATTGCTCATAGGTTTAGCCGTCTAAGTGGCGGTGGTGAGTCCGGAATGTTAATGGCTTTAATTGACGTGACATCGGCCGGTTCACCGAGAATGTGCCCTGAGTGCACGTGGCGTGTGGCCGAGCGAGCCAACGTCTGTGATGAAATGACTAAGTATATAAATTGCTCGCTTATGCTAATGAAATGCAGGGAAGGAGCATCGCCGCCCCGAGTTGGGGGCGGGATCGTTATAATTTGGTCAGCATTGCTGACCGTGCCTTGTTTTGCCACCGTGCGGTGGTTTGTTGCTTGCAGGTGCAGCTGGACCAAGCGGTCAATAGCGGGCTAAAGCCCTTTTTGCGAATCCGGCCCTGGAAGGCCCAAATGGAAATGTTTATTGCTTTATTCATGTATGACCGGCCTGCGTGCCATGGTTTGTAAATCATGTAATATTCAAGTGAAACATTTTGTAAGGCCTTAAGGCTTGTTTTGAGTATTTTGTAATAACATTCCTGTTTGTACTAGTGGACATTCGTGCTCTAATGCTGGATTCTTTGTTTAAAACTTTTATAAACTGCTTCCGCTAGAATGCTCTGTGTAGGACGTTGAGATTGGTTGGATGGTTTCCATAAGTAACCACCCGGTCTGTCTGTGGTATATGGCGTCGGGCCCCGGCCGGACCTACTGCTATATGCTATGCGACGGATAGGGGGCGTTACAATATACCCGTGAATGGACTTGGAAAACCCTTACTTTCATAACTTCTTATCTTTCTAAAACCTTAGAGAGAGAAGAGAGCCAAGGGAGGAAGAAGGAGCTAGATCCCGCCATTGGAGGAGCTTCGGAGCTCCGAATCGCGAGCCGACTCCGGATCCACGGAGGCAACGCTAGTGCGGTGGTTTTCATCCGATTACTTTTCCATGGCGCCAAAGAGGAACGTAAGGGTAACGATCCTCATCTTGAGCATGAGTAGCTCTCTTTCTTTGCATAGGAAGCCCGCTCTCGCGAGTTTGCGGAGAGTTGGAGGCGTTCCTTCGGGTAGATATGTGAAGTCCCTGTTGTTTAGAGTCCGTAAGCGAGAACAGACATAGGCATGATGTGTGAAGCCTACCCGGACATGTTGGTCTGGATCGGTGATGTTGCATTGCATAAATGCCGGAGAAGACTCCGTGCTATGGATTGTTTTTCGGGTTTTCTACGCGGTAGATTTTAGCAGGGAGCCTTGGGGACTAACCCAAAGGTGCACCCGGAAAACTGGGAGGATACGAGATCTTGCCAACTTGGTGGCCTGAGAGCCAACTTGAACATAACTGAATTATGTGACTTGTGATGGAAATGTGACTCGGTTGAAGTTTGACCCGCGCAAATGGCTTAAATTGTCGTTGCGATGTGAGCATGGGTTAGATGGAGCCGTACCCGTTCTATGTCGTTCGGTTAAAGAGACCTAAAGGAACGTGACACTTACCATTGGCATAGATTAGGGTCTTCGGCGGTCAATGACTTAAATTGTCGTGACCCAGGCCAGGAAGACAAATTGCTCATAGGTTTGGCCGTCCAAGTGGCGGTGGTGAGTCCGGAATGTCTATGGCTTTAATTGACGTGACATCGACCGGTTCACCGAGAATGTGAACTGAGAGCACGGGGCGTGTGGCCGTGCGAGCCAACGTCTGTGATGAAATGTCTATATGTATACTGAAAGATATGGTACCTAAACACCTAGAGGGGGGGGGGGTGAATAGGTGACCTAAACCTTTTTAAAACTTTGTTGGCAGCACAACAATTATTTCACAGATTACTACAGCTAATCAGCAATTACAGAAATCAAACAATTAATCCACAGCACAGCACAGCACACCACAGCAGACACACTAATTTATAGTGGTTCCCCAATCTTTGGGTACATCCACTTTCCCCCTTCGCCTATCTAGCAGTGTGCTAGATTCGGCCAAACTTCTCCACTAACTCAGAACCAAACTAGGTTCCTACCTCAGGCACAAAGCCTTACACTCAGCCAAAAGGCCTACACTCAGCCACCCAGGCCTACACTCAGCCAATTAAGGCCTACACTCAGAGTTCTTCAACTCCTACACTCAGGCAACCAAGCCCTACCCTCAGCCTTTATAAAATAGGCTTACAATTCTCTCAGATCCAATGGATCCTACAAGTTAAAATAGAAAGTACAATAGTTAACTCTACAACTCAGAAAATAGGAGAGGAGTTGAGAGATTCTTGAAGAGTTCTTGGAAGAACTCAGTTAGATCCAAACTGACTTAGCTTCCTTCAAAGCTTCTTGATTAGAACTGAATTAGTCTGAATCTTCTGCAGTTGTTCCTTGACCTCTGCTTCTTGAAATCCAGATGACTCTGAATTCTTCTTCTCAGCCTTAGTTCCAAAGACTGAATACTTGGTTGGAGCTCTCTCTCTCCAACTTCTTAGATCTGCTGATGCACAGCAAGATCTTCTTGTGTTGATACTCAATATACCACTTTTACAAAGATCTGAACTCTCTCTGTAAAAACCTTTTCAACCACTTCTATATTATTTCAACAATCAACTTTATCTGTAAACTATGGGTGCCTATTTATAGGCTTCCTTCATGGTAACCGGCTGGTCCGGTTCATAATAGACTTCTGATATCACTGACAGTTGATGTAGACCAGCTGGATCGGCAGCTGTCTTGTCAACCATTCACTTCTTGAAATTCCTCTAACTGTCAGATAGTGTCGAGACTTTCTGTTCTTAAGTGTCGACACTTATAGGCCAAGTGTCGACACATATTGTGTAAGTGTCGACACAAGTCTACAAGGTGTCGACACAATTCCTTGTATGTCTCGACACAGTTTCTTCTGCATGTGTCAACACTGAAATTGAGTGTCGACACAAGTACTTGTACTTCATTCTGAAACTGTATTCTTCTAAGTGTCGACACAACTCCTTTGTGTCGACACAACTTTATGTGTTGAAACTGTCAAGTGTCGACACTGCTTCTTGGTGTCGACACAAGTCTTCACTTTTGTTTCTTCAGCTGAGTGTCGACACATTCCTTTAGTGTCGACACTTGTACTTAGAATATTTTGTAACTTTTCTGATCTTTGCTAAGTGTCGACACAGCTCCTTGTGTCGACACTTTCTTCAAGTGTAGAGTCTTCAACTAAGTGTCGACACATTGTGCTGAGTGTCGACACTTTCTTCAAGTGTTGACTCCTCTGGTTGTGTGTCGACACATTGTGCTGAGTGTCGACACTTACTTCAAATACTGAGTCTTTAGCTAAGTGTCGACACATTGTGCTGGGTGTCGACACTTACTTCAAGTGCTGACTCTTCTGCATAGTGTCGACACATTGTGTTGAGTGTCGACACTTGTACTTAGATTCTGCAGACTTTTGCTGAGTGTCGACACTTACTTCAAGTGTCGACACTTTCTGGTGTTGACTCAGCTCTTCTAGGTGTCGACACTTCTGCTAAGTGTCGACACAGCTTTTTTGCATTCTTCTACACTGAGTGTCGACACAGCTCCAAGTGTCGACACTTTCTGACTGGTGTCGACTCTTCTTCCCAGGTGTCGACACAATGACTCCAAGTGTCGACACTGCTTGTCTGGGTGTCGACACAAGCTTTCTCAAGTGTCGACACTTTCCCTCTGGGTGTCGACACATGGACTTAGAATTTTTAGCTTCAGTCCAGTGTATTCCTAACCTGCACAAGTAACTCAAACAAACATCAAATACACTATGATGTATATCATTGAGTTAGGTGAGGCTTCTTCAAATCAGGTACATTTGACCAATGTACCCAACAATCTCCCCCTATTTGGAGAAGTCATAACCCTTAGTCAATGATATACATCACTCATAATTAAAAATTATAAAATGAAGTAAAACAGATATATGACAACAGAGTTAAACTTAAACATGTAATAAAGCACACATGTATACTCATTCAGCATTACAGAACAAACAAGAATTAGACACATTCATCAGAACAATCATGAAATTTGTTTAACAAAAACTGTTCATGCATTTAATACATTTTCAATGATTTACACAAAATGTTTGATGTAACAGATTACAACATTCTTCAGTTTAATCTTAGTCTAATTCTGCTCTGGTTCCTTAATGACTATGCCTTTTCCAGCTTGTACTTTAGCTTTCACAGCAGCAGGCTCAGCTTCAGCAGTCTTCTTCCCTTTGGAGTCCTTCTTCTTCTGTTCTTCAGCCTTGATCTTTTGCCTTTCAAAATAATGATAGGGCTTAGGAAAGTACTTGCTAGGCTCCACAACTGTAGGAGGTAGCTTTCCTAACTTAGCCTTCCTTCTATGTTGGACAATGGCTTCCTGCCTACTTTCATGTTTCCTCCATTCTGCCTCTGAGAACCACTTGTTCCTCTCATGGGCATTGTCCTTGGCCGCTTTCCATGCAGTGAGAATGATGTTCCTAGAAGTAGGGCTCCACTGTTCAAAATCTGGTTTTTGCTCAGCAAGTTCCCTGAACTTCTTCTTTGACAGCCTAGTCTCTTCTTCTTTGTCCAAAGCCTCTTGCATAGCAGCTGTGATAGGTTGAACAACCTTCTCCAGAATAATATTAGGCTTACCAGCAGTTGGACTATACATTGTGCTTACATCAGCATGAACCATTTCAAAATCTGGAGGTGGATAGATTACATCAGCCACTTCCTGTTGCTCACCTCCAAGATATGCACTTTGAATACCAGATTCAGCTACTTCATTGTCATCACACAGGGGAGGATATCCAAGTGTAGCCCTGATGGAATTTGAAATCCATTTTGCATGCTCAGAACTGGCCTTGACTAACACTCTCTCCCCCTTTATGACTTCTTGTTCCACATGATCTCTCACATCATCTTTCTGGAACCTGATTTGGCTGTCCAAATACCTTATGCCCTCTTTAAAGAAAGGTCTAAGCTTGGTAAGCTGTTCAGAAATGACCTTCTGGGAATCCTTGATGGCAGTCTTGACAGCAGTTAGTTCAGCTTGAAAGAGTTTATCAAAATCAGCTTTGGCAGCAGCAGAGGAGGTTGATGGTTCAGTAGACTTATTCTTGATTTCAGTGACTATTGCATTGTGAGATGCAGTCAAATTATCATTCATCCTCAATTGATTTTCCAACACATATCCTTGCTTTAGTGCAATATCTTCTACCTTCTCTTTTATGGTTTCTTGATGTTTAGCCAGATAGACCACTGCATGAGCACCCTTTGTAAAACAATCAGTCATCTCCTTTTTATTAAGGTTCATTTCAAACCTTATTGACTTGATTTCCTGTCCCAGATAAGATTGTAGTGCCTTGTGCCCTTCATCAACATAAGTTTCTAAAGCCTTCCTTTGTTCATCCATCTTGATTTGCATGGCAAGCAGTAGAGCACTGTAATCAGTTGATGGAGCTTGTTGAACTAAGGAGTGTTGTGCAACAGTTTGTAGAGCTTTCTTATAGCTCTGACTCCTTCTTTTGAAAACAAAGAACTTCTTCTTCTTATCTTGCTCAGCTTCATCATCTTCAGATTCTGATGTACTTGCAATATTCACCCTATCCTTAGGGCTTGATGGTTTTTCAGTCTGCACACCAGGTGCCTTCTCAGTATCTAGCCTTATAGGCTCGTCCACAACTTCCATGTTCTCCCCTTCAATAGCAGCAGTCTTGTCCATATCAAAATCTTCTTGATCTAAATTCAGAAATAGATCTTCCATTGTATATTCTGGGGGTGACTGTGCAGGAGATGTACTTGGTTCTTCAACCACTTTATCAGGTATCACAACAGATGTGTCTGGAAGAACAACATCTGGTTCTTGGTTTGCTTGCTGAGTTGGCTGATGGTCATCAGACAAATCAGAATTTATTATAGAAAAATTGAAAGTATTAAGGTCAACAAGTACCTCTTGGATGAGGATGGTGGCTTGCTCACTCTCCAGTGTAGATGGTTCTGCTACACCTGGAAGCTCCCCCTGGCTTGGATCCCTAGGGATGGGGCTAGAGTGAGGCAGCTCCCCCTGAATCTCAGCTGGCTCTTGAGGAGCAGGTGTCTTCTCTGCAGCCACATCTACTGGACTTTCAGGAGTGAAAACAACATGTTCTTCACTGCCTGAGCTGCTGGAGGACTCCTGAGTCACAGCAGCAGTCTTCCTCTTCTTCCTGGGAGGAGAGTCTTTCTTTGAAACTTGCTTTTCTGGGGTGGTCAATTCCTTGGACAGCACCCTTTCCCACCTGGAGAAGATTCTCATGTCCATCCTTCTCATGTGGTTGATTTTACTACCTGCAGCAGAGCTCATTACCTCTGGAATTGATCCAGCCAGGTAGAGACTTATTATCCTGCCCAGATTGGGCTTCTTCAGACTTTCCTTCACTTTATCAAATACAATCATAGACCAGTCTGTCTTAAGGTTGAAGATGATTCTGGTCATGATACTGAACATAGAGGCTGACACCCTGTCATGCCCTCCTGGTTTGCTTAGAATAACCTTGCCTACAACTTCAGACAGGAATTTGCCTTGATTATTCATCCCCTTCCTGTTGAAAACTGATCCTATTTTCATCTTAGGATAAAGACCGCACCAGACCAAGGCTTCTTTGGTCTTAGATGTTGTGACTTCCTCTTCTTCCTGAACTTTAGGTAGCTGAAGTACCTTTCTCAGACTTTTGAGTGATACTTTGATCTTGGTGCCATGCACCCTTGACCTAATTCTGTAGCCTGAGTCATCTACAGACGCTCCAGTAAGAAATTCAAGCACTTCTTTCTTCCATATCTTGGTTGGTTCTGAAACCAAGAACTCCAATCCTGAATTGCTGACTAGGGTTATCACTGATTTGATTTCACGATCTCCGTCGTCGAATGCGCCTCGCACGAGCTCATAGCCTTCGTTTACGTTCTCTTCCAGCTTGGGAGCCATTAGGGTGTTGAGAATTAGTCTTTAGAGAAGAGAAATGTCGACACAGGAGTTTAGTCTCGAAACTCTGAAAGCGTGTCGACAAACACAAACAGAACCCTATTTATACCTGTTGAGTTTTGAAGATGAACAGGCGGGATAGCGAGCTAAACATGTGTCGACACTAACATTAAGTGTCGACACTGACTTATAATATCTCGACACTCATGTGTCGACACAAATTTAGTCAACAGATTTTATGTGTCGACACTTGGTTAAGTGTCGACACCACACTACTCGACATGTAGTCGAGACTTTACGTAGAAAAATTCTGAGTAAAACTTAAGTGTCGACACTACATTGGATGTGTCGACACCTACTCGACATGTGTCGACACTAACATTCTGAAGTGTCGACACTAACTTCCTAGATGTGTCGACACCATTTTCCTGAAGTGTCGACACTTACTATTCTGTGTCGACATAGACTTGTCTATGTGTCGACACTTTTTACTTAGCCAATTTTTGTTCTGTATACTTAGTCTAAGTTTATCATACCTAGTTCAATTTTGAACCTATTAAACTTAGCTTCTTCTAAGGGCTTAGTAAACATATCAGCTATCTGATTATCTGTTTTAACATATTCAAGTGCAATATCATTTCTTTCTACATGCTCCCTAAGAAAGTGATATTTAATCTCAATATGTTTAGTTCTACTATGTGATACAGGTTTGTTAGCTATTGAAATAGCACTAGTAGAATCACAATAAAGTGGAGTTCTACTTACCTGACATCCATAGTCTTCTAGCTGATGTTGAATCCACAGAAGTTGAGCCCAGCAACTTCCTGCAGCTACATATTCTGACTCAGCTGTGGAGATGGCCACACTGGTTTGCTTCTTACTACTCCATGAAATGAGTCTTCCACCTAGGAACTGACAGGATCCAGTTGTGCTCTTTCTATCTTCTTTGCATCCTGCAAAGTCTGCATCTGAATAGCATGTTAGATCAAAATCTCCATTCCTAGGGTACCAGAGGCCTAGATAGGGTGTGCCCTTTAGATATCTCAAGATTCTCTTGACTGCAGTCAAGTGAGATTCTTTGGGGCAGGCTTGATACCTGGCACAAACACATGTAGCATACATAATGTCAGGCCTACTTGCAGTCAAGTATAGTAGGGAGCCAACTATCCCTCTATACAAGGTTTCATCTACAGGTTTCCCTGCATCATCCTTGCTTAGAGACATACTTGACCCCATAGGAGTCTTCATGGTACTGGAGGAATCCATACCATATTTCCTTATGAGTTCTAGGGTGAACTTAGACTGACATATGGATAGACCACTTTCAGTCTGTTTAACTTGGAGACCCAAGAAAAACTTCAGTTCTCCCATACTACTCATTTCAAATTGACTCTGCATAAGCTTTGCAAACTTTTTGCAAAGGCTACTTTCAGTAGACCCAAATATAATGTCATCTACATATATTTGGACAAGTATTACTTTGCCTCTAGATTCCCTAAGGAATAGAGTCTTATCTATTTTCCCCTTGTGAACTTGTTCTCAATGAAGGAAACCAGATAGGGTTTCATACCAAGCTCTAGGAGCTTGCTTTAAACCATACAATGCTTTCATAAGTCTATAGACATGATGTGGAAGAGTAGGATCAACAAAACCTGAAGGCTGCTCCACATATACTTCTTCTTTTAAATTACCATTAAGGAATGCTGACTTCACATCCATTTGGTATACTTTGAATCCTTGGTAGGTTGCATAGGCCAAGAACATCCTTATGGCTTCCAGTCTGGCTACTGGAGCAAAGGTTTGATCAAAATCAATACCTTCTTCTTGCCTATATCCTTTTGCAACCAGTCTTGCCTTATTCTTAATGATGACACCTTGTTCATCTAACTTGTTCCTGTAGATCCACTTTGTTCCTATCACATTGTGATCTTTAGGCTTAGGAACCAGATCCCACACCTTGCATCTTTTGAACTGATTAAGCTCCTCCTGCATTGCTTCAGTCCACTGTGGATCTTGTATAGCTTCTTCAAATTTCTTTGGTTCTATTTGAGACAGAAAACTTGAATATACTACAGCATTCTGATTTCTGCTCCTTGTCTGAACACCTTGTCTTGGATCTCCAATGATCAGCTCTACTGGATGATCTCTTAGATGCCTGTTGGCTGGAGGCATCCTTACTTCTGGTTGAACTTCTTCAGCATCTTCATCAAGCTGAGTTCCTTGTACTTCTACAGCTCCTTGCACATGTAGTTCTCCCCCTGGACATAAACCATCTTCTTCTACTTGCTGTCTTGCAGCAGGTACATCTTCTATGGTTAGCTTGTCCATCTTCTTAGTAAGACCTGTAGGGCTGCACACACTACTAGACAACTCATTGTTAATTAGTTGTGTTTCATCAAAAACTACATGCACAGACTCCTCTACAACTTGTGTGGTCAAGTTGTAGACTCTATAAGCCTTACTATTATTGCTGTACCCAACAAACACTCCCTCTTGGGACTTGGCAGCAAACTTAGTTAAGTAAGACTTCCCATTGTTAAGTATGAAGCATTTACAACCAAAGATCCTAAAATAGGACAGATTTGGTTTCCTGCCTTTCACTACTTCATAGGGGGTCTTGTTTAACCTTTTAGTGATGGTAGCCCTATTTATCACATGGCATGCAGTGTTAACTGCTTCAGCCCAGAAATATTCTGGCAGTGATGAATCACTTAATAGGGTTCTACCAGCCTCTATCAAGGTCCTATTTTTCCTTTCAGCAATGCCATTTTGCTGAGGTGTTCTAGGTGAAGAGAATTCTTGAAATATCCCATAGTCTTCACACAGCTTTGTCATGCTTTCAGACTGAAACTCAGTACCATGGTCACTTCTAATTTTGACCACTGTACAGTTCAATTCATTCTGAATTTGCTTAACAAAACTATAGAAGACACTAGGTGTTTCAGATTTCTGCTTTAAGAAGAACACCCAGGAAAACCTTGAGTAGTCATCAACAACTACAAAGGTGTAGACCTTCCTACCTAAGCTGTGAACTGGCATTGGACCAAATAGATCCATATGCAAGAGGTATAAACACCTCACAGCATCTTTGTTGTCTAAGCTTCTAAAGGTGGATTTAGTCTGCTTGCCCTTTTGACAAGCTGAGCAAATGCCATCTTTGACACACTTAACTTGAGGACCATTCCTCACTAACTCTTTACTAAAGAGTTTGCCAATAGTCTTGTAATTAAGATGAGCAAGCCTCTTGTGCCATTTGACACATTGAGAGACTGTCTCATCAGCTACAAGACAGACTGGAGAACTATTGTTCTCAACCATAATGTCTAAGCAGTAGACATTTCTCTTTCTATATCCAGTCAAAATGATCTCTTGATCACTTGACCTCTTGATATGACAACCATTTTTAACAAATGAGATGTCATACCCTACATCACTTAATTGACTTATACTAATGAGGTTGTGTTTCAAACCTTTAACATAAGCCACTTGAGTAATGGTAACAAGGTTAGAAGAAATGTTACCAAACCCTTTGATGATTCCTTTTTCAGAACCACCAAAGGTCACCTTTGGACCATTTTTGATTGGGATGTAGTCCTTCAGTAGTCCCCTAGTTCCAGTCATGTGTCTGGAACATCCACTATCCAAGTACCATGTTGGGGTATGGCCACTTGGATTCTCCTGCAAAACAAATTAATGAACCTTAGAACCCAAAGTAAACTTGGGTCCTTGGTGATTGTTAGTTTGCAATTTGACATAGCTACCTGCTGGCTTTCCAACAGGTAACTTGCTACCCAACTTGGCACTGGCATTGTGCCAACAATCTAAGGCAAAGTGGCCAACCTTGCCACAACACCAGCATTCAAACTTGTTGTACCTTTGCTTAGGTACAACCTTTGTTGTCTTGACTACAACAGGCTTGTTGAATGTTGGGGCTTTGCCCTTGGACTTGGACTGATCCTGAACAGTCCTAGCTAGTTTAATAAAACCCAATCCAGCCTTTCCTTTATGATGAACAAATTCATCAATCAAGGGTAGCACTGATTTAGGTTTTGAAAACCTAGCAGCAAGCTCTTTTTCCTTTTGGAGATTTGTCTCCAATCTCTTAATTTGATCATTCTTAAATGTAATAGTACCCATCTGAATCACAGTAATGTGTTTCAGCCTGGCTACTTCATTCAGTTTCTGATCATACTGCTTCTCAAAATCTGTTGCAGCTGCCTTGAGATCAGCAATCTCCTTTGCCTGACTTTTGGCTAGGATCTTGCTTTTCTTATAGGCTTGCAACAGTACTTGGTATTCATCTAAGAGCTGATGAATATCTCCCTCAGATTCAGAAACACTTTCATCACTTGATGACGATGATTCTGACTCTGAACTAGAACTGGAATCTGAACTTGGAGTTGGACTTTGTACCTGACTAGGTCCTGGCTGCTCCAGGATTTTGGTACTTTCAGTCAATGCCATTAGTCCTTGGCACTGAACCTCTTCTTGTTCATAGATTGATTCCATGATCTGCATAAACTCTTCTTCTTCTTCAGCAAATAGCCCTATATAGGCTTCAGCATCTGTCTCAGTGTCTGAAGAAGAAATATCTGAAAGAGTCTTCTCATTCTTTGCAACAAAGGACTTCTCCTTCTTTCCTTTGAAGTGAGTCTTCTTTTTGTCACTGGTTTCTTTCCTTCTTTCAGGACAATCTGCAATAACATGACCCTGTCTATTGCAGCAGTAACACACAATCTTAGACCCAGTTGCCTTGCTAGTCTTTGTCCTTTTCTTGTCCTTCTTTGAAGGCTTCTTCTCCTGATACTGGACTTCTTTTCCTTTGGAAAATGAAGGTCTGGACCTCCACTGTTTCTTCTTAAGAAATTTCTGAAAATGTCTGGTGAATGCAGCAAAATCTTCATCACTTTCACTGCTTGTAGATTTAGTGCTAACAGACTCATCAGATTCTGATTCAACTACCTCTGGAGGAGGAGTTGATGACTTAGTCCTGTTCTTTCTAGGTACTTCTGACTTAAAGGCAACAGTCCTTTCCCTGTGTTCAGTCCTTGTTGACTTTTCCTCCTCTTTTCTTACTGACAATTGCATCTCATAAGATAACAACTTGCCAAACAGTGTGGGAGGGGGAATTTCTCCCAACTTTGCCATTTCTCTGATGGCACAGATCTTAGTGTCCCAATATTTGGTTAGGGACCTTAAGAACTTATCATTCAATTCATAGTTTGTGAACTCTCTTCCATAGGACATGAGTTCATTAACAATTCTGTAAAACTTCTTGTAGCATTCAGTGATGCTATCTCCTCTTCCTTGCCTAAAGCTCTCATATTCTTGATTAAGCAAGGACTTCCTATCTTGTCTTACTTCTTCAGAACCTTCCATGTAGACAATGAGGGTATCCCACATTTCTTTTCCTGTTTTACAGTGAATAAGGTTCTGGAAGGTGGCATCATCAATTGCACTAACTATGATATTCTGTGCCCTTTTGTCCATTGTAGCTAGGACAATCTCATCCTTGGTCATCTCAGAAAAATCCTTTGGAGTTCTCTGTGTAGCATCCAAGACTGAAATCTTCATGGGCACATATGGCCCTTCTTTGACTGTGATGTAGATCCTAGGGTCAGAGGCCTCCATGAACAGCCTTACCCTTTCTTTCCAGATTCCAAATATCTCTTTTCTGCATATGGGCAGTTTCATTGAACCCAATTTCTTGTGATTCTCTGAAGATCCCATGTTTCTTGATTTTCTTGAACCTGTTTCCTGACTTATACTGAATCTGCCAAACTGAATCTCCTCAGACAGTTAGTCCTTTTTGAGTAACCTCGCTTTGATACCACTTGAAAGATATGGTACCTAAACACCTAGAGGGGGGGTGAATAGGTGACCTAAACCTTTTTAAAACTTTGTTGGCAGCACAACAATTATTTCACAGATTACTACAGCTAATCAGCAATTACAGAAATCAAACAATTAATCCACAGCACAACACAGCACACCACAACAGACACACTAATTTATAGTGGTTCCCCAATCTTTGGGTACATCCACTTTCCCCCTTCGCCTATCTAGCAGTGTGCTAGATTCGGCCAAACTTCTCCACTAACTCAGAACCAAACTAGGTTCCTACCTCAGGCACAAAGCCTTACACTCAGCCAAAAGGCCTACACTCAGCCACCCAGGCCTACACTCAGCCAATTAAGGCCTACACTCAGAGTTCTTCAACTCCTACACTCAGGCAACCAAGCCCTACCCTCAGCCTTTATAAAATAGGCTTACAATTCTCTCAGATCCAATGGATCCTACAAGTTAAAATAGAAAGTACAATAGTTAACTCTACAACTCAGAAAATAGGAGAGGAGTTGAGAGATTCTTGAAGAGTTCTTGGAAGAACTCAGTTAGATCCAAACTGACTTAGCTTCCTTCAAAGCTTCTTGATTAGAACTGAATTAGTCTGAATCTTCTGCAGTTGTTCCTTGACCTCTGCTTCTTGAAATCCAGATGACTCTGAATTCTTCTTCTCAGCCTTAGTTCCAAAGACTGAATACTTGGTTGGAGCTCTCTCTCTCCAACTTCTTAGATCTGCTGATGCACAGCAAGATCTTCTTGTGTTGATACTCAATATACCACTTTTACAAAGATCTGAACTCTCTCTGTAAAAACTTTTTCAACCACTTCTATATTATTTCAACAATCAACTTTATCTGTAAACTATGGGTGCCTATTTATAGGCTTCCTTCATGGTAACCGGCTGGTCCGGTTCATAACAGACTTCTGATATCACTGACAGTTAATGTAGACCAGCTGGATCGGCAGCTGTCTTGTCAACCAGTCACTTCTTGAAATTCCTCTAACTGTCAGATAGTGTCGAGACTTTCTGTTCTTAAGTGTCGACACTTATAGGCCAAGTGTCGACACATGTTGTGTAAGTGTCGACACAAGTCTACAAGGTGTCGACACAATTCCTTGTATGTCTCGACACAGTTTCTTCTGCATGTGTCGACACTGAAATTGAGTGTCGACACAAATACTTGTACTTCATTCTGCAACTGTATTCTTCTAAGTGTCGACACAACTCCTTTGTGTCGACACAACTTTATGTGTTGAAACTGTCAAGTGTCGACACTGCTTCTTGGTGTCGACACAAGTCTTCACTTTTGTTTCTTCAGCTGAGTGTCGACACATTCCTTTAGTGTCGACACTTGTACTTAGAATATTTTGTAACTTTTCTGATCTTTGCTAAGTGTCGACACAGCTCCTTGTGTCGACACTTTCTTCAAGTGTAGAGTCTTCAACTAAGTGTCGACACATTGTGCTGAGTGTCGACACTTTCTTCAAGTGTTGACTCCTCTGGTTGTGTGTCGACACATTGTGCTGAGTGTCGACACTTACTTCAAATACTGAGTCTTTAGCTAAGTGTCGACACATTGTGCTGGGTGTCGACACTTACTTCAAGTGCTGACTCTTCTGCATAGTGTCGACACATTGTGTTGAGTGTCGACACTTGTACTTAGATTCTGCAGACTTTTGCTGAGTGTCGACACTTACTTCAAGTGTCGACACTTTCTGGTGTTGACTCAGCTCTTCTAGGTGTCGACACTTCTGCTAAGTGTCGACACAGCTTTTCTGCATTCTTCTACACTGAGTGTCGACACAGCTCCAAGTGTCGGCACTTTCTGACTGGTGTCGACTCTTCTTCCCAGGTGTCGACACAATGACTCCAAGTGTCGACACTGCTTGTCTGGGTGTCGACACAAGCTTTCTCAAGTGTCGACACTTTCCCTCTGGGTGTCGACACATGGACTTAGAATTTTTAGCTTCAGTCCAGTGTATTCCTAACCTGCACAAGTAACTCAAACAAACATCAAATACACTATGATGTATATCATTGAGTTAGGTGAGGCTTCTTCAAATCAGGTACATTTGACCAATGTACCCAACATATACATTGCTCGCTTATGCTAACGAAATGCAGGGAAGTAGCATCGCCGCCCCGAGTTGGGGGCGGGATCGTTATAATTTGGTCAGCATTGCTGACCGTTGCCTTGTTTTGCCACCGTGCGGTGGTTTGTTGCTTACAGGTGTAGCTGGACCAAGCGGTCAAAAGCGGGCTAAAGACCTTTTTGCGAAGCCGGCCCTCGAAGGCCCAAATGGAAGTGTTTACTGTTTTATTCATGTGTGACCGGCCTGCGTGCCGTGGTTTGTAAAACATGTAATATTCAAGTGAAACATTTTGTAAGGCCTTAAGGCTTGTTTTGGGTATTTTGTATAACATTCCTATTTTGTATTAGTGGATATTCGTTCTTTGATGCTGGGTTCTTGTTTACAACTTTTATAAACTGCTTCTGCTAGAATGCTCTGTGTAGGACTTTGAGATTGGTTGGATGGTTTCCATAAGTAACCACCCGGTCTGTCTGTGGCATACGACGTCGGGCCCCGGCCGGACCTACTGCTTTATGCTATGTGACAGATAGGGGGTGTTACACCTAGACCTTTTTGTGATAGTATTTATCGACGATATCCTGGTGTACCCGCAGTGTGAAGAGGATCACTACAATCACCTGCACATGGTGTTGGAGACGTTGAGGAGAAACCAGTTGTATGCTAAGTTCTCCAAGTGTGAGTTCAAGTTATCCTCGATAGAGTTCCTTGGTCATGTTGTTAGTGGAGAAGGGATAGCTGTGGATCCGGCGAAGATAGTGGCGATACGGGAGTGGCCTGCTTTGACTACAGTGGCGGAGGTCCGGAGCTTTCTGGGGCTTGCTCGCTACTATAGGCGCTACGTAGACAACTTCTCGCGGATAGCGCTACCACTCACGACATTGACTAGGAAGAATCATAAGTTTGTAAGGTCTTCGGAGTGCGAACAGGCTTTTGAAGAGTTGAAGAGGTGGTTGACCACATCACCTATTTTATGTTCCCTAAGTGGAACCGAAGGGTTCAAAATCTATAGTGATGCTTCAGGCAGTGGTTTGGGCTGTGTTCTGCTACAGCATGGGAGTGTGATAGCCTACAGTCTACGACAATTAAAGGCTCACGAGAGAAATTATCTGGTCCATGACTTGGAGTTAGCGGCCGTGATATTTGCTTTAAAGCTGTGGAGGCACTATCTGTACGGTGTGAAAGTCGATATATACACCGATCATAAGAGCTTGAAGTACCCATTAGATCAAAAGGATCTGAACACGAGGCAGCGGAGGTGGATGGAGTTCCTAGGAGACTACACCTTCAAGATACATTATGTGCCAGGGAAAGGTAATGTAGTGGCGGATGCATTGAGTCGTAAGGTTCCTGCACAGGCCAACTGGTTATCGGTACATGATGAGAGATTGGTCCATGAGTTGGAGGTTTTGGAGATATCTTGCGTCGACAAGCAGTCTAGTACTGAGGCGAAACTGTTTTGGACCGAGGTGCAGTGTGACCTAGCTGATACAGTTCGGCGGGATTTGATTCAGGATAACAGCATGAAGCAGATCTTGGATGAATCATTGGATTTGTCAAATTCCCAATTTGTTGTTTAGGATGTGTTGCTAAGGAAGGACGGTCGCCTATGCGTTCCTAGTGCGGATAATCTTCGGAAGGAGTTGATGTACGGGGCTCATCATACCAACTACTCAATCCACCCGGGAAGCACGAAGATGTATAGAGACATGAATAAATTATTTTGGTGGCCAGGATTGAAGAAAGATGTAGCACTTTATGTGGCCAAGTGCCAAACTTGTGCCTTGGTGAAGGCGGAGTGCCAGAAGCCCGGAGGTTTCCTAAAGTCCTTGCCTATCCTGAAATGGAAATTTGATGACATATCTATGGATTTTGTGCCTGCTTTGACCAAGTCGCAGAGGGGAAACGACACCATCTGGGTGGTCGTAGATAGGTTGACAAAGGTGTCGCACTTTATCCTGAGCAGGAAGGAAGATCCGGTGGAAAGGTTGGCCAAACTCTATGTGGAGAATATTGTATGATTGCATGGTGTGCCCCACAGTATTGTTAGTGATCGAGATGGATGCTTCACGTAGAATGACTGGAGGTGGTGCATAGTATGTTGGGTACTAAGCTAAAGTTCAGCACAACCTTTGATCCGCAGACGGATGGCCAAACCGAGAGGGTTAACCGGACGTTGGAGGACATGCTTCGCATGTGCGTCCTAGATTTTGGAAAGCAGTGGGAAGGTCACCTATACATGGTGGATTTTGCGTATAACAACAGCTTTCAGGCGAGTATCGGAATGGCGCCTTTCGAGGCCTTGTACGGGAGAAAGTGTCGCACGTCGTTGTCTTGGTTGGAGACGGTCGAGTCGAAACTTTACAAACGTCAAGCGGTGGAAGATGCCACTTCAGTGATACGGACAATTCAGGAATGGTTAAAGATCGCTCAGGATAGACAGTCAAAGTACTACGAAGCCAAACATAGGAACGTGGAGTTCAGTGTTGGCGACTGGGTGTACTTGAAAATCAAACAGTTCAAGGGTGTCTCGTGGGTTCGACGCTTGAAGAAGCTGAGTCCGAGATACCTTGGACCATTTGAGATCCTGGAGCGTGTTGGCGAAGTAGCGTATAGATTGAAGCTGTCAGTGGAGTTGAGTGGGCTAAACAATGTGTTCCACGTATCGGTGTTGCGTAAGGCGGTGCAAGAGCCTTCACAGATAGTTGCGATTGATAAAGTGCAAGTTGATTACGAGTTGACGACAAAGGTCAAGCCTATACGTATAGAAGACGTTGAAGTCAAGCGACTCCAAAAAAAGGATATCCAAATGTTTAAAGTCCGTTGGGATAATTGCGGACGTGAGGAGTTTTCTTGGGAGCGAGAGAAAACTATATTGGAAGAATACCCCGAGTTATTCCGTTCAGGTAACTTGTAATTTTATGTACCTTTACTTAATTTCGGGACGAAATTCCTTAAGTGGGGGAGATTTGTAACGCCCCGAAAATTGTACTTGAGTTGGTCGCACGAAAAGGGATTTTGGTGCCTGTATAGGGGTACACGGCCTAGGACACGGGCGTGTCCACGGCCGTGTCTGGCATGGTGTTTTGGCCGATTTTATCCCGAGAAGTACACGACAAGGAACACGGCTTAATGACACGGGCGTGTGCCTACCCGTGCCAGTACCCATGTTTAGCAGGGTCGCGTCGGTTGGCGTGGCGGTTATGTATGACACGCCGCCGGACATGGGCGTGTCGCGGACCCGACACGGGCGTGTCAGGTGAGACATGGGCGTGTCTTTGCCCGTGTGGTTATTCTGTGTTCGACGATCGTGCGTCGACCAAGGCACACGGCCTGGGACACGGCCATGTGCGAGGCCGTGTTCGGCCAAGTTGTGGGGATTTTTGTGCAGATCTGAGCCGTTCATTTTCTTTAAGTAAAATCCAATGGTTCAGACGGTTTCCTGCTAAGTTAAGGCCAGGAATGGGGGAGTTAATCCTTCATTTTCTCCAAACCATTCTCTTTCTAAGGAGTTAGAGAGAGGAGTAAGAAGAAGGAGGATTCTGGCCACCGGCGGAGCATCGGAGCACAGTTTTGAGATCTGAGAGCGGATTCATGGAGGAAAGTTCGTTGCGAAGATTTCCATCCGTGTAGTTTTTCCACGGCACAAAAGAGGACTACAAGGGTAACGATTCTCTACTTGAGCATGTGAAGCTCTTCCTTTTTGCATAGGGAATCCCGCTCCAGCGAGTGTGCGGTGAGTGTGCGGTGTTCCTTGGGGTTGACGGGAATAGTCCCCCTTGTGTTGCATATAGAGTCCGGAATTGAAGTACGGGCATAGGCATTGTGTCTGAAGCCTACCCGGACATGTTGGTCTGGATCGGTGATGTTGCATTTGTTATGATTTGTCGGAGAAGACATCGTGCTTTGGGTTTTCGGGTTTCTACGCAGTAGATTGCAGCAGGGATTCTTGGAGGTTAGCTCCAATGCTCACCGGGAAAACTGAGCGTAATCATTGTTCTGCTAACTTGGCGGTCTGGGAACTGACCTTGAACACAACTGGGTTATGTGATTGATTGGAATATTAGGATCCGAGAGAAGCTTGGCCCGTGCGTACGTCTTAATGTGAACTACGCGGTTGAGCAACGAGCAAGTGGAATTGGACCTGGGCTATGTGGTTCGGTGCAAGAGACCCGAAAAGGAGACTGGCCGTTGGCATAGTCGGGAGCCTTAGACAGTGGTCAGGAAGGCTGAAATGCTCATGCTATTGCCATCCTAGGGGTGGTGGTGAAGATGCTGAAGCATCAGGATTCACCGTTAATGTGCCCTTAGTGCACGGGGTGTTTGGCTGTGCGAGCCTACACCTGTGGCGAAGTATGTTTTTACATAATTGTTTAGCTGGGCTAATGATATGCAGGGAAGGAGCACCGCCATCCCGAGAAAGGGACGGGGTCATTATAATTTGGTCGGCTTTAGCTGACCTTTGTATGTTTGCCACCGTGCGGTGGAATGTTACTTGCAGGTGCAGCGGAGCCGAGTGCAAAATAGCGGGCTAGAGCCCATGTTGCCGTGCTGGCCCTCAAAGGCCTTTGCAAATAGTTGTTTTTATTTTGTCATGTGTGGGCGGCCTGCGAGCCGATGTATGTAAGACACTATTTGATACGGGAACTATTGTAAGGCCATAAGGCCATATATCTTTCATTGTATTGTTATTTAATTCCAGTGGTAGTGTTTGTGGACATTCATGAAAATTGATTATTCGGTTTGGGTTTTTTCTACTTTTAAAAGCTTCTGCTAGAATGCTCTGTGTTAGGACGAGTAGTCTTAATTAGAATGTTTGGTTATTAATACGTAACCCTTCTGTCTGTCCGTGGTATATGGCTTCGGGTTCCAGCTGGACATTCTGTTATATGTCATACGACGGATAGTGGTGTTACACACTTGCCTTTCAGATTTAGGTGAGATACACTGGGATCAACTCCAAGAATTTCTTGGCTTCTTGGATTGATCACCTTTTGTGGTAGTTCTTGGCCTATATTTCATTTTGATATCTGATCCTTCCAGCAAGGCTCTTTATTGACCTTACTGGAAGAGAACACAGACATCATGTGTCCAGGAACACATGATCTCAAGCTTCTGTTAGAAGGCACATACTTGACTGGTTGCCAATCTGGACCACTTGGAGTTTTACCCTTTGGGTATCGACTTCTTTTTAAACTTTTAATTCTTACCATGCTCTACACCACTTCTAAAGGGTGCAGAAAAGGAATCTATGATAGGTAACACTAACTTAGGTTTTGAGAATTGAGTTAGGAGCTGTCTTTCCTGAGCAAGGTTTGCTTCTAGGTCTTTGACAGTCTTGATCTATTCTAATATCACCTCTGCCTGGCTATCTATCTTGTTAGTTAATTCTATAAGTTACAGTTTTTGTAGGTCCAACTTTGTGTTGGCACTCATCAACTGAGAAGATACTCCTCTCAAGGATTCTAATTCTCTGGCCTGATCCTTAGCAAGCTATCTACTTTCAATCAAGGCCTTTAGTAACTTTCCATATCTATTGATAAGGGAGTTAAAATCTGCTTCTATGTCTGAATCATGTTCTTTACTATTAGAAGAGTGTGAACATGATTCATTTTCTGATGCGGAAAAAGAATCTGAGGCTAAACTATGAGAGATTGATTTTACCTTAGCAGGATCTGAACAATCCTAATCTTCTTCTCCTGGTTGAGTTTCCTCAATAGCCATCAGGCCCATGAGAGCCTCCTCCTCTTCTGATCCAGATGAACCAGACTCACTGTCAGACAGTGTCAACTGTCTTTTTGCCAAGAAACTTTTATCAACCTTCTTGTGTTGTCCATCCTTCAAGTTCTCTGACTTTTTCTCCTTTCTTGTTGCTGGGCAATCAGCTATGACATTCTCTTTTCTGTTGCAACAATAACACACTATATTTGTTTTAATGTATTTGTTCTGAGTAGAGCCATACCTATCGCTAAAATTCTTCTTCCTGGGTCTCTCTGGATGATTGATCTTTTTGTGAGAAGAGTCTCCAGCTTGACCCTTCCAACTGCCTTGTTTTCTTCTCCTTAACATTTTTTTGAACTGTCTAGAGAAGAGAGACAGTTCCTCCTCAGTTAGTTTCCCTTCTGTTGAGGATGAATTTGAACACTCAAAAGCAGTTTTCATTTTTTTCTAAGAGATTTTGCTTCTCTCTGACTTTTCTGGATGACTCAGACTTTAGAGCCAAAGTCTTTTCTCTATTTTTTGCACTGGCTGATTCTTCTTCAGACTTTCTGAGATTGAGATGTAACTCATGAGAAAACAGCTTTCCAAATAGGGCCTGGGGGTCTATGTTGGCTAAGTTTTCCATTTATCTTATGTCACAGATCTTAATGTCCTATTTCTTGTTCAGGGAGCTCAATAACTTGTCATTAAGTTGATAGTTTGTAAAACTTCTGCCATAAGTTCTAATGGTTATTCACAATTCTGAAGGACTTTTCAAAACAGTCAGCCACTGAATCTTTCTTATCTTGTCTGAAGGCTTTATACTGTTGATTTAGCAGATATTTTCTATCATCTTTGACCTCTTCAATTCCTTCCATGTAAACTATCAAAGTCTCCCACATTTCTTTGGTTATCTTGTAATGAATCAGATTCTAAAAAGTGGAATCATTTATTGCACTTAATATAATATTTTGAGCCCTCTTGTCCATAGAGGCCATAATGATTTCATCCTTATCCATTTCCATGATAGTCTTGGGTGTCTTGATGTTTGTATCAAGAACTGACACTTTCATAGGAATGAAAGGTCCTTCAATCACTGTGATGTATATTCTTGGGTTTGCTGCCTCCATGAATAATATGACTCTTTCTTTCCATATTCCAAATTTTTCTTTGGAGCAAACATGGAGCTTAATGAAATTGTTTTCCCTCTAGGCCATGATATATCTTTCTCTGTAATCCTTTAGATTCTCACTAGACTGTTATGCCTTTTTCAGTGAACCTCCCTCTGATACCAATTATAAATGTTTACTTTAGGATTGCAAATGACCGAGAGGGGGGTGAATAGGTTCAATTTAAATTATAGCAACCTTTTTAATAATCAAAGTACTACTTTCTTTAATATGATTAATTCTGTCAGATAATCAAGATATATTTAACATCAATTATGAAAATAAACATAGCATAATATTTCAGCATACACAGCATGATGCACACAGATTTATAGTAGTTCTCAAATTTATGGGTACATCCACTTTCCCCCTTCTCCTATCTAGCAATAAACTAGATTCGGCCAAACTCCTTATCTTTCCTTTACTCAGATCCTTCCATCTTACAGCTCAGAGCCCACCCGGCTCCTACAACTCAGACTTTACATGTCTTACCACTCAGATCACCAAGATCCTACACCTCAAGTTCATCCCAAGAACTCTACCTCAGAATGAATCCACACTCCTACTTCTCAGGCAACTTCTGCCCAATACCTCAGAGAATTTTCAACTTCTCCTACCTCAGGCAATCCCAGCCCTACCTTAGTCTTTAAAACACAGGCTTACAAAAATAAATGAGAATATTTCTCCTCCACTCAGATCTACAGGTAGATCTTATATAATAAGAGTAGGTAAAAGAAAAATTGAATTATAAAATGTCACCCAGTAAGAGAGATCTGAGTAACAGCTTCTTGATCTGATCTTGATGAATGTGCTTCCTTTGATCTTTGTCAAGATAGATATGATCAAACCATTCTTAGCTTTTCAAAGCTTCTTGAAGTAAAAATTAGGGTTGATCTAAGCTGGAGAGATGTTGTTGAAGATGATTCTTGATCAGACCTCTCTCCACGTTCTATATTGTAGCTGATGCTTAAGACTTTTGTCTTCACAAAATTGTGCAGTTTCTTCCTTTTTTTCTCTCAATTAATTGATTTAATTGAAGACTAGATTCCTTTAAATAGTCTCTGATAGGAGTAACTGGTTGATCTGGTTAATAACTAACATCTGACAGTTCTGACAGTTGTTAGTACCTCCGTCTTGATTTCTGTACTTAGGAAACATGTCTGCTAAAGTGTTGAACCTTGACTATTAAATATGTCGACACAAGTCCTGGGTGTCGACATTGCTTTTGTAGTGGTGTCGACAAACTTCTGAATGTGTCAACATTGCTCTTCAACTTGTCTTAACACAACTTATGTGGAATGTGTTGACACAAGTCCTGTGTGTCTACACATTTATCTTCAGTCTCGATAGAACATGAATATAGTGTGTCGACACTAGTTTTGAGTGTCGACACAGTTATCTTCAGTCTTGACACAGCTTGATTAGAGTGTGTCGACACGAGTCCTGAGTGTCGACATAGTTGTCTTCAGTCTCAACACAGCTTGATTAGAGTGTGTTGACACTAGTCCTGAGTGTTGACACAGTTGCCTTTAGTCTCGACACAGTGTGTCGACATAGTTGTCCTTAGTGTCGACACAGCTTCTATTTGTCTCGGCATAACTTGTTCAGTGTATGTCGACACTAGTACTGAGTGTCGACACAGTTATCTTTAGTCTTGACATAGTGTGTCGACACAGTTGTCCTTATTAAAAATTGTGAAGTGAGAGTGGGTGAATGGAGGACTTGGGCAACCTATCCGTGCAGACTATGCGGACAGTGTTAGCAGTCATCCAGGTCGGCAGTGTTGTTACAGACGATTTGTTCGGTGGCAGCAAGGGCGTTCTGTTCGCGCGGAATACGCGAATAGCAGCAGTGGTTTGCCAGGCCGGCTTGTGCTCAGTAATCAGTTGGATCCTAGAATGTAACCGGGCGGATAGAATTTTTATCTGCGGAGTTCGACAAGAAGCAGACTGGAGGACTGGAGCTCAGCAAACCTGCTTGGCTGAAGCCTTGGTCTTGCTCTGGTGATGCGGCAAGTGGAAGCCGCAGAGGTCGCCAGTTAGTGCGGACAGGAGATGGAGTTCGCCGTGGTAGGTGGACTGTTACCAGTCTTCGCCAGTAAGTGAGGACAAGCCCTTGTGGCCTGTGGTGTGCACTTTGTTAGTTTTGCACCAAGTCCATGTTTGGCTCTGTCCGGGGAGATCGTGCAGTGGAGCGCAAACTGCTTCTCAGTTCGCCAAGCTCGGCAGAAGTGTTGTGTGCTTTGGTTGCGAGCTTGGGGATATGCGGACTGGAGATTGCATTTGTATGGGCGTGCGGACGGGAGCTGGGTCCGCTGAGTTCGATAGTTGCCTTGCTGGCGTGGTTGTGGACTCCGAATTTGCGGACTGGAGCAGTCTGCAGGATATGCGGACTGGTGCAGTCGATAGTGTATGCGGACTGGAGCAGTCTGCGAGAGATGCAGACTGGAGGTGTCTGCTTTGTAAGCAGACTAGAGCAGTGTCTACTGAGTCCGGTAGATATCTTGGTGACGAGGCGGTGGACTCAGGATATGCATACTGGAGCTGTTTGCTGGGATATGTGGGCTAGAGCTGTCCGCAGTATGAGCAGACTGGAGTTGTGTCCGCTGAGTCCGATAGTTGAATTGGTGGCGAAGCCGTGGGCTCGGGATGAGCGGACTGGAGCTGTGTCCGCTGAGTCTGGCAGTTGCCTTGGTGGCGAAGCCATGGGTTCGACATAAGCAGACTGGAGTTGTCTGTCCTCTGTGTCCAGTATTTGCCTTGTGGCGAGGCTGTGGGCTCGGGATAAGCGGACTGGAGCTGTGTCCGCGGATAGGCGGACAAGTTGCTGCGGAGTTCGGCTGTGACGGTCTTGGCTTGGCCTTTGGCGACAAGGCGGACAGGTGTTGCTATCCGGCCTTGGTGAAGCATTGGCGGACTGGCTATCCTGCACAGGATGCGGCGGACTGGAATGTATCCGCGGATTACGGAGACTTGTCTTTCTGTGGGATGAGGTAATGATCATATCGGCTAGGTCGGTGACCACACTCCTCATCATGCCTATAAATAGTACCCATGTCACATCAGGAATATGAAGAACCGAAGTATGAATGAACAGTAAGTGGTCCCGCGATCAGTTGTTGCGGACTAGATCTTAGTATCCGCGCAGTTTCATAGAGTTGACCAGTTTGTGCTGTGCAGGTTCTGCGGATAGTTCTGGAAGCCAGGATGTTGGATACATTGGGAACAGTGTACCTGATCTGGGGAAGTCCCCTTGACAACTCAATGATATACCCAAAGGTGTTTTTGATGTATGATAAGTTTACATGTACAGGTTCAAAGTTGAACAAAATATTCTAAGTCAAAGTGTCAAGACAATACTTTTTTGTCGACACAAGACAAATCACTAGTCAACACAAAGAACATAAGAAGTTTTGAGACAATACTTCTGTTTCGACACAAGACAGATCAGAAGTCAACACAAAGAACAGAAGATGTGTCTAGACAAAACTTCTGTGTTGACACAAGACAGATCAGTAGTCAAAGTACAGAAGATGAGTTGACACAGATAACAGATGTGTCGAGACAAAACTTCTGTGTCGACACAAGGCAGAACTAAGATGCGTCGACACAGATAATAGAGGTGTCGAGACAAAACTTCTGTGTCGACACAAGGCAGAACTAAGATGTGTCGACACAAATAACAGATGTATCGACACAACTAATCTATCTCAACGCTTTTTATGCTGAGATGATGACTGTTCCAATTATATAAGTGTTGGGTCTGTCAAAGATGTCTCAACACAGATTTCGATACATCTTATCTACATCAACGCTTATATGCCAGAATGGGCTAAGTAAACATTAATCAGCTGAAGAAAAGTCAGATCATTCTGGTCGATACAAGAAGGCATTTCTTCTATAAAGACAATTCAAGGAAGGATTTGCTGACAGTTGCTGATGTCGTCAATACTAGTCCAAGCCGTCTAAAATTTCTATAAATAGGAGGTGCTGCCTTCAGAAGAAAGATATACATAGTTACCAATACACTGACCGATTCTATTCATCAGTCTCCAAGAGACGAATCAAGAAAAGAAAAGAGAAGAATAAATTGATCTTCAAGAAAGTCTTCTTATCCCTTTTCTAAGGTTGATCTGGGGATTTAGTAATCTGTTCATCAGCATCTTCAACCTATTCAATCTGATCTTCATCAAGAAGTTCCTGATTCAGAAGAAATTCAATTCAGCTTGCTGATCTATTAGAAAGAAATCGAACTGCATTTGGGTGAAAGAAATTGTACACACCAATCCAACATATTATAGGTTTTCTATTTTCTGTAAACTTTTTTATCAAATTTCACTGTAAGATCTCCTGGAAATCTGATTTGGTAGGAGATCTTATTCTCTGAGTTTTTGTAAGCCTAATCTATAAAGGCTGAGGTAGGAGATTGTGGAGATATCTAAGGTAGGAGATTGTGATATCTCCGAGGATCTGACTTGAGAAGGATGAGCTATAACCTTATCTAGCACATTGCTAGTGAGGAAGAAGGGGGAAAGTAGATGTACCCTAGATAGGGGAACCACTATAAACTTACTGTGTCCCTTATGCTGTGTGCTGTGTTCTTTGCTGCATATACTGTGATCAATTTTGTTATTCTATTATATATGTTGGGTATAGCTTATATTCTGAAATGCATTAGGGCTCATTGCAAAAGTTAAAAGAACTTCAAAGAAGTTTAATAGGTCACATATTCACCCCCCCCCCCCCTAGGTGACTCTCTACCCATAGGCTTGACTTTTAAGTGGTATCAGTGCTAGGTTGTCCAAAGATAGACCTAACAGTCTGGAAAAGATCCTAAGGGTAGTTGAAGGTTATGTCACCTATGGCTTCTGAATCAAACAGAGAAGTCAGTTCCATGAAATTGCCCATCTGCACTAAGGACAATTTTATTATATGGAAACAAAGAGTAAGACTGTTCATGGAAGCTTCAGACCCAAGAATCTTTGTTACAATTCAAGATGGACCCTATGTGCCCATGAAAACATCTGTCCTAGATGCAAATATTCAAACTCCCAAGACATTGTCAGAAATGATTAAGGATGAGATCATACTTGCTACTATGGATAAAAGAGCATAGAACATAATAGTGAGTGCTATAGACAACTCCACATTTATGAATCTGGTGCACTGTAATTCTTCTAAGGAAATGTGGGAAACCTTGATAGTGTATATGGAAGGCACAACAGAGGTGAGAGATGACAAAATGTCAATCCTTAACCAGCAATATGATGCATTTAGGCAAGGAAAGACAGATTCTATTGAACAAACTTATGAAAAGTTCATTAGGATAGTCAATGACTTGAAGAATTATGGGAGAAACCTCTCAAACTATGAATTGAATGACAAGTTCCTGAGATCCTTGAATAAATAATGGAATATCAAGATTTGTGCAGTAAAGGAAATGGGAAATCTTAAAAATGTGCTTCCCCAAGACTTATTTTGGAAATTAATGCCACATGAGCTTCAACTCAATTCAAGAAAAGATGAAGCAGAAACTACCAGACAATCATCCCAGTCTAAATCATTGGCCTTTAAAGCAGACTCTTCCAAGAAAACTAGAAGGGAAATTTCATCATCACCAAGAAGAGATGAAGAGACAGATAACACTGGACCTTGTTCTTCTTCAGAAGAGATATCAGATGATGAACTTGCCTTATTTACAAGGCTATTCAAGAAGATGTTAAGAAGAAGAAAACAGTGGGGAAGAAGGAACCCTTCTGGTTCTACTTCTCACAAAGGCAAAGACAAAAACAAAGATAAATCTGTGTTCAGGTATGACTCCAATCAGAACAAACAAACTAAGACTGATATTAATTTTTTTTATAACAGGCCTGAGCATATCATTGCTGATTGCCTAGTAAAGAGAAAGGAGAACAGAAATTCCAAAGAAAGGAAGTTCTTCAATGATAAGAAATCAGAAAAAGGTCTGATGGCTAAGAAGACAAAGACCATGTCTGATAGTGATTCTAATTCAACTGAGTCAGAAGAACATGTTGGGCAGTATTCATATGAGGAGTTCATCAGAAGAGCCATCTACAAAGGAAATAACTCCATAACTTCATAATCCAATTGTGATTCTGAAGAAGACATGGAAATTAATCTGATGGCTATAGCTGATGATCCAGAAACTGAATCTCACAACTGTGGGAATTCTCAGGTAATTAATGATAATTATTCCTGCATTAAGACTTCTGGCTATGAGGCAAATGCAGGTGAATTACTGGTTTATCCACATGAGATTAACTCATGGACTGAAGAGAAGCAACTCATATATAGGTTTGGTAAACTATTAGCTGCTTTAGTCAAAAGCAAGAAGCTTGTTAAAGAACAAGCTATAGAAAATACATCACTAAAAAGTCTTGAGTATCATAACAATATGGATACTCAGAAACTTGGTCTTCAGGGGTCTAAGTTAACAATGTTAACCAAGATCATTGATGACCAAATAAATGAAATTAAGAAAAAGTATGCAATCATTAAGGAGCTAGAAACCATATTCCTAAATGAAAGGAAATTGGTTGAGCAGTTCTCAAAACCAAAGACTATTTTACCTATTATAGACACCTTCTCAGGAAAACCTAGAGGTGGTCTGGGGTTTATTAAACCCAAGAGAAGGAGGGGAAAAAAGCAAAGGGGATCAAAGGGTCAGACCATTCCACAATCAGTTGTACAATCTAACAATCCAAGAGAACATCTTAAATCTGTGAGACAAGACCCATCTTGTGATCACAATCAAGATAAAGCTAAGAGTGCTAACTCCTGTCCAAAGGGGTGTCAACACAAGGATTTTTTTCCTCCTCCTAAAAGTAGATATAATAGATTTGAATGCTGGTGTTATGTAAAGGTAGGACACTTTGCCCTAGATTGCTTGTTCAATCCAACAGTACCTCATAGTCTGAAGACAATTCCATTCAAGAGATCAATTGGTGGCTTTGAAAGAGTCATAGCTAACAAGAACCTAGGACCCATGACTATTTGGGGTCCTAAGGAAAAGTAATTTCTTATTTTGCAGGAATGTCCAAGCTCCAGACCAATCTGGTACTTGGATTATGGATACTCCAGACATATGACTGGAACTAAAAGAAATCTGATGGAATATATTCCTGTAGAAAATGGATCAAAAGTGATCTTTGGAAGAGCTGACAAAGGCATCACCAAAGGTTTTGGTATGATCACAAATGGTCTAGTCACAATCACTTAGGTTGCCTACGTGGAAGGGTTGCAACACAATCTTCTAATCATTAGCCAATTTTGTGATTTGGGATATGACACATTATTTCATAGAGATGAGTGCCTAATAAAAAGATCAAGCGATCAAGTGGTCATCTTGACTGGCACTAGATATGTAAATGTATAATGTTTAAATTTCCTATGTAATAAGTCTGACTCACCCCTATGTCTAGCTGTAAGTGAGAAAGCTTCACAGTGTGTTTTATGGCACAAGAGACTAGCCCACTTGAACTATAAGGCTTTAGGTAAAATATACAATAAGGAGCTTGTTAGGAATGGTCATAACATGAGATGCACTAAGGAGACTATCTGCCCAGCATGCCAAAAAGGTTAGCAGACTAAAGCTTCATTCAAATGTTGTGTATCCAGAGACTCTGTGATGTGTTTATACCTCATGCATATGGACTTGTTTGGTCCTATGCCAGTTCATAGCTTAGGAAGGAGAGTCTATACACTAGTAATTTTTGATAACTACTCAAGATTCACTTGGGTATTTTTTTAAAGACAAAGTCTGAAACTCCTGATGTCTTCAAGAATTTTTTGAAACAAATTCAGAATGAACTTAACAGTACTATGGTCAAAATAAGAAGTGACCATGGAACTGAATTCCAATCTCATTGTATGACAAAGTTTTGTGAAGAACTAGGAATTCAGCAAGAATTTTATTCACCAAGAACACCCCAGTAAAATTGGATAGCTGAGAGGAGAAACAGAACTCTCATTGAAGTAGTAGAACCTTGCTGAGTGATTCCTCACTTCCAGAATATTTCTGGTCTGAGGCAATTAACACAACTTGTTATGTTCTAAATAGGGATTCAATCAATAAGAGATTAAATAAGACTCCTTATGAACTCATGAAGTGCAGAAACCAAATATAGGCTATTTCAGAATCTTTGGATGTAGATATTATGTCTTAAATAATGGAAAAACCTACTTAACCAATTTGCTGAAAAGTCTTATGATGGGATATTGGTTGGTTATAGTAACCATAGCAAAGCCTATAAGGTCTATAACTTGAAGGATCAAGTTGTAGAAGAGTCAGACCATGTTGTATTTAATGAAAGTTCTATGTTCTATGATGACAAGATAGGTACTTCAAACACAACACAAGTGGATTTGAGGCTAAAAGAACTGGCCATGGATGATACAAAAATAGGCAAGCATAATTTGTAAGAGGAAATCAATATTGTTGAAGAAGTACTAGGATAGGAAGAACATGGAGAAACAACTCAACAACATGATCAAGAAGGTCCAGGAGAAGAAGTAATACTACCAGTAGCTGTCAGGCAACTAAAGGATCATCCAATAGAATTGATCATAGGTGATGCTGCTCAAGGAGTTACCACAAGAAGCAAACATTATAACACAGTGATGTATTCAAGTTTTCTGTCACAAACAGAACCTAAGAAGTTTGAAGAAGCAAATATGGATCCATTTTGGATTATTGAAATGCAAGAAGAATTGTACCAATTCAAGAGGTGCAAGGTCTAAAAGTTGGTTCCAAGACCTGATGATTATAATATCATTGGAACAAAATGGATTTACAGAAACAAACTAGATGAAAATGGAGTGGTAATAAGAAATAAGGCCAGACTAGTTGCAAAGGGTTATAAACAAGAAGAAGGAATAGAATTTGATCAGACCTTTGCACCAGTGGCTTGGTTGGAAGCTATAAGACTCTTCCTAGCCTATGTAGCTTATAAAGGTTTCAAAGTATACCAAATGGATGTTAAGTCAGCTTTTCTGAATGGTAACCTCAAGGAAAGAGTATATGTAGAACAACTCTCAGGTTTTGTTAATCCAACTAAACCTTCTCATGTCTATTTACTTTCAAGAGCTCTCTATGGGTTAAAGCAATCTCCAAGGGCTTGGTATGAGACTCAGTTAGAAGTCCTTCTAGAGATTAAATTCTCTAGATGAAAGATTGACAAGACACTATTCCTAAGAAAAGTCAAAGGTAGGACAATCATAGTACAGATATCTGTTGGTGACATAATATTTGGTTCAACTGATGATTCACTTGGCACAAAATTTTCTAAGCTAATGCAAAGTAAATTTGAGATGAGTAGCATGGGTGAACTTAAGTTTTTCATGGGTATCCAAGTTAAACAATCCTAAGATGAAGTTTTCATAAGTCAATCAAAGTTCACAAAGGAGTTAATCAAAAAAGTATGGCATGGAAACAACGACTACTATGAGAACTCCTATGGGATCAATCATTTCTTTGGACAAGTATATTATTAGAAAGCCAGTTGATATTACCTTGTATAGAGGGATTGTTGGATCACTACACTACGTAACTGCCAGCAGACCAGATATAATGTATACTACTTGTATCTGTGCTAGATATCAAGCCTGCCCTAAAGAATCTCATTACAAAGCAGTCAAAAGAATACTGAGATATCTAAAGGGCACACCAAATCTTGGCCTTTGGTATTCTAGGAGTAGTGTTTTTGAACTGATAGGATTTTTAGATGCAGATTTTGCAGGTTGTAAAGAAGACGGGAAAAGCACCCTAGGATCATGTCAATTTCTAGGTAGAAGGCTAGTCTCATGGAGTAATAAAAATCCGACAAGTGTGGCCATATCAATAGTTGAATCTGAGTATATCTCAGCTGGGAATTATTGTGCTCAACTTCTATGGATTCAGCATCAGCTACAAGATTATCAGTTACAGATAAGTAAATCTACATTGTTGTGTGACTTTACTAGTGCTATTTCAATTGCAAATAACCCTGTATCTCACAGTAGAACTAAACAGATTGAAATCAGATATCATTTCATTAGGGAACATGTAGAAAACCAAGACATCAGCTTAGAATATGTTCCTACTAATAACCAAATAGCTGACATATTTATAAAACCACCAGAAGAAGAAAAGTTTAATTTCTCCAAATTTGAGCTAGGCATGTTAAGTCTTGAATGAGCCTAAACATAGACTAAGTCAACAAAAATACAAGCATGCAATCCTACTGTCACATCAAGATATAGACATCATCAGGATCAAGAGTCAAAATTTCAGGAGTCAAAAATCTAGCTTAGTATGGTTTGTGTCGAGACAAATCAAGTGTGTCGACACAAAGTAGGGTTGTCGACACAAGTTGGTTATATCAGTCAACACAATCTACACAGTTCTGTGTCGACACAAGTAAGTGTGTCGACACTATTTGTCGAGATGGCTGGAGATGTGTCGACACAAGTCGACACATTTTCTCTGTCGACATATTCCGTGTATTGACCTAAGGAATTTTTCCAACCTTATGAAGATGCCTTTAGGCGACGCGCCCTTTCGCCTTCTCAGTAGAATGGACTATAAAAAGGACATAAACTATAGAAACACTCCATCAGATCCTTCTCTCTTGCTTAGTGTTGAAACCTAGAATTTCTGCTATCGACTCTCAACAATTTCTCGATTCAACTATTTTGAAATCAACGACAATGGCACCATAGACGGTTGATAATATAAATGAGGGATACGAACTAGTGCGCCATGGATTCAACTTGGCAGACGAAGAGATTACAAATGTCATAGGACTAATCCAAGAAGCTGGACTTGAGTACCTTTTATTTGAGCCAACAATGATTTGGAAAAGGGAAGAAACAGAACTTCTGACAAACGGCTCGATTGATTCTCGCGCCGCAAAGATCAAATCAACCGTAAATGGACAGAAGGTCAAGATCACAGGAAAACGGTTGGCTCAAGTATTTCAATTACCTAGAGTTAAACTAGAAGATATAGTCGATTCCACCAAAACTACTGCTGGACTTCAATGGTGTGGTTTGGAATCAGTTTCAAAGATTGGGAGTTCACTGAATAGGAAAGGAATGAACACTCAAGGAAAATTTCTATCTGAAATTGTTGGGAAGGTTATGTTGTGCAAGGCTTGTGCACATGACATAATCTCGGTTAACATGTTTGAAATAATGACTAGGATCATTTTCAAACTTCGGATAGACTGGAGCAGACTATTGTTTGATTTAATTGCTGAATGTATCAAGAAACCCAACATGGGTAGAATACTGAGTTTATATTTAAGTAAAGTGATTCCTACTGAACTTAATCCAAAATTTGGTTCAAAAATAAATCACATGCGACGGATGGACATAAGGATATTGTCTAGATGGGACAGAGTCTTGGCCAAATAAACACCAGAACCACAAAAGCCTAAAGATATAAAAAAACCATTACAAGCAGAAAGTGAATCCTCCAGTGATTCAGAAGAGCAGATCAATTTCAGTTTAGATGAAGCTGAAGAAAGAATCCATAGAAACACTCTTGGTATTACAGCTGGAACTTGTGATCAGGTCCAGGGGGAGTTAGAATCCTCTATAGCAGTCATTACAGAGAAAACCATGGATGAAACAACTATGTTAAATAGTGATATTGTCACTAACATAGTACAGGATGTTCTCAAAGATCTGACTACACAACAAGATGAGACTATGCCTGATATTGTGAATGATGAATCTCCTAACAAAGATCCTACTGACACAACTGAATTGGATGCTCACATCTAGGGGGAGATACCAGATCCTCATAGGGAAAATATAGCTCCTATAGAAGGTCAACAATCTGCATCAAGTTTAGTAGCAATACACCTTGATCAACAGGGTACAACAATTGAGGGGGAGAAATCAGCTAAGTCTCCTAAAACTATGACTGAAGAACCAGCTGGTGTAGACACTGCTGTTGAAATACCCAGTTCATCTGACTCTGATAGGGAAGAGGACACAAGGAAACAAAAACTAGAATTTATGAAAGGAAAAAGAAAAGTCTGAGCTATTAGAAAGCTTTATAGTCACTTCAGTTCACCCCATCTGCTTCAATATATGAGAGTTCTCTCATGTTTCAGCTGCAGATAATGCTAGACAAACAAAGAACTGATCTAGAAAAGTATGTGGATGAGAATAGGAAGGATATGGAGTTCCACATAGCTCAAGACATAAAGTCGATCAGATTTGAAGTGAATCCGATGAAGAAAAAATGACTGATTGTTTTCAGAAAGGAGGCAATGCAGTGGTTTATCTTGCCAAGTAACAACAAGAATTAAAAGTTGAGATAGCTGATATAGTGCAAAAACAAGGCTTTATTCTGGAGAACCAGAAGAGACTGAATGAAAATTTGACCACAACTCATACAATCACTCTGCAGACGATAGCTGATCAATCCACTTCCTTAGAAACTAAAGTAGATGCTCAACTAACTGAGTTATAAAACAGTCTTATAGTGGATTCAGCTGCAATGCTGCAAGCTATAAAGGATTCATGAAAGGCTCTCTCTGATCAAATGACACAGTTCAAGAATTACTACACCACAGGGAACCATCATATGGTGGATTAAGTGAGATTTCAAAAGAATGATCTGAGAAATCATATTGAGAGAGAAGTCATAAAGGGGGAGAGAGTGATGGTCAAGGCTAGCTCAGAACATGCCAAATGGACTTCTAATAGCATAAGAGCCACACTAGGATACCCTCCTCTGTGTGATGATGATCAAGTTGTAGAGTCTGGTTGCCAACCAGCTCTGAATGAAGGAGTTGCTCAGGAGTCACACAACATCATTATATACCCTCCTTCCCAATTTGAAGACATTCATGATCAAGTTCAACTTTTGTATTGTCCACCTCAGCATAAACATAGAGTTAAATCTGAAGAGGTGGAAATGTCTGAAGCTGCTTTACAAAGGGAGAGGGAAGTCCAATTGTCAAAGAAAAGATTTAGAGAACAGGCTGAGGAGAGGACTGACTTTGAACAATGGAGTCCAAAATCAAGGAATATCATTCTTACTGCATGGAAATCAGTCATGGCCAACAAATATGACAGGGGTAAGTGGTATTAAGAGCAGGAATGGAGGAAGCATGAAGAGCGACAGGAGGCTATGTGTAAGTTCAAAAGGGAGCAGAAGGAAGGCTTAATTTCTACTTTTGTTATTGAACCATTCAAATACTTTCCTAAACCCTTTCATTACTTTGAAAGACAAAGACTTAAGGCAAAACAACTTTTCAGCATCAAAGACAAGAAGGGCAAGCAGGTTGCTGATGAAAGTATTCCATCTGTTCAGGCCAAAGTTCAGTCAGGGAAAAGCATTGTGATTACAGAACCTGATCAATGTTAGGATGCATTTACATTACTTAGAATTAATGTAATTCTATATAGGGTCATTGTAATTTTAAGATTGATAACATTTTGGAATATGAATGTGTTATGGCTATTTTTATTTCTGATGTAATAGTTCATCTGATTGTATGTTAAATCTTTTATATTATAATCATCAAGATTATTATGTTGGTGTATATCATTGTTTTGGAGTTATGACTTCTCCATATAGGGGGAGATTGTTAGGTACATTGGGAATACTGTACCTGATCTGGAGAAGTCCCCTTGATAACTCAATGATATACCTAAAGGTGTATTTGATGTATGTTATGTTTACATGTGTATGTTCAATGTTGAACAAAATATTCTATGTCAAAGTGTCAAGACAATACTTCTGTGTCGACACAAGACAGATCAATAGTCAACACAAAGAACAGAAGAACTATCATGACAATACTTCTGTGTCAACAGAAGATAGATCAGTAGTCAACACAAAGAACAGAAGATGTGTCGAGACAAAACTTCTGTGTCGACATAAGACAGATCAGTAGTAAAAGTACAGAAGATGATTTGACACAGATAGCAGATGTGTCGAGACAAAAATTCTGCTTCGACACAAGGCAGAACTAAGATGTGTCGACACATATAACATAGGTGTCGAGAAAAAACTTCTATGTCAACACAAGGCAGAACTAAGATGTGTCGACACAAATAACATATGTGTCGACACAACTATTCAATCTCAACGCTTTTTGTTCTGAGATGATAACTGTTCTAAGTATGTAAATGTTGGGTCTGTCAAAGATGTCTTAGCACAGATTTCGAGACATCTTATCTACATCAATGCTTATATGTTAGAATGAGCTAAGTCAACATTAATTAGGTCAAGAAAAGTCACATCATTCTGGTCATTATAAGAAGGCATTGCTTCTATAAAGATAGTTCAAGGAAGGATTTGCTGACAGTTGCTGATGTCATCAATACTAGTCCAAGCCGTCTGAGATTTCTATAAATAGGAGGTGCTGCCTTCAAAAGAAACATATACATAGTTACCAATAAACTGACCGATTCTATCCATCAGTCTCAAAGAGACGAATCAAGAAAAGAAAAGAGAAGAAGAAATTGATCTTCAAGAAAGTCTTCAGATCCCATTTCTATGGTTGATCTGGGGATTAAGTAATCTGTTCATCAGCATCTTCAACCTTTTCAATCTGATCTTCATCAAGAAGTTGTTGATTTAGAAGAAATTCAATTCTTCTTGTTGATCTATCAAGAAGAAATCAAACTTCAACTGAGTGAAAGAAATTATACACACCAATCCAACAGATTACAGGTTTTCTTTTTTCTGTAAACTGTTTTATCAAATTTCATTGTAAGATCTCTAGAGATCTGAGTGGGTAGGAGATCTTATTCTTCTGAGTTTTTGTAAGCCTAATCTATAAAGGCTGAGGTAGGAGACTGTGGAGATCTCTGAGGTAGGATATTGTGATATCTCTGAGGTAGGACCAGTGGGTCTGAGTGTAGGTTTCTTGGAGAGAAACTGAGACTTGTAGGATCTGAGTTGAGAAGGAGGAGCTATAACATTATCTATCACATTGCTAGTGAGGATGAAGGGGAAAATTGGATGTACCCTAGATAGGGGAACCACTATGAACTTGTTGTGTCCCTTGTGCTTTGTGCTGTGTTCTTTGCTTCATATACTATGATCAGTTTTGTTATTCTATTGTTTATGCTGGGTACAGCTCATATTTTGAAATGCATTATGGCTCATAGCAAAAGTTAAAAGAACTTCAAAGAAGTTTAATAGGTCACCTATTCACACCCCTAGGTGACTTTCTACCCATAGGATTGACTTTCACAGGACTTGGCTCTGATTACGATCAGGGATAGTGCAGACTCTGCGGTTAAGCAACAGACGGTAAACAGCAGGTCGCGGACAGCGACCAAGCAGTTTTATCTTTGGCAACTTGTGTTTGGGGTTCAATAAGTCACCTGCTTCAGGCGGACTGTTAAGTACGACATCGCAGCTTGTGTGGTCTGACGGATAGGCAACCTCGCGGTCAGGCGGCTTGCAGATCGGTGGCTAGATCTTAGCATTGGAATAACGGGAAGTCCGCGCAGCTTGGGTTGTGGTCTGGCAACCTGGCGGATTGTTCAGACTCCGTAGAAGTAGAGCAGCGGCTTGGTGTTTGAGTTAGCGCGGCTTGTGTTGATTTGTCTTTGTAATTGTCTCTGCCCTGTCTTTGGTGGTTTTGGTGAATCATGTCTCACCATGTATGTCTCGCCTTGTAAAGAAGATTGTTGTTAATCAATAAAGACTCTTGTTGCTGCAAGAGTGTTTTGTTGTTACTAACTTAGTTAAGAGAACCCATGCTTTCTCCAAGATCTGAAGTTTTTCAACATGGTATCAAAGGATGTTTGGAGTGAATAAGCAGTGATCAATTGAAGTGGTTGTTACTCTTGTGAAGATGGAACCAGTGGTAGAACCATTGCAGTGGAAGATGCAAGTTGTCTTGGAATTGAACTCCTTACAGAGACAAACTTTGATAGGTGGAAGTCTTGTATGGAGAGTTTTCTTCTTGGGGAGGACCTTTGGGAGGTAGTGTGCGGATAAGAAAGATAAGAGGCTACTGCTGGCAATGCTGAAGAGATGAGAGCTTGGGAGGAGACAAATACGAGAGCGGAGTATATTCTCTAGAAGGTTATCTCATCGAAGCTCTTCGACCACATCAGTGGATTTCGGTCAGCTGCGGTGGTTTGGACTTCCCTTGATGGGTTGTTCAGGAAGGAGATGAAGGTTGATGTAGAGGATGGTCCCTCCACTTCATATCAACAAGAGAGGAGTGTTTCACCTAGGAGTGATGGGAAGAGAAAGGAAGGACCAAGGTGCTATAGATGCAAGCAGTATGGTCATCTCAGGAAGGAGTGTAAGGTTGTCTTACACTCGGTGAACATTGCTCAAGTAGGGAGTAAGGAGAAGAACTTAGTTGGTCATCAACAATTTCTGGTGCTGATCGGATGAAGGCTAGTGATAGTACAGCTATCTGGCATGAAAGACTTGGGCATGTGGGGATGGACAAGCTGAAAGCAATGGCAGGAAGAAGACTCGTAAGAGGCTTGCCTAGATGGTCATCCTATGGCGACGGTCATGCATGCGCGGGATGTCAGCATGGTGAATCTTATCGCTTTACAGTTGATAAAGCACAGTCTAGATGTAAGTCACCTTTGGAGGTTGTCCATTGTGATCTGGTGGGACCAACCGTCACTTCCAGTCTTGGAGGCAACAGGTTCATGCTGATATTGGTTGATGAATATTCGAGGTATACTTGGGTATACTGCATGAAGGAGAAGTCGAACATGTTCCTCTTATTTGTGGAGTTCAAGAAGCTTATGGAAGGCTAGCTTGGCCTACATATCAAGAAGTTGAGGACAAGCATCGGTGGTAAGTTTGGCTCAACCGAGTTCTCAAAGCTTTGCAGGAAGCATGGGATCCAAAGGGAGCATTCTCATGGACATACTTCACAGTAAGGCGATGTTGTAGTTCGGATGATCTATTTGTTGACGGATACCTACAAATGTTGGCTTCAGTTCAAAGGCATTCCTAAGGCCTTTTGTGCTGAAGGGATGGCCTGTGCGGCACAAGTCATCAATCAGATGCTTCTTAGTCCGATCAATGTGAAGACTCCATATGAGGTAATGTTCGGGGTGAAGCCCAGTGTGAAGCACCTACGGGTGTTTGGATCTACCAGCTAAGTACACGTTCCAGATGCTCTCAAGATGAAGCTAGTCTTTGTTGGGTATGATGAGCATAAGAGAAGATGGAGGTGTATGGATACTGTGACCAAGAGGTTCATCGTATCGAGAGGCGTTGTCTTCGATGAGCTGACATCATATTGGGATAGCTCATGTCTGGAGCTAGAGATGAGCAGGATAGATGGTGGGCTGAAGGAGGCTGCTGCTAAGGTTCAAAAGGAGCTGCATGTGTCACCAGGAGTTCCAGGTTATTCTAGCTCCGGGGCAAAGGCGTCAGGGTCGGGATGTAGGGGGAGCATTGCTCCAGGTGCTTCTAGCTTGAAGACTAATGCTTCTGGTTCGAGAAGAAGGGTGATCAAAGTTCCAGGTAGTTCTTGTTCGAGAGCGGGGGCTTCTGGTTCAGGTAGCAGGGGGAGCATTGCTCCAGGTGCTCCTGGTTCCAGTACGGTGGCATCTTGTTCAGGAAGCAAGGGGAGCATTGTTCCAGGTTTGCTCGAGAATGGAGCAGGTTTAGGAGGAGCAGCGGAGGTGGCTAGCCGTGATTAAGTTCTTCTGATATCGAAGAGGATCATCAACCCTCCAGCTCGATATAGTGAAGGGAATGTGGTGAGCTTGGTCTCATGTTTCCTTGCAAGCCCTTAGATCGAGCAAGTACCTTCTATCTATGATGACACCACTGGAGTCAAGGAGGTGGATGACGCTAAGGCTGAGGAGGTGACAACTGTCAGAGGTGACAAGACTTGTTCCCTTGTGCCCAAGGTTGGTGGCAATACTCCTGTGATGCACGAGTGGAGGTCGAAGCTGAAGAAGAAGGCAGAGGGAAGCATGACTTCTTTTGGGAGATGCTTGAGGGCTCCCTCATGGTCTATGATATGCAGGGAGGGGACTATGTCTTAGACATCTCCTCGAACGTGCTATTGGAGGGACCAGGTGCAAGGATACTGGAGCTGCTGGAGTTATTCACCAGTTCTCACTTCAAGGAGGAGTGTTGAAAATTATGATGTGAAAGTGGGTGAATGGAGGACTTGGGCAACCTATCCACGTGGACTACGCGGACAGGGTTGGCGGATAGCCAGGTTGGCAAGGCTGTTGCAGACAGTTTGTTCTGAGGCGGCCTGGTCGGTCGGTTCGCGCGGACTACACGAACAGCAGTAGCGGTTTACCAGGACGGCTTGTTCTCAGCAAGCAGTTGGATCCCATAATGAAACCGAACGGATAGAATCTATATCCGCGGAGTCCGGCAAGAAGCGAACTGGAGGATTGGAGCTCGGCCGACCGGCTTTGCAGAAGCCTTGGTCTTAATCTGGTGAAGCGGCAAGTGGAAGCTGTGGAGGTCGCTAGTTAGTGCGGATAGGTGGTGGAGTTCGTCGTGGCAGGTGGACTGTTACCAGTGTCCTCCAGTAAGTGCAGACTGGCCATTATGGCCTGTGGTGTGGACTTGGTTGGTTCTGAACCAAGTCCATGTTTGGCTCAGTCCAGGGTGATCGTGTAGTGGAGCGCAGACTGCTTCTTAGTTCGTCAAGCTCTGCAGAAGTGTTGTGTGCCTTGGTTGCGAGCTTGGGGATATGCGAACTAGAGATTGCATCCGCTTGGGCGTGCGGATGGGAGCTGGGTCTGCTAAGTCCGACAGCTGCCTTGCTGGCGTGGTTGTGGACTCGGGATTTGCGGACTAGAGCAGTCTGCAGGATATGCGGACTGGAGCAGTCGGCAGTGTATGCGGACTGGAGCAGTCTGCAGGAGATGCGAATTGGAGGTGTCTGCTGTGTAAGCAGACTAGAGCAGTGTCAGCTGAGTCCGGTAGATGTCTTGGTGACGAGGTGTTGGACTGAGGATATGCGGACTGGAGATGTCTGCAGGGATATGCAAACTAGAGCTGTCTGCAGTATAAGCGGACTAGAGTTATGTCCGCTGAGTCCAGCAGTTGCCTTGTTGGTGAAGCCGTGGGCTTGGGATAAGTAGACTAGAGCTGTGTCCGCTGAGTCTGGCAGTTGCCTTGGTGGCGAAGCCGTGTGCCCAAGATGAGCGGACTGGAGCTGTGTGTCCGCTGAGTCCGGCATTTGCCTTGTAGAGAGGTGGTGGGCTCGGGATAAGCGGACTGGAGCTATGTCTGCGGATAGGCGGACAAGTTGCTGCGGAGTTCGGCTGTGGCGGTCTTGGCTTGGACTTTGGCGATAAGGCGGACTGGTGTTGCTATCCATCCTAGGTGAAGCGTTGGTGGATTGGCTATCCTGCACAGGACGCAGCGGACTGGAATATATCCCGATATTGCGGAGGCTTGTCTTATTGTGGGATGAGGCGGTAATCCTATCGGCTAGGGTGGTGACCACACTCCTCATCATGCCTATAAATAGGACCCATGTCACATCAGGAATATTAAGAACCGAAGTGTGAATGAACAGTAAGTGAGCCCGTGATCAGTTGCTGTGGACTGGATCTTAGTATCCATGCGGTTTGATAGAGTTGACTGGTATGTGCTATGTAGGTTGTGCGGATAGCGCTGGAAGCCAGGACTTGGCTCTGATTGCGGTCTTGGACATTGCGGACTCTACGGTTAAGCAACAGGCAGTAAACAGCAGGTCGCGGACAGCGACCAGGCTGTTTTCACTTTGGCAACTTGTGTTCGGGGTTCAATAAGTCACCTGCTTCAGGCGGAATGTTCAGTTCGGCATCGCAGCTTGTGCGGTCTGGTGGCTAGGCGACCTCGCGGTCAAGCGGCTTGCAGATCGGTGGCTAGAGCTTAGCATTGGAATAACGGACAATCCGCGGGGCTTGGGTTGCGGTCTAGTGACCTGACGGATTGTGCGGACTCCATAGCAGTAGAGCGGCGGCTTGTTGTTTGAGTCCACGCGGCTTTTGTTGATTTGTCTTTGTAATTGTCTCTGCCCTTCCTGTGGTGGTTTTGGTGAATCTTGTCTTGTCATGTATGTCTCGTCTTATAAAGAAGATTGTTGTTAATCAATAAATACTCTTGTTGCTACATGTATTTCTGGTTGTAACTGACATAGTTGAGAAAACCCCTGTTTTCTCCAAGATCCGAAGTTTTTCAACAGTCCTTAGTGTCGACACAGCTTCTCTTTGTCTCAACACTTTGTACTTAGCTTTATTTACATGTACACATGAACTTAATTTCCATCAAATACGACAATGTGTATATCATTGAACTGAGAAAACTTCTTCAAAATAAGTACATTGAGACCAATGTACTCAACTCCCAGTTGTCACGGTGACCTCGCCTTGTCGTGTGACACCATCAAATGAGTACGCGGTGCCGAGGTGACCTGGGAATGAGTGAGCCAAGGAGAGAGAGGAGAGACCTATGCAGTCACGACACCATCCAACAAGTAGCCAGGGGGTCAGGCTCCGATATCCAGAGTAGTTGGCGAGGTATCGTGATACTCGCTAGTGGAGTGAGTATGACGTGGATACTACCGAGGATGAAACTCACCATCGCTACGGAGGTAGGAGCCCCATCTATCACGATATCCTCATAGCCCCAGTTCTCGAGGGCTTTAGAGAACCCATCCTAACCTACTACTCTGACAGAGATCACCCGGTCAGGATTCCCAAGTGGTTCGGGGACGTATTGTCCATCTACAACATCTCAGATGTCTTCAAGTGTTGGTTCTTCTCCATTACCTTTAAGGGTAAGGCGAGAGATTGGTTCCACCAGTTGTCCGCCAGCTCAATCTATAACTTCGATGACCTGCGTCAGGGCCTGATGGAAAGGTTTGTGATGTCCAAGAAGAGAAATAAGGAGGCAACAACTCTCTTTAAGATCGTGTAGAGGCAGCACAAGAGTCTCGTAAACTACATCGACCATTTTAAATAGGAGGTTCTAGAAGTCGAAGAGGTGGACAGCTTCACCCTGATGCTGGGCCTGAAGCTCGGCTTGAAACATGGTCTCTTCAGCCTGGAGATCGGGTCCAAGCCACCGAGATCCTTCGAGGTTATGATCATGAGGGCGAATACGTTCTTCCCAGGATAAGAAAAGAAACCAGACTTCTTGGAAAGGCATGACATAGATGATCCAGGGAGAAGAGGGAGAGGAGGACCATCAGAGGAGAGGGTCGAAAGGCTGCCAGAGAGGCAGGTTGAAAGGAGGAGGGAAGAGCAGAGGAGAAAGGAAGAATTAAGGAGGAGAAAAAAGCCAAGGAGGGAGGGAGATAATAGGAGATTGCAGAGTCCTCGGAGGTAGTAGGAGAGGAGTCCAGTGGCGGCTCCGAAAAGGCGGAAAGAGGCACGATGATTCCAGTATCCTGTGAATTAGCCCCCTTGGAGGCCACCTGTTAGGCCTCAGTTCCTGCAACAGGAGAGGAGTAACAACCAACAGTAAGGTAGAGGATGATAAGGAGCTAAAGGAGAGGCGATGGCCATTTCCCGGTAGGGTAATAAGCATCACAGGAGGGAGCAGCTGGCAAGGAGCCATGGGTGGAGAATCCTCTCTACTTGCGACCGTTATCAAGTAGAGGGTCATGGGATGATTTGTTTCTCAGTTTTTTTTATTATCGAGAGAAGGTTGGAAGATGGAGTAGCATAGAGTGAGCATCCAAGACAAGAAGCTCTTGCAAGAACGGTAGCGTTCGAAGCTCCGGTGAGGAGGAGGAACGAGGACTGGGTCGACTTTCTAGGTCACAGAGAAATGGTCCATGACCCAGGAGGTGGTAAAGTGGGGGTGATCAACGGAGGAGCTGGGATCGAAGCTTCGTCCATGGAAAGTCTCCATCAGAACTATCGTAAGAGCATCACCTCGACCTCTTAAAATTCAACGCCATTAGAGGAGATCACCTTTTTGGAGGAGTTCATGTTGGGGAATGAGAATCCCTTTCATGATGTCATAGCCATCCAAGCCTCCATCTAAGACTTCACCATCGACCGAATCCTTGCATACAATGGTAGTTCGGTGAATGTCATTCTCAAGAGGACCTTCGTCGGGCTGTAGGAGGAAGTGTCCAGGATCCGAGCTGCGGACGGACCCGTCTTTGGCATCTCAGAGGAGAAGAAAGAGGTGGAGGGATGAGTTGACCTTCTGGTAACCCTTAGTAGTACTTCTATCTGATGCTAATTTGTCATCATCAATGCCCCAAGCAACTACAATGCATATTTTGGTAACCCCTCATCAACAACTTCAAGACGGTTCCATTATCATGTCATTAGTGCCTGAAGTACTGTTAGGGAGATGTCCATGTACGGATTCAGGTCATTTCAAAAGCTGCCAGGGATAGCTACATGAACGCCGTCAGTACCATCATTTAAATGGAGGGCATAGAGATCCTGCAAAAGGTGATGTAGAAGGAGGATGCTCTCAGAGCTATCGAAGAGCTGGAGGTGATCTCCAGGAGAGGAGAGCTGGGGCTGTTGAATATCAGAGGATCTCTGATGCTAGAGGGGAAGCTGGAGATGGCCGCAAGTCACAACCCGCATTTTCTCCACATTTAATAAATATTTCAGAGTAGGAGAAAACACGTTTCGTGATGACATGTCGTGTAGCGAATAACTGCAAGCGCTCTGGAAAGAACTCAAACCTAACTCTTTATATGAAATCCTCAAGTTTATTATGAAAAAAACTCTATTTCAAGTTATGTTTTGACGACCATATCCCTAAGCACAGTGGATCAACTAGTGCACAAGTGAAAATATGAATATTCACTGCAAAAAATACTTTGTTTATATAGATTAACATCCTACATGTGCATGAGCATCCAAAGAGGACAACTCATAATATGCATACATCTAAATTTAATAAGTATAAAATAGCTTTTACATTCTTTAAAATATAGTGACTTTGATTTTAAAATAATGCTATGAATGAGATAGTCAAAATGATACTTTTATAATTGTAAAAGATAACTAACATGCAATCATAGCATAAAACCTTCTCAGAGAGCAAGTAAAATAACAAGTAGACTAAGCAGCTAGCAAGTAACTTAATAATATAAAAACTTTAGTCGGCGTTAACAATTTGACAGGAGCCCACCAAAAGCATGTATGTCTGAAGTAAACTACAAATCAACAACACTACCTCACTATGATGAGAAAAAGATGACTGCAACAACTGTAGAAATCCAGCAACACCAACTCTAGCTGCTCAACCGGCTACTGCTCCAAACCTGAGACATTCCAAATATAAGAACACCTCAGTAAGAATAAACATGTGGTAAATAAAGATCAACTTCAAATGAAGGTAAAGGAGTTAAAGGGTTACCAACCAAAACAGGAACACTAAAAGGAAAGCATCAACTTACAACTACAAGGTAAAAAGTGAGAAAGAACTCACAAGAGTTAGACATCCCAAGTTGCACCAAGTAAGTACATATGTAAAAGTGGCAAGCTCATCATAAAATGAGCATAAACACCGACAAAATTCGGCAACTGCGGTGGTGGGAACCTACCCAACATACCAAATGTAAAGCAAATCACAAGGGCCCAATGAATGGTGGTCTTATTTATTGAGACACCCATAATCGGGGAAACACCGACACCTGAGGTAGTGGAAACCTACCCAACACACCAACACTCACAAACCAATGCAGGGTAAACCCACCAGTGTAAAGATCCACAACCAACCATGGCCATACCAAAAACATCCATAACACTGATAAAATCGTAACCCAAAACACAAGTTTACTCCAATGAAAACAAGGAAGAAAAACCCCAAAAATTACCCTAAGGCCATACTCGATGAATTGGACTCAATTTGGTAAGAGAATTCTAAGACCACATTGATTCATCGAGTATACCCAACGAATATAGTTGACACTCGACGAAATTTGCTTAGCAAAATTAGATAACTTAATACACGACGAATCTGCGAAAATAACCCAAGTCCACAGAAATTCGTCAAGTATACTCGATTCCTAGATGAGCCCACTCAACGCCAAGGACAATAACACTCAAGGCACGCAATGTCGTCTAGTTCATGCGACGCTCTCAGTGCCAAACTGCGAATACTCGACGAATTCGTCGAGTTTACACAACAAATTTTACTTAGACTCACAGATCACTCGATGCTCACGACGCCAAGACGAAACTAGACGAATTCGTCGAGAATACTCAACGAATTTCACTTAGCCTAAAAGTCACTCGATGCTATCGACACCAAAACCAAAACACTCAAAGCCAAACCTGATAATCGACGAACTCGACGAATAAACTCAACGAATGTAGAATCACTCAAAGCCAAGGTTGATACTCAGCAAATTCGTCGAGATTACTCGACGAATCTGACTTCACTCAATGCCTAGTCTATTCGACGATTTTGACTTAGTCCAAAAACCATACTCAATGAATTTCACTCAGGCTAACCCCCACTATATTCACGAATTCCAACTTAGACTATCAGACCTTACTCGGCGGATTAACCTAGGCTATGGACAAATAATCGACTAAATCAATAACTTGGCCGAAAATACTACACTACCCAGCAGATCGATCTTGGTCGATCCTAGACTACTCCTAAATGCTAAGGAGGGAAGAAAGGCAAGAAGAAATACACAATGGAAAATATTACAAGGGGAAGAAATCACCACTTGCCTCAAATCACCCGAAACCCGGCCACGCAAGCGCTCCTCCAGGATCTGGCCACAAGAACACTTAGGAAGCGATTCCTGAAACTTTTCTGGGCAAACAAGGGTTAAAAACGAATTCCCTATGTCCAAAAAATTCAAGAAACGAGAAAAACTCACCGCACAAACATAGATCTCAGGGAGAGCTATCCGAATCTACCTTCCGAAGACAATTTCGTGCACCCGAGCTCCTACAATCGACGACCGAAAGCTCGACGATCTCTGTCACAGTCTCTCTTCCGCGAAACGGTTTGATGGTTTTGCGAGAGATGATGAATAGGGTTCCGTCAAATCGCAACGCAATTTATACTTATAATATTCTATTATTTTTATAATATACATCTAAATGACCAAAAATTCAATCAACTCGGATTTTCACAAAATTCGCTCTGAAACTAAATACCGATGCTACGAATCCAACAACGAAGTCGAAATCAAAATTCGACAACCCAAACTTGGGTAAAAACTTCCCAAAGTTAAATAATAAACATCTCAAAAAGGCTCCACCGAGTTCCAAAACAAACCTGGCTCGCAAGGGAATCCAAAAACACACTAGAAATTAGCCAAGCTAATATTCTAAGTAAAAACCTCGGATACCAATGAGCAAAAGTCACGCTCCAGCAACGGTACCCGTCAACTACGCTCCAACGCAATGCCCTGATGTCAAAAATATGCCACTGAAGGAGTTAAAATAAACATTGAAAAATCAGGTGCATTATAGATACTCCCTCTAAGAGAAAGTTTCATACCAAAACACGATACACAATAGAAATTAATGCAGATGGACAAATAACCAAGGGTTATCATATATAAATCTCTCACCAAAAGAAACTAGGAGAACAAATGAGGATGAACCTCCCTCATAGCTGACTCCAAATCCTAAGTCGCGCTCTCCAAATCTTGGTTTTGCCACAAAAACTTGACCATGGGTATTGTCTTTCTTCGAAACACTCGATCTTGAGTATCCAGAATGCGAATATGCATCTAAACATAAGAAATCTTAGGTTCTAACTGGGGCACCGAATTGAGAACATGTCGGTCACTAAGCACACACTTCTGTAACTGGATCACATGAAACACATCGTGCACACCAGGAAAATTTGTGGGCAAATCCAACCAATAAGCTGACCCTTCGATGCATTCAACAACTTGGTAAGGTCTCATATACTTGGGATCCAACTTATTGTTCCTTCCAAACCTCTTGACACCAGACATCAGAGAAACCTTGAGAAAACCATGTCTCCTACTGCGAATTCCAGATCAATCCTTCTCCGATAAGCATTCTTCTTATAATGTTCCTGAGCTATTCGAAGCTTCTCTCGAATATGCATCACAGAAGTATTCATTTCTTCTAAGGATTCCGGACCCAAAAACGGTCCTTCACCAACTTCGGCCCAAAACAAGGGAGTTCTGCAATGTCTCCCATATAAAGCCTCAAATGGGGCCATCTGCAAACTCTCCTTATAACAACTATTATATGAAAATTCCATTAATCTCAGCCGCTCTTCCCCCACTCCCCCATGTTCCAAGATGTAACATTTTATCATATCTTCCAGAATCTGATTTACTCTCTTCGTCTGACCATTGGTCTGCGGATGATAAGCGGTTGAATATTTGAGGTCGGTACCCAACCCTTCCTGTAAAATTTTCCATAACCGAGATGTAAACCTGTAATCTTGATCTGAAACAATACTAACGAAGTGAGAACACTTCCTTAGTCTAACAATGATGACGCACACTGTATCATGTCCTCGGGGAGATCTCAACAAACCGCTAATATAGTCCATAGAAATACTCTCCCACTTTCAACTTAAAATCTCCAAAGGCGTCAGCTTGCCACCTGGCCTTCTTTGATCTACCTTAACATGCTTGCAGGTGAAAGATTCATACACAAACATGGTTATTGCATTCTTCATTCCATACCACCAAACAATCTACTTCATATATTTATACATCTTAGTAGAACCAGGGTGGTAGGAAATATTAGAACCATGTGCCTGACTGCACAACTTACCACAGATATTCTCAACAGTAGGGATACAATATCTACTGTGGTAGTTTAAAGTACTGATATAATCAATAGAAAAGTCTGGTAGTTCTCATTTCTCAGTTCTATTATGAAGTTGTTGCAAATCAGGGTCATCCTTTTGATGTAGTCTTGTAAGCGTAATCCATGAAGGATCATCTACTTCCAAGTTGTTTGGAAAGTCGCTACTTCTGACCGAGATACCCATTAACAGAAACTCTTCCACCAAGGATTCTACTGAAAGTCCAAGGATCTATACGGTCACTTTACTCAGGGCATCGTCTACCACATTTGCTTTGCCCAAATGATATTGGATCTAGATATCATAATCCACAATATATTCTAACCATATGCACTGGCACAAATCTAACTCCTTCTGAGTGATGACATACTTCAAGCGCTTATAGTTTGTATAAATCTTGCACAATGCGCCATACAACAGATGTCTCTATATCTTCAAGGCATAAATCACTGTTATAAACTAAAGTCATGGGTAGGGTAGTTCCTTTCATGCATCTTTAATTGCCTCGAACCATATGCAATTACCTTGCCTTCATGCATCAAAACACATCCTAGCCCAACGTGTGATGCATCCACATAAACAACATACTCCAATCCTTTGGTAGGCAAAGACAACACTGGAGCAGTGAACAATCTCTTTTCAATTCTTGAAAAGCTTCTTCGCACGTATCGCTCAAAACAAAAGCTGCGTTTTTCTACGTAAGCTTAGTCAGTGGTGAAAATAATGTTGAAAATCCTTCCACAAACCTCCTATAATAGCAAGCCAACCCTAGGAATCTTCTTATCTCTTTGGGTGTGGTAGGTCTTTTCCAATCCATAACGACGACTATCTTTTCTAGGTCGACTGAAATCCCATCCTAATTCACAAAATGACCCAAAAAGGAAACCTGAGATAGCCAAAACTCACACTTGCTCATCTTAGCAAACAACGTATGCTCCCTCAAAGCAGATAGAACTAACTGCAAGTACTGGGCATGATCCTCAGCACTCCGTGAATAAATCAGAACATCATCAATAAAAATGACCACAAAACGGTCCAAAAAATCCATAAACACTCTGTTCATCATGTCCACAAAAGCAGAGGATGCATTTGTCAATCCAAATGACATTACTAAGAACTCAAAATGTCTATGTCGAGAACAAATAGCGGTCCGTGGAACATCTGTCTCGCGGATCCTCAACTAATGGTAGCCTGAACGAAGGTCAATTTTCAAACAGATCATACTACCACGCAACTGATCAAACAAATAGTCTATTTGCGATAAGGGATACCTATTATTGATAGTTACCTTATTCAATTTCATATAGTCAATGCACAACATCATAGATCCATCCTTTTTATTTAAAAACAATACGGGAGCACCCCATGTCGAAGAACTTAGCTTAATGAATCCACACTGCAACAACTAATCCAGTTGGGTATGGAACTCTTCCAGCTCACACGGGGTCATACGGTACTGTGTCTTAGCAATAGGGAGAGTACCCGAATCCAAATCTATAACAAACTCCACATATCATTCAGGTGGAAGACCAGGAACACTATTGGGAATCCATCTGGAAACTCATGCACCACAAGAACATCCTCAACACCCGGCTAACCACTAACAGTTTTGAAAATCGAAACCAAACAAGCATAGCAACTGGAATTCAAATGTTTATGAGCACATACCATAGAAAAAATCAGGGAATCCTGCTGTGGAAAACCATAAACACTCATGGTGTTGTTGTTGTCCATCTTGAAGTCCAAATGATAAACCTTGAATTGGATCACTACATCATATTTTGACAACAAGTCCATGCCCAAGATCACATAAAAGTCCACCAGGTCCAACACCTTTAGATCGGCAAAAGCTAGAAAATTACCAAAAAGAATCAGACAACTCTAGATAACTTGGTCTGACACCACCGACTCACAGAAAAAAAACTTAACGTGAAATGTGTAGCCAACTAGATCGAGAGTCAGCTGATGACGCTCTAGGAAAGTCCTAGCAACGAATGAGTGGGTTGCACCAGAATCGAAAAGAACGTGCGCCCAACACTTCTTTACCTTAAACTTCCCTATAAAATTGCATACGTAACTAGATGAACAAACATCGAAACAACAGCTACGAGCTAAAATCTAGAAATAGATAAGAATCTAACCTGAGATCATATGGGTGGACGTCTGTGCTTCCTCCACAGTCATCACATTCAACTTGCCCTTCCCTTTGTCCAAATATTGTGGCGGCGGCAATGCCTGAAGATAAATTGAATGTAGTAGGGGGGCGACTGTAGACAGTTTGACTTGAAATGTCCTTTCTATCCAAACTGGAAGCAGATATTCTCCTTACCCCAACAATGGGCAACATCATGACCCTTCTGCTTGCAAGAAGCACAAACCAGATCTTCTTTGGGAGCTCACTAAAATGCAAGCACCCGTTGCTTCTTTTGAGCTCCCAACATCTCAAAACACTTCTTAAATGGATGGCCTGATCGGTCACAGAAACTACACACGTCCTTGCTTCTTTTCTTCAAAGTTGGACCGCATTCCCGAGAGAGCTTACCATCATCTGACCTTTTATTATCTTTTCTCATTTGCAATCCTCGATTCTTGGCATTATTGATGAATTGAACTTTAAGAGTTGCTTCCACTGCATTAGCATAGTTTTCACATCCATTGGCGCTAGCCACCTGCTGGATGTCACTCCTAAGACCAACCAGAAATCATTTGGCTCTGCTAGCTTCTAAAGAAACCAAATTCGGGGAAAACCAACTCAACTTGCTAAACTCCACCTCATACTCACTGACCGTGAGTTACCTTTACAGAAAATTGTTCATGAAGCGGTTTCACTCGACCGACGACCAAAATTTCTTCAACGATAACTCCTTGAAGGATTCCCATAAGCATCCCTCTGTTGGGTTCTCCTTCTCTCCCAACCGCTAGATCTTTTCCAAAGCCTTAAGTTTGTAAGCGGCGACCATCACTCTCTGGTCTTCAAAAACTCCTGAATACGAGAACATCTCCATGATCGTGATAATTCAATCGTCCAAAGCCATAAAATTCGATGTACCATCATAAGGAGGAGGTCCTAGTCACTTGGAATGTAAAATAATTTTCATCTCTTGTTATAGTAGAACAGGAGGCACCAAAGGAGCAGGAGAAATATGAAGGGCTTGACCCACAGTAGGGTCCTACAGTCTCGGCGGCTGCCCTGAAATAATAGTCAGCAGTGCATGGATCTGCAATTGAATCTCCACCATCTTCCTAGATAGAGCATCATTGCTTTATAGTAGTCCCTCAATAACTGTCTCACTCTGCAAACCAGATGACTCGCCCTTAGACCAGAGAGTTGACCTCATTACTATATACTTAGGCAATATCCGAATAATATAACAAACAACCAATTAATACCTAGCTTAACTGCTAGAAGTACACAACTTAGTTCAAACCATACATGTTAAGATAATTGCTCATGCTGCTAACTTGCTCAAGGATTTTTATTCATGATATCATGCTTAACTTAGGAGCATATACCATCATCCTATTGAGTCATACGCATAAACCATGAATGCATGAATTCTTATTCTTTTTTATTTAAAACCATGTGTGTACATATGTCATCATGTGGATCATTAGCTTGGAACGTGTGTTAATGCTACATTATGTCATGCATGTTGTGCTATGCAATCAAATAATGGCCTTAATGCATGTTATGAGCAGCACGCATAAGAAATATTATGCATCCCATACTACATAATATCATATGTAATGAAAAAAAATCTAATGTGCATTCATGTGATGATTGTTATGCATCCCATACTACATAACAATCACATTTTGCCTCCTATGAGGATCCATGTTCAAACAAATATTTTGCATCCCATACCACATAATATGCCTCGTATACTTCTTGTCATGCTTATGAGGGTAGTGTTCATGCTTTAGGCAAGACGTACTGAAGACATATCGGGGCCTGTATGAAATGGAATATGACAATCTAAAACTGTCGTGAGATAGTTGTTCAACCAATTGCCAAACAAACTATCCCTCTGATACAAACTATTACAACTTGTATTTTCTCTGCATTTAGTCAATATTTTAGAGTAAGAGAAAACTCGTGTCATGATTCCACACCGTGTAGTGGATAATGAAAGTGAGGGGATAGATCTTATTTTACTCTAGTTAAATATATATGTTATATAAAAGAGTGAGCACGACACAAAAATAAATAACGAGAGCAAGCAACACAAAAGACACAAGGATTATAGTGGTTCCCCTAAAGTTGGGTACATCCACTCTTCTACCACCCTGGTAGGAATCCACTAGCAGGTTTTGATCAGGTGACTGCCACCAATGAGCTTTTGATCAGGTGCTCAAAAACCAACCCAAGTCTTTTGATCAAGAGACTTGCAACCAAGGGGGTTAACTTTTAAAGGGAGTCATAACCCTGTACACAGGAAAGGGAAAGGAAGTGATGTTGTCTTCTCTGTCTCAAATACAACTGAGAGAAGACTAGTGGATGTTGATAATGTCAAAGCTCCCCCTGAGATGTTGAATGGTTCTGGAAAGAGGGAAGCTTTGCTTCAGAGTGTAGGCCTTCAAAGTGATGTTGCTCTTTAGAAGTTTCTTGGACTGATTTTGAGTAGTTGTCCCTTCAAAGCCTGAAGCAAATGATGAAGAACTCTGTGTGTATGAGAGCTGTGTTGTTCTTCACTAATTTGTTATTGTTGTTTCTCTTTCTTTTCTCTCACTACTTCATCATCTGCCCCTTCTGTACTGTATAAATGTCTCTATATATTGTCTAAACATAATTCAAACATTTCAATTTACATTATCTGCAATGGCTGAATCATTCCCGAGAATGGTAATTGTTTTGGGAATCAATTAGAATTAAATTCTGATTTAATCCATAATTAATACAGCCTCCAAACGGCTATATTCATAAGAATATATAGCATTAAATCTGATAGCTATATTCTCCTTTAATTAAGTCTTAATTAATTCTGCCAGCTGTAAATATTTTTGTCTGAATACTACACAGAATTCGTCAAACTAAATTTTAAACCTTTCTTCAATCTGGGCTTGGAGTTCGTTGAACTCAGCTCGGAGTTCGTTGAACTCAGCTCGGAGTTTGTCGAGCTGATCTCAGAGATTTTGAACTGCATAATCTTTGATCTGAGTTTTACAGCTTTCTTTGAGCTGAGCTCAGAGTTCGTTGAACTGAGCTCAGAGTTCGTTGAACTGAGCTCAGAGTTCGTTGAACTGAGCTCGGAGAATTTCTTTAAGCTGAATTTCTGAACTTCAAATACGAACTTCTCTGGAATTTTTCTGAAGGACCAAACCTGGAAATAATCTTATGACCCTTGACTATACATTTTGGGTCAATCTAAAAATCCTATTAGTGACCCTTACCCAAATCAGAACTAGGGTTCCAACAATCTCCCCCTATTTTGGTGAGGACACTATTTACATAAAAACAAATAAAATACAAAGCAAAATAATTTGCCTGAATTATAAAAAATTTTCAGCAGTTGTACAATGGGGCTTTGGGAAAATAAATAAAACAAATCTACTGTTGCAACCTCTTAAGCAATTTCCCTTTTATAAAATAAACAATCTCTCCCTATCCCACCACTGATGTATCCTCTATATTGACTAAGACTATAGCTTTTGATTATTATCAAATACCACTGCTCCTTTGTGGTAAGATTTGTCTTTTCCTGCAAAGAGAGGTTGGGAGTTCTGGACCCAGAATACCTTGGGTCCTATTTTTCTTTCACAATAATAATTTGAAATGAAAGAGCATTCAGGTTGATCCTTGTATCCAAGTGAATGATATTTCCAAGGAGGGATTATCCACTCAATAAAAGTATTTTTAAAATGTTGATTTTGATTATGATTTTGAAATAAGTTAAAATTTCTGCTCTGAAATTTTGGGTTCGACGAAAAATAATTTCGTCGAACTGAGTTCGACGAATGGTATTGAGTTCGTTGAGCTCTATTCACAGAATGATAATAGTTGTTTTCTGTATTCCATTTTCATCGATCTAGGTTAGACGAAGTGTATTTATTTCGTCGAGCATAGATTCCTGAACAGTTAAAATAAAAATCTCTATTCATAGTTCATCGATCTGAGTTCGACGAATAGTGTTGATTTCGTCGAGCTTGGTTCGACGAATTTTATTGAAAAAAACTTTTCTGAAGATTTTTAGTTTGATTTGGTAAAACTTCAGTTATTTTGTCTAAATCTATTAACGTTTCTTTGCCTTTAACTGATTCTAACAAGGCTATTTGTTTAAAAGTATTTTTTAAATCTTCTTTAAGTTCCATGTTTTCAGAAGATAAATTATTTACTTTCTCTCTAAGAATTTTTATTTTCTTCTCAGATTGAATTTAATTTTTACATATAATTTTAAAATATTCTTTAAAATGATCTGAAGAAAAATCAAAGGAAGAGATTACCTGATCCTCTTCTAATTCAGTTTCTTCTTCAGAGTCTGCTTGTTCATCAGAGTTGCTGCAAGAGGCATTTATTGCCATTAGGCAAAATTCTCTTGCTCTTGACTCTTCTTCATCTTCACTTGCACAGGATGAAGCTTCAGATTTAGAGTCACTCCAAGTGTCTGCATCAAATATTCTATTTTTAGCTGATCTAGCACCCATAGCTGTGAGGGAGTCCCAAATATCCTTTGCTGATGAACATTCAGCAATTTCCTGAAAAATGTCATTAGACATTGATTGTGCAAGAATGTTCATTGCTTTTGCATCAGCAATCTTTAGCCTTTTCTGGGCTTTTATCCATTGAGGTGATGGAACATCATTGATGCTTGTTGTTTCCACTGATTGATAAGGACCTGTCAATATGGAATTAAAAATATTTTCATCAATGGAGTTCATATAAAGCCCAATCCTTGCCTTCCATAGTGCAAGCTTATATAGATTGCACATAGGAGGTCTGGTACTTGAAAACTCTTCATTTTGTGTCATGATAAACTTTAAAGAAATATAAGATCTATCAGATCGTTTTGGCTCAGGTGTTAGCCTGTACAACCAAGAAAACCTGCTCTGATACCAATTGAAAGTGAGGGGATAGATCTTATTTTACTCTAGTTAAATATATATGTTATATAAAAGAGTGAGCACAGCATAAAAATAAATAAAGAGAGCAAGCAACACAGATGACACAAGGATTATAGTGGTTCCCCTAAACTTGGGTACATCCACTCTTCCACTACCATGATAAGAATCCACTAGCAGGTTTTGATCAGGTGACTGCCACCAATGAGCTTTTGATTAGGTGCTCAAAAACCAACCCAAGTATGTTGATCAGGAGACTTACAACCAAGGGGGTTAACTTTTGAAGGGAGTTATAACCCTGTACATAGGAAAGGAAAAGGAAATGATGTTGTCTTCTCTATCTCAAATACAACTTAGAGAAGACTAGTGGATGTTGATTATGTCAAAGCTCCCCCTGAGATATTGAATGGTTCAGGAAAGAGGGAAGCTTTGCTTCAGGGTGTAGGCCTTCAAAGTGATGTTGCTCTTCAGAAGCTTCTTGGACTGATTTTGAGTAGTTGTCCCTTGGAAGCCTGAAGCAAATGATGAAGAACTCTGTGTGTATGAGAGTTGTGTTGATCTTAACTGATTCACTGATTTGTTATTGTTGTTTCTCTTTCTTCTCTCTCACTACTTCATCATCTGCCCCTTCTGTACTGCATAAATGTCTCTATATGTTGTCTGAACATAATTCAAACATTTGAATTTACATTGTCTGCAATGGCTGAATCATTCCCGAGAATGGTAATTGTTTTGGGAATCAATTAGCATTAAATTCTGATTTAATCCATAATTAATGCAGCCTCCAAATGGCTATATTCATAAGAATATATAGCATTAAATCTGATAGCTATATTCTCCTTTAATTAAGACTTAATTAATTCTGCCAGCTGTAAATATTTTTGTCTTAATAATGCACAGAATTTGTCAAACTGAATTTTAAACCTTTCTTCAAATTGGGCTCGGACTTCGTTGAACTCAGCTCGGAGTTCGTTGAACTCAGCTCGGAGTTTGGCGAGATGAGATCAGAGATTTTGAACTGCATAATCTTTGAACTAAGTTTTACAGCTTTCTTTGAGCTGAGCTTAGAGTTCGTTGAACTGAGCTCGGAGAATTTCTTTAAGCTGAATTTCTGAACTTCAAATCTGAACTTCTTTGGAATTTTTCTGAAGGTGCAAACCTGGAAATAATTCTATGACCCTTGACTATACATTTTGGGTAAATCTAAACATCATAATAGTGATCCTTGCCCAAATCAGAACTAGGGTTCCAACAGCTTTAAATGAAGGTAAAGGAATCTTTGGGTTACCAACCCAAATTGGAAAACTGAAATGAAAGCATCAACATACAACAACAAGTTAAAAAGTGAGAAAGAACTCACAAGGGTTAGACATCCCAAGTTGCACCAAGTGCGTTAAAGATCTAAGCTTTACAAACCTATACACAAGTAAGTAAATATATAAAAGTGGCAAGCTCATCATAGAATGAGCAGAAACACCGGCAAAATTCGCCACCTACGGTGGTGCGAACCTACCCAACACAACAACATTAAAAAAACTTCACAAGGGCCCAAGGAAAGGTGGTCTTATTTATTGACACACCCATAACCGGGGAAAATTGGCACCTGAGGTGGTGGGAACCCAACCAAAACACCAACAATCACAAACCCACACCGGGTAATCCCAACATGGTAATGATTCACAACCAAACATGGCCATTGCAAAAACATCCATAACACTAATAAAACCACAACCGAAAATACAAGTTACTACAATGAAAACACGGGGAAAAACAACAAAAATCACCCTAAGGCCATACTTGATGAATTGGACTAAATTCGGCCAGAAAATTCTATGTCCACACAGATTCTTTGAGTATACCTGATGAATATAGCTGACACTCGATTAAATAAGCATAGCAAAATTAGATAACTTGATACACGATGAATCGGCAAAAATAACCCAAGTCCACGGAAATTCATCGAGTATAATCGATGCCTAGCTAAGTTCACACAGTGCACTCAACGCCAAAGGCAATAACAATCAAGGCACTCAACGCCGTCTAGTTCGCGCGACGCTCTCATTACCAAACTGCCATTACTCGATGAATTCTTCGAGTTTACACGATGCATTTTACTTAGACTTACAGATCATCCGACGCTCTGGACGCCAAGATAAAAATCGACGAATTCATTGAGAATACTTGTCGAATTTAACTAAGCCTAACATGCACACGACGCTCTCAATGCCAAAAGCAAAACACTCAACACCAAGCCTAATACTCGACGAACTCGATACTAAAACACAACGAATGAAGAACCACTCAACACTAAGGTTAATACTCGACAAATTTTTCGAGATTACTCGATGAATCTGACTTCACTCGACGCCTAGTCTATTCGACGGTTTTGACTTAGTCCAAAACCCATACTTGACGAATTTCACATAGGCTAATCCCACTATGTTTGGCAAATTCCAACTTATACTATCAGACCATAATCGACAGATTAACATAGACTATGGACATATAATCGATGAAATCACTAACTTGGCCAAAACTCCTACACTACCCAGCATATCGAACTTGGCTGATCCTGCACTACTCCTAAATGCTAAGGAGGGAAGAAAGGCAACAAGAAATACACAAAGGAAAACATAGCAAGGGGAAATTCACCACTTGCCTCAAATAGCCCAAAATGCGTCAACGCAAGCGCTCCTCCTCCAGGATCTGCCCGCAAAAACACCTAGGCAACCATTCCTGAAACTTTTCAGGGCAATCAAGGGTCAAAAATGAATTCCCTACACCAAAAAATTCAAGAAACGGGAAAACTCACCGTACAAATGTAGATCTTGGCAAGAGCTATCCGAATCTACCCTCCGATGACAATTTCCTGCACCGGAGCTCCTACAATCGACGGCCAAAAGCTCAACAATGTTCGTCGTTCTCACTCTTCAGCGAAATGGTTTTACGGCTTTGGGAGAGACGATGAATAGGGTTCCATCAAATTACAAGGCTATTTGTACTTAAAATATTCTATTATTATTATACGTCCAAATGACCAAAAATGAAATCAATGCGGATTTTCACGAAATTCACACCGAAGCTAAATACCGATGCTATGAATCCAACAACGAAGTCAAAATCAAAATCAGAAAAACCAAACTCGGTTAAAAACTTCCCCAAGTCAAACACTAAATGTCCCAAAAAGGCTCCACCGAGTTTGGAAATAAACCCGGCTCGCAAGGGAATCTCAAAAACGCACTCGAAAATAGCCAAGCTAATATTCTAAGTAAAAAACCTCTGATACCAATGAGCAAAGTCAGGCTCCAGTAACGATATCTGTCATCTACGCGCCAACGTAACGCCCTGACATCAAAAATACCCCACTAATTGAATTAAAATTGTGAAAAAGTACTGAGTAAATGGACAAGTACAGAGTAAACCGACAAAAGATAAATAAACATCAAATTTTATTGCTCAAAAACAATAATTACTACAAAGGTATGCCCCATTATTTATAGAAAACGAGTGAGATGGGAGAATACAACAAATGATGTGGGACTAAATACAATCCGAGCGGTCTTTATGGTTTGACACAGTCAATGTCACAACCCGCATTTTCTCAACTTTTAAGTTATATCAGTGCAAGAGAAAATATGTGTCATGATGCCATGCCATGCATGGGATAACTGCAGACGCTGAAGCAAAACACCAAACTCTACAGTTTATATGAAATCCATACGTTATTTAGTAAATTCCAATTTAAATTGGATGGTTGTATCCCTTGGCACAGTGGATCACATAGTCCACGAGTAAAAGAATAGTTATAAGCTGCGGAAAAATACATTGGTTATGTTGACTGACACCCTACATGAGTATAAACATCCCAAAATGACAACTCATGGCAAGCAAGAATCTAGATTTATTATATGTATAGAAATAAACTTTATGTTAGCTAGAAAATAGTATTTTAATTTTAGAAATATGAGATGAATGAAGTACAAGTAGTAATGCTTTTATAAGTGAAAATAACTAACATGCAACCTAACATAAAACAATCCCATAGAGAAAGTAAAAACAACCACAAAAGGCAAAACAAGCAGCTTAGCAGAGTATTCAGCAATTCAAAAGAAAACCACCAGTGGGCGTCAACAAACTGACACGAACCCACTGGTTCGTATGAGTATTTGTACTAAAAGAAAACAACAAGGAACTACCTCTCAAGGTTGTAGAAACCTCTACAACACTGCAGTCCACAAGCAAACACGAAAACTATCCGCTCAAGCAGCTACTGATCAGAACCTGATACATTCAAAGAAAGTACATCTCAGCAAGAAATAAAAATACAAGTGGCAAACAAAACTGCCATAAAATAAGGAGTAGCAAGATTACTAATCCCAACCTGAATAGCTTTCAAAAGAAAACACAACAAACTAACTAGAGATTTAGAATAAAGAGTTAACTTATATAGTTAAAAGGTAAAGAAATTTGCACCAAGTGTGTTCGGAGTTATACTCCGAAAACAATCTACAAGTTAAGGCAGAAGTAGCATATTTTTAATCCATATGAAACAACAACTTGAAAAAGGCTCAATAAACACGTGAATCATTAACACCGTAATGCAACTGGATCTGATTCGGGACCAAACCTGTCAAACCCAAACTAATAGACCCAAACATCTCAAAAACGGGACTGTGGTAATGTCCATCTGATCCAACATGACCCAACAGCCCAAAAACAAGACCCACACATGCCCGGGTGTAATGATTCACGAAACTAAGCTAAACAAGCCAACCTCATATACAAATACACATAAACCCTAACTCAACAAATTCAGCAGAAAACCAACGAGTCTAGCTTGGTAACACTAAGCCTTAGTGTACGCGTCAAATCGATGAAAGGACACAATGTTAAGGAAAATGCGTCTAGTACACTCGGCACCACGTCGAGTGCAGTCAACGCACTCGACGCCATCACTCAGCACACTCAATGCCTAAACTCAGCAGCAAGAATCAGATGATGACATTGAGTGAGTTCAGCTCACTCAACACTTAAACACTTAGCTGCCAAAAACATATGACAACGTTGAGTGAGTTCAGCTCACTCAACGCTGTCGATGCTTGTACAGTTAGATTTGCAGAGACAAAGCGACAACGTTCAGTGAGTTCAGCTCACTCAACGCTGTCGAACCTTTTGCTTAACTTGCCGAATAAAGTGTTGGCGTTGAGTGTATGCAGTACACTCAATGCCGTGTTGAGTGCACTCAATGCACTCAACGCTTTTACACTTAGCATCACATACCTCACAACAAGGCATTGAGTGTATTCATCACACTCAACGCCATATTGAGTGCACTCAACGGACTCAATGCTTTTGCACTTAGGCTTGAAATTGGATTCAGTGCTATGGCTACACTCAACACCTAAGGGCTATACTCAACGCCTAGTGTTGAACTCAGAGAAACTGCTCTGTTCGACGAATTGGCTCAGTTCGTCGAACTGAGTTCGATGATTTGGGAATTACTCGTAGAACTCTATTCGATGAAATTCCTTTGTTTGTCGAATTCCATTCGACGAATTAACTTTAATTTGACGAACTCAGACCGCTCCAAACCGACAATTTTCATAATGAAGCTAATACAGTGAATCAAATACTTGTTGAACTTGGCCAGAAACAAAATGATACCATAAAACTGATTGACAAAGCTGGATTTAACCCAAATTCCAAAAAAATACACAGGGAATAATAGTATGGAAAAGAAATATACAAGGAAAAGATAATCTTTATAAGGGGAAGAAGTCACCACTTCCCTCAAATCACCAATCCAGCCACGGAAACACTCCTGATACTTCCTGAGAAACACTTCCTGAAACTTCTGAGGTCGAAAGAGGGTCAAAACCTCCTACATAGACCTCTAAAAATCCAAGAAACTGGAAAAGCTTACCGTAGAAATGTAGATCTAGGCGAGATCTACCCGGATCCACACTCCAGAGAAGAAATCGAGTACGAAAGCTCCAGAAATCAGCGGCCAAAAGCTTAGGGAAGTTCGCCGCTCTCGTTCTTCCGCAAAATGCCGATAGTTTCACGAGGGAGGCAAGTGAATAGGGTTTGAAGCTATGGGTTTATATTTATACTGCCTTTATCGGATTATTTTATTATAGAATATCACAATTAATTAAATAAAACTTCAAAACGACACGAAAACCAAACTTACCCGAAATTTAATAAAAATCGCACGGTAGCTAAATACCGATGCTACAAACCCAACAGCGTAGTCGAAATGAAGATTAGATGAACCAAACTAAGGTAAACACCTCCCGAAGCCAAAACACATGCATTCCCAAAGACGATCCACCGAGTCACCAAAACAGACCCGACTCGCTAGGAAATCTTGCAAACATGCTAAACTCATCCACACACACCGAAAACCTAAGAGCTAAAACCATGCTCTAACAATGGCAATTGCCAAAAATGCGTCAACGTAACACCCTGACATCATAAACGTCCCAAATAATGAATTAAACCAAATATCAAAAAATCGGGGGCGTTACATTCAAACCACACACTATACAAGAGAACAACAGACCACCAATCGGGAACTAAGGAAAGCTGCGAGACCACCAGCGAAGACCACTGGTGCAGGCTGCAAGACCATAACTGCGGGTTGCCACCAGGCCATAGTTGTGGCTAACCATCAGACTGTAGAATCAGCAACCCTCCAGACCGAACCTGCAAGTAGCTATCAGACCGCAGTTGTGGCTAACCATCAGACCGCTCCTACGACTAATCACCAAATCACTGATGTGGTTAATCGCTAGACCATTGATGCGGCTAACACCCATGTTGCTACTGTAACTATTTCCTAGACCTCTATTATTGCTATCTTCAGACCGCTAACTGAGAATCACTACCAGACTGCTACATTATACCGCTAGACTGCTGAGATTAGCAGATTGTTGCGTCAAGACATAAAACCTCCTAGTCTCCTCAATCTCCAACACTCCCACTCAAGCTGGAGCACATATATATCTACCATGCCCATCTTTCTACAAACCTCCCTAAATAGAGTAACAATCTTGGTGAAGAAATCAGCCAGCTCTCTCCCGGAGGTAACAAACATAGTGCAGATCTGATTCTTCAAAATCTCATCTATAATGAAATGACAATCCACCTCAATATGCTTCGTTCTCTCATAAAAGACTGGATTTCTCGAAATATATATGGTTGTCTTATTGTCACAAAACATAGGAAGGGGTTGATAATAAAACTCTCCTAGATCAAGAAAGAGTGTCCATCGCCACTTCAACTCACAAGCAGTTTGAGTCATGCTTCTATATTTAGCTTCTGCACTTTGTTGGGTCTGACGTTCCCTCACTTGACATGTGGCGCTCTGCTACTTATTTAAGAAATTAAGTAGCTCCCTTTCCAACAATTCGGGCTTTTGGAACAGTTGGGTATGCGCTTGACGGGTTGTGCTGGACGACGGGGGGGGGGGGGGGGATTGTTGGGTCCGATGTTACTTCACTTGACCTGTGGCGCTCTTTCCAACACTCCGGGCTTATGGAACAGTTGGGTATGCATTTGATCCTACACATTTGACCTAGCAACTACTGTCTGCTTCTTACTCTTCCATCTAACAAGGTTATCTCTAACAAAAGTGCAAAAACCAAAAATAGACTTCTATTTAACCTTGTCATCTATGTAGCTAGCATCAAAATAAGCCCCAACCTTCAAATGTCACTTTTTCTGGAATAAGTGCCCCTTTCCCGATGCACCTTTTACATACACTAAGATTGTTAGAGCTGACTGCAAATGACATTATCCGGGGGCTTGTATAGATTGGCTCACTTTCCCTACGACATAACAAATGTCTGGTCTTGTGACTGTTAGATAAATGAGTATACCCACAAGTCATTTGTATCGAGTGACATCTTCAAGAATAGGAGAATTCTCACTCTAGCTTTTGTCATCGCAAACAGACATAAGAGTCCAAGCGGGTTTGACCCCAAGAATACTCGTCTCTTTCAAGAGATCTATGACATACTTCCGTTATGAAAGAACAATAGAACTCGATTTTTGAGATATATCAATACCAAAAAAGTATTTAGGAGACCCTATATTCTTGGTAATAAAATGCTAAAGCAGATGCTTCTTTCTCATGTCAATGTCGTGTCTATCATCCCCTGTAAGAAGAATATCATCCGCGTATACTGCAAGAACAACAAGGCCAGTCGATGTTTTACAAATCAATAAAGAATGATCTACAACACTTCAAATAAATCCAATAATAGAATGAACTTCATTGAATTTGTCAAACCAGTCCATCAGGCTTTGATTGAGACCATAGATAGCTTTCCACAATCTACAGACCTGACACTCCCAGTGAGCAACATATCTAGGAGGTTGCTCCATATAGGTGGTCTCATGCAAATCACCATAAAGAAAAATATTCTTCACATCTAACTAAGACATTTCTCAGTCATTGTTGACTGCCATGGAAAAAAGAATATGGACTGTAGTAATTCGCGCAATATGAGAGAAAGTATTAAAGAAATTATCACCATAGGTCTGCGTTAACTCTTTAGCCACAAGCTGGGTTTTGCATCGATCAATCGTACCATCAGGAAGAAACTTGATGACAAAGACCCAGCGATAGCTAACCACATAACCTCCTGGAGGAGTAGGAACAAGGGTCGAATTACCCCGTTTAGTGAGATTTGTCATCTCTTCATCCATAGCAGCCTTCCAATGAGGAATTACAAGAGCATCTTGATAGGAGGCGGTAAGAACATTTGACGATAAAGCAAGAGCAAAGCTCTTAGATGGAGGAGAGAGTTGCGCATAATATAGCACATCTTGAAGAGGATATTGCATGTAAGAGCAATACCTTTTCGAAGAGCGATCCGAAGATTAAGCTCTATCCTGTCAATAGTATCAGTTCCACCCAAAGGAGAGACAACTAGCTCAGGAGCTGTTGGCAGCAGGACCGTATAAGAATCAGAAATAGAAGGAGAAGGAAGAGGAGCTAGCTCTAGAGGTGGTGCCGATACAATAAGAATAGAACAAAAATCATTAGAATAAGGGAGAATAGAAGGAGAAGAAGAGTACGGAGTATCCTTAAAGAATGTAACATCTGGAGAAACATATTATTTTCGAAGAATAGGATCAAAACACCTGTATCCTTTCTGTGTCAGGCAATAACCTAGAAAGGTGCACTTAACAGATCGAGGAGATAGTTAATCACGACAACAAGATGGAGAGTGAACAAACGATGTGCATCCAAAGACACGAGGAGATAAAGGAAATAGAGGTCTATCAGGATATGGGATTAAAAAAGTAGTCTTGCCATCGAGAACCGAAGATGGAACTTGTTTAATAAGAAAACAAGAAAGAAGAACTACATGACTCCAATAAGACTGGGGAACATGCATATGAGTAATAAGGCACCAAGCCACATACAAAAGATGACGATTTTTACGTTTAGCAATGTCATTCTGCTGAGAAGTGTAAGGATAAGTTGTTTGATGGACAATGACCAGAGTTGAACAAAATGATGTGAACTTATGACTAAGATACTCCTTAACATTTTCAGTGCAAACAATTACAATGTCAGTACTAAATTGTGTATGAATCTCATTATAGAACGCATAGAAAATAGAAAATATTTCAGAGCGGTCATGTAATAAGTACAACCATGTACACTGAGAGAAATCATCAAAAAAGGTAACAAAATAAATGCTACGTATCCAATAGTCAGAAGTGGAGCAGGACCCCAAACATTCAAATGAATCAGATCAAAAGGATGAGAAGAACTGCATCCATTTTTTGCGGGAAAAGTAGAGCGGTGATGTTTATCAAATTGACATGCCACACAATTAATAGAGTAATCCTCTCGAGGCAAATCATGTAGAAACTGAAAAAAAAATCCTGTGAGGAGGATGCCCAAGGTGAAGATGCCACTAAAGTAAAGAGGAAGATTAAAAAGTTGAAGTGGTATCAAGGTAGAACAACCCAATGCCTGTGGTCCCAGTAGCAATCGACTCTTGGAGTGAAGGACCTGAAACACACAGGTAGAAGCTGTAAAAATAACTCCACAGTTCAATTATTTGCAGAGAGATGTAACAGACAGAAGATTGCATGGAAAACTCAAGACATAAAGAGTGTCCTGAAGCTCAAGAGTGGGAGTAACATGCACCGTGCTAGATCCACTAACCAGAGATGGGCAAACATCCACAATAAGAACCAGAGGCAAATGATTACTCTTGTTAAGATAAGAGAAAAAATGAGAATTCCCCTTCATATAATTAGTGACACCAGAATCAACGAGCCACCTTCCGGTAGTGGCCAACTGAGCAGCAGTAGAAGTAGCGAGAGTAGAAGAGAAAGATGGGGTGGCCATAGAAAACAACTACCGGCTGGATGGTTTATCAGAGCAAATTGTGCAAACATACCAACCAAGAAGAGCAGGTTGCTAAAAGAAGGAGAACAAGTCTCAAAAAAAGGAGAGACCGCACGGTCATGGTGATAACACACAAGCTGTGATGAGTTGTAAATATACGTATTTTATGTAGAATAAATAGGTCATTTGAGTTTTTTTTGTCTTTTTTAGTTATTTTTCTTTAATAAATTGCTTTTTTTTTGTAAATATTTCTAACTTAAGTTTATTTTTGTTTCCTAAAATTTTCAGGAAAATTGCCAAAAAATTGCAAGGGCAAGCCCGTGTACTTTGGGTCACGCCCGTGACCAGGGCGTGATACTTCAATTTCCCGTGGAAATTAACCAAATGAAGAAAACAGCGTGACACGCCCGGCGACACACCCGTGCCAAATGACACGCCGCGTGACGATGCCCGTGTCAATCCTGCTCGACGAAACGACATTCAACGATCGTCAGCCGACCAGACACGCCCAACGTCACGCCCGTGACCGAGCGCGTGACTCCTCTACCTGGACCAACAAGACTGCACCCGTGACTTTTGACGCAACCCGCGCCCAGCTCCACCTCCCCGACACGCCCACAGTCACGCCCGTGGCCGAGTGCGTGACATCCTTGTATACAGCCGCGAAGTCTACTTTGTCGTCAAGTCAATGGTTACCTCATGAAATGTAATGACACGCCCCCCCCCCCCCCCCCCCGACACGCCTGTGTCGGGAGGCGTGTTCTTTGATTTTTTGCCTATAAATTCCAGTGTTCTGTAAGAGCTGTTGTTCCTTCTTTTCAACCATTTTGCTATGTATTATGCTGCCTAGATGGATTCCAAGTTTATGTAAGGGATATTTCTCCCCCCTCTCCTTAGCTTTTATTTTCGTGTCTTTGTAAATCGTTCTTTTACTTAATAAAATGTATTTTTCTTCTCTTTATATGATTTTGGAATGGATCTAAGCAACTCTCACTTTAGCAATCTTATTTTTTTCCTTGTTTTAACTTTTGTTTTTTTCATTTTGTACGTGTCTGTTTGTGTATGAGTATAACTTTATTATTTTATGTTTTTGTTAATTTTCACTTTGATTTGTTTAGATTTATGATTTTATCGCTTTTCAGTCATTCCTATAAATCCGTAAAAACATTTTCAAAGTGGTTTTCATTTTAACTAACTTAGATTTTCTTAGTTTGGTTGTAAAACTTTTCATTCGTTTTACTTTATTTTCACCTTTTTAGCACTTTTACGAAGTTATAAGAATGAATATATAGTCGTTTTAATTTTTTTATCATTTCAATTTTCATTTTAAACCTTTGCCCGTTTAATTTTTTTGTCTTCATTTTATTCATTTCTACCGCATTCTAGCAGTAGAAATGTATTCGTTTTAATTTTTCGAGCACTTGCATTTTGCGTTTATTTGCAAACATTTTTGCTCGTTTAATTTTTATTTCTGCATTTTATGCATCTCTACCGTATTCTAGTGGTAGAAATGCAGTCATTTTAATTTTTCAGCAGCTTAGTTTTTCTTATTTTTTTTGTACATGTGCTTGCGTGTATGAGTTAGTTTTTACCGCTTTATTTCATTCCTGTAGTGTGAGTGCGTGTGTTTTTATTTCTGTAGAGTTCGTGTGTTTTCAATTCAAGTAGAGTGTGTGGAGTATTTTCATTTTTGAAGTGTTGAGTTTTTCATTTATGTAGAGTGCGGATGTTTTACTTTATGTCAAGTGGGTGTGTGTGTGGATTTATTTTCTCCTACACGTTTGCATAGGACCCGAATTATTTTCCCGCCTACTCATTTGAGTAGGACTTGGCTGTGTGAGTTTTCATTTTCAGTAGAGTGAGTGTTTGTGTTTACTTTCAGTAGAGTGCGTGTGTTTACTTTCAGTAGCATGGGTGTGTGGGTGCATTAATTTCCTCCTACTCGTTTGAGTAGGACTCGCTTTAAGTTCAGTCCTACTCATTTGACTAGGACTTGTCTTTTACAGCTTTCATTTCAGTCCTACTCGTTTGTGTAGGACTCGCATTTTCCTGCTTTCTTTTACTGCTTAATTTACTGTTTTCTTTTATCACTTTCAACTACATATTTCTTTTTATCACTTTCACCATAAGCCATCCCCATTCCGAGGAGTGGCTAACTGTTCTTAGCCCTCAGTATCGAAGAGCATTGGGACAAATAAAATAGCTTTAAATAATTAAAGGTCCTTTTTTCTAATTAATTAAATTACTTAAGTTTTGCCTTGGGTTTACAAAGCGTAGAACCATATATCGATGTGTGGGCACTATTTTCGTAGTCCATATGCTAGCTAGCCGAGAGGCCGTGCGTATGGACCGATATCCCCTTGGTAAATATAGTTTCGCACTAACCCTCGAGAGAGGAGGCGCGCAAACTCTACCAGATTAGGTTCCCCACCCAATAGCGGTGTTCTTAGCATAATGCGGGCATTAAGTGGAATCCTTCATCGGACGAGAGCCTGGTCGAATAGTCTTATTGTTCAGGTGAGCGATAGTACTAGAGATAAGTGAGCTCATTTTTATGGAACCTCTCCAGTTAAGTCTCCGCCTTAATTAATTTGAAACTTAGGATCTATTTTTATTAAAATTATATTGTAGTTCAAATTTTATTCGATACGGTTGCGCTAAGCTCTTCATCGGAACCATCATTTTAATGCTTTCATTTTTCTTTTTCTTTTTTTTATATATAATATCCCGACAAGATAAAATTTTGGTAAAATAATAGCCCCCACCAAGGAAGAGTAGAAATAATCAACCTGACCCCGAGAACAATACGACCTTGGTATTCCACACCGGAATATCCTGTAGTACACGTGATAGGTGCACTTGCCTCCATTCGTTAAAACTCGATTTCATCTATTCTATATCCAAATAATAAATCTACGCGCCCCATTTTCTAAATAAAATCAAATCCGCTTTTCTAAATAAACCGCCAGGGGCGCCGTGGGATCTTAATAATTTTTGGAGTTTTAACCCACATCAAGGTTTTTGGCGCCGTTGCTGGGGACTTGATGCAAAATATCAACCAAGTTTTTTTCGCCGTTGCCGGGGACTTGATGCAAAGTATCCACCAAGTTTTTGGCGCCATTACCGGGAAAATTTTGAGCCGTTATTTTGAACTCTGCAGATCTATTAATTTTACTAATTTGTATTTATATAACAAAAATTTAAAAAAAATGGCGAACAAAAAAACAAAAATACTTCTTATTTCCTACAAAAAAAACAAAAAAAGAACCTTACAAAAAAGGGATAATTTATACTTCTTATGTCCTACCAAAAAATACAATAATGAAATAGCGTTGTTTCCAAAAAAAACTATAAAACAAAAAATTGCAAAAAAAATTTTATTATAAAGCCAAAAAATCTAAACACTAAAAAACCAAAAAAATGAAAAAACTATAAAATTATAGCCAAAAAACCCTAACAAAAACTAAAAAACCAAAAACCTAACAAAGAAAACTAAAAAAACCAACTTAAAAAAAGAAAAAATAACCTAAAAACAACAAAAAACTACTTATAAAATATATATTTTGTTATTAAAAATATATATATATCTATAGCAAAAAAAATCACTGCTCCTAAAAATCACGAAAAAATTCTCGTATATATATTTTGTTTTACCTTCTTTTATTTCGTTTCAAAAACCCACAAAAATATTTAACAAAAAAAATAATAAACAATATAAAATAAATAAATTTTTTCTATTATTAAAAATTATATATCTCTTTTTCCCACTTCGGCGTACGTCACCCTCTTGTGCGTGGTATGGGATCGCCTTTCTGTATGCGCTCTCATAAGTTACAACATTAGCTTCCGATTCATCTCTACTTGCCCCACCTACCACGCGCAACCATTTCACCGAGTTTATCTTTTTTTCTTTTTTCTGTTATATTTTTGTTTATTCTTCTAAATAATGCAGGATTTTGTACCTGGACTCCCCGAACTCATCTTAGGGAAGCTTCTGCCCACTTTTTTTTTTTGCATATTTTATTTTGTATATTATCGTTCCACATACTTAGATTGCAACATTGAGGAAAATATTGCAACTAAGTATGTGGGTGTTTCTTTTCCTCGCATATTTCTTTGCAGTAAAATATAAAAAAATTACAAAAAAAATTAACAACTCAAAATTTTTTTGCTTGCTTTTATTATCAAAAAAAAATTTCGTAAATCACAAAAATTTCAAAAACACAAATTTTATAAAACAAAAATCCAAAAAAATTTAACATTGTAAATATTTTTGTAAAAAAACAAATCTTTCTCTTTCCCCCATCTCTTCTTCTTTGTAAAAAACTCTTTCTCTTTCCCCCCTCTTCTCCGTAAATAACACTTCTTTATCATCCCTTTCTTGTAAATAACTTGTTAAAAACTTAAAAAAATGATACAAAATTTTTTTAAAATCCAAAATCCAAAAAAGACATTTACTCAAAAAATTCAAAAAAAAAATGAAGATAATAAATCAAAAAAATACAAAAAATGATAAAAACGCTAAAATCCCAAAAAACTTTTAATTATGTAACGAATAAATCAAATATCTCATCCTTAACCCTTTTCGCTTTCCAAAAATCTACTTCTGAGTTAATTTATAAGCGAATTTTATTAAATTCTTTGCTTACTATCATTTATTAATTGGAGATCGATAGATTTAGATATCTGGGGTTAAGTTTTAAAGATTTTCTTATGCTTTTTTTTATTTAGATTAGTTACCTGTTTTCAGCACCACTTCTAACTCATCTAAATAGTTGCACATTTATTTTGTTGGAAAATAACAATCTTAGATTTCAAATTATGTTTACTCCAAGCTTTGTTTTTGAAATATAGGAACGTTTAATTTATAAAGGTTGCTCTCACAAGTTTTTTATTAAACCTAGTTTTATTTTTTTTAAAAAAAACAAACCTATCACCTTTTTTTCGTGTCTTACTTGAGATGATTTTGCTGCTTAAAAGATGCTACGTCAATGGGAATAAGATTTTATTCTGTAAACATAGGCATCCAATATTTGAAAAGATTATTTGTTGCGGAGTAAGAGAAAAAATTCATTACTCCTATACATATACATCAGATTATTATGAAGTTGTTAAAAAAATATTATATGTTATGGAAAATAAGATTTCGTTTTCCTAACATCCATATTCGAACCAAAAATTTCATTAGATATTTGAGCGAAAAAATATACCTTCGCCTCTAAATCAAAACCTTCTTTATATACCACGACATCCCACTCCGCCATTCTCAAATGATTCTAGATTTAATTTGAAAATCTTTTTAAGAGCATAATTTGTACATTACATTATTTCCTCTATTTCTTATAAGCTATAATTTCATAAATCTTATTTATTTTTGTTAACCTAACAAATATAATGTTTTGCTATCTATTTGCTTATAACGAGAATTTTTTAGCTGAAACTCTTGCTTTATTTAAATTTTTGTCATAATTTAGGATTTAAATCATATACCCCGGATATTTATTTAGATCTTTCTTTCAATTAATTCAAGCGGTAGCTAAACTTAGGATTTCTTTAATTCCTTATAAGTTCATCTCCAACTTTTGCTCTGGAATAGCAAAAGCTTAAGTATGATGGTATTTGATGAGTTGTAAATATACATATTTTTATGTACAATAAATATTTCATTTTAGTTTATTTTTGTCTTTTTTAGTTATTTTTCTTTAATAAATTGCTTCTTTTTTGTAAATATTTCTAACTTAAGTTTATTTTTATTTCCTGAAATTTTCAAGAAAATTGACAAAAAATTGCAAGTACACGCCCGTGTACTTTGGGTCATGCCCGTAAATAGGGCGTGATACTTCAATTTCCCATGGAAATCAACCAAATAAAGAAAATAGTGTGACACGCCTGACGACACACCCGTTCCAAATGACACGCCCCGTGACCGATGCCCGTGTAAATCCTGCTCGATGAAACCGCGTTCAACGATCGTCGACCGAACCGACACGCCCAGCATCATGCCCGTGACCGAGGGTGTGACTCCTCCACATGGCCCAAAAAGACTGCACCCGCGACTTTTGACGCAACCCGCGCCCAGTTCCACCTCCCCGACACGCCCACCATCACGCCCGTGACCGAGCACGTGACAACCTCATATATAACCGCGAAGTCAACTTTGCCGTCAAGTCAATGGTCACCTCATGAATAGTAGTGACATGCCCCCCCCCCCCCCCCCGACATGCCCGTATCGGTGAGTGTGTAATTTGAATTTTTGCCTATAAATTCCAGTGTTCTGTAAGAGCTATTGTTCCTTCTTTTGAACCATTTTGCTAAGGTGTTATGTTGCCTAGAGGGATTCCAAGTTTATGTAAGGGATATTTCTCCCCTCTCCTTAGCTTTTATTTTCGTGACTTTGCAACTCGTTCTCTTACTTAATAAAATGTATTTTCTTCTCTTTATATGATTTTGGAATGGATCTAAGCAACTCGCACTTTAGCAATCTTATTTTTTTCCTTGTTTTAACTTTTGTTTTTCTCTTTTTGTACGTGTGTGTGTATGAGTATAACTTTATAGTTTTATGTTTTTGTTAATTTTCACTTAGATTTGTTTAGATTTGGGATTTTATCGCTTTTCAGTCTTTCCTATAAATCCGTAAAAAACGATTTCAAAGTGGTTTTCATTTTCACTAACTTAGATTTTCTTATTTAGGTTGTAAAACTTTTCATTCTTTTTACTTTATTTTCACCTTTTTAGCACTTTTACGAAGTTATAGGAATGAATATATAGCCGTTTTAATTTTTCGAGCATTTAATTTTCATTTTAAACTTTTGCCCGTTTAATTTTACTGTATTCATTTTATTCATTTCTACCGCATTCTAGCGGTAGAAATGTATTCGTTTTAATTTTTCGAGCACTTGCATTTTACATTTAATTGCAAACATTTTTGCTCGTTTAATTTTTATTTATGCATTTTATGCATTTCTACCGCTTTCTAGCGGTAGAAATGCAGTCATTTTAATTTTTCAGCAACTTAGTTTTTCTTATTTTTTTGTACGTTTGCGTGCTTATATGAGTTAGTTTTTACCGCTTTATTTCATTCCTGTAGAATGTGTGCATGCATTTTTATTTCTGTGGAGTGCGTGCATTTTCAATTCTAGTAGAGTGTGTGGAGTATTTTCATTTCTGTAGTGTTGAGTTTTTCATTTATGTAGAGTGCGTGTGTTTTACTTTTTGTCGAGTGGGTGTGTGTGTGCATTTATTTTCTCCTACTCATTTGAGTAGAACTCGCTTTAATTTCAGTCCTACTCATTTGAGTATGACTTGTGTTTTACTGCTTTTATTTCAGTCCTACTCATTTGAGTAGGACTCGCATTTTCCTGCTTTCTTTCACTTCTTTATTTACTGCTTTCTTTTATCGCTTTCAATTACTGCTTTCTTTTTATCGCTTTCATCGTAAGCCATCCCCATTCCGATGAGTGGCTAACCGTTCATAGCCCTCAGTATCGAAGGGCATTAGGACAGATAAAATTGCTTTAAATAATTAAAGGTCCTATTCTTCTACTTAATTAAATTACTTAAGGTTTGCCTCGGGTTTGCGAAGCGTAGAACCACATATCAATGTGTGGGCTCTATTTCCGTAGTCCATATGCTAGCTAGCCGAGAAGCCGTGCCTATGGACCGATCGCCCCTTGGTAAATGGAGTTCCGCACTAACCCTTGAGAGAGGAGGCACACAAACTCAACCGGAATGGGTTCCCCACCCAATAGCGTGGTTCTTAGCATAATGCGGGCATTAAGAGCAATCCTTCGTCGGACGAGAGCCTGGTCGAATAGTCTTAATGTTCAGGTGAGCGATAGTCCTAGAGATAATTGAGCTCATTTTTGTGGAACCTCCACGACCAAGTCTCCGCCTTAATTAATTTGAAACTTAGGATCTCTTTTTATTAAAAGTATATTTTAGTTAAAATTTTATTTGATACGGTTGCGCTAAGCTCTTCATCTACTCCATCATTTGAATACTTTGATTTTTTTTCTTTTTTATATATAATATCCTAACAATATAAAATTTCGGTAAAATAATAGCACCCTCCAGGGAAGAGTAGAAATAATTAACCCGACCCCGAGAATAATACGACCTCGATATTCCACACCGGAATATCCTGTACTACACGCGATAGGTGCACTTGCCTCCTTTCGTTAAAACTCGATCTCATCTGTTTTATATCCAAATAATAAATCAGTGCGCCCCATTTTTTAAATAAAACCAATTCCTCTTTTCTAAATAAACTGCCCGGGGTGCCGCGTGCTCGTAATAATTTTTGGAGTTTTAACCCGTATCAAGTTTTTTTTTGCACAATTGCTAGGGACTTGATGCAAAATATCAACCAAGTTTTTGGCACCGTTGTCGGGGACTTGATGCAAATTATCGACCAAGCGGCAAGGCAGATGTCGTGACAACAATGCAGAACCTGCAACTGAGAAGAGAAACCGTGTGGACATGAGAAAACACGAGAGGCTAGAAGACCGCATGGTCAAGGTGATAACACACTAGTGGCTAGAAAATGTGTCACGACAAAGATGTGTATCCCACAACAGTTATAGAAGAAAAAAGGCTCATGAAGGAAAAACCTGTAGGGATAAAAAAAGAAGATAGCACGAACAACAACAAAGCCGCACGAACAGAAGAAGCCGTAAAGAAGAGCCACTAGCAAAGAAAGCCGCAAGAACATAAAAGCCAGCAAGGAGAACAGGTCACAAGATTAGTGATAAGCAATGGGAGAAAGGAAGGGCAAGAAGCCGGAAGAAGCCAGAAGAAACTGGAAGAATAGGCTGCGCAGTTAAACAAATAAGCTGATATCTAATTGGAGCAACAGATCATTTCCTCTCATACCATGTGAAAATATACTGAGTAAACTAACAAGTTCTGCGTAAACCAACAAGTACTATGTAAAATGTTAAGAGTTAAATAAATCACAAATTTTATTGCTCCAAAAAGATAATTATTACATAGGTATTCCCCCCTTATTTATAAAAATATGGGGGAGATCAGAAAATACAACAAACGATGTGGGATTATATACAATCTGGGCGGTCTATGCGGTTTGGTACTGTCAAACTGCACACTATACAAGAGAACAACAAACAACCAATTGGGAACTAAGGAAAGCTGCCTGACTATCGGGGAAGACCGCCGGTGCATGCTGCCAGACAATAACTACGGGTTTCCACCAGGCCGCAATTGTGGCTAACCATCATACTGTTGCAGCGGGAAGCCTCCAAACCGCAACTGCGGGTAGATATCAGACCGCAGTTGTGGCTCACCATCAAACCGCTCCTACGAATAATCACCATATCATTATTGTGTTTAATCGCTAGACTGCTACTATGGTTGACACCCAGGTCGCTGCTACAACTTTCCCTCAGACCACTACTATTGCTATCCTCCTGATCACCAACTAAGGGTCACCACCAGACCGTTACACCATACCGCTAGACCGCTGAGAGTAGAAAACCGTTGCATTAAGGCAAAAAATCGCACGGTCTCCTCAATCTAAAACAAAAATAAACATCCAAAAATCAGCGGCGTTACACCACAAGACTGCAGGAAAATATGGGCATATTCGCTTGGATTGTCACGGAGATGTTAGGGATTGATGCTGATGTTGCCTTCCATCACCTCAACCTGGATCCCAAAGTTCACCACGTCCGTCAGAAGTAGAGGAAGAGTGCCTCCATGTTGGTCGAGCCGATTCGAGAGGAGGTAGAGATGTTGATTGAGCGAGGTTTTATTTCAGAGATATAGTATCCTCGCTGTTGCTCTAGTGTTGTAATGGTGAAGAAGTCTGTAGGGGTCTGGAGATTGTGTATTGTCTTTTCTATATTAAATAAAGCTTGCCCGAAAGTTTGTTATCCCTTACCTCAAATTGATGTGCTAGTTGATTCAGACTCAGATTTCCTATGATGAGATTCCTTGATGCTTATTTAGGGTATCACAAGATCTGGATGCATCTGCCGAACTGCCGTGACGTCTCTTTCATCGCTACTGATGGCTGCTACAACTATAACCTGAAACCCCCTGGGCTCAAGAATGCAGACGCGGCCTACCAGAGGATGATGGATCATGTCTTCAAGGAGAAGAAGGGGAGGAATCCCAAACTATTCGTAGAGGACCTCTTCATTAATAGCAGGAGCATCATGGAACACATAAAGGATCTGGTGGAGACCTTCGCTACACTGAGAAAGTACAGGATGCGACTCAACTTGGCTAAGCGCGTCTTCAGAGTAGCAAGATGTAAGTTCTTAGGTCACCTCCTTAATATGAGGTAAGTGGAACCTAACCCTAACAAAGTCAGAGCCATTTTGGAGATGGAATCCCAAAATAATCTGAAGGAAGTTTAGAGGCTGACTAGAAGGCTGGCAGGACTTAGTCGCTCTCTCTCTCTCTAAGGTAGGAGAGAAGTGCTTTATTTTTTTCAAAGCACTCTGAGGTAGTCAGAATTCTAAGTGGATCCAGAGTGTGAGGAGGCTTTTGGAAAGCTCATGCAATAGCTCACTCAAGCTAGTCTACTCAAAGGCCCACAAGGAAGCGAAGACATCCTCCTCAATCTTGGAATCGGAGCGGAAGCAGTCAGCTTGGTGTTGGTTAAAGAGGAAGGAAGGAAGCAGCTCCCCATCTACTACGTGAGTAGAGTGCTGCAATAGGCAGAAGCAAGGTATCCGATCTTGGGGAAGTTTGTTTTTGCCTTAGTAGTTTCGGCTCATAGGCTCCGCCCATATTTTTCAGGCTCACTCCATAAAAGTTGTCTCTCATTATCCGCTACGAAGTATCTTGGATGGAGTGGAGCATTTAGGGAGGCTGGAAAAGTGGGCGGTGGAGGTTAGCAAGTTCAACATTTCCTATACTCCAAGGGTGGCGATCAAGGCTCGGGTAGTGGTGGACCTCCTGACTAACTTCTCGACTGAGGTAGGAGGAGACGAAGACTCTTCCAGCATGTTCTCATGAAAGATGTTTGTCGGCAGAGATTCGGGAAAGAATTTTATGGGAGCATGAGTCATGATGGTAAGCCCCTTGGGAACAAGGATCGAGAAAGAAGTCATGATCATTTTCCCTACCATGAACAACCAGGCGGAGTATAAGGCCATGGAAGCAGGCTTACGTTTCATAAAGGAGTTAGGTATCCTGGATCTCAAAGCCTTCACCGACTCAATCCTTATTAGTCGTCAAGCATGTGCTAAGAGAGGAGAATTCAGAGACAAATTGTCTCGCCAAGCATGGTCCTAGATCTGTGGGACAATGACAGAGTTGTTTCAACCATCTATCGAGGAATGGGAGATGATGCAGATCGAGTAAAGGGCTTCTTAGAAGGACCGTTCGTTACGTTATTAACGACAGGTCGAATTCTTGAATTCTTGAAGTCTTTGCCTATACTAGAGTGGATGTTCAATGATATATCCATGGACTTCGTGCATGCCTTGCTGATGTAGTAGAGGGTAAACGACGCCATCTGGGTGGTCGTAGATTTTTTGATGAAAGTGTCGGACTTCATCACATATAGGAAGGATGATTTAGCTATATGTAGATAACATTATACGACTGTACGGTGTGTCCTGTAGCATTGTGAGTGACCGAGATGGTTTCTTCACGTCCAATGATTCGAGGTTGGTGCATCAACTGTTGGCAAGCAAACTGAAGGTCAGTATGACCTTTCATCCGCAAATGAATAATCTGTCTGAGAGGGTCAGCAGGACTATGGAGGACATGATTCGCAAGTGTGCCCTTGATTTTGGTTAGAGGTGGGAAGAAAACCTGTATATGATTGAGTTTGCTTATAATAACATCTACCATACGAACATTAAATTGGCGCCCCTCAAAGCCCTTTAAAGTAGGAAGTGTCATACTCCGTTATCATTGTTGGAGACGGGCGAGGCAAAGCTATATAAGCAGAAGGAAGTCGATGATGCGAATTCGTTTGTGCGAACAATCTGTGAGCGATTGCTGGTTGCTCAGGATAGACAGGCTAAGTACTATAATGCCAAGCACATGAACGTTGAATTCGCCATGTGCGATTGGATATATTTAAAGATTAAGCCTTTCAAGGATGTCTCAAGGGTTCGACGCTTGAAAAAGCTAAGTCTGAGATATCTTGGACCGTTTGAGATAGTGGAATGTATTGGCGAAATCGCCTATCAGATGAAGTTATCGACGAAATTGAGTGGTTTATACGACGTATTCCACATATCATTATTGCACAAGGCGATGAAGGAGTCTATGCAAATGATTACTGCATATCAAGTACTGGTTGATATTGGGTTGACAACAAAGGTCAAGCCCATTCGAATTGAGGATGTGGAAGGCAAGCGACTTCGTAATAAATAGATCAGGATGGTTAAGGTCCAATGGGATAATTATGGCAAAGATGATCTTTCATGGGAGCGGGAGCAAACCATGATGTCGGAGTTGCTCGAGTTATTCAACTGAACTACACTGTTTAATGTTCATTAAATTCTTTAGTTTCCTGCATGCCCTAATTTCGGGACAAAATTCTTTAAGTGAGGGAGATTTGTAACGCCTCATTTTTCTTAAGGTAGTAAATGGCCTTTGGAGGTTATCGCCTGGTGTTAGCTAGGTACCGGGCAATGATAGCTCCAATATTAGCGTCTATAGCGTTGATATCATTGAGTCAATGGAATGCTGGACTTACCGCATGACAGAAAGTAATTACCGCATGGTGGTAATTGAGGGATTAAAATTGTAGAGCTCTCGAGATCTATCTCCCGACGATAGTGATACTTTAATGGCCTGTTGGAACCCAACTAGTGTTTAGGATTTGGGCTAAGGTTCACTATTAGGGTTGCATAGATTGACCCTTCCTGTATAGTCTAGGGTCATAGGTCTTCATTAGATTATAGGGTAGGTCAACAATTTATATTGATTAGACCAAGCCATCGGAAGACTTAGAGGATTGCAGAAACCAGAACAAGGCAGAAATTTCATGTTGAAGAAGTCGTTCGACGAACTCTGATCTTCTACCAGACTATTAGTTCGACGATTCTCTATCTCAGTTCGACAAACTTCGATCTTTTATCAGACTTTGAGTTCAATGATTCTCTATCTCTATTCAACGATTGTGGAGCACAATATGGAAAGTTGTATTTCAGTTCAAAGATCTCAGGGCTCAGCTCGACGAAAGAGATGTTGAGTTCGACGATCCAGGATGTCAGATCGATGAAAATTGCCATTTCAACATTTCTATCCTTTGTAGTTATTTCAAATTGATTAGGCTTATTTTATTGCTTATATTGCTCCGAGTATTTAATGCTTAGATTCTCAAAATATAGTCGTTCATATGGCAGTATTAATTACGGGTTTTCACAGAGTCATTATACAGCTAATTATTGGGACAGTTAAGGAATTACTTTATTACTCTTCTAGCTGTTGTACAAGTTTCAAATTTCAGTAGTCAATCAAGGCAATCGAATTAAAATTAAAAGACCTATTTACTGCAGATGAGATAGTTAAGTTTTTTAAAAACACAACACACAAGAAATTATTCAAGAGAAAGAGTTATGCACTGTCTTCAGCAAGCATTCTTCTTCCAGCAAGCTTTCAAGAGACAATCAACTTCATCTGTCTACAGCTTTCTAGAGAACTTTTTCAAGAAGACCTATACACCCTGCAAAGCTCTCAGTCTTCCTAAACAGAACTTCATCTCAGGGGGAGCTTTGACACCATCAAGGATCCACAAGTCTTCTCAGTTGTTTTGAGAAAAGAGAAGACAATATATAGTGTTTATTTCTTTCACCACACTATACACAGGGTTCTAACTCCCTTCAAAATTTAAACACTTGGCTGCAAGTCTCCTGATCAAAGGACTTGATTTTGTTTTTTGGCACCTGATCAAAAGCCTGAAGGGTTTCCTGATATATCTGAATCTGGTCTTATGGTGACATGACACCTGAGCAAAAACCTGATCGGTGGCAGGCCACCTGATCAAAAACATGAGTGGATTCCTACTAGGGTGGTAGAAGAGTGGATGTACCCAAGTTTAGGGGAAGCACTATAAAATTCTTCTGTCGTATGTGATGCTCTCTTCTTTTCATTACGTGCTACTTGCTGAATAGTTTAGTTTTATTTCAACACTAACTTTTTACACATATAAGTATTACTATTTTAATTCTGCAATAAAAATCTAATAAGATTTTAAAGTACTCTATTCACCCCCCCTCCCCCCTCTAGAGTTAAATAGATCTTACCCCTCAGGTGGTATCTGTGATACCATCCTTCAATTGGTATACGAGGGTGTGTTTTCTTTGGTTTCACAGATTCACATCTGAACCAAGATCCTTGTTAGATTGTTTTTCTATTCTTTTGTTTTTTTGTTGTTACAGTAATGACAAAAAATAAAGATTATGCTAGCACCAGACCTCTAGTTTGCAAATTGAATAAATTTGAACTATGGAAGACAAGAATCAAGCTTTACATGAATTCTAGTGATGAGGATATTTTCAATTCAGTTTTGATAGGAACCCCTCAACCTATAGTAGAGACTTCATCCACATCAACTTCAAGCACTCATGTAGTTCAACCACCTAAATGGACTAATGCTCAAAAGAAAGCCAAAATAGCTGATGCAAAAGCTATGAATATATTGGACCAAACTATGTCAGATTGCATATTTCAAAATGTGGCTGAATGCACTTCTGCCAAAGAAATCTGGGACTCTCTAAACCAGATGGTGGCAGGCTCAGCATATGAGAGAAAGGACAGAAGATCCCTCCTAATATCTCAATATGAGAACTTCAAGAAGGGGGAATCTGAAACAGTGGCTAAGATGTATAACAGGCTTAATATAATCATCAATGAACTAAAGACCCTGGATAAAGATATCTCCTTAACTGAGATCAATGACAAGATCCTAATGTTCTTCCCCAGTACTTGGGATTCCAGGATCTGGCCAATCAAGGATGCCAGAAGTTTGAATGAGATATCCGCTGAATCTCTCCTTGGAAAACTAAAATCCAATGAGCAGTTAATCAAGACCAGAGAGGCTGCTGAAATGAAGGCCTCAACCTCTTCAAGCAAGGAGAAAAATATTGCTTTCAAAGTAATAGAGGAATCAGAAACCCTTCCTTCCAATGAAGCATTGATGAGTTTGCTGGCCAAAAGGTTCTACAAACTGGCCAAGAAAGACTTCAGGAGATGGTCATCCTAGAGTGATGATAAACCTAAGTACGACAGAACTCCTACCAAGGAGATTATCTGCTTTGGATGTAGAAAGCCTGAGCACATTCTTCCTGAATGCCCAGAAGCTCAGAAAAGAGATAGAATAAAAGAGAAAGAAAACAAAAAGAATTCAAGCAGGCACTCAAGCAAACACTCCTCCAGCAAACATAAAAGAAATGAGAAAGGCTTCATTGCAGAAACTTGGAGTGATACTGATGAAGAGACCTCATCTTCCAACTCCAGTGAAGATGAAGAAGAAGCCAAGGAAAGAGAAGTCTGCCTCTTAGCAATCAATGCCTCATGCAGCAGGCCTGATGCTAAAGACCAAGCAAAAACTCATTCTGAGGAATCAGAAGAAGAATCAGAGACAGAAGAAGATTAGGTAATCTCTTCCTTTGATTTCAATTATATTGATTTTAAAAATGAATTCAAAGCCTTTTGAAATGACCTAAAAAAATCTGAAAAAGAAATCAAAATGCTAAGAGATAGGCAAGCTGAATTTGATAATCTATTTGCTGAAAACATTAAGCTCAAGGATGATTTAGTTTTAGCAAATGAACAAATCATTTCTCTGAAAATAGAATTATGTGAGGCCAGGCAACTTGAGAAATCTCTCAATGGGAGAAGCCTTAAGCTGATGGACATCACAAGTACAGTCAATGCCAGACTAAATAGCAAGCTGGGCTTAGGTGCTTCATCAAGCTTACCTCCCATACATAAGAAAAATATATTATCAACCCCCATAAAATTTGCTTCAGATAAAGGAAAAGAAGTAATATACAATAAGCAACCCACATAAGGCTTACTTAAATCTAAAAATCAAAAGAATAGAAACAAGAAAAATCTAAATAAAAATAATGTTCAACAGATTTCGTCGAACTCAGATCGATGAAATGTGGCTAATTCGTCAAACTCTGATCGACAATATATGAACGCCAACATTAGCCATAAAAATTCATCTTACTGCGATCGACGAATCTTGTATGGTTCTTCAAGTAGAGATCGACAAACTTGGGGCACAGAAAATGAATATATTCATTCTTTGTGCAGAGATCGACGATCTCATCCCATCTCGTCGAACTCCGATCGACGAACTTATAACACTTCGTCAAACCCAGTCAGACATAACAAAAATCATAACTCTAACACTAACTTTAACAAAAATTTTAATCAAACTAGAAAACCTGTTAATCATTTACTAATTGGGAAATTCCACCCAGAAGATACCATCCCTTAGGATATAAATCTCAACCTGAATTTTCTGTTATATCAAATTTTTCATATAAGGAAAATAAAGGGCCCAAGGTAATCTGGGTCAAGAACCACTAATTTTTTCCTTTGCAGGTAAATAGTTGTCCAGCTTTTAATCAACAATGGTATCTGGATTGTGGATGCTCCAAGAATATGACTGGCAGCAAGGATAACCTAAATAATTACAAGTCCAAGCTGGGACCAAAGGTGATCTTTGGTGACTCAAATTGTGGCCAGACTGAATGCTTTGGAGAAGTTAAGATTGGAGCAGTTAATTTCAAAAAGGTTGCATATGTTAGTGGACTGAAACATAACCTCATGTCCATAAGTCAACTATGTGATGAAGGTTATCAGGTATCTTTTAACTCAAGCTCTTGTATTATTTCTACTAAAGAAAACTAAACTGTTTTAATTGGAAATAGACAAGGCAACATATATGTAGTTAATTTTCAATCTACAACATCTGATATTTGTTTATTTAATCTTGTTAGCAATCAGAATGATTTATGACATAAAAGATTAGGTCATGTTACTCTGAAAAACATTGCTAGGTTATCTAAAGACAACCTTGTTAGAGGATTTCCTTCTTGTCCTTACAAGAAGGAAGGCCTCTACAGGGCTTCTCAATTAGGCAAGCAAACTAAATCTAGCTTTAAATCAGTTAATAAGAGTGATTCACCTAGGATCTTGTACTTGCTACACATGGAACTTTTTGACCTTATTGCTGTACAAAGACTAGGAGGGGAAATATTATACTCTAGTTATTGCAGATGACTTCTAAAGATTTACTTGGGTGTTCTTTCTGAGATCTAAGTCAGATACATTCAAGGTTCTTTCAGATTTTCTCAAGACCATACAGATTGAGTACTCTACTCAAGTTGCATTGATCAGAAGTATTCATGGTATTGAGTTTGAGTATCTTCTTATACAAGAGTTCTGTGAGAAGGAAGGTATCAGGCATTGCTTCTCAGCTCCAAGAACTCCTCAACAAAATGGGGTAGCTGAAAGTAAAAAATAGAACCCTAATTGAAGCTGCACGCAAATTACTTGCAGATGCATACATGCCCCTATCCTTTTGGGCAGAGGCTATAAGCACAGCAAACTATGTACTGAATAGAAGCTTAATACATAAACTTTAGAATAAGACTCCCTATGAATTGCTTAAATGGAAGAAACCTAAAATCACCTATTTTAGAATATTTGGTTGCATATGCTATATTCATAACAATGACAAGAAATTTATTAGAAAGTTTGAAGCTAAAGCTGCAGAGGGAATTTTTCTAGGATATTCCCACGTCAACAAAGCTTATAGGGTGTTTAATAAATCTAGTTTAAAAATTGAGGAATCTGTTCATGTAACTTTTGATGAAGCTAACAAGACTTATAAGGAGAAAGAAATTTCTACCAACAACACATTGCAAGTACCTCACTTATGTGAGAGATTGGATGATTTAAGCCTCACACAAGAGGTTCTAATACATCCCTCTCCATAAGTTGAAAAAGAAAGTGAAGAGGAAAGTTTAGAAGTGGTTGAACCCTTTCCAACAGCTAATGAAATTCCACAAGAGGAATTTATTCCCCAAGTTCTTGCCCAACCAGCTACTCCCACTGATTTTGTCACACTTAGAGATCATCCTAGATCTCAAGTGATTCGAAACATTTCAGCTGGTGTGCAAACAAGGCTTCAAATCAACCCTGACTTGATGTTTGCTTGTTTCCTCTCTCAACTTGAGCCCAAATCCATTAAAGATGTTGAGCAAGATCCCCACTGGATCATTGCAATACAATAGGAGCTCAATCAATTTGAGAGATGTAGAGTATGGGATTTGGTTCCTAGACCTAAAGACTACCCAGTCATTGGAACCAAATGGGTGTTCAGAAATAAGTTGGATTCAGAAGGCAACATTATGAGGAATAAGACAAGGCTAGTAGCTCAAGGTTATAGGCAAGAGGAAGGCATTGACTATGATCAGGCATTTGCTCCTGTTGTAAGGCTTGAGGTAATAAGAATCTTCCTTGCATATGATGCATTAAAAAAGTTCAAAGTCTACAAAATGGATGTCAAAAGTGCATTTCTGAATGGAGAACTCAAAGAAGAAGTATATGTGGAGCAACCACTAGGTTTCATCTCTCCATCATATCCCTCTTATGTCTTTAGATTGCATAAAGCTCTCTATGGTTTAAAGCAAGCTCCAAGAGCTTGGTATGAGACCTTAGCTAGCTTCTTGTTAAAGCATAAATTTTTTAGAAGCATCGTAGATAGGACTCTTTTTATTAAGCATAATAAAGATAAAAACTCAATAGTACAAATTTATGTAGATGATATTATCTTTGGCTCAACTGATCCCAAACTATGCAAAAGATTTTCTGACCTTATGCATTCAAAGTTTGAGATGAGTAGCATGGGTGAACTTTCATATTTTGTTGGTCTCCAAGTGATGCAATCATCTAATGGTATCTTCATCTCCCAATCTAAATATGCTAAGGAGCATATTAAAAGATTTGGGATGTGTCATGCCTCAGCAATGAAGACACTCATGGCTGCAAATGATGTGATAGATTTTGATGAGCATTAAAAATTTGTTGATCAGAAGTTGTATAGGGCCATTGTTGGGTCCCTATTATATCTCACAATAAGTGGGCCAAACATCATGTTTGCTATATGTATTTGTACTAGGTTCCAAGTGAACCCTAAAGAATCTCACTATATTTTGCGAAAAATGATTTTGAGATATATAATGGGTTGTCTAAATCAAGGACTTCTATATCCATCAGAGTCAGAATTTGACTTAACTGGATTTACAGATGCTGACTATGCTAGATGTAGAGTGGATAAAAAAGCACAACAGGAACATGTCAGTTCATTAGTGATAGGCTAGTGTCCTGGTTCTATAAAAAGCAAACCTTTGTGTCCACATCAACTACAGAAGTAGAATACATAGCTGCTCATATTTGTTGCTCTCAGGTTTTGTGGATACAAAACCAACTACTGGATTTTGGATACAACTTAAATAATTCAACTATATATTATGATAGCACCAGTGCTATATCCATAACATAAAATCCAGTGCTTCATAGTAGGACCAAACATATAGAAATAAGACATTATTTCATTAGAAATTGTGTAGACAAAGAAAATTAATCTTGTCTTTATTTTCACTGATTTACAAATAGCAGACATCTTTACCAAGCCATTGGATGAGAAGAAATATATGTCTTTCTTAAATCAGTTAGGAATGATCAATGGAGATGAGTTAATTTAATTTTTATCTATGGTTGACGATTTGTTGACAGTTCATCGAACAGAGATCGATGATCTGTGAACTCCTCGTGAAGAGTTCATCGAACGGAGTTCGACGATCACTTCTTAGTGAAATAGGTTTCATCGTACAGAGATCGACGATCCTTGCTTCAGTGAATTTATCGTCGAATGGAGATCGACGATTTATTCGTATTCCTCAGACTGAGATCGACGAACTCATTTTCTATAAAAATACTTCGTCGAACTCAGATCGAAGATCTTATCTTTTTTTCGTTGGACGGAGATCATCTTTTCATCTTCTAAAGACCTTATAATCTAAGTTTTAGACAAAATCCATCCCGCGCTTTCAATTTTCTTTGCACTTGATCTCATGTTTTTCCTTGCAGGAGCTCTCGTGGCGATTTCGGCGGCAAACCACTCCGGGTGAAGTTCGATGCTGGGTTTGATATAGACGTGAACTCCTTCAAGCATACAGACCAAATCTTACAAGATATTTAGAAGTTATTCTATGAGCCGCAACTTCTCAAAGTGATGACTACCAGGATGAAGCTGCCTGTGACAGAGATAAAAGTATTGGTTTTCTTGTCGTCTTCTCCAGACGGACAAATCATAGTTTGCACCATTACTGGATAGGAGGTGATTCTAACTCCTGATATTCTTTCGGAGATATTTGGTTTTATTAATGGAAAAGATGATATAGAACTGGATAGTGATGAGTTTGGTTAAATGCTTACACGGATGGGTCACTCCGAGGGAAACCCTAATAAGTTACTGAAAAAGAACTTGTCTGTTGAGTACAAGTTTCTGGCCGACATAGAAGGTAAGGTGCTGCTTGGGAAGCACACCGCCCATGACTATATTACAAGGTACCAATTCCCTCTGATGAGTGCCCTAGTAAATAAGAAATCACTGAATTTTGGTAACATTCTGTTTGATTTGATTAAGAAGAAAAATAATAAAAGAGAAGTTTGCTTTGGGGGGATTCTGGGCATTTTCCTCTAGGAGAAATGTCCTCAACTGTTGGTCTCTCCAACAGTTTTCATCAATGCTTCCAAGAGACTGACCACAGCTCTCTTTGGAAAATGGGAAAGGACCATCTCAAAGCCCTCCAGGGCCTCCTCTTCCTTAAGGACTTCAGAGGACACAAGGACTATAGTAGTCACTCCTCAACGTACTGAACAGGCACCAAAGAATCTTCCTCCTCCTTCTCTGCCTCATACCTCTCTACCTCAATCTCCTCTACCTCACCACCCTCAGGAGATTCTATTCACCACTTCTATATCTACACAAATGTCTCCCATCTTCAATCTCTTCACAACATCAACACCATCCCCATCACCAATACAATCACCGATACAATCACCAATACATACTTCTCCATAATCTCTACTTGCTCATAACATTCCTATGGATATCACATCTGACATCCCTCCACTCATTACTCCAGTCATCCACTCCACATCCCCCATCATCCCTCCAATTCTACCTTCTCCTCCATCCACTTCCTTAAATGTCTGTAATTCCTATCGCATCACCACTTCTTCTCTCCCATCTCCTAATCTGATCCATCTATCATCATCTTTCTTCTCACTCCAACCATCAAATCTCTCATAGAGGATACAATTGCACCTCTAATTCTTTCCATCAATTATTTATCTACTCAGATTGCTTCTTTCTCTGGCCCTTCTTCACTTAGGGGCCTAGCATCAGGTCTTCCTGATACCAGGCAGGGGGAGATGTTCTGTGAAGAAGTTCCCCCTCCTCGAGCAGCAACAGCAGCAGTAGAAGCAGAAGTTCCCATAGATATTTTTATTTCAGGTACTGAGATACCAGATGCACAAGAAATAGAGCTAGCAGAAATTTTGGTTACAGATTCAGAGACAGATGATTCAGTTTATTCTTAGGATGTTCTTTCTGTTGGAGAAGTTACTCTTTCTCCTTCAGTTGAACTGACTGCTATTCTGGATTCTTTGGATTTGACTCACAATAACATTATTTCATTTGTTTCTAATCAGTTCTGCACAGATATTATCTGTTATACTGCTCCAGTGTGCACAAAAATTTTACAGCTTATTCAGAGCAGCTTTACAACTCCAGAGTCTAAGCATGTTCCAGTTCCAGAGCCTGAGTCTGAAAAGCAATCTGTAGAGGATATTCCAGCTCTAGCTCAAGGAGTATCTCTTTTAGAAGAGAAACTTAAAGCTAGTTTTGCAGTAACAGATCAACCAGTTGTACCATCCCCTCCCCAGGACATTTCTTCTCCAGAGGCCATCTCAGCTCCAACATACAAGATGGATGACAGTCCTTTTCCTGATCTAGATGAGATCATTATGGCATATATAGAAGAAGAAAAATTATTAATTTCTAAAAATGTTGCTGGGACAGTTGCTCCAGTAGTTCCAGAACCTCCAGTACAGCCTTAGGCTGAAATGAAATTTTCAAAAGATCTTCTAAAATATCTTGATGATCTATATGATACCTCTCAAGGATCTTCTCCTGATGATGAGGATTATAAGGATGATTCTTATTCTGACAGTTTTAAGAGCTCTAAATCAATGAAGTGGAAGGCTCCAGGAAAGGCTGCTCCCAAGCCCAATCCAAACAATGATATTCCTTATTATATCTTATATAACATTCCTTTGAATCCAACAACTCTTCATTGGATGAAGTTGTCAAGGAACCAGGCAAAACACAGAAGAAGAGGTCTGGATCTTCTCCAGTGAAGAGATTCAGGAAAGATCCACCTCATCCTCCTCCTCCTGCTGTAGGTGCCTCAGGAAACATTGCTTCCAGGTCAAACTCCTCCCAGCAAGCTAAGCCTTATTCCCCTCACAGTCAAGGAAGTTCTACTAGACATTATTCCAGAGATGGCTACTCTAATGGGAAAGCAAGACAACACCAAGACAGATTTGCTGGAAAACACAGTGAATGCAGACCTCCAAGTTTTTATTATGCTGGAAAGTCTGAAGAGAATTATCCTTCAACAAGTTTTCAGCAACAGTTTGTTATTTTCAGGAAGCCACAATGGACTGATCAGGATGTTTCAACTGATACAAGGAGACCTCCATCTCCAGATTATGAACCCGTGTTAGATCACAACTTCAAAATGGCTACATTCCAAGAATTGGTTGGCTTGTCTCGGATAAACAAAGCTAAAGTAGAAGGATCTGATCCATCATAATTCACCACAATGTCTACCTACAGACAAAAAGAACTTAACAAATTTGAGGTAGATAGACATCTCTTTGATTCTAATGTTTACATGCAGGTACACCCAGAAGCTGTTATTTCAAGAGCTTCTACTGTAACAATTCTGGGAGTTGAAGACCTGAAGATGTCCAAGCGAGAAGCAGAAGATCCTCTTAGGAAGATTGCATTTTCTAAATCTTCTTCTTCTGCTCCTTCAGACAGGCCCTAAAATAATTTTATTCTTTGTGTACATTTTTTTTATCTGCTAAATTGTTTTCCATTCTGTCAGATTTTTACTTTCATGTTGAATGATTCTATTTTCTTTACTTATGCATTGTACATAGTGACCTCACACAAATAGGGGGAGATTATTGGAAACCCACCTGAATTTAGGATATGGGATAAGATTCACTATTAGGGTTACATAGATTGACCCTCCTTGTATAGTCTAGGGTCATTGGTCTTCATTAGATTATAGGGTAGGTCAATAAGTCATATTGATCAGACCAAGCCCTCAGAAGACTTAGAAGATTGCAGAAACCAGAACAAGGCAGAAATTTCATGTTGAAGAAGTCGTTCGATGAACTCTGATCTTCTATCAGACTTTAAGTTCAACGAATCTCTATCTCTGTTTGACGAACTCCGATATTCTATCAAACTTTGAGTTTGATGATTCTCTATCTCTGTTCGACGATCGTGGAGCCCAGTATGGAAAGTTATATTTCAGTTCAAAGCTCTCAGGGCTCAGCTCGATGAAAGAGAGGTCGAGTTCGACAATCCAGGATCTCAGATCGATGAAAATTGCCAGTTCAACATTTATATTCTTTGCAGTTATTTCAAATTGATTAGGCTTATTTAATTGCTTATATTGCTCTAAGTAATTAATGTTTAGATTCTCAGAATATAGCCGTTCAAATGACAGCTTACTGGTTTTCATAGAGTCGTTATACAGATAATTCTTGGGACAGTTAAGGAATTACTTTATTGCTCTTCTAGCCGTTGTCCAAGTTCCAAAATTTCAGCAGTCAATCAAGGCAATCGAATTAAAATTAAAAGACCTATTTGATGCAGATAAGATAGTCAAGTTTTTGAAAATCACAACACACAAGAAATTATTCAAGAGAAAGAGTTTTGCACTGTCTTCATCAAGCGTTCTTCTTCCAGCAAGCTTTCAAGAGACAATCAACTTCATTTGTCTACAGCTTTCTGGAGAACTTTTTCAAGAAGACCTATACACCCTGCAAAGCTCTCAATCTTCCTGAACAGAACTTCATCTCAGGGGGAGCTTTGACACCATCAAGGATCCACAAGTCTTCTCAGATGTTTTGAGAAAAGAGACGACAACATATAGTGTTTATTTCTTTCACCCTACTATACACAGGGTTCTAACTCCCTTCAAAAGTTAAACACTTGTTTGCAAGTCTCCTGATGAAAAGACTTGATTTGATATTTGGGAAACTGATCAAAAGCCTGGAGGGTTTCCTGATCTACGTGAATCAGATCTTGTGGTGACAAGGCACTTGAGCAAAAACCCATTGGCGGAAGGGCACCTGATCAAAAACCTGAGTGGATTCCTACCAGGGTGGTAGAAGAGTGGATGTACACATGTTTCAGGGAACCACTATAAAATTCTTGTGTCGTATGCGATGCTCTCATCTTTTCATTGCATGTTACTTGCTGAATAGTTTAGTTTTATTTCTGCAATAACTATTTACACATATAAGTATTACTATTTCAATTCCGCAATAAAAATCTAATAAGATTTTAAAATACTCTATTAAACCCCCCCCCCTTTAGAGTTAAATAGATCTTACCCCTCAGGTGGTATTTTCATACCATCCTTCATGGTCGGTAGGCGCACAATGCACAATATATTCTTATTTTGTGACTATTAGAGAGCAATTAGCAAATAGTCTATTCACAATGAGTATGACATAATATTAAGTCCCTCACTCTACAAGTACACATTCATATAGTACCAAACTATATTGTGACATCATTTATATTACAATAGTTTTTATCCATAATTATTAATATCGAAAGAGCCAAAACAACAAAACAGTTCTATCCACGTATCTCCAACCACCCCAACGCTTGCTCCAAGCATGACACTATCATCGTCTGGCTTATAATTTCCCAGCTCCTAAAATGTCATAATTATAAACCATTATTCTTGCATCAAGACTAAGTGAGAGATTACCTTTTTAATCTGCTATATACATAGACATTCAAAAGTTTTGTCCTAGCAATTATCAACTTAAGAATAGCAATTGTAGTAGTATAATAAAAGATTACAGATGAGATTCTTTAGGGCATGCTTGGTACATAGCACAGACACATGTAACATACATGATATCTGGTCTACTAGCAGTCAAATACAGAAGGGAGCCAACTATCCCTCTATACAAAGTTTCATCTACAGGTTTCCCTACATCATCTTTTCTTAGAGACATACTTGACCCCATAGGAGTTTTCATGATAGTGAATGATTCCATACCATACTTCTTTATTAACTCTAGGGTGAACTTAGACTGGCATATGGACAGGCCATCTTCAGTCTGTCTTACTTGGAGACCCAATAAGAACTTAAGTTCCCCCATGCTGCTCATTTCAAATTTTCCTTGCATAGGTTTTGCAAACTTTCTGCAAAGATTACTTTCAGTAGACCCAAATATTATGTCATCCATATATATTTGGACTAGGATTATCTTTCCTTTAGATTCCCTAAGGAATAGAGTCATATCAATTTTCCCCCTTGAGAATTTGTTCTCAATGAGGAAACTAGACAGGGTTTCATACCAAGCCCTTGGGGCTTGTTTTAACCCATACAATGCTTTCCTAAGTCTATAAACATAATCAGAATTGAGAGGATCAACAAAACCTGAGGGTTGATCTACATAGACTTCTTCCATTAGATTTCCATTTAGGAAAGCTGACTTTACATCCATTTAAAATACCTTGAACCCTTGATATGTTGCATAAGCAAGGAACATCCTGATAGCTTCCTGTCTTGCTACTGGGGCAAAGGTTTGATCAAAGTCAATACCTTCTTCCTGCCTATATCCTTTTGCAACAAGTCTTGCTTTATTCTTCATAATGATTCCATTATCATCCAATTTGTTCTTAAAGATCCACTTTATTCCAATAATTTTGTGGTCTTTTGGTTTAGGAACTAGCTTCTAGACCTTGCATCTTTTGAACTGATTCAGCTCCTCTTGCACGGCATCAATCCAATGTGGGTCTAGAACTACTTCTTCAAATTTCTTTGGTTCCACTTGTGTAGGAAACTGGAGTAAAGAACTGTACTCAGATTCCTGCTTCTTGTTTGTACTCCTTGTCTTGGATCACCAATTATCTGATTTGCTGGATGATCCTTTAAGTGTCTATTAGCTGGAGGTAGTCTATCTTCAGGTTGAACACCTTCAGCCTCTTCATTAAGCTGCAGCTCTTGGTTTTCTTCAGCATCAGGAGTGTCTTGTACTCCCCCTGGACAGCAGCCACCATTTTCCACTTCCTGATTTCCAGTAGAATCTTCTGTATTGGTAAGCTTGTCCATTCTCTCTTTTATACCTGTAGAACTGCAAGCACTATTTGGCAATTCACAGTTAATCAGTCTTGTTTCATCAAAGACTACATGTATAGACTCTTCTACAACTTGAGTAATCATGTTATAGACTCTATAAGCTTACTATTGTTGCTGTACCCAACAAAGATCCCCTCTTGGGATTTGGCAGCAACCTTAGTTAGATAATACTTGTCATTGTTAAGTATATAACACTTGCAACCAAAGATCCTGAAATAGGATAAATTTGGTTTTCTGCCCTTCACAATCTCATAGGGAGTCTTCTTGTGGCACTTGATGATAGTAGCCCTATTGATCACATGACATGCAGTGTTTACTGCCTCAGCCCAGAAATATTCTGGGAGAGAAGTGTCACTCAATAAAGTTCTACCAGCCTCTATCAATGTTCTATTCTTCCTTTCAGCAATACCATTTTACTGAGGTGTTCTAGGTGAAGAAAATTCTTGAAAAATCCCAAATTCTTCACACAGTTTTGTCATACTTTCAGACTGAAATTTAGTGCCATGGTCACTTCTAATTTTGACCACTGTACTATCCAACGCATTCTGAATTTGTTTAATAAAACTATATAAGATACTTGGGGTTTCAAATTTTTGTCTTAGAAAGAACACCGAGGAATATCTAGAATAGTCATCTACCACCACAAATGTGTAGACTTTCCTACCTAGACTATGAACTGACATAGGACCAAATAGATCCATATACAAGAGGTATAGACACCTCACTGAATCTTTGTTTTCAAGGCTATGAAAGGTGGATTTGGTCTGCTTGCCTTTTTGACAAGCTGAGCATATCCCATCCTTAATGCACTTAACTTGAGGACCATTCCTCACTAACTCTTTGCTAAAGAGTTGGCTAATAGTCTTATAGTTAAGATAAGCCAGCCTCTTGTGTCATTTAACATAATGTGAGACTCTCTCATCAGCTACAAGACAAATAGGAGAAACATTGTTCTCACACTCAAAGTTAAGACAATAAACATTTCTCTTCCTATATCCTGTCAAAATGATCTTTTGATCACTTGACATTTTGATATGACAACCATTCTTGACAAATGAGATATCATATCCTAAATCACTCAGCTGACTTATGCTAATGAGGTTATATTTCAAACCCTTCATATAGGCCACTTGAGTGACAGTAATCTGGTTACTAGAAATGTTACCAAAGCCTTTGATGATTCCTTTTTCTGAACCACCAAAAGTAACTTTAGGGCCATCCATGTTAGGTGTTTAGTCCTTCAGCAACCCCCTTGTTCCAGTCATGTGCCTGGAACATCCACTGTCCAAGTACCATATTGGGGCATGGCCACTTGGACTCACCTGCAATAAAGACTACTTAACCTTAAAACCCAAATGAGTTTTGGGTCCTTGGTTCATGTTAGCCTGAAATCTAACAAATCTGCATGTAGGTCTTCTCACAGGCAGACTGTTATTCTCCTTGACACTAGAATTGTGCCAACAATCTATGGCAAAGTGGCCTACCTTGCCACAACACCAGCACTCAAATTTATTATACCTTTTTTAGGTACAACCCTAGCTGAATTATCTACAGTAGGCCTCTTGTTTTGTGCTGGGGCTTTGCCTTTAGATTTGGACCTAGCAGTCCAGGCAGGTTTTTTAAACCCTAATCCATCCTTACACTTTTGAGGTACAAACTCATCAATCAATGGTAAAACAGATTTAGGTTTAGAAAAGCTAGCCACTATCTCTTTCTCTTTCTGAAGTCTAACCTCCAGATTTCTAATCTGATCATTCTTGAATGTGATTGTGCCCATTTGAATAATAGTTATGTTTTTCAATCTGGCAATCTCATTCAGTTTTTGATCCAGCAATTTTTCTGAATCAGATGCAACCATCTTAAGATCAGCAATTTCCTTAGTTAATGATTTGACCAGATTTTTGCTCTTCTTAAGTGCCTGCAATAAATCTCTATATTCATCTATCAGTTGATGAATATCACCTTTAGACTTAGACCCATCTACATCACTTGATGCAGATGTTGCTGACTCTGACTCAGTACTGCAATCTGAAAGACATTGTACCTTACTAAGACCAGGATGATCCTGGCACTTGTTCTCTTCTGATATAGCCATCAGTCCCTTGCACTGATGGTCTTCTTGTTCATATATAGAGTTTAGAACCTAGAGAAACTCTTCTTCTTCATCTGCAGCAAACAGACCAATGTAAGCCTCAGCTTCAGATTCTGACTCTGAAGATGACTGATCAGACAAGGTCTTCTCATTCTTAGCAACAAAGGATTTATCCTTCTTGCTCTGATGTTGACTCTTCTTCTTATCTACAGTCTCTTTTCTTTTATTTGGACATTTAGCTACTACATGTCCTGGCCTATTACAACAGTAGTAAACAATCTTTGATGTTGTAGACTTGTTTGGCTTTGACTTGCTCCTGTCTTTCCTGGATGACTTCCTCTTTTGATAATAATCATCCTTAGGCTTAGATGTAGAAGGCTTAGACTTCCACTACTTTTTCTTCAGAAATCTCTGAAACTGCCTTGTGAAGGCAGCAAAATCTTCATTAGAGTCACTGCTGTCTTAATTCTGATTGTCTGAATTTTCTGAAGCAGTTTCAGCAACAATCTTAGGAAATGATGGAGACATCCTCCTATTTTTCTTAGTGGCTTCAACCTTGAAGGCCACAAATTTTTCTCTATGCTCACCTTTTGTACTCTTCTCTTCCTCTTTCCTAGCCATTAGTTGCATCTCATAAGATAGCAACTTTCCAAACCAGGTTGTAGGAGAAATTTCTGCAAGTTTGGCCACTTCTCTAATGGCACAAATCTTAGTGTCCCAATCTTTGGTCCGGGATCTCAGGAATTTATCATTCAGCTCATATGTGCTGAAGATTCTTCCATAGGACATCAACTCATTCACTATCCTATAGAACTTTTTGTAACACTCAGTTATGCTGTTAGTCTTCCCTTTTTTGAAACTTTCATATTCCTGGTTTAGCATAGATTTTCTGTCTTGTCTTACTTTTTAAGACCCTTCCATATAGACTACCAAAGTATCCCACATTTCCTTTGAAGTCTTGCAGTGAATCAAATTCTGAAAGATTGCATCATCAATGGCACTCACTATGATATTCTGGGCTCTCTTATCCATAGTGGCGAAGATGATCTCATCCTTGGTCATCTCTAAATAATCTTTGGGTATTCTTTGGTTTGCATCCAGAATTGATATCTTCATTTGAACATAAGGACCTTCCTTGACTGTAATATAGATCCTTGGATCAGAAGCCTTCATAAACAACCTGACTCTTTCTTTCCAGATACCAAATATTTCCTTTCTGCATATGGGTAGTTTCATTGAACCTAGTTCCTTGTGATTTTCACCTGAACCCATTTTCATGATTCTTTCTTGATTCTTAAATCTGCCTTAAGGATCTCACTCTGACTGTTAAGTCATTCTTTGAGGAACCTCCCTCTGATACCACTTGAAAGAATTAGTGCCTAACCACCTAGAGGGGGGGGGGTGAATATGTGTACTTTTTCTTTTACTGGTAAGGCAGATAATTTGTTCTGTAATTTAAGCAGAAAATGCAAATTCTACTACTACACAACACAGCAATCATAGAAATAATTCAACACAGAGTGCACACAGATTTTTATAGTGGTTCCCCAAGGTCTTGGTACATCCACTTTCCCCCTTCTCCTATCTAGTAGTGTACTAGATTCGACCTAACTTCTGCACTTCTCCTCAGATCCTCAGATCTTATAGTAGCTCAGAACCCAAACCAGGTTCCTACAACTCAGAGTGTCCCCACTCCTACAACTCAGGCAAACAACCCTACCTCAGCCTTCACCAAGGCCTAGACATAGAGAACACAGTCTCCTATAACTCAGGCACAAAGCCCTACCTCAGTATTCAACAAGACCTACACTCAGAGATCTACCTCTCTTACACTCAGCCTTTATAAAATAGGCTTACAACTCAGATCTATAATAGATCTTATAGAAATTTGATTAAACAAAGTTTATAACCACCACCCTGAAAGAGAGAGAAGGGATGGACGGCTTCATGAACAGTTCTTGGAAGAACTTGATGGCAGAGATCAAACTCTCTTAGCTTTCTTCAAAGCTTCTTGAATCTGAACTCAGTAGGGTTGAATCTTCTGTGAAGTTGATCTTCAATCAGCTTCTGACTTAAGATTTAGATCTCAATCTGAATCTTTCTTTGCAGCCTGGTTCAACAACTGCACTTCTTATATGGAGGTCTCTCTCTCCAACTTCTTCTAGATCTTCTGTCGAAAATCTTCTATATAATTACTTCTATCTGTATTGCCCAGAATCTGTATTCTTCAATGATTGATCATCACTTTCTGTTGAAGGAGAAAGACTTTATATAGTCTTCCTCCATGGTAACCGGCTGATACGGTTTCTAACAACCTTCAAACATCTCTGACAGTAGTAGTTGAGCGGTTAGAAATGGCAGCTGTCAAGTTATCCAGTCACTTCTTGAAATCATTTTCTGTCTGAAAGTGTCGAGACTGATCTTCATTATGTGACGACACAATTAGACTAAGTGTCGACATAAGTGGACTAAGTGTTGAAACTAGCCTTGGTGGTGTCGACACAACTCCTTTTGTTGTTGTAACAGCTTCTCGACACTGCTTCTTTAGAATGTGTCGACACTGATTCTGTGTGTCGACACAAACCTTCTGTTGAATGTGTCGACACAAGGCTTTGCGGTGTTGACACAAATACTTCTCCTTTAACATAATAGAAACTTGTTGTGTGTCGACACGTCTCCTTTGTGTCGACACAAGTACTTCTTTACTTTAACTTTGTCGAAGCTTGCTGTGTGTCGACACATCTCCTTTGTGTCGACACAGTTGATGTTGACAAATTCTTCTATGTGTCGACACTGCCTTATTGTGTCAGCACAATTGATGTCGAATTTGCTTCTCTGTGTGTCGACTGAGCTTCACTGTGTGTCGACACATTCCTTCTGGTGTCAACACAGTTGATTCTGGTGTCGACTCAGCCTTTCCAAGTGTCGACACATTTAACACCAAGTGTCGACACAACTTTTCTCGAGTGTCGACACAGGCCTTCATATGTGTCGACACTGCTTCTCAGGGTGTCGTCACATGGACTTAGAAATTTTTCTGCATTCCTACAATTACTTAACATGCACATATAAACTCAAAACACATCAAATACACCTTGATGTATATCATTGAGAAGGGTGAGTCTTCTTCAAATCTGGTACACATTTTACAATGTACCTAACAAATCCACTCAGGTTTTTGATCAGGTGCCTGACACCAATGAACTTTTGTTCAGGTGCTCAAAAACCAAAGCCTCAAGTTTTTTGGTAGGAGACTTGTAACCAGGAATAATTTTGAAGGAAATTAAAACCCTGTACAGAGGATGGAAAAAGGGGGTGATGGGGTCTTCTCTTTCTCAATAACAACTGAGAAGACTTGTGGATTGATTTTAGCAGATTGTTCCCCCTGAGATCTTGAATGGATCAGGAAAACTGGAGCACTGCTTCAGGTTGACAGGTCTTCAAAAGCTTGAGTACCTAGACCAGAGATTGCTTAAGGAACTTCTTTGACAGATAAAGTAATTATTGTCCTTCTGAAGTTGTCCTGTAGGGTTGAAAGAAGAAGACTCTTGAGAGTGATTGGATGTTCTTCTTCTTCTTGATGATGTTCTCTGGCCTAGGCTGATTGTAGAAAAGAACTTTTGATTTCTATAAGATTGTTCTTCAGTTGCAATCTGTCTGTGTGTCTGTCTGACTGTGTATATCTGTTTCTCTGTTGTAGTACTGCTTGATCTTTTCTTTTTTTGACTTAATTTGTTAAAACTGACTGAAGGACACATTCAAAATATGAATGTTTGAGCAGTAATTTCCGTCGGCCTGGGAAGGAAGCACAATCAATGATTTCCCTAACTGTCCCATGGAAAAATGGCATGTAATAATCCATGATCAATGCTCATTCTAACGGTAATATTCCGAGAGGATTGAGCATTAATTACTCTGGAATCATCGCCAAGAAAAGGGACGGAAAACTGGAGAAGACCTAATATGGAATCGTCGAATGAAGAATAGGAATCGTCGAGCTGAGTTCATAGTTTGTAGAGCTAAGTTGATGAGTTCGTCGACCATATAAAGCAATTAGTCTTCAAGGGAATCTTGTCAATTCTGCTACAATCTTCGTCGAACTGACAATATTCATTCGTCGAGCTGAGATCCAAAATCGTCGACCGAAGAACGATTGTGGACTTAGAATTTGAGAAGTCTTTGACTGAGAAGGATTCAAATCATAGAGCAAAAATTGTCGAGCAGATTACTGAATTCATCGACCTGAGAAGTTGTCTTCGTCGACCTGAGAAGTTGTGAACTTGAGGTACAAGTTCGTCGAGCTCAGAATCTAGTTCGTCGACCAAAGCCTGATGTTGGACTTAGAAAAATCTGGAGTTATCCTGACTTTAGCTTGTTGAAGTATCTCAGTCTTCGTCGAACAGAGAACAAAGATCGTCGAGCTCAGAACAGAGAAATGTCTCAAGATCGTCGAGCTCAGAATGTCTTTCGTCGAGCTGAGTTCGACGAACGTCGAACTCATTTTACTTAGTCTTGAACTCTTCTAAGTCTTGAGTCTCTGAAGGTCTTGTTGATAGCTGGTCCATCTGAAGTTGACTCTAAAGACTTGGCCTACACTCTAGGACATAAATTTGACCCTGGCTATACATAATGGGTCACATCCTAAGCCAGTGAACCTGGCCCAAATCAACTAGGGATCCAACAATCTCCCCCTATTTGGGTGAGGTCACTAAGAGACTCAAAACATAAACAAACAGATAAACAAAGCAAGAAAAGAAATATATCTGGCAGAGAATTACTAACACATGCAGCAGATATATATACATAGGCTTTGTTTAAACAAATAACATAGTTTGAAAACAAATGCAGAGAGAAACTGAAACAAAATAAATATTACTTCTTTTTTTCTGCATAGACTTGTCTTCTGTTGTCTTCTCTCCTGGCTTTTTTAAGATAATTTCTCTGTTTGGATCTAGAGCCTGTGCCTGAGTCATTGTCATGTCAGCTTCCCCAATGATGTTCAGTGATGTAGCTCTGGGGACAACTACTTCAGGATGGAGATTCATATAATCATCAACATTGAAGAGCTTGTTTCCCTTGTCAAATCTCTTAAGTTCTTCTTCCCTGTACTTAGACATGGCTGAGTATCCTGAAATTTCTTTACCTTCAGCTTTAGCTTTATTGATCAATGATAGGCCAATAAGTTCATTGAATCTAGCCATTTTTACAGTGTTGGCTGTTTCAGGATCTTCAAATGGAATAGGAGGAGAGTATGGCCTTTTAGGACTGTCAGCTTTCTGATCTTCAGAGATTTGTTGTTGTTGCTGCTGATGTTGATTTCCTGAGGATTGTTGCCTCTGCTGGCTGCTTCCAGAGGATCTCCCTGAATGTCTCTGATAGATTTGCATGGGGCAGATCTCTGATAGTTAGAGCCAGTGGTAGTAGCTGCTGGAGGAGGAGAATCTCTCCTACTTCTTTTCCTTTCCTTTTGCTGGTTCTTAGATAACCACATCCATGCAGGAATTCAATTATAAGCTGTAAAATTATGCAGAATGTAATAAGGAGTGTCAGCAGTTGGATTAGGCTTAGGAGCAGGAGGAGGAGTCTTCCTTTTCTTTGACAGCATTTTCTTCTTTTTCTTTGAAGCTTCTTCATCGGAATAATCTTCATCATCACTGTCAGAACCCTGAGGGTTATCATACAAAGCATCCAATGCTTTTAAAGCTTTATCATCAATGAAAGCTTTTGATGTACCAGGAATAGAAGTTGAAGATTCAACAACTGGAGTTTCAAAAGTGGTTGGAGAAGAAAATATATAAGAAGCAGAAGTAATTATGACAGATCTTTCAGCTGCTGCCTTATTTTCCTCTTAAATATCAGCCAAGATTAACTCATCCAAATCTGGCATAGGTGAATCATCCATAACAAAAATTGGTGTTGAGATAGCTTCTAGTGCTGAGACAGCTTCTGGAATAAATGTAGATGTTGGAGCAACAACAGGAATTGCAAAACTATCGCAGAGTTGCTTAGCAACTGCTGGATTTATTGGAGATGTATAGGGCACAATAGCCAACTGTAGCTTAGTACAGGGTAACTGTACATATAGTGTATCAAAATTTCTCAACAAAACAATCAAATTAACTGTGGGATTTAAATGGAAATCACAAACAGTTTTGATCTGCTTTGGTACTGACTCATCTAAGTCAATGTCAGTATCCATAAAATGAATCAATTCAATCAACTCAGAATCAAATTCTGGCAAAATTTCTGCATTTGCATCTGAAACTGCTGTAGAAGGAACTACTGCTGTGTCTGCTACTTTACCTGCTGCTGCTGCTTCTGCATCTGCATCTGTTGCTGCTTCATCACTGAGCATCTCCCCCTGCCTGGGTTCAGGAGAACCTGGAGCCAGGCCCCTGAATGAAGAGGGGGCAGCAGAAAAGGCACAAATTTGGGCAGATAAAGAATTGATAGAAGTCACAAGACGTGTAATGGCCTCTGTGATTAGAGATTTGATGAGGGGAGTGAGCAGGGATATGATTGTAGATACAGTGGAGGATTCCAAGGAAGGAGAGGTAGTTGGTGAAGGTAGAGAAGTAGATGAAGGGAGGGGAACAGATGGAGGTGATAGAGGTGGAATTACATATGTTATGGTGGTGTCTGAGGGTAGGGTGTAAGATGGAATGGAGGATCAATGTGGGGGAATTGGAGACTGTGGAGGAGTAGGAATATGTATGTCATGAGGTGAAGCAGGAGGTGTTGGTTGTTGATTAGCTTGCAGAGGGGAAGATTGGGATGGAATGTTGGTGATGTCCAGTGGTGGAGATGGAGGTGGAGTAGACACAGAAGTATGCTGTGGTGATGGAGAAACATGAATGGGGGAAGTTGGAGGAATTTGAAGAGTGGTTGAGGATGGAAGATGGGTTGCTGGAAGATGTTGAGGAGAAGGGATAGCCTCTTCTGCAGGGTGGGGAGTGGCCTTCACAGCCCTGGTGCTCTCAGAAGTTGGGATGGAAGAGGAGGAAGCCTTGGATGGCTTGGAGATCGTCCTCTCCCATCTGCCAATCAAAGCGCATGTGAGGCGCTTGCTGGCACTGATGAAGATGGTCGGGGAGACCATGAATTCACCAGCTTTTTCTTGAAGGAAAATCGCCAAGATTCTTCCGAAGCAGACCTCTTTCTTACTGTTCTTCTTCTTTATCAAATCAAAGAAAGTTTTACCCCAATCGACATGTCTCTTGTTGACCACGACGCACATAACAAGGAATTGGTGTCATGTGATGTAATCGTGTGTGGAGTGCTTTCCCATCAGCACTTTTCCCACAAGTTCCGCCAAGAACTGGTAGGCGGCAGAGAGTTGTTTCTTTAACAACTTGTTAGGGTTACTCCCTGTAAACCCCATCAGATTCAACATTGCAATAAACTCATCAGAATCTACATCCAGATCATCTTCTCCATTTACCAACCCAAAAATTTCAAAAAGAACGGTGGGAGATAAAGAAACAGCATTACTCCCGATATTTGCTGTAAAGACATTTTCCTCAGAAACAGAAGAAGTGTATACCCATTCTCTAATTTCAGTTGCATGTAGTTTAATCCTTTTGGTCATGAAATCCATGAGACCAAGTTCCTCTAGTAGTTCTAGAATGTAGAGAAATATTGGGTCAGAATTCTGGAATGAATCAAAATCCATGTCAAAACCGGTGTCGAATTTCATGGAAGCCAAGGTGCTCGCTGGAATCTCCGTTGATGACCTGCAAGAAAGACAGAGAAAACGGCGATCAAGAGCAAGAAAACAGAAAGCGCGGGACAGAGGTCGAAGAAAACCGAGATATAAGGTTTCCAGAATATGAACCGGCAATCTCCGTTCCGCGAAAAAGAAACAGTTCTTCGAACTGAGGTCGATGAAATAAAATATAGACAAATAATTTGTCGTTCTCATCCAGAAGAAATGAAAACGGTTCGTCGAACGCTGTTCTACGAAATGGCTTCTGAAGCAAAGTTCGTCGATCTCCGGTCGACGAAAATTGTTTCCACACACAGAGAATTCGTCGATCTCCGTTCGACGAGCATCTCTTAAACTTTCCCTAATTCGTCGAACTCCGTTCGATGAACTCTGGATAACTCGTCGAATGCAGACAGAAATTAATTTAACTCTTCTCCATTGATCATTCCCAGTTGATTTATACAGAACAGATGATTTTTCTCATCCAAGGGTTTAGTGAAAATGTCTGCTCTCTATAAATCAGTAGGAATATGGATTAGGTTAATTTTCATTTTGTCTACATTGTCTCTAATGAAATGATATCTTATATCAATATGTTTAGTCCTACTATGGTGAACTGGATTCTGTGCTATAGCAATAACACTAGTATTATCACAAAATAATGTTGAATTATTTAAGTTGACACCATAGTATAAGAGTTGGTTTTGTATACATAACATTTGTGAAAAGCAGCTGCCAGCAGCCATGTATTCTGCTTCTGCAGTTGATGTAGACACAGATGTTTGCTTTTTACAAAACCAGGAGACAAGTCTCATAACCAGGAACTGGCAAGGTCCAGAGGTACTCTTCCTGTCCACTCTACATCCAGCATAGTCAGCATCTGAGTATCCAGTTAACTCAAACTCTGACTTTACAGGATACTAGAGTCCTAGATTAGGACAACTCTTTATATATCTCAAAATTCTTTTTAAGAAAATAAGGTGAGATTCTTTAGGGTTCACTTGGAACCTAGCACAAAGGCATGTGGCAAACATAATATCAGGCCTGCTAGCTGTTAGGTATAATAGGGATCCAATAATTGCCCTATAATGTTTCTGATCCATAAGTTTCCCTACTGCATCAGAATCCACAACAACATTGGTAGCTATAGGTGTTTTCATTCCTGAAGCATCACCCATCCCAAACTTCTTAATAAGCTCTTTAGTATACTTAGCTTGGGAGAGGAAGATACCATCAGCGAGCTGCTTCACTTGGAGACCAAGGAAGTAGGAATGCTCACTCATACTACTCATCTCAAATTTGGAATGCATGAGGTCAGCAAACCTCTTGCATAATTTAGGATCAGTAGACCCAAAGATGATGTCATCCACATATATTTGTACTAACAATATTTGGTCCTTATGACTTCTAGTGAAAAGAGTTTTATCTATGGTTCCTCATGTAAATTTATGTTCTAAAAGAAAGCTTGCTAAGGTCTCATACCAAGCTTTTGGAGATTGCTTTAAATAATAGAGAGCTTTATGCAGTTTAAATACAAAAAAGGGTTGAGTTAGAGAGATAAAACCTGGAGGTTGTTAAACATAAACCTCTTCTTGAAGCACTCCATTTAAGAATGCACTCTAGACATCCATTTGGAACACTTTGAATCTCCTGTGAGCTGCATAGGCAAGGAATATTCGTATGGCCTCTAACCTTACAATAGGGGCAAAGGTTTTGTCATAGTCAATTCCTTCCTCTTACCTGTAGCCTTGAGCAATAAGCCTAGCCTTATTTCTCACAATGTTCCCTTGAGCATCTAGCTTATTTCTGTAGACCCATATTGTTCCAATAATTGGGTAGTTATGAGGTCTTGGAACTAAATCCCAAACTCTACTTCTCTCAAACTGATTTAGTTCCTCTTGCATTGCAATGATCCAGTGGGGATCTTGCTCAGCTTCATGGATGGAGAGAGGTTTAATCTGAGAGAGCAAACAGGCATGCATCAAGTCTTGATTGACTTGATGCCTTGTCTGTACACCTGCTGAAATGTATCCAATCACTTGAGATCTGGGGTGATCTCTAAGTGTGACAAAATCAGTTGGTGGAGTTTGTTCAACAATAACTTCTGTAATTAATTCCTCTTGAGGAATGTTATTAGCTGTTGAGGGATGTTCAGCCACTTCCACTTGAATCTCTTCTTCACTGTCTTCAGCAACCTATGGAGAGCGATGGGTTGATACCTCTTGGGTTAGGTTTAGTCCATCCATAGACTCTCACAGTTGTGGAACCTGCAAAGAGCTATTGGTACAAATCTCTTTCTCCTTATAAGACATGTTAGCTTCATCAAAAGATACATGGACTGACTCTTCAATTTTAAGAGTGGATTTATTAAAAACCCTATAGGCCTTGCTTACTTGGGAGTATCCTAGAAAAATCCCTTCTTCAGCCTTAGCCTCAAACTTTCTAATATATATTTTGTTGTTAGTGTGAATATAGCATATACAACCAAAAACTTTTAAATATGTGATTTTACGTTTCTTCCCTTTAAGTAATTCATAGGTGGTCTTATTTTTCAGCTTATGTATAAGGCTTCTATTCAGGACATAGTTAGCAGTGTTTACAGCTTCTGCCCAAAAGGATAGAGGCATGTAAGCATCTGCCAATAATGACCTGCAGATTCAATGAGTGTCCTATTTTTCCTTTCAGCTACCCCCATTTTGTTGGGGAGTTCTAGGAGCTGAGAAGCACTACCTGATACCTTCCTTCTCACAGAACTCATGCATAAGAAGAGACTCAAACTCTGTGCCATGATCACTTCTGATCAATGCAACATAAGTAGAGAACTCAATCTGTATGGTCCTGAGAAAATCTGTAAGAACCTTGAATGTATCTGACTTAGCTCTTAGAAAGGCCAATCAACTGAATCTAGAGAAGTCATCAACAATCACGAAAGTGTAAGACTTCTCTCCCAGGATTTGTACAACAATGGGTACAAATAGATCCACATGAAGCAAATACAAAATCCTAGGTGAATCACTTTTATTAATGGATTTGAAACTAGTTTTACTTTGCTTGCCTAATTGACAAGCCCTGCGTAGGTTTTCCTTCTTGTAGGGGCCAGAAGGTAAACCTCTAACAAGGTTGTCTTTAGATAACCTAGCTATATTCTTAAGGTTTACATGACCTAATATTTTATGCCACAACTCATTTTGGTTACTAGTGATATTGAGTAAACAAACATCAGTTTTGGCAGAAATAAAATCTACTAGATATATGTCGCCTTGTCTAATTCCAATTGAAACAGTTTTGTTTTCATTATCAATAATAGAACAAGAGGTAGAGTTAAAATGTACCTGATAACCTTCATCACATAATTGGCTTATGGATATTAGGTTATGTTTGAGTCCTCTTACATATGTTACTTTCTTGAAGGTAACAGTTTCAATCTTTACTGCTCCATATCCTTCAGACTGGCCACTATTTCAATCACCAAAGATCACCTTTGGTCCTAGTTTGAGCTTGTAATGGATAGATTGGCCTTGCTGCCTATCATATGCTTGGAGCAACCACTGTCCAAGTACCAGGTCTGACTCACCCTTGTATAGCTCTTCACTTGTACCTGTAATGAAAAACAAAACTCATTTGTTCTTGATCCAGGTTACCTTGGGTCCTTTATTTGGTTGAAATGAAAAGCTGAATATAACTGACAAAGTAGGTTGAGATATATAACCTAAGGGGTGATATCTCCTAGGTGGAATAACCCAATCAGCTACTGTATTGAATGGTTTATTAGTTGGCTTAGAATTTCTGTAAGAGAAAAGATTTGTGTTTGGTCTTTCTGGGTTCGACGAATTTTTGTAAGTTCGTCGACCAGAGTTCGACGAACAGGGATGAGATCGTCGATCTCTGCTCAGAGAATGACAATAGTCATTTTTTGCGCCCCAAGTTCGTCAACCTCTGCTCGACGAACCATACCAAGTTCGTCGATCGTAGTTAGACGAATTGTTATACCTGAAGTTTGCGTTCAGCGTTCGTCGATCTGGGTTCGACGAACTTGCCACATTTCGTCGATCTGAGTTCGACGAATGCTGTTGAGCTTTGTTTTTATTAACTGTTTTCTGATTCTTATTCCTCTTGTCTATGGGTTTTGGGTTGTTTTTAGATATTGGTTTGTTTATTATCTTTTCTTTTCCCTTGGCAGAAACAAATTTAATGGGGGTTGTAAGAATATTTTTCTTAATTATGGGGGGCAAACTTGATGAAGCACCCAAGCCCAGCTTGTCATTTAATCTGGCATTTACTGTGCTTGTTATGTCCATCAGCTTGAGACTTCTTCCATTAATAGATTTCTCAAGTTGTTTAGCCTCACATAAATCAGATTTTAATTTAATTATCTGTTCATTTGCTAGAGTTAGTTGACCTTTTAGTTTAATATTTTCTGAGTTAACAGATTCAAGATTTCCTAGTCTTTCTCTAAGGGTTTTTATTTCTTTCTCTGAATTAATTAAATCTAAACACATAGTTTTGAATTCAATTTTAAATAAATCAGAATTAAAATCAAAGCTTGAAAGAACCTGATCTGCCTCTGAGTCTGAGGCTGCTTCATCTTCAGATTCTCCTTCTGATCCTGAACAGCTCCTGGAGGCATCAATTGCCATAAGGCAAACCTCCTTGGATCTTGCTTCTTCCTCTTCTTCACTTGAGCTGGAAGAGGATGATTCTTCTTCAGTATCACTCCATGTCTCAGCAACAAAGCCCTTGTCTTTCTTTTTGTACTTGCTGGAGGAGGGTCTGCTGCTGTGTTTTCTCATTTAGTCCTTTTATCTACTTTTCTCCTTCTTCTGCTTTTCTGGACATTCTGAGATGTAATGTCCAGGCTTTCTACATCCAAAACACACAACCTCCTTCGTTGGTGTCTTGTCAAATCTGGGCTTATCATCCTGTCTGGATGATTTTCTTCTGAAATCCTTCCTAGCCATCTTATAGAATCTTTTTGCAAAGAGTCTCATGAGTTCTTCATTGGATGTTGAGGTCTCACTTTCCTCTGATGCCTTGAAGTCTATAATGTGCTCCTTTCTCACTAGAGTTATTGCTTTCTATTCAGCTGCTTCTCTTGATTTGATCAACTCCTCATAAGACTTTAATTTGCCTAGTAGAGATTCAGTTGATATCTCATTCAGGCTTCTGGCTTCTTTGATAGGCCGTATTCTTGAGTCCCAAGAGCTAGGAAAGCACATCAAAATTTTGTCATTCACCTCGGTAAGGGTGATGTCTTTATCCAAGGTTTTAAGCTCATTGATGATTGAGCTCAACCTGTTGTACATTTCAGCCACTAATTCAGCCTCATCCTTCTTGAAATTCTCATACAGGGATATGAGATTTGATCTCCTGTCTTTCCTTTCATCAGCTGAGCCAGCTACCATTTGGTTGAGAGAATCCCAAATGGCCTTGGCTGAGGTGCACTGAGCCACCTTCTGAAATACGTCATCTGACATAGTCTGAGCCAAGATGTTCATTGCCTTTGTATCTGCAATTTTGGCTTTCTTATAAGCATCATTATTCTCTGGAGGAGGTACTGCAGTCATGTTGGTAGAGGTGCTTGTAGAAGCTACAGGTGCTGGAGGTACTCCTATCAAGATGGAAGCAAAAATATCCTCATCAATAGAATTCAAATATAATTTGATTCCTGCCTTCCAAATGGCAAATCTGTTAAGATTGCATACTGGAGGTCTGATGTTTGCATAATCTTTGTTTTGAGCCATTTCTGTGAAGAAATAAATCTAATAACAAAAACACAACAATCAGATCTAACAAGAGTGATCTTTATGGTTCAGGTGTTAGTCTGTGCAAACAATTAATTTCTTAAGGTGTGGTATTTTAACCAACCTGGCTCTGATACCAATTGAAAGTGCAGGTTAGATCTAAAATACTCTAGAAGGGGGGGGGGGTGAATAGAGTATTGTGCTCACTAAAATGTTTTTTATAACTTTTGCTGTAATCCTAAGTGAACAAATTTGCAAATAAGGAAATTAGCACAGCAACCTAAACAATCACAGAACAACACAGCCAAAACAAAAGAAAAAGGGCAACCAGACGACACAAGAAATTTTATAGTGGTTCCCCAACCTGGGTACATCCACTCTTCTACCACCCTGGTAGGAATCCACTCAGGTTTTTGATCAGGTACCTGACACCAATGAGCTTTTATTTAGGTGCTCAAAAACCAAAACCTCAAGTCTTTTGGTAGAAGACTTGTAACCAGGAATAATTTTGAAGGGAATTAAAACCCTGTACAGAGGATGGAAAAAGGGGGGTGATGGTGTCTTCTCTTTCTCAATAACAACTGAGAAGACTTGTGGATTGATTTTAGCAGATTGCTCCCCCTGAGATCTTGAATGGATCAGGAAAACTGGAGCACTGCTTCAGGGTGACAGGTCTTCAAAAGCTTGAGTGCCTGGACTAGAGATTGCTTCAGGAACTTCTTTGACAGATAAAGTAATTGTTGTCCTTCTGAAGTTGTCCTGTAGGTTTGAAAGAAGAAGACTCTTGATAGTGATTGGATGTTCTTCTTCTTATTGATGATGTTCTCTGGCCTGGGCTGATTGCAGAAAAGAACTTTTGATTTCTGTTAGATTGTTCTTCAGTTGCAATCTGTCTGTGCGTCTGTATGACTGTGTGTATCTGTTTCTCTATTGTAGTACTGCTTGATCTTTTCTTTTTTTTGACTTGATTTGTTAAAACTGACTGAAGGACACAATCAAAATTTGAATGTTTAAGCAGTAATTGCAGTTGTCCTGGGAAGGAAGCGAAAATCAATAATTTGTCTAACTATCCCATGGAAAAACGGCATATAATAATCCATGATCAATGGTCGTTCTAACGGTAACATTCCGAGAGGATTGAGCATTAATTACTCAGGAATTATCGCCAAGAAAAGGGATGGAAAACTGGAGAAGACCTAATCTGGAATCGTCGAACGAAGAACAGGAATCGTCGAGCTGAGTTAACAGTTCGTCGAGCTGAGTTGATGAGTTCGTCGACCAGATAAAGCAATTAGTCTTCAAGGGAATCTTGTCAATTCTGCTACAATCTTCGTCGAACTGACAATCTTCATTCGTTGAGCTGCGATCCAAAATCGTCGACCGAAGAATGATTGTGGGCTTAGAATCTGAGAAGTCTTTGAATGAGAAGGATTCAAATTGTAGAGCAAAAATCGTCGAGCAGAGTACTGAATTCGTCGACCTGAGAAGTTGTATTCGTCGACCTGAGAAGTTGTGAACTTGAGGTCCAAGTTCGTCGAGCTCAGAATCTAGTTCATCGACCAAAGCCTGAAGTTGGACTTAGAAAAATCTGGAGTTATCCTGACTTTAGCTTGTTGAAGTATCTCAGTCTTCGTCGAACAGAGAACAAAGATTGTAGAGCTCAGCATAGAGAGATGTCTCAAGATCGTCGAGCTGAGTTCGACGAACGTCGAAATTATTTTACTTAGTCTTGAACTCTTCTAAGTCTTGAGTCTCTGAAGGTCTTGTTGATAGCTGGTCCATCTGTAGTTGACTCTAAGGACTTGGCCTAAACTCTAGGACGCAAATTTGACCCTGGCTATACATGATGGGTCACATCCTAAGCTAGTGAAACTAGCCCAAATCAACTAGGTATCCAACATCTCGTGTCGACAAAGAAGACCTAATCAGTCATGATATGTCGACTTAAGTCGACAGAAGGTTTATGCTTCTCGACATAGACCTTAAGGTCTTGACACTAAATTTAATGTCTCGACACATATCCGCTAATCAGTGTCGAGACATAATCTCGTGTCTCGACACTCCTTTTCTAAGAGTGTTGACACACATTGTGGTGTCTCGACATACCTGTACTAATAATGTCGACACACACACTCTAGTTTCTCGACATAATTCTTTGATTTTGATAAATTTTGTGTTCTGAATAATATTTCTTGACTAATTAAAGTTTTCTTGTTTTTTTTAAATATTTGCATACCTAATTAGTTGTCTTTTTAAGAATTGTACAAACTTTTGTTACAATTAATTGGAAGTAATTTTCAATATTCAACATGCCTAGTTCAAATTTAAAATGATTGAACTTACTTTCATCTAGAGGTTTGTGAAGATGTCAGCAACTTGTCTTTCTGCTGGACTATATTGTAGGCTTATATTTTCTTTTTCAACATTCTTTCTGAGAAAGTGATATCTAATTTCTAAATGTTTAGTTCTACTGTGACAAACATAATTTTTAGAAATAGAAATTGCAATAGTAGAATCACAAAACATAATAGATTTACTTAGATGTATACTGTAGTATAGTAGTTGATGTTGAATCCACAATAACTGTGCACATCAACTCCCAACAGATATGTACTCTCATTCAGCTGTAGAGATAGCAACACTTGTTTGGTTATTACTACTCCAACTGATAAGACTTTTCCCAAGAAACTGGCAAGTACTAGAAGTACTTTTTTTGTCTTCTTTAAACCCTGCAAAATCTACATCTGCGTACCCAGTAAGTTCAAAATCACTATACATAGGATACCAAATCCCAAGATTGGGTGTGCCCTTAAGATATCTCAGTATTCTCTTAACAACATTATAATGAGACTCTTTGTGACATGCTTGGTACCTAGCACAGACACATATTGAGAAGGTAATATCTGGTCTATTAGCAGTTAAATACAGGAGTGATCCATAATATCTTATCTCTATATAAGGTTTCATCAACTGGTTTTCCAGATTCATCCTTGTGTAGTGATACTGTAGACCCCATTGGAGTTCTCATGGTAGAATAATTTTCCATACCATATCTCATAATCAACTCCTTAGTGAACATAGATTGATAGATGGATATTCCATCTTCAGATTGTCTAACTTGGAATCCAAAGAAGAACTTTAGCTCACCCATACTGCTCATTTCAAACTTTCCTTGCATAAGCCTTACAAATTTTCAATACAACATCTTATAAGTAGACCCCAAGATTATGTCATCTATATAAATCTGGACTAAGATGCTTGATCCTTTGATGTTTATAAGGAATAGTGTCTTGTCTATCTTTCCTTTAGAAAACTTATTACCTATAAGAAAGGTAGACGGGGTCTCATACTAGGCTCTAGGTGCTTGTTTTAACCCATACAAAGGCATGTACAATCTGAAAATATAGTTTTTGTGTTTAGGGTCAACAAAACCTGGTGGCTGCTCTAAATAGACTTCCTCCTTTTGTATACCATTTAGGAATGCTGACTTTATATCCATCTGGTAGACCTTGTATCCTTTGAATGCTTCATGGGCTAAAAACAATCTTATGGTTTCTAGCCTAGCTATAGGTGCAATGGTTTGGTCATAATCTAACCCTTCCTCTTGTCTATATCCTTTAGCTACTAATCACGCTTTGTTCTTAACTATAACCCCATATTCATCTAATATATTTTTATAAATCCACTTAGTGCCTATGTTATTGTGATCAATAGGTCTAGGAACTAGACACCAGACTTTGCATCTATCAAATTGATTTAGCTCTTCTTACATTGATATAATCCAGTTGGAATCTAAATTGGCTTCTTCAAACCATTTAGGTTCTACCTGAGAGAGAAAACTAGAGTATTGAACCTCATTGTGATATCTACTTCTAGTAGTCACTCCTAATCTTGCATCACCTATTATTTAATCTATAAGATGATCTCTAATGTGTCTAACTACAACTGGAAGTTTTCTATCATCACCTAATACTGCAAGAGTATTAAGGTGATTCTCTTCCTCCCCCTAAGCAGTTGGAGTATCATCTATAGGAATTTCTATATTGTCTCTAATATCTAACTCCACGTTAGGTGAGTCAATTATTTTTAGGTTTTCCATTCTATAGTTTACAACACCTAGACTAGAGCTGTTAGAGATCTTATTACATAAAATAGATGATTCATCAAACACTACATTAATAGATTCTTCTACAACCTGATGCTTCAAGTTGTAGATCCTGTATGCTTTGCCATGAAGACTATACCCTACAAAGATTCCTTCATAGAATTTCTCTGAGAACTTGGTTGGATAAATTTTCCCATTGTCTGAAATATAGCACTTACGACCAAAAATTTTAAAGTAGGACATATTTGGTTTTCTGCCTTTCATTAGTTCATAGGGAGTTTTGTTGAGATACTTGTTGATCAATGCTATATTTTGAACATATCATGTTGTGTTTACATCCTCAACCTAGAAATATTCTGGGAGAGATGAATCACTCAGCATTGTTCTGGCTACCTCAATAAGAGTTCTATTTTTCTTCTCAGCAACTCAATTTTACTGTGGTGTTCTTGGAGAGGAGAACACCTGAAAGATTCCTAATTCCTTACAGAAATTTGTCATCCTTTCAGATTGAAATTTTGTACCATGGTCAGTTCTAAGATTCACCACAGAACATCCCATCTCATTCTGAATTAATTTGACAAGGTTAGTAAGGATGTCTAGTGTTTCAGACTTTCTCCTTAAGAAGAACACCCAAGCAAACCTGGAGTGATCATCCACAATCACATAGGTATAAGACTTCCTACCCAAACTAATAACTTGCATAGGACCAAATAGATCCATATGAAGTAAGTACAGACACCTCGTAGTGTATTTGGATTGAATGCTCTTAAAAGAGACTTTTGTTTGTTTGCATTTTTGACATATAGGACATAAGACTTATTTGGAGCAATTTAGTTGTGGACTATTTCTAACTAAAAGAATAGAGAATAGTTTACTCATAGCTTTGTAGTTTAAGTGAGCCAGCCTCTTATGCCACTGTACACAAAAAGTATCTTTCTTACTAGCTACAAGACATATAGGTGATTGTTCATTAATACTAAGGAAATTTAGAAAACAAATGTTCCCACTCCTAGTGCCTGACAAGATGATCTCTTGATCACTTAAATTATTTATCAAACACTTGTCATTGTGGAAATTAATTTCATATCCTATATCATAAAGCTGACTAATGCTAATTAGATTGTGGTTCAGTCCTTCCATATAAGCCACTTTAGTGATGGTAACTAGGCCATTAGAAATGTTACCATATCTCTTGGTGAGTCCTTTCTCTGGCCCTCCAAAAATGACTTTTGGTCCATTCTTAACTAGAGTGTAATCTCTTAGTAAACTCCTTGATCCAATCATATGCCTGGAACACCCACTATCCAAGTACCATACTGGCCTATTAGTGGTACTTGGCTCCACCTACAAACAAAAATTTAGTTCACCTTAGGCACCCAACAAGTTTTGGGTCCTTAGTTCTTGTTAGGCTTTGTTGTGTGAAACACAACAGTCTTTCTAAATAAAGCTAGTTGAAACTTATATGAAGGAGCTGTTGGATTATACCAACAATCTAGGGCAAAATGCTCAACCTTCCCACAACACCAACACTCAAATCTTTTGTATCTTTTCTTTGGTTGCATATTTGAAGTTGTTCTTTTGTGCAACACAAAATTATCATCCAATTTCCAAGGTAGAGGTGCAAAATTCACACCCTTACCTTTCAGATTTAGGTGAGATACACTGGGATTAGCTCCAAGAATTCATTGGCTTCTTGGATTGATGACCTTTTATGGTCGTTCTTGGCGTATATTGCCTTCTGATATCTGATTCTTCCAGCAAGGCTCTTTATTGACTTTACTGGTAGAGAACACAGACATCATGTGTCCAGGAACACATGATCTCAAGCTTCTGTTAGAATGCAGATACTTGACTGGTTGCCTATCTGGACCACTTGGAGTTTTACACTTGGGTACAACCTTCTTTTTAAACTTTTTATTCTTACCTTTGGGTACACCACTTCTAAATGGTGCAGAAAAGGTATCTATAGTAGGTATCACTGACTTAGGTTTTGAGAATTGAGTCAGGAGCTATATTTCTTGAGCAAGCTTTGCTTCCAGGTCTTGACAGTCTTGACCTGTTCTAATATCACCTCTACCTGGCTATCTATCTTGTTAGTTAATTATATAAGTTTCAGTTTTTGTACGCCCAACTTTGTGTTCGCACTCATCAACTGAGAAGATACACCTCTCAAGGATTCTAATTCTCTGGCCTGATCCTTAGCAAGCTGTCTGCTTGTAATCAAGGCATTTAGTAACTTTCCATATCTGTTAATAAGGAGCTAAAATCTGCTTCTATGTCTGAATCAGGTTCTTTTCAATTAGAAGAGTGTGAACATGATTCATTTTCTGATGCAGAAAAAGAATCTGAGGCAAAACTATTAGAGATTGATTTTACCTTAGTAGGATCTGAACAATCCTGATCTTCTCATGTTTGATTTTCCTCAATAGCCATCAGGCTTATGAGAGCCTCCTCCTATTCTAATCCAGATGAACCAGACTCACTGTCAGATAGTGTCAACTGTCTTTTTGCAAAGAAACTTTTGACAGCCTTCTTGTGTTGTCCATCCTTCAAGTTCTCTGACTTTTTCTCCTTTCTTTTTGCTGGGCAATCAGCTATGACATGCCCTTTTCTATTGCAACAATAACACACTATATTAGTTTTAATGTATTTTTTCTGAGTAGATCCATACCTGTCCCCAGAATTCTTCTTCCTGGGTTTCTCTGGATGATTGATCTTTTTGTGAGAAGAGTTTCTAGATTAACCCTTCCACCTGCCTTGTTTTCTTATCCTTAACATCTTCTTGAACTATTTAAAGAAGAGAAATAGTTCTTCCTCAGTTAGTTCCCCTTGTGTTAAGGATGATTCTGAAAACTCAGAAGCAGTTTTCAGTTTTTCTAAGATAGTTGTCTTCTCTCTGACTTGTCTTCTGTTGTCTTCTTTCCTGGCTTTTTGAAGATAATTTCTCTGTTTGGATCTAGAGCCTGTGCCTGAGTCATTGTCATGTCAGCTGCCCCAATGATCTCTAGTGATGTAGCTCTGGGGATAACTGCTTCAGGATGGAGCTTCATATAATCATCAACATTGAAGAACTTGTTTCCCTTGTCAAATCTCTTAAGTTCTTCTTTCCTGTACTTAGACATGGTTGAGTATCCTGAAATGTCTTTAGCTTCAGCTTTAGCTTTGTTGATCAATGATAGGCCAATAAGTTCCTGGAATCTAGCCATTTTTGCAGTGTTGGCTGTTTCAGGATCTTCAAATAGAATAGGAGGAGAGTATGGCCTTTTAGGACTGTCAGCTTTTTGATCTTCAGAGATTTGTTGTTGTTGCTGCTGATGTGGATTTCCTAAGGATTGTTGACTCTGCTAGCTTCTTCCATAGGATCTACTTGAATGTCCCTGATAGGTTTGCATGGGGGCAGATCTTTGAGAGCTAGAGCCAGTGGTACCAGCTGCTGGAGGAGGAGGAGAATATCTCCTACTTCTTTTCCTTTCCTTTTGCTGGTTCTTAGATAACCACATCCATGCAGGCATTCCCTTATAAGGAGTAACATTATGCAGAATGTAATACGGAGTGTCAGCAGTTGGATTAGGCTTAGGAGCAGGAGAAGGAGGAGCCTTCCTTTTCTTTGACAACATTTTCTTCTTTTTCTTTGAAACTTCTTCATCAGAATCATCTTCATCATCACTGTCAAACCCTGAGGGTTATCATACAAAGCATCCAATACTTTTAAAGCTTTATCATCAATGACAACTTTTGCTGTAGCAGGAATAGAAGTTGAAGATTCAAAAACTGGAGTTTAAAAAGTGGTTGGAGAAGAAAATATATAAGAAGAAGAAGTAATTGCGACAGATCTTTCAGCTGCTGCCTTATTTTCCTCTTCAATATCAGCCAAGATTAACTCATCCAAATCTGGCATAGGTGAATCATCCATAACAAAAATTGGTGCTGAGACAGCTTCTGGAATAACTGTAGATGTTGGAGCAACAACAGGAATTGCAAAACTGTCACAGAGTTGCTTAGCAACTGCTGGATTTATTGGAGATGTATAGGGCACAATAGCCAAATGTGGCTTAGTAGAGGGTAACTGAACATAAGTGTATCAAAAATTCTCAACAAAACAGTCAAATTAACTGTGGAATTTAAAAGGAAATCACCAACAGTTTTGATCTTCTTTGGTACTGACTCATCTAAGTCAATGTCACTATCCATAAAATGAATCAATTCAATCAACTCAGAATCAAATTCTGGGAAAATTTCTACATCTGCATCTGAAATTGCTGTAGAAGGAACTGCTGCTGTGTCTGCTACTTTACCTACTGCTGCTGCTTCTGCATCTACATATGTTTCTGCTCATCACTGAGCATCTCCCCCTGCCTGGGTTCAGGAGAACCTGGAGCCAGGCCACTGAATGAAGAGGGGGCAGCAAAAAGGGCAGAAATTTGGGCAGATCTAATTGATAGAAGTCACAAGACGTGTAATGGCCTCTGTGATTAGGGATTTGATGAGGGTAGTGAGTAGGGATATGATTGTAGATACAGTGGAGGATTCCAAGGAAGGAAAGGTAGTTGGTGAAGGTAGAGAAGTAGATGAAGGGAGGGGAACATATGGAGGGGATAGAGGTGGAATTGCATCTGTTATGGTGGTGTCTGAGGGTAGGGTGTAAGATGGAATGGAGGATAAATGTGGGGGAAGTGGAGACTGTGAAGTAGTAGGAATATATGTGTCATGAGGTGAAGCAGGAGGTGTTGGTTGTTGATTAGATTGCAGAGGGGAAGATAGGGATGGAATGTTGGTGATGTCTAGTGGTGGAGATGGAGGTGGAGTACGCATAAAAGTATGATGTGGTGATGGAGAAACATGAATGGTGGAAGTTGGAGGAATTTGAAGAGTGGTTGAGGATGGAAGATAGGTTGCTGAAAGATGTTGAGGAGAAGGGATAGCCTCTTCTGCAGGGTGCGGAGTGGCCTTCACAGCCCTGGTGCTCTCAGAAGCTGGGATGGAAGAGGAGGAAGCCTTGGATGGCTTGGAGATCATCCTCTCCCATCTGCCAATCAAATCGCATGTGAGGCGTTTGCTGGAATTGATGAAGATGGTCGGGAAGACCATGAATTCACCAGCTTTTTCTTGAAGGAAAATCCCCAAGATTCTTCCGAAGCAGACCTCTTTCTTACTGTTCTTCTTCTTTATAAAATCAAAGAAAGTCTTACCCCAATAGACATGTCTCTTGTTGACCACGGTGCACATAACAAGGAATTGGTGTCATGTGATGTAATCATGTGTGGAGTGCTTGCCCATCAGTACTTTTCCCACAAGTTCCGGCAAGAACTGGTAGGCAGCAACCCCATCAGATTCAACATTGCACTAAACTCATCAGAATCTACATCCAGATCATCTTCTCCATTTACCAGCCCAAAAAATTCAGAAAGAACGGCGGGAGATAAAGAAACAGTATTACTCCTGATATTTCCTGTCAAGACATTTTCCTCAGAAATAGAAGAACTGTATACCCATTCTCTAATTTCAGTTGCATGCAGTTTAATCCTTCTGGTCATGAAATTCTTGAGACCAAGTTCCTCTAGTAGTTCTAGAATGTAGAGAAATATTGGGTCAGAGTGCTGGAATGAATCAAAATCCATGTCAAAACCGGTGTCGAATTTCATGGCAGCCAAGGTGCTCGCTGGAATCGCAATTGATGACCTGCAAGAAAGACTGAGAAAATGGCGATCAAGAGCAAGAGAACAGAAAGCGCGGGATGGAGGTCGAAGAAAACCTACATATAAGGTTTCTAGAATATGATTCGACAATCTCCGTTCCGCGAAAAAGAAACAGTTCTTCGAACTGAGGTCGACGAAATAAATTATAGACAAATAATTTATCGATCTCATCCAGAAGAAATGAAAACAGTTCGTCGAACTCCGTTCGATGAAATATCTTCTGAAGCAAAGTTCGTCGATCTCCGGTCGACGAAAATTATTTCCACACACAGAGAATTCGTCGATCTCCGTTTGACGAGCATCTCTTAAACTTTCCCTAATTCGTCGAACTCCGTTCGACAAACTCTGGAAAATTCGTCGAATGCAGACAGAAATTAATTTAACTCTTCTCCATTGATCATTCCCAGTTGATTTATAAAGAACAGATGATTTTTCTCATCCAAGGGTTTTGTGAAAATGTCTACTCTCTGTAAATCAGTAGGAATATAGATTAGGTTAATTTTCTTTTTGTCTACATCGTCTCTAATGAAATGATGTCTTATATCAATATGTTTAGTCCTACTATGGTGAACTGGATTTTGTGCTATAGCAATAGCACTAGTATTATCATAAAATAATGTTGAATTATTTAAGTTGACACTATAGTATAAGAGTTGGTTTTGTATACATAACATTTGTGAAAAGCAGCTGCCAGCATCCATGTATTCTGCTTCTGCAGTTGATGTAGACACAGATGTTTGATTTTTACAATACCAGGAGACAAGTCTCATACCTAGGAACAGATAAGTTCCAGAGGTACACTTCCTATCCACTCTACATCCAACATAGTCAGCATCTGAGTATCTAGTTAACTCAAACCCTGACTCTACAGGATACCAGAGTCCTAGATTAGGACAACTCTTTATATATCTCAAAATTCTTTTTAAGAAAATAAGGTGAGATTGTTTAGGGTTCACTTGGAACCTAGCACAAAGGCATGTGAAAAACATGATATCAGGCCTGCTAGTTGTTAGGTATAATAGGGATCCAACAATTGCCCTATAATGTTTCTGATCCACAGGTTTCCCTGCTGCATCAGACTCCACAACAGCATTGGTAGCCATAGGTGTTTTCATTCCCGAAGCATCACCCATCCCAAACTTCTTAATAAGCTCTTTAGCATACTTAGCTTGGGAGAGGAAGATACCATCAGGGAGCTGCTTCACTTGGAGACCAAGGAAGTTGGAAAGCTCACCCATGCTACTCATCTCAAATTTGGAATGCATGAGGTCAGCAAACCTCTTGCATAATTTAGGATCAATAAACCCAAAGATAATGTCATCCACATATATTTGTACTAACAAGATTTTGTCCTTATGACGTCTAGTGAAAAGAGTTTTATCTATGGTTCCTCTTGTAAATTTATGCTCTAAAAGAAAGCTTGCTAAGGTCTCATACCAAGCTTTTGGAGCTTCCCTTAAACCAAAGAGAGCTTTATGGAGTTTAAATACAAAAGAGGGTTGAGTTAGAGAGATAAAACCTGGAGGTTGTTCCACATAAACCTCTTCTTGAAGCACTCAATTTAAGAATGCACTCTTGACATCCATTTGGAACACTTTGAATCTCCTGTGAGCTGAATAGGCAAGGAATATTCTTATGGCATCTAACCTTGCAACATGGGCAAACGTTTTGTCATAGTCAATTACTTCCTCTTGCCTGTATCCTTGAGCAACAATCCTATCCTTGTTTCTCACAATGTTCCCTTGAGCATCTAGCTTGTTTCTGTAGACCCACTTGGTTCCAATAACTGGGTAGTTATGAGGTCTTGGAACCAAATCCCAAACACTACATCTCTCAAACTGATTTAGTTCCTCTTGCATTGCAATGATCTAGTGGGGATCTTGATCAGCTTCATGGATGGAGAGAGGTTCAATCTGAGAGAGAAAACAGGCATGTATCAAGTCTTGGTTGAGTTGATGCCTTGTATGTACACCTGCTGAAATGTCTCCAATCACTTGAGATCTGGGGTGATCTCTAAGTGTGACAAGATCAGTTGGTGGAGTTTGTTCAGCAACAGCTTCTGTAATTAATTCCTCTTGAGGAATGTTATTAGTTGTTGAGGGAAGTTCAGTCACTTCCACTTGAATCTCTTCTTCACTGTCTTCAGCAACCTATGGAGAGGGATGGGTTGATACCTCTTGGGTAAGGTTTAGTCCATCCATAGACTCACACAGTTGTGGAACCTGCAAAGAGCTATTGGTAGAAATCTCTTTCTCCTTATAAGACATGTTAGCTTCATCAAAAGATACATGGACTGACTCTTCAATTTAAAGAGTGGATTTATTAAAAACCCTATAGGCCTTGCTTACTTGGGAGTATCCTAGAAAAATCCCTTCTTCAGCCTTAGCATCAAACTTTCTAATATATCTTTTGTTGTTAGTGTGAATATAGCATATACAACCAAAAACTTTAAAATATGTGATTTTAGGTTTTCTCTCTTTAAGTAATTCATAGGGGGTCTTATTTTTCAGCTTATGTATAAGGCTTCTATTCAGGACATAGTTAGCAGTGTTTATAACTTCTTCCCAAAAGGATAGAGGCTTGTAAGCATCTGCTAATAATGTACCTGCATATTCAATGGGTGTCCTATTTTTCCTTTCAGCTACCCCATTTTGTTGGGGAGTTCTAGGAGCTGAGAAGCACTGTCTGATACCTTCCTTCTCACAGAACTCATGCATAAGAAGAGACTCAAACTCTGTGCCATGATCACTTCTGATCAATACAACATGAGTAGAGAACTCAACTGTATGGTCCTGAGAAAATCTGTAAGAACCTTGAATGTATCTTACTTAGCTCTCGGAAAGGCCACCCAACTGAATCTAGAGAAGTCATCAACAATCACCAAAGTGTAAGACTTCCCTCCTAGGCTTTGTACAACAATGGGTCCAAATAGATCCACATGAAGTAAATACAAAATCCTAGGTGAATCACTTTTATTAACGGATTTGAAACTAGTTTTAGTTTGCTTGCCTAATTGACAAGCTCTGCATAGGTTTTCCTTCTTGTAGGGGCCAGAAGGTAAACCTCGAACAAGGTTGTCTTTAGATAACCTAGCTATATTCTTAAGGTTTACATGACCTAATCTTTTATGTCACAAATTATTTTGGTTACTAGTGATATTGAGTAAACAAACATCAGTTTTGGCAGAAATAAAATCTACTAGATATATGTTGCCTTGTCTAATTACAATTAAAACAGTTTTGTTTTCATTACGAATAATAGAACAAGAGGTAGAGTTAAAATGTACCTGATAACCTTCATCACATAATTGGATTATGGATATTAGGTTATGTTTGAGTCCTCTTACATATGTTACTTTCTTGAAGGTAACAGTTCCAATCTTTACTGCTCTATATCCTTCAGACTGGCCACTGTTTGAATCACCAAAGATCACCTTTGGTCCTAGTTTGAGCTTGTAATTGGATAGATTGGCCTTGCTGCCTGTCATATGCTTGGAGCAACCACTGTCTAAGTACTAGGTCTGACTCACCCTTGGACAGTTCTTCACCTGTACCTGTAATGAAAAATAAAACTCAATTGTTCTTGACCCAGGTTACCTTGGGTCCTTTATTTGGTTGAAATGAAAAGCTGGATATAACTGACAAAGTAGGTTGAGATATATAACCTAAGGGGTGATATCTCCTAGGTGGAATAACCCAATCAGCTGCTGGATTGAATGGTTTATTAGTTGGCTTAGAATTTCTGTAAGAGAAATGATTTATGTTTGGTCCTTCTGGGTCGACGAATTTTTGTAAGTTCGTCGACCAGAGTTCGACGAATAGGGATGAGATCGTCGATCTCTGCTCAGAGAATGACAATAGGCATTTTCTGCGCCCCAAGTTCGTCGACATCTGCTCGACGAACCATACCAAGTTCGTCGATCGCAGTTAGACGAATTGTTATACCTGAAGTTTGCGTTCAGCGTTCGTCGATCTGGGTTCGACGAACTGGCCACATTTCGTCGATCTGAGTTCGACGAATGCTGCTGAGCCTTATTTTTATTAACTGGTTTCTGATTCTTATTTCTCTTGTCTATGGGTTTTGGGTTGTTTTCAGACATTGGTTTGTTTATTATCTTTTCTTTTCCCTTGGAAGAAATAAATTTAATGGGGGTTGTAAGAATAATTTTCTTAATAATGGGGGGCAAACTTGATGAAGCACCCAAGCCCAGCTTGCCATTTAATCTGGCATTTACTGTGCTTGTTATGTCCATCAGCTTGAGACTTCTTCCATCAAGAGATTGCTCAAGTTGTTTAGCCTCACATAAATTAGATTTTAATTTAATTATCTGTTCATTTGCTAGAGTTAGTTGATCTTTTAGTTTAATATTTTCTGAGTTAACAGATTCAAGATTTCCTAGTCTTTCTCTAAGGGTTTTTATTTCTTTCTCTGAATTAATTAAATCTAAACACATAGTTTTGAATTCAATTTTAAATAAATCAGAATTAAAATCAAAGCTTGAAAGAACCTGATTTGCTTCTTCCACTTCTTCACTTGAGCTAGAAGAGGATGATTCTTCTTCAGTATCACTTCATGTCTTAGAAACAAAGCCCTTGTATTTCTTTTTGTACTTGCTGGAGGAGGGTCTGCTGTTGTGTTTTCTCCTAGAGTCCTTTTCTCTGCTTTTCTCCTTCTTTTGGTTTTCGGGACTTTCTGGGATGTAATGTCCAGGCTTCATACATCCAAAACACACAACCTCCTTGGTTGGTGTCTTGTCAAATCTGGTCTTATCATCCTGCCTGGATGATTTTCTTCTGAAATCCTTTCTAGCCATCTTATTGAATCTTTTTGCAAAGATGCTCATGAGTTCTTCATTGGATGTTGAGGTCTCACTTTCCTCGGATGCCTTGAAGGCTATACTGTCCTCCTTTCTCACTAGAGTTGTATCTTTCTATTCAGCTGCTTCTCTTGATTTGATCAACTGCTCATAAGATTTTAATTTTCCTAGCAGAGATTCAGTTGATATCTCATTCAGGCTTCTGGCTTCTTTGATAGGCCATATTCTTGAGTCCCAAGAGCTAGGGAAGCACATTAAAATTTTGTCATTCACCTCTATAAGGGTGATGTATTTATCCAAGGTTTTAAGCTCATTGATGATTGAGCTCAACCTGTTGTACATTTCAGCCACTGATTCAGCCTCATCCATCTTGAAATTCTCATACAAGGATATGAGATTTGATCTCCTGTCTTTCCTTTCATCAGCTGAGCCAGCTACCATTTGGTTGAGAGAATCACAAATGGCCTTGGCTGAGGTGCACTCATCCACCTTCTAAAATATGTCATCTGACATAGTCTGAGCCAAGATGTTCATTGCCTTTGTATCTGCAATTTTTGCTTTCTTATAAGCATCATTATTCTCTAGAGGAGGTACTGCAGTCATGTTGGAAGAGGTGCTTGTAGAAGCTGCAGGTGCTGGAGGTACTCCTGTCAAGATGGAAGCAAAAATATCCTCATCAATAGAATTCAAATATAATTTGATTCCTGCCTTCCAGATGGAAAATCTGTTAAGATTGCATACTAGAGGTCTGATGTTTGCATAATATTTGTTTTGAGCCATTTCTGTGAAGAAATAAATCTAATAACAAAAACATAACAATCAGATCTAACAAGAGGGATCTTTATGCTTCAGGTGTTAGTCTGTGCAAGCAATTAATCTCTTAAGGTGTGGTATTTTAACCAACCTGCCTCTGATACCAATTGAAAGTGCATGTTAGATCTGAAATACTCTAGAGGGGAGGGGGGATGAATAGAGTATTGTGCTCACTAAAATCTTTTTACAACTTTTGCTGTAATCCTAAGTGAACAAATTAGCAAATAAGGAAATAAGCACAACAACATAAACAATCACAGAACAACACAGCCAAAACAAAAGAAAAAGGGCAACCAGACGACACAAGAAATTTTATAGTGGTTCCCCAACCTGGGTACATTCACTCTTTTACCACCCTGGTAGGAATCCACTCAGGTTTTTGATCAGGTGCCTAACACCAATGAGCTTTTGTTCAGTTGCTCAAAAACCAAAACCTCAAGTCTTTTGGTAGGAGACTTATAACCAGGAATAATTTTGAAGGGAATTAAAACCATGTACAGAGGATGGAAAAAGGGGGTGATGGCGTCTTCTCTTTCTCAATAACAACTGAGAAGACTTGTGGATTGATTTTAGCAGATTGCTCCCCCTGATATCTTGAATGGATCAGGAAAACTGGAGCACTACTTCAGGGTGACAGGTATTCAAAAGCTTGAGTGCCTGAACATGAGAATGCTTCAGGAACTTCTTTGACATATAAAGTAATTGTTGTCCTTCTGAAGTTGTCCGGTGGGGTTGAAAGAAGAAGACTCTTGATAGTGATTGAATGTTCTTCTTCTTCTTGATGATGTTCTCTAGCCTGGGCTGATTGCAGAAAAGAACTTTTGATTTCTGTAAGATTGTTCTTCAGTTGCAATCTGTCTGTGTGTCTGTCTGACTGTGTGTATCTATTTCTCTATTGTAGTACTGCTTGATCTTTTCTTTTTGACTTGATTTGTTAAAACTGACTGAAGGACACATTCAAAATTTGAATGCTTGAGCAGTAATTGCAGTCGGCCTGGGAAGGAAGCGACAATCAATGATTTCCCTAACTGTCCCATAAAAAAATGGCATGTAATAATCCATGATCAATGGTCGTTCTAACGGTAACATTCCGAGAGATTGAACATTAATTACTCAGGAATCATCGCCAAGAAAAGACACGAAAAACTGGAGAAAACCTAATCTGGAATCGTCGAACGAAGAATAGGAATCGTCGAGCTGAGTTTACAGTGCGTCAAGCTGAGTTGATGAGTTCGTCGACCAGATAAAGCAATTAGTCTTCAAGGGAATCTTGTCAATTCTGCTACAATCTTCGTCGAACTGACAATCTTCATTCGTCTAGCTGAGATACAAAATCGTCGACCGAAGAATGATTGTGGACTTAGAATCTGGGAAGTCTTTGACTGAGAAGGATTCAAATCGTAGATCAAAAATCGTCGAGCAGAGTACTGAATTCATCGACCTGAGATGTTGTCTTCGTCGACCTGAGAAGTTGTGAACTTGAGGTCCAAGTTCGTCGAGCTCAGAATCTAGTTCGTCGACCAAAGCCTGAATTTGGAGTTTGAAAAATCTGGAGTTATCCTGACTTTATCTTGTTGAAGTATCTCAGTCTTCGTCAAACAGAGAACAAAGATCGTCGAGCTCAGCACAGTGAAGTGTCTCAAGATCGTCGAGCTCAAAATGCCTTTCGTCGAGATGAGTTCGACGAACGTCGAACTCATTTTACTTAGTCATGAACTCTTCTAAGTCTTGAGTCTCTGAAGGTCTTGTTGATAGCTGGTCCATCTGAAGTTGACTCTAAGGACTTGGCCTAGACTCTAGGACACAAATTTGACCCTGGCTATACATGTTGGGTCACATCCTAAGCTAGTGAAACTAGCCCAAATCAACTAGGGATCCAACATCTCGTGTCGACAAAGAAGACCTAATCTATCGTGGTATGTCGACTTAAGTCGACAGAAGGTTTATGCTTCTCGACATAGACCTTAAGGTCTCGACTCTAAATTTTAATGTCTCGACACATATCCGCTAATCAGTGTCGAGACACTGTCTCGTGTCTCGACACTCCATTTCTAAGAGTGTCGACACACATTGTGGTGTCTCGACATACCTGTACTAATAATGTCGACACACACTCTAGTGTCTCGACACAATTCTTTGATTTTGATAAATTTTGTGTTCTGAATAATATTTCTTAACTAATTAAAGTTTTTCTTGTTGTTTTTTTAAAAATATTTGCATTCCTAATTAGTCATCTTTTTAAGAATTGTACAAAGTTTTGTTACAATTAATTGGAAGTAATTTTCAATATTCAACATGCCTAGTTCAAATTTAAAATGATTGAACTTACTTTCATCTAGAGGTTTTGTGAAGATGTCAGCAACTTGTCTTTCTGCTAGACTATATTGTAGGCTTATATTTTCTTTTTCAACATTCTCTCTGAGAAAGTGATATCTAATTTCTAAATGTTTAGTTCTACTATGACAAACATGGTTATTAGCAATAGAAATTGCACTAGTAGAATCACAAAACATAATAGATTTACTTAGATGTATATTGTAGTATAGTAGTTGATGTTGAATCCACAGTAAATGTGCACATCAACTCCCAACAGATATGTACTCTGATTCACCTGTAGAGATAGCAACACTTGTTTGCTTATTACTACTCCAACTGATAAGTCTTTTCCCAAGAAATTGGCAAGTACCAGAAGTACTTTTTTTGTCTTCTTTACGCCCTGCAAAATCTACATCTGCGTACCCAGTAAGTTCAAAATCACTATACCTAGGATACCAAATCCCAAGATTGGGTGTGCCCTTAAGATATCTCAGTATTCTCTTAACAATATTATAATGAGACTCTTTGGGGCATGCTTGGTACCTAGCACAGACACATGTTGAGAAGATAATATCTGGTCTATTAGCAGTTAAATACAGGAGTGATCCATAATATCTTGTCTCTATACAAGGTTTCATCAATTGGTTTTCGAGATTCATCCTTGTGTAGTGATACTGTAGAACCCATTGGAGTTCTCATGGTAGAATAAGTTTTCATACCATATCTCTTAATCAAATCCTTAGTGAACATAGATTGATAGACGGATATTCCATCCTCAGATTATCTAACTTGGAATCCAAAGAAGAACTTTAGCTCACCCATACTGCTCATTTCAAACTTTCCTTGCATAAGCCTTGCAATTTTCAATACAACATCTCATAAGTAGACCCCAAGATTATGTCATCTACATAAATCTGGACTAAGATGCTTGATCCTTTGATGTTTCTAAGGAATAGTGACTTGTCTATCTTTCCTCTAGAAAACTTATTACCTATAAGAAAGGTAGACATGGTCTCATACTAGGCTCTAGGTGCTTGTTTTAACCCATACAAAGGCATGTACAATCTGAAAATATAGTTTTTGTGTTTAGGGTCAACAAAACCTGGTGGATGCTCTAAATAGACTTCCTCCTTTAGTGTACCATTTAGGAATGCTGACTTTATATCCATCTGGTAGACCTTGTATCCTTTGAATGTTGCATGGGCTAAAAACAATCTTATGGTTTCTAGCCTAGCTATAAGTGCAATGGTTTGGTCATAATCTAACCCTTCCTCTTGTCTATATCCTTTAGCTACTAATCACGCTTTGTTCTTAACTATAACCCCATATTCATCTAATATATTTCTATAAATCCACTTAGTGCCTATGTTATTATGATCACTAGGTCTAGGAACTAGACACCAGACTTTGCATCTCTCAAATTGATTTATCTCTTCTTGCATTAACATAATCCAGTTGGAATCTAAATTGGCTTCTTCAAACCATTTAGGTTCTACCTGAGAGAGAAAACTAGAGTATTGAACCTCATTGTGATGTCTACTTTTAGTAGTCACTCCTAATCTGGCATCACCTATTATTTAATCTATAAGATGATCTCTAAGGTGTCTAACTACAACTGGAAGTTGTCTATCATCATCTAATACTACAAGAGGATTAGGGTGATTCTCTTCCTCCCCCTAAGCAGTTAGAGTATCATCTATAGGAATTTCTATATTGTCTCTAATATCTAACTCCACGTTAGGTGAGTCAGTTATTTTTAGGTTTTCCATTCTATAGTTTACAACACCTAGACTAGAGCTGTTAGAGATCTTATTACATAAAATAAATGATTCATCAAACACTATATTAATAGATTCTTCTACAACCTGATGCTTCAAGTTGTAGATCTTGTATGCTTTGCTATGAAGACTATACCCTACAAAGATTCCTTCATAGGATTTCTCTAAGAGCTTGGTTGGATAAATTTTCCCATTATCCAAAATTTAGCACATACGACCAAAAATTTTAAAGTAGGACAGATTTTGTTTTCTGCCTTTCATTAGTTCTTAGGGAGTCTTGTTGAGATACTTGTTGATCAATGCTATATTTTGAACATATCATGCTGTGTTTACATCCTCAACTTAGAAATATTCTCGGAGAGATGAATCACTAAGCATTGTTCTGGCTACCTCAATTAGAGTTCTATTTTTCCTCTCAGCAACTCAATTTTACTGTGGTGTTCTTGGAGAGGAGAACTCCTGAAAGATTCCTAGTTCCTTACAGAAATTTGTCATCCTTTCAGATTGAAATTTTGTACCATGGTCACTTCTAAGATTCACCACAAAACATCCCATCTCATTCTGAATTAATTTGACAAGGTTAGTAAGGATGTCTAGTGTTTCAGACTTTCTCCTTAAGAAGAACACCCAAGCAAACCTGGAGTGATCATCCACAATCACATAGGTATAGGACTTCCTACCCAAACTAATAACTTGTGTAGGACCAAATAGATCCATATGAAGTAAGTACAGACACCTCGTAGTGTCTTTGGATTGAATGCTCTTAAAAGAGACTTTTGTTTGTTTGCATTTTTGACATATAGGACATAAGACTTATTTGGAGCAATTTGGTTGTGGACTATTTTTAACTAAACGAATTGAGAATAGCTTACTCATAGCTTTGTAGTTTAAGTGAGCCAGCCTCTTGTGCCACTGTACACAAAAAGTATCTTTCTTACTAGCTACAAGACATATAGGTGATTGTTCATTAATACTAAGGAAATTTAGAAAACAAATGTTCCCACTCCTAGTGCCTGACAAGATGATCTCTTGATCACTTAAATTATTTATCAAACACTTGTCATTGTGGAAATTAATTTCATATCCTATATCATAAAGCTGACTTATGCTTATCAGATTGTGGTTCAGTCCTTCAATATAAGCCACTTTAGTGATGGTAACTAGGCCATTAGAAATGTTACCATATCTCTTGGTGAGTCCTTTCTCTGACCATCCAAAGATGACTTTTGGTCCATTCTTAACTAGAGTGTAATATATTAGTAAACTCCTTGATCCAATCATATGCCTGGAACACCCACTATCCAAGTATCATACTGGCCTATTAGTGGTACTTGGCTCCACCCGCAAACAAAAATTTAGTTCACCTTAGGCACCCAACAAGTTTTGGGTCCTTGGTTCTTGTTAGGCTTTGTTGTGTGAAACACAACAGTCTTTCTAAATAAAGCTAGTTGAAACTTATATGAAGGAGCTGTTGGATTATACCAACAATCTAGGGCAAAATGCTCAACCTTCCCACAACACCAACACTCAAATCTTTTGTATCTTTTCTTTGGTTGTATATTTGAAGTTGTTCTTTTGTGCACCACAGAATTATCATCCAATTTCCAAGGTAGAGGTGCAAAATTCACACTCTTACCTTTCAGATTTAGGTGAGATACATTGGGATTAGCTCCAAGAATTCATTGGCTTCTTGGATTGATCACCTTTTATAGTGGTTCTTGGCGTATATTGCCTTCTGAAATCTGATCCTTCCAGCAAGGCTCTTTATTGACTTTACTGGTAGAGAACACAGACATCATGTGTCCAGTAACACATGATCTCAAGCTTCTGTTAGAAGGCAGATACTTGACTGGTTGCCTATCTGGACCACTTGGAGTTTTACCCTTTGGTATAACCTTCTTTTTAAACTTTTTATTCTTACCCTTGGGTACACCACTTCTAAATGGTGCAGAAAATGTATCTATAGTAGGTAGCACTGACTAAGGTTTTGAGAATTGAGTCAGGAGCTATATTTCTTGAGCAAGCTTTGCTTCCAGGTCTTTGACATTCTTGACCTGTTCTAATATCACCTCTGCCTGGCTATCTACCTTGTTAGTTAATTCTATAAGTTTCAATTTTTGTAGGTCCAACTTTGTGTTCGCACTCATCAACTGAGAAGATACACCTCTCAAGGATTCTAATTCTCTGGCCAGATCCTTAGCAAGCTGTCTGCTTGTAATCAAGGTATTTAGTAACTTTCCATATCTATTGATAAGGAGCTAAAATCTGCTTCTATGTCTGAATCAGGTTCTTTTTAATTAGAATAGTGTGAAAATGATTCATTTCTGATGCAGAAAAAGAATCTGAGGCAAAACTATGAGAGATTGATTTTACCTTAGCAGGATCTGAACAATCCTGATCTTCTTCTCATGTTTGAGTTTCCTCAATAGCCATCAGGCTCATGAGAGCCTCCTCCTATTCTGATCCAGATGAACCAGACTCACTGTCAGACCTTGTCAACTGTCTTTTTGCCAAGAAACTTTTGACAGCCTTCTTGTGTTGTCCATCCTTCAAGTTCTCTGACTTTTTCTCCTTTCTTTTTGCTGGGCAATCAGCTATGACATGCCATTTTCTGTTGCAACAATAACACACTATATTAGTTTTTATGTATTTTTTCTGAGTAGAGCAATACCTGTCCCCAAAATTCTTCTTTCTGGGTTTCTCTTGATGATTGATCTTTTTGTGAGAAGAGTCTCCAGATTAACCCTTCCACCTACCTTGTTTTCTTCTCCTTAACATCTTCTTGAACTGTTTAGAGAAGAGAAACAGTTCTTCCTCAGTTAGTTCCCCTTGTGTTAAGGATGATTCTAAACACTCAGAAGCAGTTTTCAGTTTTTCTAAGAAAGTTGTCTTCTCTCTGACTTTTCTGGATGACTCAGCCTTTAGAGCCAAAGTCTTTTCTCTATTTTTTGCTCTGGCTGATTCTTCTTCAGACTTTCTGAGATTGAGCTATAACTCATGAGACAACAGCTTTCCAAATATGGTCTGGGGGTCTACGTTGGCTAAGTTTCCCATTTCTCTTATGACACAGATCTCAATGTCCCATTCCTTGTTCAGGGACCTCAATAACTTGTCATTAAGTTCATAGTTAGTAAAACTTCTTCCATAAGTCCTCAGGTTGTTTATAATTCTGAAGAACATTTCAAAATAGTCAGCCACTGAATCTTTCTTATCTTATCTGAAGGCTGCATGTTGGAACCCCACCTGTATTTAGTATTTGGGCTAATGTTCACTATTAAGGTTGCATAGATTGACTCGCCATGTATAGTCTATGGTTATAGGACTTCATTAGATTATAGGGTAGGTCAACAAGTCATATTAATTATACCAAGCCCTCAGAAGACTTAGAAGATTACAGAAACCACAACAAAGCAGAAATTTCATGTTGAAGAAGTCGTTCGACGAACTCTGATCTTCTATCAGACTTTGAGTTCGACGATCCTCTCTCTCTGTTCGACAAACTTGGAGCCCAGTATGGAAAGCTGTATTTCATTTCAAAGCTCTCAGGGCTCAGCTCGACAAAAGAGTGGCTGAGTTCGACGATCCAGGATCTCAGATCCACAAAAATTACCAGTTCAACATTTCTATTCTCTACAGTTATTTTAATTTGATTAGGCTTATTTTATTGCTTATATTGCTCCGAGTAATTAATGCTTAGATTCTCAGAATATAGCCGTTCATAAGGCATCATTAATTACTGGTTTTCATAGAGTCATTATACAGCTAATTCTTGGGACAGTTAAGGAATTACTTTTATTGCTCTTCTATCCATTGTCCAAGTTCCAAGATTTTAGCAGTCAATCAAGGCAATCAAATTAAAATTCAAAGACCTATTTGTTGTAGATCATATAGTCAAGTTTTTGAAAAAAAAAATAGGATACAAGAAATTATTCAAGAGAAAGAGTTTTGTACTGTCTTCATCAAGTGTTCCTCTTCCAGCAAGCTTTCAAGAGACAATCAACTTCATCTGTCTATAACTCTTTGGAGAAATTTTTCAAGAAGACCTATACACCATGCAAAGCTCTCAATTTTCCTGAACAAAACTTCATCTCAGGGGGAGCTTTGACACCATCAAGGATCCACAAGTCTTATCAGTTGTTTTGAGAAAAGGGAAGACAATAAATAGTTTTTATTTCTTTCACCCCACTATACACAGGGTTCTAAATCCCTTCAAAAGTTAAACACTTTGTTGCAAGTCTCCTGATCAAAAGACTTGATTTGATTTTTGGGCACCTAATCAAAAGCCTGAAGGGTTTCCTGATCTACCTGAATCAGATCTTGTGGTGACAAGGCACCTAAGCAAAAACCTAATTAGTGGCAGGGCACCAGATCAAAAACATGAGAAGATTCCTACCAATGTGGTAGAAGAGTTGGTGTACCCAAGTTTAGGGGAACCACTATAAAATTCTTGTGTCGTATGTGATGCTCTCTTATTTTCCTTGTGTGCTGCTTGCTGAATAGTTTAGTTTTATTTCTGCACTAACTGATTACACATATAAGTATTACTATTTTAATTCCGCAATAAAAATTTAATAAGATTTTAAAATACTCTATTCACCCCCCCCTCTAGAGTTAAATAGATCCAACCCCTCAGGTGGTATATTTCCTACCATCCTTCAATTGATATCAGAGCCAGGTTTTCTTTGGTTTCACAGATTCACATCAAAACCAAGATCATTGTTAGATTGTTTTTCTCTTCTTTAGTTTTTCTATTATTACAGCAATGACACAGAATAAAGATTATGCTAGCACCAGACCTCCAGTCTGCAACTTGAACAAATGTGCACTCTAGAAGGCAAGAATCAAGCTTTACATGAATTCTATTGATGAGGATATTTTCAATTCAATTTTGACAGGAACCCCTCAACCTACAATAGAGATTGCATCCACATCAACTTCAAGCACTCATGCAGTTCCACCACCTGAGTGGACTGATGCTCAGAAGAAAGCCAAAAGAGATGATGTAAAAGCTATGAATATACTAGACCAAACTATGTCAGATGACATATTTCAAAAGGTGGCTGAATGCACTTCTGCCAAAGAAATATGGGACTCTCTAAACCAGATGGTGGCAGGTACAACAGATGAGAGAAAGGACAGAAGATCCCTCCTAATATCTCAATATTAGAACTTTAAGAAGGAGGAATCTTAAATAATGGTTGAGATGTATAATAAGCTTAATGTTATCATCAATGAACTGAAGACCGTGGATAAAGATATCTCCTTAACTGAGATTAATGACAAGATCCTAATGTGCTTCCCTAGCACTTGGGATTCCAGGATCTAGCCAATCAAAGAAGCCAGAAGTTTGAATGAGATATCCACTAAATCTCTCCTTGGAAAGCTAAAATCCTATGAGCAGTTAATCAAGACCAGAGAGGCAGCTGAATTGAATTCCTCAACCTCTTCAAGGAAGGAGCACAATATTGCTTTTAAAGAAACAGAATAATCAGAAACACTTCCTGCCAATGAAGAGTTGGTGAGTTTCTGGCCAAAAGGTTCTATAAACTGGCCAAGAATGACTTCAGGAGAAGGCCATCCAAGAGTGATGATAAACCGAAGTATGACATAACTCCTACCAAGGAGATTGTCTGCTTTGGATGCAGAAAGCCTGGGAACATTCTTCCTGATTGCCTAGAAGCTCATAAAATAGATAGAAGAAAAGAGAAAGAAAACAAAAAGAATTCAAGCACGCACTTAAGCAAACACTCCTCCATCAAACATAAAAGACAGGAGAAAGGCTTCATTGCTGAAACTTGGAGTGATACTGATGAAGAGACCTCATCTTCCAGCTCCAGTGAAGATGAAGAAGAAGCAAAGGCAAGAGAAGTCTGCCTCATGGAAATTAATGCCTCATGCAGCAGGCCTATTGCTGAAGACCAAGCAGAAACCAATTCTGAGGAATCAGAAGAGGAATCAGAGAAAGAAGAGGATCAGGTAATTTCTACTTTTTATTTCAATTCCATTGATTTTAAAAATGAATTCAAAGCCTTATGTAATGACCTAATCAAATCTGAAAAAGAAATCAAAATGCTAAGAGATAGGCAAGCTGGATTTGGTAATCTATTTGCTTAAAACATTAAGCTAGAGAATGATTTAGTTTTAGCAAATGAACAAATCATTTCTCTAAAAACAGAATTATCTGAGGCCAGGCAACTTGAGGAATCTCTCAATGTGAGAAGCCTTAAGCTGATGGACATCACAAGTACAGTCAATGTCAGACTGAATGGCAAGCTGGGCTTAGGTGCTTCATCAAGCTTACCTCCTATACTTAAGAAAAATATATTATCAATCCCCATAAAATTTGTTTCAAATAAAGGAAAAGAAGTAATATACAAGAAGCAACCCATTGAAGGCTTACTTAAATCTAAAAATCAAAAGAATAGAAACAAGAAAAATCTAAATAAAAATAATGTTCAACAGATTTCGTCGAACCCAGATCGACGAAATATGGCTAGTTCATCGAACTATGATCGACGATCTATGAAAGTCAACATTAGCCATAATAATTCGTCTTATTGCGATCGACGAATCTTGTATGGCTCTTCGAGCAGAGATTGACAAACTTAGGGCACAGAAAATGAATATATTCATTCTTTGAGCAGAGATCAATGATCTCATCCCATCTCATCGAACTCCGATCGACGAACTTAAAACACTTCATTGAACCCAGTCAGACTTAACAAAAATCTTAACTTTAATAGAAATTTTAATCAAACTAGAAAACCTGTTAATCCATTTGCTAATTAGGAAATTCAACCTAGGAGATACCATCCCTTAGGATATAAATCTCAACCTAAATTTTTTGTTATATCAAATTTTTCATATCAGGAAAATAAAGGGCCCAAGGTAATATGGGTTAAGAACTACTAATTTTATCCCTTGCAGGTAAAGTGCTGTCTAGCTTTTAATCAACAATAGTATCTAGACAGTGGATGATCCAAGCATATGACTGGCAGCAAGGACAATCGAAATAATTACAAGTCCAAGCTGGGATCAAAGGAGATCTTTGGTGACTCAAATTATCGCCAGACTAAACGCTTTGGAGAACTTAAGATTGGAGCGGTTACTTTGAAAAAGGTTGCATATGTAAGTGGACTGAAACATAACCTCATCTCCATTAGTCAACTATGTGATGAAGGTTATCAGGTATCTTTTAACTCAAGCTCTTGTATTATTTCTACTAAATAAAACTAAACGGTTTTAATTAGAAATAGACAAGGAAACATATATGTAGTTAATTTTCAATCTGCAATATCACATATTTGTTTATTTAATCTTTTTAGCAATCAGAATGATTTATGATATAAAAGATTAGGTCATGTTAATCTGTAAAACATTGCTAGGTTATCTAAAGACAACCATGTTAGAGGATTGTCTTCTGGTCCTTACAAGAAGGAAGGCCTCTGCCGGGCTTGTCAATTAGGCAAGCAAACTAAATCTAGCTTTAAATCAGTTAATAAGAGTGATTCACCTAGGATCTTGTACTTGCTACACATGGACCTTTTTGGCCCTATTACTGTACAAAGCTTAGGATGGAAATCTTATACTCTAGTTATTGTAGATGACCTCTCAAAATTCACTTGGGTGTTCTTTCTGAGATCTAAGTCAGATACATTCAAGGTTCTTACAGATTTTCTCAAGACCATATAGATTGAGTACTCTACTCAAGTTGCATTGATTAGAAGTGATCATGTTACTGAGTTTGAGTCTCTTATTATGCAAGAGTTCTGTGAGAAGGAAGGTATCAGACATTACTTCTCAACTCCTAGAACTTCTCAACAAAATGAGGTAGCTGAAATGAAAAAATAGAACCCTAATTGAGGCTATAGGCACATTAATTGCTAATGCTTACATGCCCAAATCCTTTAGGGAAGAGGCTGTGAGCACAACAAACTATGTACTGAACAGAATCTTAATACATAAACTTAAGAATAAGACCCCCTATGAATTGTTTAAAAGAAAGAAACCTAAAACCACATATTTTAAAATATTTAGTTGCATATGCTATATTCATAACAATGACAAGAAATATTTTAGAAAGTTTGAAGCTAAGGATGCAGAGGGAATTTTTGTAGGATATTCCCATGTCTGTAAAGCCTATAGGGTGTTTAATAAATCAACTTTAAAAATTGAAGAATCTGTTCATGTAACTTTTGATGAAGCAAACATGTCTTATAAGGAGAAAGAAATTTCTACCAACAACACATTACATGTACCTCACTTGTGTGAGAGACTAGATGATCTAAGTCTCACCCAAGATGTTCCAATATATCCCTCTCCACAAGTTAAAGAAGAAAGTGAAGAAGAAAGTTTAGAGGTGGTTGAACCCTATCCAACAGTTAATGAAATTCCACAAGAGGAATTTATTCCCCATGCTGTTGTCCAACCAGCTCCTCCCACTAATTTTGTCACACTTGGCGATTATCCTAGATCTCAAGTGATTGGAGACATTTCAGCTGGTGTGCAAACAAGGCATCAACTCAACCCTGACTTGATGTTTGCTTGTTTCCTCTCCCAACTTGAGCCCCAATCCATTAAAGATGCAGAGCAAGATCCCCACTGGAGTTGGATGAAAAAGGCAACATTATTAGGAATAAGGCAAGGCTAGTGGCTCAAGGCTATAGACAAGAGGAAGGCATTGACTATGATCAGACATTTGCTCCTGTTGCAAGGCTTGAGGCTATAAGAATCTTCCTTGCATATGTTGCATTCAAAAAGTTCAAAGTCTACCAAATGGATGTCAAAAGTGCATTTCTGAATGGAGAACTCAAAGAAGAAGTATATGTGGAGCAAACACCAGGTTTTATCTCTCCAACTTATCCCTCTTATGTCTTTAGATTGCATAAAGCTCTCTATGGTTTAAGGAAGCTCCAAGAGCTTGGTATGAGACCTTAGCTAGCTTCTTGTTAGAGCATAAATTTTCTAGAGACATTATAGATAGGACACTTTTTATTAAGCATCATAAAGATAAAATCTTATTAGTACAAATTTATGTAGATGATATTATCTTTGGCTCAACTGATCCCAAACTATGCAAAATGTTCTCTGACCTTATGCATTCAAAGTTTGAGATGAGTTGCATGGGTTAACTTTCATATTTCCTTGGTCTCCAAGAGAGGCAATCATCTGATGGTATCTTCGTCTCCCAATATAAATATGCTAAGGAGCTTATTAAAAGATTTGGGATATGTGATGCCTCAACAATGAAGACACGCAAGGCTGCAAATGTTGTGATAGATTCTGATGAGCATGGAAAATCTGTTGATCAAAAGTTCTAAAGGGCCATTGTTGGATCCCAATTATATCTCATAGCAAGTAGGCTAGACATCATGTTTGCTACATACATTTGTGCTAGGTTCCAAGTGAACCCTAAAGAATCTCACTATATTTTGCTAAAAAAAATTTTGAGATATATAAAGGGTTGTCCAAATCTAGTACTTGTATATCCATCAGAGTCAGAATTTGACTTAACAGGATTTTCAGATGCTGACTATGCAGGATGTTGAGTGGACAGAAAAAGCACAACAGGAACATGCCAGTTCCTTGGTGATAGGCTAGTGTCCTGGTTTTGTAAAAAGCAAACCTCTGTGTCGACATCAACTACATAAGTAGAATATATAGCTGCTGGCAGTTGTTGCTCACAGGTTTTGTGGATACAAAACCAACTACTAGATTATGGATACAACTTAAATATTTCAACTATATATTGTGATAGTACCAGTGCTATATCCATAACACAAAATCCAATGCATCATAGTATGACCAAACATATAGAAATAATACATCATTTCATTAGAGATTGTGTAGACAAAAAGAAAATTAATTTTGTCTTTATTTCCACTGATTTACAAAGAGCAGACATCTTCACCAAGCCATTGGATGAGAAAAAAATCTGTTTTTCTTAAATCAGTTAGGAATGATCAATGGAGATGAGTTAATTTAAATTTTGTTTGTGGTCGATGATTTGTTGACAGTTCGTCAAACGGAGATCGACGATCTGTGAACTCCTCTTGAAGAGTTCGTCGAACAGAGTTCCACGATAACTTCTTAGTGAAATAGTTTACGTCGTACGGAGATCGACTATCCCTGCTTTAGTGAATTTATCGTCGAATGGAGATTGACGATTTATTCGTCTTCTTCAGACTGAGATCGACGAACTCATTTTCTATTAAAATACATTGTCGAACTCAGATCGAAGATCTTTTATTTTTCGTTGGACGGAGGTCATCTTTTCGTCTTCTAAATACCTTATAATCTAAGTTTTAGATGAAATCCGTCCCGCGCTTTCAATTTCCTTTGCACTCGATCTCTTGTTTTTCATTGCAGGAGCTCTCATGGCGTTCTCGGTGACGATCCACTCCGGGATGAAGTTCGACGCTGGGTTTGATATAGATGTGAACTCCTTCAAGAATATAGGCCAAATCGTCCAAGATATTTTGAAGTTTTTCGATGAGCCATAACTTCTCAAAGTGATGACTACCAGAATGAAGCTTCCTGTGACAGAGATAAAAGAAGGGGTTTTCTCGTCGTCTTCTCCAGACGAACAAACCTTAGTCAGCACCATTACTGGCAGGAGGTGATTCTAACTCTTGATATTCTTTCTGAGATATTTGGTTTTGTTAATAAAAATGATGATATAGAACTGGATATTGATGAGTTTGGTGAAATGCTTATATGGATGGGTCACTCTGAGGGAAACCCTTGTAAGTTACTGAATAAGAACTTGTCTGTTGAGTACAAGTTTTTGGCGGACATAGTAGGTAAGGTGCTACTTTGGAAGGACACCGCCCATGACTATATTACCTGGCACCAATTCCTTCTGATGAGTGCCCTGGTAAATAAGAAATCAGTGATTTTGGGTAACATTCTATTTGATTTGATTAAGAAGAAAAATAATACAAGAGAAGTCTGCTTTGGGAGGATTCTGGGCATTTTCCTCCAAGAGAAATGTCCTCAACTATTGGTCTCTCCAACAGTTATCATCAATGCTTCCAAGAGACTGACCTCAACACTATTTGCAAAATGGGAGAGGGCCATCTCAAAGCCCTCCAGGGCCTCCTCTTCCTTAAGGATTTCAGAGGACATAAGTACTATAGTAGTCACTCCTCAACCTACGGAAGAGGCACCAGAGATTCTTCCTCCTCCATTGGTTTCAGATTCTACAATACTTCCTTCTCCACCTTATACCTTACTACCTCAATCTCCTCTACCTCACCACCCTTAGGAGATTCCATTCACAACTTATGTATCTACACAAATGTCTCCCACCTTCAATCTCCTCACAACACCAACACCATCCCCATCACCAATACAATCACCAATACATACATCTCCACAATCTCTACTTGCTGATAACACTCCTATGGATATCACATCCTCCATCATCACTACAATTCTACCTTCTCCTCTATCCACTTCCTTAAATGTGTATACTTCCTGTGGTATAACCACTTATTCTCTCCCATCTTCCTCATCTGATACATCTACCATCATCCCTCTTCACACTCCAACCATCAAATCTCTCATAGAGGATGCCATTGCACCTCTAATTCTTTTCCTCAATTCCCTATCTACTCATATTGTTTCTTTCTCTGGCCCTTCTTCACTTAGAGCTCTGGCATCAGGTCTTCCTGATACCAGGCAGGGGGAGATATTCTATGAAGAAGTTCCCCCTCCTCCAGCAGCAACAGCAGTAGAAGCACTAGTTCTTATAGATACAGTTATTTCAGATACTGAGATACCAGATGCACAAGAAACAGAGCTAGCAGAAAGTTTTGGCTACAGATTCAGAGATAGATGATTCAGTTTATTCTTTTGATGTTCTTTATGTTGGAGAAGTTACCATCTCTCCTTCAGTTGATTTGTCTGATATTCTAGATTCTTTGCTCGAAGAACCATACAAGATTCGTCCAAATGAAGGATGGTAGGAAAGATACCACCTGAGGGGTTAGATCTATTTAACTCTAGAGGGGGGGGGGGAATAGAGTATTTTAAAATCTTATTAAATTTTTATTGCGGAATTAAAATAGTAATACTTATATGTGTAATCAGTTAGGGCAGAAATAAAACTAAACTATTCAGCATGCAACACACGATGAAAATAAGAGAGCATCACAGACAACACAAGAATTTTATAGTGGTTCCCCTAAACTTGGGTACATCCACTCTTCTACCACCTTGGTAGGAATCCTCTCAGGTTTTTGATATGGTGCCTTGCCACCAATCTGGGTTTTCCTCAGGTGCCTTGTCACCACAAGATCTGATTCAGGTAGATCAGGAAACCCTTCAGGCTTCTGATTAGGTGCCAAAAAACCAAATCAAGTCTTTTAATCAGGAGACTTGCAACCAAGTGTGTAACTTTTGAAGGGAGTTAGAACCCTATGTATAGTGGGGTGAAAGAAATAAAAACTCTATGTTGTCTTCTCTTTTATCAAAACAACTGAGAAGACTTGTGGATCCTTGACGGTGTCAAAGCTCCCCCTGAGATGAAGTTCTATTAAGGAAAATTGAGAGCTTTGTAGGGTGTATATGTCTTCTTGAAAAAGTTCTCCAGAAGCTGTAGATAGATGAAGTTGATTGTCTCTTGAAAGCTTGCTGGAAGAATAACACTTGATGAAGATAGTGCAGAACTCTTTCTCTTGAATAATTTCTTATATCCTATTTTTTTTCAAAAACTTGACTATATGATCTGCAGCAAATAGGTCTTTGAATTTTAATTCGATTGCCTTGATTAACTGCTAAAATCTTGGAACTTGGGCAACGGCTAGAAGAGAAATAAAAGTAATTCCTTAACTGTCCCAACAATTAGCTGTATAATGACTCTATGAAAACCAGTAATTAATGCTGCCATATGAACGACTATATTCTGACAATCTAAGCATTAATTACTCAGAGCAATATAAGCAATAAAATTAGCCTAATCAAATTGAAATAAATGCAGAGAATAGAAATGTTGAACTAGTAATTTTCGTCGATCTGAGATCCTAGATCGTCAAACTCAACCTCTCTTTCGTCGAGACGAGCCCTGAGAACTTTGAACTGAAATACAGCTTTCCATACTAGGCCCTAAGATCGTCGAACAGAGATAGAGGATCGTCTAACTCAAAATCTGATAGAAGATCAGAGTTCGTCGAACGACTTCTTCAACATGAAATTTCTGCCTTGTTCTGGTTTCTGCAATCTTCTTAACCATCTGAAGGCTTGGTCTGATCAATATGACATGTTGACCTACCCTATAATCTATGAAGACCTATGACCCTAGACCCTACAAGGAGGGTCAATCTATGCAACCCTAAGAGTGAACCTTAGCCCAAATTCTAAACATAGGTGGGGTTCCAACAATCTCTCCCTATTTGGGTGAGGTCACTATGTACAATGCATAAGTAAAGAAAATACAATCATTCAACATGAAAGTAAATATCTGACAGAATGAAAAAACAATTCTGCAGATAAAAATATACACAGAGAATAAAATTGTTTTAGGGCCTGTCTAAAGGATGAGCAGAAGAAGAAGATTTAGAAAATACAATCTTCCTAAGAGGATCTTCTGCTTCTTGCTTGGACATCCTCAGGTCTTGAACTCACAAAATTGTTACAGTAGAAGCTCTTGGAATAACAGCTTCTGGTGTACCTGCATTTAAGTATTAGGATCAAAGAGATGTTTATCTACCTTAAATTTGTCAAGTTCTTTTTGTCTGAAGGTAGACATAGTAGTGAATTGTGATGGATCAGATCCTTCTGCTTTAGCTTTGTTTACTTGAAACAAGACAACAAATTCTTGGAATCTAGCCATTTTGAAGTTGGGATCTAACTCAGGTTCATAACCTGGAGATGGAGGTCTCCCTGTATTAGTTGAAACATCCTGATCAGTCATATGTGTCTTCCTAAAAATAATAGACTTTTGCTAAAAATTTATTGAAGGATATTTCTCTTCAGATTTTCCAGCATAATAAAAACTTGGAGGTCTGCATTCACTGTATTTTCCAGCAAATCTGTCTTGGTGCTGTCTTCCTTTCCCACTAGAGTAGCCACCTCTGGTATAATATCTAGAAGATCTTTCTTGACTATGAGGGGCATAAGTCTTAGCTTGCTGGGATGAGGTTGACCTAGAAGCAATGTTTCTCGAGGCACCTGTAGTAGTAGGAGGAGGAGGTGGTGGATCTTTCCTGAATCTCTTCACTGGAGAAGATCCAGACCTCTTCTTCTTCTTCTTCTTCTTCTGATCTTTTGCCTGGTTCCTTGACAAATTCATCCAATGAGGAGTTGTTGGAGTCAAAGTAATGTTATTTAAGATGTAATAAGGAATATCATTGTTTGAATTGGGCTTGGGAGCAGCCTTTCCTGGTGCCTTCCTCTTCTTTGATTTAGATCTCTTGAAACTGTCATAATCAGAATCATCCTCAGAGTCCTCATCATTTGCAGAAGATCCTTGAGGGTTATCATATAGATCATTAAGATCTTTTAGAAGATCTTTTGAAATTTGCTTTTTAGCCTGAGGCTGTGCTAGATGTTCGGGAACTACTTCAGCAACTGTCTTAGCAACATTTTCAGAAACTAACAATTTTTCTTCCTCTATATCTGCCATAATGATCTAATCTAGATCAGGAAGAGGACTGTCATCCATCTTGTATGTTGGATCTGAGATGGCCTCTGGAGAAGAAATGTCCTTGGGAGGGGATGGTACAACTGGTGGCTTTGTTACTGCAAAACTTGACATAAGTTGCTCCTCTGAAAGAGATACTCCCAGAGCTGGAGCTGGAATTTCCTCTATAGATTGCTTTTCTTCAACATTCTGCTTATCTTCATCCATTTAATCATCTTGAATTTCATCCATGTCAGGTAGTGGAGAAGAGGAGAAGACAAAAGATGGAGGAGAGAGAGCCTTGGGCTCAGAAGACTCATCCTCAGTAATTTTAACAGACTCAGCCTCGGGAGCTGGAACATGCTCAGGCTCTGAAGCTATAAAGCTCCTCTGAAAAAGCTATAAAATTTTTGGGCTCACTGGAGCAGTATAACAGACAATATCTATACAAAACTGATTGTAGACAAATGAAATAATGTTATTGTGAGTCAAATCAAAAGAATCTAGAATATTAGTCAGTTCAACTGAAGGAGAGATGGTAACTTCTCCAACAGAAAGAACATCCAAATAATAAACTGAATCATATGTCTCTGAATCTGTAGCCAAAATTTCTGCTAGCTCTGTTTCTTGTGCATCTGGTATCTCAGCATCTGAAATAACTGTATCTACAAGGCTTCATACTGTTGATTTAGCAGAGATTATCTATCATCTCTGACCTCTTCAGTTCCTTCCATGTAAACTATCAAAGACTCCCACATTTCCTTAGCTGTCTTGCAATGAATCAGATTCTGAAAAGTGGAATCATTTATTGCACTTACTATAATATTATGAGCCCTCTTGTCCATAGAGTCCAGAATGATTTCATCCTTATCCATTTCTAAGTAAATCTTGGGTGTCTTGATGTTTGCATCAAGAACTGACACTTTCATGGGAATGAAAGGTCCTTCAATCACTGTGATGTATATTCTTAGATCTACTGCCTCCATGAATAATTTGACTCTTTCTTTCCATATTCCAAAGTATTTTTCAGAGCAAACGAGGAGCTTAATGGAATTGTTTTCCCTCTGAGCCATGATATATCTTTCTCTGTAATCCTTTATATTCTCACTAGAATATTATGCATTTGTCTGTGAACCTCCCTCTGATACCAATTGTAAATGTTTACTTTAGGATTGCAAATGACTTAGAGGGGGTGAATAGGTCCAATTGAAATTATGGCACCCCTTTTTAATAATCAAAGTACTACTTTCTTTAATATGATTAATTCAGTCAGATAATCAAGATATGCTTAACAGTAATTAGGAAAATAAACACATCACAATAATTCAGCACACACAACATAATGCACACAGATTTATAGTGGTTCCTCAATTTATGGGTACATCCTCTTTCCCCCTTTGCCTATCTAACAATGAACTAGATTAAGCCAAACTCCTTCTCTTTCTGTTACTCAGATCCTTAGATCTTACAGTTTAGAGCCAACCAGGATACTACAACTCAGACTTTACAAGTCTTACAACTAAGATCACCAAGATCCTACATCTCAAATTCTTCCCAAGAACTCTACCTCAGAATGAATCCACTCTCCTACTTCTCATGCAACATCTGCGCTATACCTCAAAGAATTTTCAACTTCTCCTACCTCAGGCAATCCCAGCCTTACCTCAGCCTTTATAACACAGGCTTACAAAAATAAATGAGAATAGTTCTCCTCCACTCAGATCTACATGTAGATCTTAAATAATAAGAGTAGGTAAAAGAAAAAATTGAATTATAAAATGTCACCCGGCAAGAGAGATCTGAGTAATAGCTTCTTGATCTGATCTTGACGAATGTGCTTCCTTTGATCTTTGTCAAGATAGATCTGATCAAACACTTCTTAGCTTTTCAAAGCTTCTTGAAGTAGAAATTAGGGTTGATCTTGAATGGAGAGATGTTGTTGAAGATGATTCTTGATCAGACCTCTCTCCGCCTTCTAAATTGTAGCTGATGCTTCAGACTTTTGTCTTCACAAAATTGTGCTGCTTCTTCCTTTTTTCTCTCAATTAATTGATTTAATTGAAGAGTAGATTCCTTTAAATAGTCTCTTGTTGGATCCCTAGTTGATTTGGGCTAAGTTGTAACGACTCCATCCGTTCATATAGTATATATACTAGAAGGTTCGGCCGGGGCCCCACAGCATATACTAGAAAACAGGCGGCGAAGTCACAGAGTGCAACCAGAGTTGTGCATCCTAGCTCATTGCATTCTAGCGAAAGCCTATAACATGAAGCTGAACTCCAAACATGAATGTCCACCAATATGATTATCCATTTATATCTATAAAGAGGAACACCAACTATATATTCAGCTGGCCTTATGGCCTCATAGTTATTCTTTACAAGAGTGGCTTCCAAACATCGACAAGCAGGTCGGCCACATATGAAGAACAAAACACAACATTTCAGCTTATTCTTCATGGGCTAATAGTAGCAGCAATAGAAGGGAACGTCAGACTTTGAATGTACTGCTCAGCTCTCCAGCACCTGTACACGGACAGTCCATCCAATGGTGGAAAACAAAGCAACGGTCAGCATTTATCTGACCAATTTTATAACGACCCTACTCCTTTCCCGGGGCATTGGTATTCCTTCCCTGCAGCCATAGCAATTCACAGGCAGATATATATATCACACATTGTGCTCTCATGCACATACATTCCATCACAACAGTCATCCACGCGGCCCAAAGGTCCGTGCACTCATGGTACATTCTTGGTGTGCCGATGAACAGGTTGCTCACCACCATATCAGGGCGGGAACCCAATGGTAATATTGAGCATTTTGCTCCATGGCGTGCAGCCAGAGAATTTAGTCTTAATGACCTGGGATTGGCCCGTAGTCCCCTATTGTGTCATGGCGCGTAAGCGTAAGAATCGCTATGCGCTCCAACAGACTGCACTTTCAGGTCTTCAAGTCAGACGGACATAACGCAGGTCAGAAAAGCCACGCCCCGTTGCTCAAGTCGCCTTGCCATGACCGAATACCAATGTACGCGCGGCTAAATAAAAGGCGCGCGTCGATTTCACCTTACATGTTTGGCAAAAGCCTTGGTGTTTTTCCGGGGCACACCAGTACTTCCTGCTACTCCCTTCACGGGCACCACCCATTAATTATCACAAGCATAAGAGGGTCTTTCCTGGACTTCCGTTCCAGTACTTCCTGCAACTACTCTTCACAGGTACAACCCGGTAAGTATCACAAGTATCAAGGGTATTTTCCTGGACTACCATGCCAGTACTTCCTGCTACTGCCCTTCACAGGTCCAACCCATTGAACATCACAAATAGTAAGGGTATTTTCCTGGACATCCAATCCAGTACTTCCTGCTACTACCCTTCACAGGTTTAACCCATTCAGCATTACAAGCATCACAAGGGTATTTTCCTGGACTACCACTCCAGTACTTCCTGCAACTACCTTTCGCAATTCAACCCATCGATTCCTTAAACTATGTGTTTCATCACGAAGTCTTCTCCGGTGCGTATATGTAACGTCACCAATCTAGACCTACCTATCCAGATGGGCTTCACACATCATGCTTATCCCGTACTACATTTCCGGATCTATATGCCAAAATTAGTGGGGATTACACAAATCAACCCAAGGGAATTCCTTTCACAAGCCACCCTCTAGTGGAGGAATCCCATGCATATGGCAAAACAGAAGCCTTCACATGGCTAGGAAGAAAGATCATTACCCTTGAAGATCGCTTCAGAGCCATGGATGTTTAGCCGGCTGAAACGTACCGCAACGACTTTGCCTCCACAACGCTAGCCTCAGATCTCTAACCGAAACTCCGCAGCTCCACCATTGCCCTGCTCCTTTCCTCCTCCTCCTTCTTCTCTCTCTCTCTCTCTAGGTTTTTAGAAAGAGGATGGCCAAATGAAAAATGAGAATTTCCTTCTCATCCTCGGCCTTAAGGAGGGAGTGAGAGACCTGATCCATTGGATCCCAACTGAGAACATGGACGACCATGATTTTGCCATAAAATGATAAATTTTACCTGACACGGCCTGTGACACGCCCGTTTCACAGGCTGTGTACCTTAAGCAACACACAACCGACTCATCCAGACTAGTACATGCCCATTTGACATGCCCCTATCATGGGCCGTGTCACCTGACACGGCTTCAGACACACCCATGTCTGTGGTCGTGTACATCAGGCTGCACAAAAACAACTTCAACCCGATCGGGACATGGCCCGTGACATGCCCTTGTCACAGGCCGTGTACCCTAAGACACGACCGTGCACTCCCCGAATTCACCAGGCCTCATCTGCCCTAGGCACATCCAGCAAAGGACACGGCCAGTGACACGGCCGTGTCACCGGCCGTGTGCCCTTACACGGCAGTAGACACGCCTTCTTCGTAACTTCCTCGAACGAAGTTCGTCGACCAGAGGAGGACACGGCCTCTGACACGCCCGTGTCAGATGGCGTGTTCCCTCATTTTTTCATAAAACGGATTTTTCATCGACCACTCGCCGACCTGCTCACCCGAGCAGGACAAGCCCTGGGACACGCACGTGTCCCAGGCCATGTCACCCAACTTTTTCCCAATTCGGGGATTTGGGGTGTAATAACCCTCCCCTCCTTACAAAAATTATGTCCCCAAAATTTGCACACAGGAAGGAAATTGAACACAAGATGTTCTACTCCACAACGTGTAATACTAGTGGATACGCACTGCGTACCAATTACGCAGAGTTCGGGAAATTCAGCTCGTATGGTCTGCTCTCGCTCCCATGTCCTCATGGTCGCAATTGTCCCACTAGACTTTGACCATCCGGATTATTTTGTTCCGCTACTGTTTATCGGTACGATCCTCGATCCGAATGGGCCTAACATTCTTTGTTATCCCATACTCCACCGGCACACGATCATTCTCGATCACTTGGGCTGAATTTTTTGACGGCTTTTCGAAGCACAGAGATGTGAATCACATCATGTAATCCCCCCCAGGTCAGCCGAAAGAGTTAGCCGATATGCAGCTTCCTCAACTCACTCGACCACTTCAAACGGACCAAGATATCTCGGACTCAACTTTTTCAGACGCCAAACCCAGGACACACCTTTGAAGGGTTTAATCTTCCAATTTACCCAATCGCTTACTAGGAACTACACGCTCGGGTTCTTGGCGTTGTCATATTTTTCTTGTCGATCCTGAGCTATCAGTAGCCTCTCAAGAACAGTGTGTCTCGTAGAGTGCACTTCATCAACTTTGTTACGCCAATACACTTTGGATTTGCCTGCTTCTGCCCAAGCTAATGGAGTACGACACTTTCGACCATACAGAGATTCATACGGTGCCATACTAATGCACGCTTGGTAGCTATTATTGTAGGCAAACTCCACCAGATAGAGCTGAGCTTCCCATCTCTTACCAAAGTCCAGGACTTATATTCAGAGAATATTCTCCATTGTCCTGTTGGTCCTCTCAGTTTGGCAATCTATTTGGTTATGAAAGGCTATACTGAACATGAACTTTGTGCCGACAGCTGATGGATTAACCTCCAATCAATCGATGTGAACCTTTCATCACGCTCACTTACGATGCTCCGAGGAACACTGTGTAGCCATACACTCTGCTCAACATAAAGCTTTGCCAACTTTCCACAGAATCGTTCCGCTTGTTCATAAGGAAGTATGCCACTTTCGTCAACCGGTCTACAATCATCCAGACTGAATCAATCCCGTGTTGAGATATCCTCAACCCGTGCATGAAATCCATTTGAAATATTATTAAAAATCCATTTCGTAATCGGCAACGATTTCAAGAAATAGCTAGGCTTCTGGCATTCCGCCGTCACCAACGAACAAGTTTGGCATTTAGACAAGTCCTGGCCACCAGAACAACTTCTTCATGTCCTTGAACATCTTTGTGCTCCCAGGGTCACTTGAGTACTTCGTATGCTCTTCCCTCAACTTACCCAAATTCGGGACGCACAAACGGTCCTCTTTCCGCAAAAGACCGTCGTCCCAGGAGCTTTTGCCATCTGGCCCATCCTTAGCATAGCATTGGAGTCTTTCATCCAGCTTCGTCGCTTATCGAACCCTGTCCGTAAGGTCATGTTGTACCTCCATCCTGTTCAAACATGCATCGGATGTAGAATTTGTGTCAACACAAGAAATATCTACCGCTTCCAACTCCTGGATTAGACGTTCATGGTGCATTTATAGCAACTTTACCCTTGACTGAACTCTCCAACTCAAGGCATCAGCGACTACATTACCCTTCCCGGGAGTCTAATGAATCTCAAAGGTGTAGTCCCCAAGGAACTCCAACCACCTTCGTTGTTGCAAATTCAGGTCCTTCTGCTCCAACAATTACTTTCGGCTCGTGTGGTCCGTATAGATCTCCACTTTCACGCCATAAAGATAATGCCGCCATTACTATAGTGCAAATATCACCGCTGGAAACTCTAGGTCATGGCTGGGATTCAATTTGAGTGAGCCAGAAGCAATCACTTTCCCATTTTGCAGAAGAACGCAGCTTAAGCCGCTCCCTAAAGCATCACTATAGATCTCACATCCGTCGATACCACATAGCGATGTCAACCCAGGCGCCGTGATTAATCGACTCTATAGCTCTTCAAATGTTCATGCGCACTCTGGCGTCCAAACGAACTTCTGATCCTTTCTCGTCAGTGTAGTCAGAGGTAAAGCAATCCACGAGAAGATCGCAACAAACCTTCGATAGTAGCCTGCCAGTCCAAGGAAACTCCTGACTTCGGCCACTGAAGAGAACACCGACCACTTCTGTATGGCTCCTATCTTTGACGGATCCACTGCTTTGCCTTCTGCCCTTACCACATGGTCAGAAAAGCCACTGACGATAACCAAAACTCGCACTTCGAAAATTTGGCATAGAGCTTGTTCCTTCACAAAGTAGGCAACACCAACCGCACATGGTTTGCATGATCAGCGTCATATTGAGAGTACATCAAAATATAATTAATGAACAAGATCACAAACAAGTCCAGGTACTCTCAGAACGTTCGGTGCATCAGGTCCATTAACACTGATGGCGCATTGCACAGCCCAAACAGCATTACCGTGAACTCATAATGATCGTAGCGTGTGCCAAATGCGGTCTTGGGAATGTCACCCTCCCGAATGTTTAACTAATAATACATAGATTTCAAATTCAACTTGGAGTAGACGGTTGATCACAACAGCTGAACAACCAATTCATCTACTCATAGAATCAGCTACTTATTCTTTTCTGTCAGCTTATTCAATTCACGATAATCAATACATAAACGCAAATCACAGTCCTTCCTTTTCACAAAATGAATAGGTGCACTCCAAGGTGACATACTTGGGCATAAACATCCCTGCTCCAGTAACCCTTGCAATTGGATTGGCAACTCAGCCATTCCTTTAGCGTGACGTGATATAGCTAGCAGGCCACAGGTTTCGCACCTGGGATCAATATAGTACAGAGGTCGATCTCCCGCTGGGGTGGTAGCCTAGGGAGATCCTTAGGAAACACAACACATTCGCTAACTCCGATATCGGCAGTGCAGATGCATCCAAACACAATTCCCAACTTCCAATTTGCACCACCACATTGCAAACTCTATCCGCCAACAGGAAAACATTAGTTCGGTAATAACACCCTTACACTAGCAAAAGTCCTCTCACATGTGTGTTCCAAATCATAGCAAAGCCTGTGGCGTACACATCACACACACAAGCTATATACACAGTATGTAATCAAAAATGCAATCGCACTTGTGACAACTTCACTGTGTTGAATGGCCAGGAGTAAAGACTTAGGATTTGCGCCTAGGATGCAGAGGACTTCACCATTGCTTTTCCCGTTTCAACATGATTTTTCATGTCCAGCTCAAGGGACCGGGATGTATTGACCAAGGTAAGAAGACCCTGCCTCATTAGTCCTGAGGGAAGCAACCACAAGTCATCTCTCAGCCCTTTAAACAAAAACCGATTTATTTTCATTTTCCATCCGCTCAACCATTTGTCGACCACTCCTGATAATGCTGTGCGAAATTGTCCCCATACAATCGAAAATCAACTTTCTATTCGTGTTCATAACTACCGTACAAACACGTTTATCCCACACATACATGTATTGTACTCATATAGCACAAACGTAGCAGTGGAAACTTCCATTCAAAACTGATTATTGTACATACAACACATGCATAGTCCACAAATACATCAGTAACACAGTTATTTATGTACAATAAGTCGACATTTCCTTCTTATCTAAGAGCCATTTCAGCAATCTCGGGCTTTATGTCCTGCTTCACCACACAAGTAACACTTGTATTGCTTCTTTCGCTGCAGATCACCAACCCAACAGTTGCGAGCAATATGTCCTTCCTTGCAACAAGCATAACAAATACGAGTCTCGCGTCTCTGCCTCTTGCGGTGAGCAGACTTTCCAACCCTTGGAGACCCCACTTCTCTGATCGCAGACATTTGCTGGGCTTTGTCAAGTCCATCTCCAATAGTCTAGCTGACTCCACCAATGGTTGGAATCCCAATAACTTATGACCCATCAACAAGAAACGGAGTTCCTGACGTAGCCCATCGCAAAACCGATTGATCTTCGTCTCCTCGGTTTCAAACACAAACTCTGGTTGATGTCTCATTGTAACAAATGCTTGAAAATAGTCCTCAACCGTGTCCACTCCTTGGCTCAAGCATATGTTCAACGACGAAGCTGATGCGTTTCCCCTGACCGTCTGCTCACTTACACTGACCGGCATAGGACGCATGACCGGATCAGAGGGTTGAACCTGTCCCTTATGGTAAGCCTTGAGCATTGCAAAAACCACATCAACAATCAGTTGAGCCGTCTCTATCGATGGAGGAGATGTCATGCTTCCCATCGAATGTTGGGGTTCCTGCTGCCATGTCGTCGCGCTAGTCACCTATAGTCATAAAATACACAAGTAAGCAACAAACATATTGCCAAAAGCAATACCAGGAATGCACAGGTTCCCCCAAATAGGTGTATTTGCAGTCCTCAGTGGACATTCAAGAGTCCATTCATTAGTGTTAACGCGGTTTACACTAACACTTGCTTTCCACCCCACAAACGAATTCGACCACGAATTCGAAAGGGATCGACTGAGAGATCTGATACCAAAATATAACGACTCCATCCGTTCATATAGTATATATACTAGAAGGTCCGGACGGGGACCCACAACATATACCACAAAATAGGCAGCGAAGTCACAGAGTGATACCAGAGTTGCGCATCCTAACTCATTGCATTCTAGCGGAAGCCTATAACACGAAGCTAAACTCCAAACATGAATGTGCACCAATATGATTATCCATTTATATATATAAAGTGGAACACCAACTACATATTCAGCTGACCTTATGGCTTTATAGTTATTCTTTACAAGAGTGGCGTCCAAATATCGGCACGCAGGCCGGACATATATGAAGAACAAAACACAACATTTCATCTTAGCCTTCATGGGCTAACAACAGCAGCAGCACGGAACGTCAGCCTTTGAATGTCCCACTCGGCTCTCCGACACCTGTATAAGGACAGTTCACCCAACGGTGGCAAACAAGACAACGGTCAGTATTAAACTGACCAATTTTGTAACGACCCTACCCCTTTCCCGGGGAAGTGGTATTCCTTCCCTACATGCATAGTAATTCACAGGCAGATATATATATCAATCATTATGCTCTCAAGCACATACATTCCATTACATCCGTTAGCCACGCGGCCCAACGGTCCGTGCACTCAGGGCACATTCTTGGAGTACCGGCGAACCAGTTGACCACCACCATATCAGGGCTAGAACTCAAGGGTAATATTGAGCATTTTGCTCCATGGCATGCAGCCGGAGACTTTAGTCTTAATGACCCGGGATTGTCCCGTAGCCCCCCATACTGTCATGGCACGCAGGCATAAGACTCTCTCTATGCGCTCCGACAGACCGCAATTTCAGGTCTTTAAGTCAGACGGACATAACACAGGTCGGATCAGCCACCCCCCGTTGCTCAAGTCGTCTTGCCATCACCGAATAACAATGTACTCACGGCTAAATAAAAGGCGCGGGTCGGTTTCACCTTACTTGTTTGGCATAAAGCCTGGGTGTTTTTCCTGGGCACACCAGTACTTTCTGTTACTCCCTTCACAGGCACCACCCATTAATTATCACAAGCATAAGAGGGTCTTTCCTGGACTTCCGTACAAGTAATTCCTGCTACTACTCTTCATAGGTACAACCCGGTAAGTATCACAACTATCATGGGTATTTTCCTGGACTACCATGTCAGTACTTCCTGCAACTGCTCTTCACAGGTCCAAGCCATTGAACATCACAAATAGTACGGATATTTTCCTGGACATCCAATCCAGTACTTCGTGCTACTATCCTTCACAGGTTTAACCCATTCAACATTACAAGCATCACAAGGTTATTTTCCTGGACTACCACTCCAGTACTTCCTGCTACTACCTTTCGCAGGTTCAACCCATCGATTCCTTAAACTATGCATTTCATCATGGAGTCTTCTCCGGTGCGTATATGCAACATCACCAATCCATACTAACCTGTCCAGATGGGCTTCACACAACATGCCTATTCCGTACTTCATTTCCGGATCTATATTCCAAAATTAGTAGGAATTACACAAATCAACCCTAGGGAATTCCTTTAACCAGCCACCCTCTAGTGGAGGAATCCCATGCATATGCCAAAACAGAAGCCTTCACATGGCTAGGAAGAAAGATCGTTACCGTTGAAGATCGCTTCAGAGCCATGGACGTTTAGCCGGCTGAAACGTACCGTAGCGGCTTTGCCTCCAGAACTCTAGCCTCAGATCTCTAACCGGAACTCCGCAGCTCCACCAGTGGACAGCTCCTTTCCTCCTCCTCCTCCTTCTTTTCTCTCTCTCTTTAGGTTTTTAGAAAGAGGATGGCCAAATGAAAAATGAGAGTTTCCTTCTCATCCTCGGCCTTAAGGAAGAAGGGAGAGAACTGAGCCATTAGATCCTAGCTGAGAACATGGACGACCACGATTTTGCCATAAAAGGATAAATTTTGCATGATACGGCCTGTGACACGCCTGTGTCACATGCCGTGTACCTTAAGCGGCACTCGACCGACTTATCCAGACCAGTACTCGACCATGTGTCATGCCCGTGTCATGGGACGTGTCACCTGACACGCCTTCAAACATGCCCGTATCTATGAGAGTGTACATCAAGCTACACAAAACCAACTTTAACCCGATCGGGACACGGCCCGTGACACGTCTGTGTCACAGGCCGTGTACCCTAATTCACGACCGGGCCCTGCCCATGTTCACCAGGCCTCATCTGCCCTGGCCACATCCAGTAAAGGACACGGCCAGTGACACGCCCGTGTCACCGGCCGTGTACCCTTACACGACAGCGGCCTCTGACACGCCCGTGTCAGATGGTGTGTTCCCTAATTTTTTTCGTAGAACAGATTTTTCGTCGACCACTCGCCGGCCTGCTCAACCGAGCAATACACGCCCTAGGACACGCTCGTTTCCCAGGCCGTGTCACCCAACCTTTTCCCAATCATGGGATTTGGGGTGTTACATAGGTTCACTAACTAGGATAATTACCCACCATGTATAGTCAGGGTCATGACTTTGTGTCCTAGAGTTTAGGCTAAGCCCTTAGAATCAACCTCACATGGACCAGCCAACAAAAGACAGCAAAAGACTCAAAGAATTAAAAGTAAATCAAGTTCAGAAAAGTGAGTTCGACTTTCGTCGAACTCAGCTCAATGAAAGTTTTGCTCCTCTCGACAAACTTAGAGTAAATTTTCTGAGTTAAGCATGACGATATTCGAGCTCAAGTCGACGAATTCTGGGTGATCAACTTCAACTCATTAAGTCCAGAAAATTTTCTTTGAACTCAGGTCAACGAAGTTAAGTTATCAGCTCGACGAACTTGGAGCACAGAATTGGGAAGTTTTTCTCAGAAAGCAGTTAGCTGAACTCAGGTTGACGAACTTGGTTCTCAGGTCGACGAAAAGAATTCCCAGGTGGATGAACATGATTTCTCTGGTCGATAAACTTCGATCTTAGGTCGACGAAATCAATTCTTTGGTCAAAGATTGCTGTGCAGTTCCAGACTTGGAATTTTCCCTCATTTTGTCCATATTCTATTGCAGAAATTCATGAGTAATTACTGCTTATATTTTCTGAATATAGATGTTACTGTCAGCATTGATTGTGGTCTTCATCAGGAATATTACTTGTCATTTTAATAGGACAGTTGGGGAAATCCATTAATGCAATATTCTCTCCAGCCGGTTTTCATTCTCCAGGCCGTCCGCAATTAATGGAATGGAATTTAAAATTCAAAAGCAGAATTTGAATGAAGATATAAAAGAGTTTTTCTTTTCCAGAAGCTATATACACAGAATATATAGAATAAATATATAGAATATATAGAGAACTGATAGAATACGGGAATACGGATACACAGAGAAGAGATCAACAACAATAACACTCTGAACCTTCTCTATACAGAAAACAAATTGTTTTCTCCTTGAGATTGCTGAAGAAGAAGAAGAACAATTATTACAAATAAAGAGTCTTCTTCAACATTCATTCCAGGACCTTTCAAGGACAACACATCCATATCAGTCAGAAGTTCCTGTATCTCATTTGCAAGTCAATTCTGAAGTCTGAAGACCTACACCCTGTGCAAGACTCCAAATCAGGAGTTCTTGACACCATCAAAAATCCACTAGTCTTCTCTGTTGAAAATAGAAAGAGAAGACATCATCAAACTCTCTCCCCCCTCTGTATAAAGGGTTTATTAACTCCCTTCAAAAGTTTATTTTAGTTTTTGAGCATCTGATCAAAAGCTCATTGGTGGCAGTGACCTGATCAAAACCTGCAAGTGGATTCTTACTAGGATGGTACAAGAGTGGATATACCCAGATTGGGAAACCACTATAAAAGTTCTTGTGTTGTCTAGTTGTCCTTTTCTTTTTGTTCTGGTTGTGGCTGTGATAGATTAGGTTATCTGTGCGGTGATTAGATTAAATTAACTTAGGTTGCTATTGCTTTTTGGTTACCCTGATATATCTTATTTCTTTACTCTGATATTATTTTATAAACAACAAAAAGTTTTCAAGTTACTCAATTCACCCCGCCCCCTCTAAAGTAAATCAGGTATAACCCTCTCTTTCAATTGGTATCAGAGCAGTTTCCTTTGGTTGTACAAGCTAACCCTTGAACCAAAAGATCCTATGTTAGATCTGATCTTTATTTATCTTAGGTTTAGTTAGTTCACAGCATGACACAGAACAAGGATTATGCAAGCACCAGACCTCCAGTATGCAATTGAAATAAATTTGTTATATGGAAGGCAAGAATTAGGTTTTATATGAATTCCATTAATGAGGACACCTACAATTCTATTTTGACAGGTCCTCCTTAACCTACAACATCTACTTCTACAGTAACTTCAAGAACTCATGTAGTTCCACCACCTGAGTGGACTGATGCTCAGAAAAAAGCCAAAATTGCAGATGCCAAAGACATGAACATATTGGCTCAAACCATATTAGATGACATTTTCCAAAAGGTGGCTGAGTGCACCTCTGAAAAAGCAATCTGGGATTCTCTCAATCAGATAGTTACTGGCTTAGCAGATGAGAGAAATGATAGAAGATCAACTCTCATCTCACAGTATGAGAACTTCAAAAAAGATGAAGCTGAATCTGTTGGTGACCTGTGCAACAGATTAAGCTCCATTATCAGTGAGTTGAGGACCTTGGACAAAGACATCTCTCTCACAGAGGTGAATGACAATATCCTAATATTCTTCCCAAGCTCATGGGATTCCAGGATCTGGGCAATCAAGGAGGCTAGAAGCTTGAATGAGATTATCACTGAATCTCTCCTGGGAAAGCTCAAATCTTATGAGCTGCGGATCAAATCCAGGGAAGCTGTAGAACAAAGGACTCCTCCCCCGGCAAGAAAGGAGCAGAATATAGCATTAAAAGCTGCTGAAGACACTGAATCTTCAACAGTCAATGAAGAACTGATGAGTCTCTTTTCCAAGAGATTCTACAAAATGGCAAGAAACGATTTCAAAAGAAAGTCATCCAAGAATGATGATAAACCCAGGTATGATAAAACTCCTACTAAAGAAATAGTATGTTTTGGATGCAGGAAATCAGAACACTTGATCTCTGAATGTCCTGAGAATCAGAAGGACAGGAGAAGAGAAAAGTACTCCAGAGCAAGCAATATAACAGGCCTTCCTCCAGCAAGTACAAAAAGAAGGAGAAGGGCTTTGTGGGTGATACTTGGAGTGACATAGAAGATGAATCCACATCCTCCAGTTCTAGTGAAAAGGAAGAAGAGGCAAAGGCAAGGGAAGTCTGCCTCATGGCTATCAATGCTTCTTGCAGCCCATCAGATGCTGAAGAAGAATCTAATAATAAAGAAGCTTCAGAATCAGAAGCTGATCAGGTACTATCATCATTTGATTATAGTTCTGATAGTTTTAAAATTGAATTTAAAAACATATGTATATATTTAATAAATTCTGAAAAAGAAATCAAACTACTTAGAGAAAAACTAACTAATCATGAAAAGTGTATCTCTGAAAATGTTAAATTAAAGGATGATTTGGTTTTAGCAAATGAACAAATAATTTCACTAAAATCTAAATTAGCTGAGGCTAGTAAACTTGAAGAATCCCTAAATGGGAGAAGTATCTAGTTGATGGACATCACAAGTACAATCAATTCCAGGTTAAATGGCAAGCTGGGCTTAGGTGCATCATCAAACCAACCCCCACTCATTCAGAAAAATATATTAACAACACCAATTAAATTTGTTTCTGAAAAAGGAAAAGAGAAAATAGAAAATGATAAAAATGTTAAACAAATTGAATCAAAACTAAAGAATAAGAAAATAAAACAAAATAATAAAAATCCAAATAAAAACAATGTTCAGCAGATTTCGTCAAACTTTGATTGATGAAATATGTACAGTTCGTCAAACTCCATTCGACGGACTTCGAATACAGATTTATAATAATTATTCATTGAACTACGATCGACGAAACCAGTATGGTTCGTCAACCAGAGATCGATTATTTTGGGGCTCAGAAAATGACTTCTATCATTCTCTGAGTGGAGTTCGACGAACTCATCCCAATTTGTCGAACTCAGGTCGACGAACTCACCAGAATTCGTCGAACGCAGATCAGTTTAAAAGAAATTTTAATTTCTCTAAAACTTATAACAAACAAAGAACATTTGATAATCAATTTAATCAATGGATAATTCCACCTAGGAAATATTACCCTTTAGGATATAAAATCGAACCTGAATGTTCATTTATTTCCAATTTTAGTTATGTAAAGAAAGAAGGACCCAAGGTAACCTTGATCAGGAATGGCTAATCTGTTTCATTGCAGGTAAAAGACTGTTCTACCACAAAGCAACAGTGGTATCAGGACAGTGGCTGTTCTAAGTACATGACTGAAAATAAGGCCAACTTAACAAATTACAAGGTAAAGCTAGGACCAAAAGTAAATTTTGGTGACTCCAATTGTGGCCAGACTGAAGGCTATAGACAAGTAAAAGTTAAAGCTGTCACCTTTAGGAATGTTGCATATGTAAGTGGACTGAAGCATAATCTTCTCTCCATAAGTCAATTATGTGATGATAGGTGTCTGGTATCATTTACTAAAACCTCTTGTATTATTACTTCTTTAGATAATATTGTAGTATTGACTGGAACTAGATTAGAAAACATTTATGTTGTTAACTTCCAATCAGCTAAATCTAAAATTTTCCTGTTTAATTCAACTAGTAACAATAATGACCTTTGGTATAGGAGACTAGGTCATGTTAACCTGCAAGACATTGCCAAACTATCTAGGATAACCTTGTTAGAGGATTGTCTTCTTGCCCGTACAAGAAGGAAAGCCTTTGCAGGGCTTGTCAATTATGCAAACAAACTAAAAGTAGTTTTAAATCATTAAATAAAAGTGGCTCACCTAGGATATTGTAATTACTACATATGCACCTTTTTGGCCCTATAGCTATACAAAGTCTAGGAGGGAAATCCTATACTTTAGTGATTGTAGATGACTTCTATAGATTCACTTGGGATTTCTTTCTGAGATCTAAGTCTAATAACTTTAAGGTTCTTACAGATTTTCTCAAGAACATATCGATTGAGTACACTACTCTAGTTGCATTGATCAGAAGTGATCATGGTACTGAGTTTGAGTCTCTTCTTATGCAAGATTTCTGTAGGAAGGAAGGTATCAGACAATACTTCTCAGCTCCTAGAACACCTCAACAAAAAGCGGTTGCTGAAAGGAAGAATAGAACATTAATTGAATCAGCAGGCACATTAATTGCAGATGCTTAATTTCCCCTATCCTTTTGGGAAGAGGCTGTAAGCACAAAAAATTATGTACTGAATAGAAGTCTTATACACAAGCTTAAGAATAATACTCCTTATGAGCTACTAAAAGAGAAGAAACCTAAAGTAGACTACTTTAAAATTTTTGGATGTTTATGTTATATACACAACAAAAATAAGAAACACATTAGAAAGTTTGAAGCCAAGGCTGAAATGGGAAATTTTCTTGGATATTCCCAAGTAAGCGAGGCTTATATGGTGTATAACAAATCTAGCTTAAAAATTGAAGAATCTATCCATGTTTCATTTGATGAGACTAACATGTTTTTCAAGGAGAAGATTTCTTCTACCAATGGATATTTGCAGGAACATAATTTGTTTGAGAAGCTTAATGAACTGACCATCACCAATGAGGCAGTTAGCCATCCTTCTCCACAAGGTGCTGAAGAATGTGAAGAAGAAGACACTCTAATTAGTGATGAACCAACAACAACAAACCTAATTCCACAAGAGGAATTTATTCCCCAAGCTGTTGAACAACCAACTCCACCCACTGAATTTGTCACACTTAGAGATCACCCCATATCTCAAGTGATTAGAGACATGTCAGTTGGTGTGAAAATAAGACATCAATTCAACAAAGATTTGATGCATGCCTGCTTCATATCTCAAATTGAGCCCCAATCCATCAAAGATGCAGAGCAAGATCCACACTGGATTTTTGCAATCCAACGGGAGCTCAATCAATTTGAGAGATACAGAGTTTGGGACTTAGTTCCAAGATCCAAAGACTATCCACTCATTGGAACTAAGTGGTTATATAGAAATAAGATGGATGCCCAAGGTGTCATCATAAAAAATAAAGCAAGGCTGGTTGCTTAAGGTTATAGGCTAGAGGAAGCGATTGACTATGACCTGACTTTTGCTCTTGTTGCAAGGATGGAAGCAATCAGGATTCTCCTTGCATATGCTGCCTACAAGAAATTTAAAGTCTATCAAATGGATGTCAAGAGTGTCTTTTTGAATGGAGAACTTAAAGAAGAGGTTTATGTTGAACAACCTCCAGGTTTCATCTTTCCAACTCATCTGTCATATGTCTTTAGATTGCATAAAGCTCTTTATGGTTTAAAGCATGCTCCAAGAGCTTGGTATGAGACCATTACTAGCTTCTTGATAGAGCATAAATTTTCTAGAGGCATTGTAGATATGATATTATTCACTAGGCACCATAAGGATCAAATTTTGTTAGTACAAATCTATGTAGATGATATTATATTTGGGTCTACTAATTTCAAACTATGCAAGTGGTTTTCTGACCTCATGCATTCAAAGTTTGAAATGAGTAGCATGGGTGAGCTCTCCAACTTCCTTGGTCTCCAAGTGAAGCAGCTACCTGATGGCATCTTCATATCCCAGGCTAAGTATGCTAAGGAGCTTATCAAAAAGTTTGGGATGGCTGATGCCTCAGCAAAGAAAACACCCATTGCTACAAATATTTTAATAGATTTTGACGAGCATGGGAAACCTGTTGATCAAAAATTATATAGGGGCATTGTTGGGTTCTTACTATACCTTACAGCAAGCAGACCTGACATAATGTTTGCTACATGTCTTTGTGCTAGGTTCCAGGTGAACCCTAAAGAATCTCACGTAAATTTCTAAAAAAGGATATTAAGATATATAAAGAGTTATCCTAGTCTAGGACTTTGGTCCCTACTGAGTAAGAGTTTGAGTTAACTGGATACTCAGATGCTGACTTTGCTGGATGCAGAGTAGACTAAAAAAGTACTTCTGGAACATGCCAGTTCCTTGGTGCTAGATTAGTCTCCTGGTTTTGCAAGAAGTAGTTATCTGTGTCTACATCAACTGCTAAAGCAGACTACATAGTAGCTTGCAGTTGCTTTTCCCAGATGCTGTGGATTCAGAACCAACTACTAGACTATGAGTTCAACTTAAATAATTCAACTCTACTATATGACAACATAAGTGTTATATCCATAGCACAAAATCAAGTCCGTCACAATAGGACTAAGCAAATAGACATTAGCCACCATTTCATTACATAGTGTGTAGACAAAAATAAATTTAATCTTGTCTATATCTACAATGATTTACAAAGAGCAGATATCTTCGCCAAACCTATGGATGAGAGGAACCATCTGTTCTTCATAAATCAGCTTGGTATGATAAATGGAGAAGCTTTGATTTGATTTATGTCTATGGTCGACGAATTTTTCAAAGTTCGTCGAACGGAGATCGACGAAAAGAGAAAAGTTCTAGAGAAATTCATCGAACGGAGATCGACAAATTCTCTGTGAGTGAAGTTATTTTCATCGGTTGGAGATCGATGAATTTGCTTCAGAAAACTTTCGTCGAATAGAGCTCGATGAAATGTTTTCACATCTTCTGACTGAGATCGACAAATTCTTTTGACTATAAATTATTTCGTCGACCTCAGATCGAAGAATTTTTATTATTCGTCAAACGGAGTGTGGCGGTTCATGTTTTGAGAACTTTATATCTAGATTTTCTTCGACCTCCGTCCCGCGCTTTTAGTTCATTTGCACTTGATCTCTGTTTCTCTCTTGTAGGAGCATCCATGGCGATTCCAGCAAGCGCTTTGTCCAGCATGAAATTCGACATGGGTTTCGATATTGATTTTGACTCTTTCCAGCATTTTGACCCCATCTTCTTGGACATTTTGAAGTTGTTTGAAGATCAAAATCTAAAGAAGTTCATGAACCGCCGCATCAAGATTACGATTATAGAAATCAAGGAATGGGTCTTTACCTCTACAGCAACAGAAGATACCCTGAGAGGCACAATTTTCGGTAACTCAGTCTCCCTTTCCCCCAATATACTAACCGAAGTTTTTGGTTTACTGAATGTCAAATAAGAAATCGAAATGGATACTGAAGAATAAGAAAATATGCTGACCAAAATGGGTCATTCGGGAGACAACCCTAACAAGCTGCTGAAGAAAAACTTATCTGTCGAATATAAGTTCTTAGTAGACGTTGTTGGAAAAGAGCTGGTGGGCAAACACACTGCCCACGACTACATAATCAGGCACCAGTTTATGGTGATGAGTGCTCTAGTCGAGAATAAAGCAACAAATTGGGGCAAGCTGTTGTTTGAGTTAATCAAAAAGAAGAACAATAAGAAATAGGTCTGCTTTGGAAGAATTCTGGGGATCTTTCTTCATGATAAGGCACCTGAACATCTGGTCTCCACGACCGTGTTCATCAAAGAGCCAAAAGGATATCCTCTGCCTTTTTTGGCAGATGGGAGAGGAGAATTACAAAGCCATCCTAGGCTTCCTTCTCCTCCAAGCCTTCTGAGAGCACAAGGTTTGTCATAGCCGCTCCTCCACCCCCAAAAGAAGCTCCCTCCACCTCCACCATTAATTCTTTTCCACAACCTCAACCACCACAACAACAACAACCAGTTCACATTCCAACTCCAGCTCCATCTCCTGAATATTCTCCACTGCCACCATCTCCACCTCCATCTTCTCCCCAGATACATATCTCTGACATACCATCCTCTTCCATACAGGAACACTAATTCAACCTCCTGTCTTCCCACATCAATCACCACAACCATCCCCACTTCAATCTCCTTCACCTTCACTACAACAATCTCCACACCAATCAGCACACCACTCTCACATCCAGGAACCCATCTCCTGCCCCACACTCATAGTTCCAATTTCTACTTCTGCTACTCTATCTATTCCTATCCCTCCAGCCATCCCAACTGATTGTCCACATTTAGAGTATACACATACATATTTCCCAAATGCCTTCTCTATCTGCTCTAATTATCGTCATCACACTCCATATTCCACTTCTTCTCTAAAACCCCTCTATCTTAACTTCTCTGATATAAGTAAGGATCTGCTAGCCTTCATCTCTCCCACTCTACAGAAACTCATAGATGATGCTCTAGCTCCCCTCACTGCCTCCATCCATACTCTCTCTGCCAAAGTTGCTGCTCTATCCCCTGTCCCTTCTTCTAGGGCACTGGCTCCAAGACCCTCTACAATGAGTCAGGGGGAGATGCTACATGATGAATAAGTTCCAGTGGCAGCAGCAGCAGGAATAGATTCTTTAATGTCAGACTCTTCAGGAGAAGCAGCCACTCCCTCTGATATAATAGATCTAATTGATTCAAATACAGATATGGATGAGCCTGTTATGGCTAAAATTGATACTGCTGGTGATTTTATTCTAAATCCCTTAGTTAATTTAAATTCTTTATTAGAGTTATTCAATTTTGTGCACAGAGATAATCTTCCCATCTCCTCTCATCAACATTCTTTGGCCATTGTACCATACACTGCACCTATAATCCCCAAAGTTGTCAAGCAACTTAAGGCTATTTTTGCAGCAATAAAGCTACCAACTGTACAATACCCCTCCAAGGAAAATTCTTCTATAGAAGCCATCTCAGCTCCAACATATAAGATGGATGACAGTCCACTGCCAGATTTGGATGAAATCATCATGGCAGATATAGAGGCAGAAAACTTATTAGTTGTTGAACAGCCTCAGGCTCCAGAACCTCAAGCAGTTGCTCCAGCTCTAGTACCTCAAGCTCAGCCTCAGGCTGACAAGTCAATTGACAAAGATATTTTGAAAGCTTTGAATGATTTATATGATAATTCTTAGGGATCCTCCTCTGATAAAGATGATGATGATGATAATGATGATTCTGATGATAGCCCTTCTGCAAAGAAGAAACTTTCAAGGAAAAGGAAGGCTCCCCTAGTTACTGCTCCCAAGCCAAATCCAACTTATGATACTCCTTACTATATCCTTCAAAAAATTACTCCTTATCCTGGGATGTTGGATCCCTAGTTTGGATTTTGGCTAGGTTCACTAATTTAGGATGTCTTTGACCCAACTTGTATAGTCAGGGTCATTGGTTGTGTCCTAGAATCTAGGATTTGTTCTTAGAACATCTTCCTGTGGACCAGCCATCCTCCAGATTGCCAAAGAAACTCAGGACTTAGAGATATTTTTAGCTGAAGGAAATCTGTTCTACGTTCGTCTATCTCAGCTCAACGAATCAGCGACATTCGTCGATCTCAGCTCAGAGAACCATATTCTTTGGTCGACGAATTCTGGTCAACGATTTGTATCCTTCTCAGCCAGAGACTTCTCAGATTCTAAGTCCACAATCATTCTTCGGTCGACGAATTTGGATCTCTGTTCGACGAATAATGGTTGACAGTGATGATTATCTGTTCGATGAATTTGATTATCTGTTCGACGAATGAAGATTGTCAGTTCGACTAAGATTGTAGTAGAATTGACAAGATTCCCTTGAAGACTAAATGTTATTGTCTGCTCGACGAACTCATCAGCTCAGCTCGACGAACTGTGAACTCAGCTCGACGATTCCTGTTCTTCGTTAAACGATTCTAGACTTATGTCTTCTCCAGTTTTCCGTCCCTTTTATTGGCGATGATTCCTGAGTAATTAATGCTCAATCTTCTCAGAATGTTTCCATTAGAACGAGCATTGATCATGGATTATTTCATGCCATTTTTCCATGGGACAGTTAGGGAATTCATTGATTGCCGCTTCCTTCCCAGGCCGACTACAATTACTGCTCAAGCATTCAAATTTTGAATGTGTTTTTCAGTCAGTATTAACATAAAGAAAAGAAAGGATTAAGCAGTCAGATACACAGATAGACAGTACACTCAAGAAAAGTCTTACAAAAATCTAAAGTTTTCATACTGCAATCAGCCTAGGCCAGAGAACATCATCAAAAAGAAGAAGAACATACAATCTCCATCAAGAGTCTTCTTCCTTTAATCCTACAAGACAACTTCAGAAGGACAACAATCTCTATCTATCAAAGAAGTTCCTAGAGCATTCTCTGGTCATGGCAATCAAGTTTGTGAAGACATGTCGCCCTGAAGCAGTGCTCCAGATTTCCTAATCCATTCAAGATCTCAGGGGGAGCAATCTGCTGAAATCAATCCACTAGTCTTCTCAGTTGTTATTGAGAAAGAGAAGACACCATCACCCCTTTTCCATCTTCTGTACAGGGTTTTAAGTCCCTTCAAAATTATTCCTGGTTGCAAGTCTCCTACCAAAAGACTTGAGGTTTTGGTTTTTGAGCACCTAAACAAAAGCTCATTGGTGTCAGGCACCTAATCAAAAATCTGAGTGGATTTTTACCAGGGTGGTAGAAGAGTGGATGTACCCAGGTTGGGGAACCACTATAAATTTCTTGTGTCATATGGTTGCCCCTTTTCTTTTATTTTGGCTGTGTTTTGTGATTTGTTAGGTTGCTGTGCCTTTTATTTTATTTTCTAATCTGTTCACCTAGGTTTACAGCAAAAGTTGTAAAGAATTTATCAGAGAGAACAATACTCTATTCACCCCCCCCCCCCTTTAGAGTATTTCAGATCTACCTTCACTTTCAATTGGTATCAGAGGGAGGTTGGTTAATCTACCACACCTTCAGAGGTTAATTGGTTGTACAGGCTAACACCTGAACCATAAAGATCCATCTTGTTATATCTGATTGTTTTGTTTCTGTTATTAGATTTATTTCTTCACAAAAATGGATCAAAACAAAGATTATGCAAGCATCAGACCTCCAGTATGCAATCTTAACGAATTTTCCATCTGGAAGGCAAGATTCAAATTGTATATGAACTCTATTGATGAAGATATTTTTTCTTCCATCTGGATAGAAGTACCTCCAGCACCTACAGCTTCTACAAGCACCTCTACAAACATGACTGCAGTACCTCCTCCAGATAATAATGATGCTTACAAGAAAGCCAAAATTGCAGATGCAAAAGCAATGAACATCTTGGCACAGACTATGTCAGATGACATATTTCAGAAGGTGGCTGACTGCACCTCAGCCAAGGCCATTTGGGACTGCCTCAACCAAGTGGTAGCTGGTTCAGCTGATGAAAGGAAAGACAGGAGATCAAATCTCATATCCTTGTATGAGAATTTTAAGAAGGATGAGGCTGAATAAGTTGTTGAAATGTACAATAGGTTGAGCTCAATCATCAATGAGCTTAAAACCTTAGATAAAGATATCACCCTTACAGAGGTGAATGACAAAATCTTGATGTTCTTCCCTAGCTCTTAGGTGTCAAGAATCTGGCTTATCAAAGAAGCCAGAAGCCTAAATGAGATATCAACTGAATCTCTACTAGGAAAACTTAAGTCTTATGAGCAGTTGATTAAATCAAGAGAAGCAGCTGAACAGAAAGCAACAACTCCAGTGAGAAAAGATCACAGTATAGCTTTCAAAGCATCAGAGGAAAGTGAGACCTCAACATCCAATGAAGAACTAATGAGCCTCTTTGCAAAAAGATTTTATAAGATGGCTAGAAAGGTCTTTAGAAGAAAATCATCCAGGCTGGATGATAAGCCCAGATTTGACAAGACACCAACCAAGGAGGTTGTGTGCTTTGGATTTAGAAAGCCTGGACATTACATCTCTGAATGTCCAGAAAACCAGAAGAAGGAGAAAAGCAGAGAAAAGGACTCCAAGAGAAAATACAGCAGCAGACCCTCCTCCAGCAAGTACAAAAAGAGAGACAAAGGCTTTGTTGCTGAAACTTGGAGTGATACTGAAGAAGAAACATCCTCTTCCAGCTCAAGTGAAGAAGAGGAAGAAGCAAGATCCAAGGAGGTTTACCTTATGGCAATTGATGACTCTAGGAGCAGTTCAGGATCAGAAGGTGAATCTGAAGATGAGGGAGCCTCAGAGTCAGAGGCAGATCAGGTTCTTTCAAGTTTTAATTTTAATACTGATTCATTTAAAATTGAATTGAAAACTATGTGTTTAGATTTAATTAGTTCAGAGAAAGAAATAAAAACCCTTAGAGAAAAACTAGGAAACATTGAATCTGTTAACTCAAAAAATCTTAAACTGAAATATCAACTAACTTTAGCAAATGAGCAGATAATTAAATTAAAAACTGATTTATGTGAGGCTAAACAACTTGAGCAATCTCTCAATGGAAGAAGTCTCAAGCTGATGGACATAACAAGTACAGTAAATGCCAGATTAAATGGCAAGTTGGGCTTGGGTGCATCATCAAGTTTGCCCCCCATAATTATGTAAAATATCCTTACATCACCCATTAAGTTTGTTTCTGCCAAGGGAAAAGAGAAGATAATAAACAAACCATTGTCTGAAAACAATCCAAAACCCATAGACAAGAGCAATAAAAATCAGAAAACAGCTAATAAAAACAAGGTTCAGCAGCATTCGTCGAACTCAGATCGACGAAATGTGGGCCGTTCGTCGAACCTAGATCGACGAACGCTGAACGCAAACTTTAGTTATAATAATTCGTCTAACTGCGATCGATGAACTTTGTATGGTTCGTCATGCAGAGGTCGACGAACATGGGGCGCAGAAGATGACTATTGTCATTCTCTGAGCCGAGATCGAAGATCTCAGCCCTATTCATCGAACTCTGGTCGACAAACTTACAGAAATTCGTCGAACCCAGAAGGACCAAACATAAATCATTTCTCTTACAGAAATTCTAAGCCAGCTAATAAACGATTCAATCGAGTAGCTGATTGGGTTATTCCACCTAGAGATATCACCCCTTAGGTTATAAATCTCAACCTACTTTATCAGTTATATCCAGCTTTTCATTTCAACCAAATAAAGGACCCAAGGTAACCTGGGTCAAGAACAATTGAGTTTTGTTTTTTCATTTCAGGTATAGGTGAAGAGTTGTCCAAGGGTGAGTCAGACCTGTTACTTGGACAGTGGTTGCTCCAAGCATATGACAGGCAGCAAGGACAATCTATCTAATTATAAGTCCAAGCTGGGACAAACGGTGATCTTTGGTGATTCAAATAGTGGCCAGTCTGAATGATATGGAGCAGTAAAGATTGGAACAGTTACCTTCAAAAGAGTAACATATGTAAGAGGACTCAAACATAACCTAATATCCATAAGCCAATTATGTGATGAAGGTTATCAGGTACACTTTAACTCTACCTCCTGTTCTATAATTAATACTGAAAACAAAACTGTTTTAATTGGAATTAGACAAGGTAAAATTTTTCTAATAGATTTTATTTCTGCCAAAACTGATGTTTGTTTACTCAATATCACTAGTAACCAAAATGAGTTGTGGCATAAAAGATTAGGTCATGTAAACCTTAAAAATATAGCTAGGTGGTCTAAAGACAACCTTGTTAGAGGCTTGCCTTCTGGTCCCTACAAGAAGGAAAACCTATGCAGGGCTTGTCAATTAGGCAAACAAACTAAAATTAGTTTCAAATCTATTAATAAGAGTGATTCACCTAGGATTTTGTATTTGCTTCATGTGGACCTATTTGGACCCATTGCAGTACAAAGCCTAGGAGGGAAGTCTTATACTTTAGTAATTGTTGATGACTTCTCCAGATTTAGTTGGGTGGCCTTTTTGAGAACTAAGTCAGATAGATTCAAATTTTTTACAGATTTTCTCAGGACCATACAGATTGAGTTCTCTACTCATGTTGCATTGATCAGAAGTCATCATGGCACAGAGTTTGAGTCTCTTCTTATGCATGAGTTCTGTGAGAAGGAAGGTATCAGGCAGTGCTTCTCAGCTCCTAGAACTCCCCAACAAAATGTGGTAGCTGAAAGGAAAAATAGGACACTCATTGAAGCTGCAGGCACATTATTGGCAGATGCTTACATGCCTCTATCCTTTTGGGCAGAAGCTGTAAACACTGCTAACTATGTCCTGAATAGAAGCCTCATACATAAGCTGAAAAATAAGACCCCCTATGAATTGCTTAAAGGAAGGAAACCTAAAATCACATATTTTAAAGTTTTTGGTTGTATATGCTATATTCACACAAACAATAAAAGATACATTAGAAAGTTTGAGGCTAAGGCTGAAGAAGGGATTTTTCTAGGATACTCCCAAGTAAGCAAGGCCTATAGGGTCTTTAATAAATCCACTCTTAAAATTGAAGAGTCAGTCCATGTATCTTTTGATGAAGCTAACATGTATTATAAGGAGAAAGAGATCTCTACCATAAACTCTTTGCAGGTTCCACAACTATATGAGTCTATGGATGGACCGAACCTTACCCAAGAGGTGTCAACCCATCCTTCTCCACAGGTTGCTGAAGACAGTGAAGAAGAAATTCAAGTGGAAGTGGTTGAACTTACCTCAACAGCTAATAACATTCCTCAAGAGGAATTAATTACAGAAGCTGTTGCTGAACAAACTCCACCCACTGATCTTATCACACTTAGAGATTACCCTAGATCTCAAGTGATTGGAGACATTTCAGCAGGTGTACAGACAAGGCATCAACTCAACCGAGACTTGATGCATGCATGTTTTCTCTCTCAGATTGAACCACTCTCCATCCATGAAGCTGAGCAAGATCCCCACTGGATCATTGCAATGCAAGAGGAGCTAAATCAGTTTGAGAGATGTAGAGTTTGGAATTTGGTTCCAAGACCTCATAACTACCCAGTTATTGGAACCAAATGGGTCTACAGAAACAAGCTAGATACTCAAGGAAATATTATGAGAAACGAGCCTAGGCTTGTTGCTCAGGGCTACAGGCAAGTGGAAGGAATTGACTATGACCAAACCTTTGCTCCAATTGCAAGATGAGAGGCCATAAGAATATTCCTTGCCTATGCAGCTCACAGGAGATTCAAAGTTTTCCAAATGGATGTCAAGAGTGAATTTTTGAAAGGAGTGCCTCAAGAAGAGGTTTATGTGGAACAACCTCCAGGTTTTATCTCTCTAACTCAACCCTCTTTTGTGTTTAAATTACATAAAGCTCTCTATGGTTTAAAGCAAGCTCCAAGAGCTTGGTATGAGACCTTAGCAAGCTTTTTTAGAGCATAAATTTACAAGAGGAACCATAGATAAAACTCTTTTCACTAGACATCATAAGGACCAAATTTTGTTAGTGCAAATATATGTGGATGACATCATCTTTGGGTCTACTGATCCCAAATTATGCAAGAGGTTTGCTGACCTCATGCATTCCAAATTTGAGATGAGTAGCATGGGTGAGCTTTCCTACTTCCTTGGTCTCCAAGTGAAGCAGCTCCCTGATGGTATCTTCCTCTCCCAAGCTAAGTATGCTAAAGAGCTTATTAAGAAGTTTGGGATGGGTGATGCTTCAGGAATGAAAACACCTATGGCTACAAATGCTGTTGTGGAATCTGATGCAGTAGGGAAACCTGTAGATCAGAAGCTTTATAGGGCAATTGTTGGATCCCTATTATACCTAACAGCTAGCATGCCTGATATCATATTTGCCACATGCCTTTGTGCTAGTTTTCAAGTGAACCCCAAAGAATCTCACCTTATTTTCTTAAAAAGAATTTTGAGATATATAAAGAGTTGTCCTAATCTAGGACTCTGGTATCCTATAGAGTCAGAGTTTGAGTTAACTGGATACTCAGATGCTGACTATGCTGGATGTACAGTGGATAGGAAGAGTACCTCTGGAACTTGCCAGTTCCTGGGAATGAGACTTGTCTTCTGGTTTTGTAAAAAGCAAACATCTGTGTCTACATCAACAACAGAAGTAGAATATATGGCTGCTGGCAGCTGCTGTTCACAAATGTTATGGATACAAAACCAACTCCTAGACTATGGTGTCAACTTAAATAATTCAACATTATTTTGTGATAATACTAGTGCTATTGCTATAGCACAGAATCCAGTTCACCATAGTAGGACTAAGTATATTAATATAGGACATCATTTCATTAGAGATAGTGTAGACAAAAAGAAAATTAACCTAATCTATATTCCTACTGATTTACAGAGAGCAGACATTTTCACCAAACCCTTGGATGAGAAAAATCATCTATTCTTTATAAATCAACTGGGAATGATCAATGGAGAAGAGTTAAATTAATTTCTATCTTCATTCGACGAATTTTCCAGAGTTCGTCGAACAGAGTTCGACGAATTAGGGAAAGTTTGAGAGATGCTCGTCGAACGGAGATCGACGAATTATGTGTGTGGAAATAATTTTCGTCGACCGGAGATCGACGAACTTTTCTTCAGAAGATATTTTGTCGAACGGAGTTCGAGGAACTGTTTTCGTTTCTTCTGGATGAGATCGACGAATTTTTTGTCTATAATTTATTTCGTCGACCTCAGTTCGAAGAACTGTTTCTTTTTCGTGGAACGTAGATTGTCAATTCATATTCTGGAAACCTTATATCTAGGTTTTCTTCGACCTCCATCCCGTGCTTTCTGTTCCCTTTCTCTTGATCGCCGTTTTCTCTGTCTAGTTTGCAGGTGATCTCAATGGCGATTCCAGCAGGAGATTTAGCCGCAATGAAGTTTGACACTGGCTTTGATGTCCACTTTGACTCATTCCAGCACTCCGATCCAATCCTCCTCTACATTCTGGAACTTCTGGAAGAACATATTCTAAAGAACTTGATGACCACCCGGATAAAGTTGGCAGGCACAGAAATCAGGGAATGGGTCTATACTTCAACCATTTCTGAAGACAATGTTATGACAGGATCAATCGCCGGTAACTCTATCTCTTTAACCCCCGCCGTTTTAACTGAAATATTTGGTTTGACAACTGGAGAGGAGTATTTAGAGATTGATTCTACAGAGTTTACTATGATGCTAAATTTGATGGGTTATGCTGGTGACAACCCTAACAAACTGTTGAAGAAGCATTTGTCTGCCCCATATAAATTCTTACCAGACCTAGTTGGTAAAGTGCTACTCGGGAAACATACAACACATGACTACATCACCAGACAACAGTTTCTGGTCATATGTACAATTGTCAACAAGAAGCAAATAGACTGGGCACAACTGTTGTTTGACTTGATTAAGAAGAAGAATTCCAAGAAGGAAGTATGTTTTGGAAGGATCCTAGGGATCTTCCTCAAGGAAAAAGTTGTTGAATCCCTAGTCTCCCAGACCATATTCATTAATGCCAGTAAAAGGATGACCTGTGCCTTATTTGGCAGGTGGGAGAGGACAATCACTAAGCCCACAAAGGCTTCTAACTCTTCCACCCCAGCTTTTGAAGGCACTGGGGCTGTTAAAGCCACTCCCACACCTGCTGAGGAGATTCATCCCACTCCACCATCTCTTCCAGCACCCCTTCCAGCAAAACAACTCCCTTCGTCTCCCATTCCTTCTTCAACACTTCAATCACCACAGCATACTTCTGTGCCTACTCCACCTCCATCTCCACCACTTGACATCACCAACATTCCATCTTCTCCTCTTCAAGCAAATCAACAACCAACACCTCCTGCCTCACCTCATGACACATATATTCCTACACCATCACAGTCTCCACTTCCCCCTCATTTATCCTCCCTTCCATCTTACATCCTACCCTTAGACACTGTAATTCCAGATGCCACCTTTCCATCCTCATCACCATCTACTCCTCACATACATGTTGTTCCATCCTCCATTCCATCACTAGTTGCTCCCTCCTCCACACCAAATGCAACATCCTCTCCCTCTTACTCCTTTGATCCAACTACCATATCCTTTATCCTCACCCTCATTACCCCCCTTCTAAAATCCCTTATAGTAGAGGCCATTACACCTCTTGCTACCTCCATTCAGTCCTTATCTACCCAAATTTCTGCTCTTTCTACTACCCCCTCCTCAGTCCAGGGCCTGGCCTCAGTCCCCATTGAAACCAGGCAAGGGGAGATGCCTGATGATGAAGCAGTAGCACCAGTTTCAGATACTTCAGCTCCAGCAGATACTGCAGATTCTCTAGTCCCTGTAGAAGTTTATCCAGATTGTACAGATACGGATTTAATTGATTTTATTAATTCTGATATGGACTTTGCTGACACTGTTGGTGATTTTTGTAACGCCCCGAAACTCAAAGGAGCAAAGGGGGACGTTTTGGGCCAGTTTTGGTTTCTGGCTGACGGCACACGGCCTGGGACACGGGCGTGTCCCAGGGCGTGTCAAGTGTGTGCCGACACTTAGTCGCGAAGTCGTCGAGTTATACTCGACGATTCGTCGAGAAAGGGCACACGGCCTGCGACACGGGCGTGTCGCAGGGCGTGTCGACCCGTGTCGACACTTAGCCGTGAAATCGTCGAGTTATTCTCGACGATTCGTCGAGAATGGGCACACGGCCTGCGACACGGGCGTGTCGCAGGGCGTGTCGACCCGTGCCGACGATCGTCAAGGTGAAATCGTCGAGATTCACTCGACGATCGTCGAGACAAGGCATACGGCCTGGGACACGGGCGTGTCCAAGGACGTGTCATCCAGTCGTCGTTCTCCCCTCGACGAACTGTCCCGTGTACACGGCCTGGGGGCCCAGGCGTGTCAATGTGACACGGGCAAGGACACGGGCGTGTCCTAGAACCCGTGCAGTGCTCGGGTTGGAAACGGGGGAAAAAACATGGGGTACACGGCCGGCTACACGACCGTGTCAGCTGGAACACGGGCGTGTCAGCTCGAACACGGGCGTGTTCGATACCCGTGTGCGTGTTCAGAAGATTCGATTTTGACGGCGAATGCGGCACACGGCCCTGGACACGGGCGTGTGCCAGGCCGTGTTCGGCCCAGATTGGGCATTTCAGCCCCGAATCAAAGCCGCTCGTTTTCTTAGGTTGAGATCCGACGGCTGGGGATGGTTCCTGGGAGGATATACACGGGTTTGACTTAAGAAAAATCCATTTTCCTTCACTTGATCATCTCTCCAAACCCTTGGAGAAAGAGGAAAGCTATTGGAGGAAGAAGAGCTAGATCCGCCATTGGAGGAGCTTCGGAGCTCCGAATCGCAAGCCGACTCCGGATCCACGGAGGCAACGCAAGCGCGGTGATTTCTATCTGATTACATTTCGATGGCGCCAAAGAGGAACGCAAGGGTAACGATCCTCACTTGTGAGCATGATAGCTCTCTTTCTTAGCATAGGAAGCCCTCTCTCGCGAGTTTGCGAAGAGTTGGAGGCGTTCCTTCGGGTAGATATGTAAAGTCCCCGTTGTTTAGCGTCCGTATGCGAGAACGGACATAGGCATTTTGGTTGAAGCCTACCCGGACATGTAGTTCGGATCGGTGATGTTGCATTGCATAAGGCCGGGGAAGACTCCGTGCTATTGGGTGTTTTTCGGGTTTTCTACGCGGTAGATTGCAGCAGGGAGCCTTGGGGACTAACCCAAAGGTGCACTCAGAAAACTGGGCGGACACGAGGTCTTGCCAACTTGGTGGCCTGAGAGCCAACTTGAACATAACGAGGTTATGTGATTTGTGGTAGAATGGGAATCGGTGAAAGTTTGACCCGCGCAGATGGCTTAAATTGCCGTTGCGATGTGAGCACGGGTTAGATGGAGCCGTACCCGCTTTATGTCGTTCGGGTTAGAGAGACCTAAAGTTGCATGGTACTCGCCGTTGGCATAGATGTGAGTCTTCGGTGGTCGATGGCTTAAATTGACGTGACCAATACCATGAAGACAAATTGCTCATAGGAATGGCCGTCTAAGCGGCGGTGGTGAATCCGGAATATTAATGGCTTTAATTGATGTGACATCGACCGGTTCACCGAGAATGTGCCCTGAGTGCACGGGACGTGTGGCCGTACGAGCCAACGTCTGTGATGAGATGGCTATGGTTATAAATTGCTCGCTTATGCTAATGAAATGCAGGGAAGGAGCATCGCCGCCCCGAGTTGGGGGCGGGATCGTTATAATTTGGTCAGCATTGCTGACCGTTGCCTTGTTTGCCACCGTGCGGTGGTTTGTTTGCTTGCAGGTGCAGCTGGACCAAGCGATCAATAGCGGGCTAAAGCCCTTTTTGCGAAGCTGGCCCTCGAAGGCCCAAGTGGAAGTGTTTTATGTTTTATTCATGTATGGCCGGCCTGCGCGCCGAGGTTTGTAAATCATGTAAAAGACAAGTGAAACATTTTGTAAGGCCTTAAGGCCGACTTTTGAGTATTTTGTAATAACATTCCTATTATCATGTTAGTGGACATTCATGCTTGTTGCTGGGTTCTTGTTTTGCAACTTATAGAAATTGCTTCCGCTAGAATGCTCTGTGTAGGACGTTGAGATTGGTTGGATGGTTACCATAAGTAACCACCCGGTCTGTCTGTGGTATATGGCGTCGGGCCCCGGCCGGACCTACTGCTATATGCTATGCGACGGATAGGGGGGCGTTACAATTTGGTATCAGAGGGAGGTTTCGATCCTCCGACCTGTGGGTTATGGGCCCACCACGCTTCCGCTGCGCCACTTTGAGGGGTGGTGAGCCACAATTTGGTATCAGACTACTGGTTTTGGTCGGACTTGAATGGAATTCGTGGTCGAATTCTTTTTAAGGGGTGGTGAGCACATTGTGTGCATCATCGTTATAACAGTAAAAAGAACACATGAATGTCCACTTAGGAATGAAAATACTCGTGTTTGAGGAACCTGCGTGTTCCTATAATTGCTGTTTGCAATTTATTTGGTCGCTTAACGGTGTTTTGTACCACTATAGGTGACCCGAAGTGGTGTTGGGCCGTCAGAACGCCGAGGTTCTGAGGCTAGTAGTGCACCAGAAGTTGCTCACGCAACACCTTTGTCGGCTGAAAATATACGATTGGTGGCTGAAGCGGTGTTGGCCGTGATAAATGCGCAGCCTGGGAGGCAAGCGCAGCAGCCCGCTCCTATGATGGAGCAAGTACCTCTTCAAGAGGCCGAGCCGAGGAGGATGGAGCAAGTGGTTGTAGAACCAATAGTGCCAAGGAGGGCGACTGAGAGGCAGTTGAAGCATGTAATGAGCTTTAACCCTCCGTTATTCTCGGGGTTGGGAACCCCATCGCAGGCTGAAGACTGGCTCTCTAGGGTGAAGAGAGTCATGACAGCGACGGAGACGGAGGAGTGGCAAATGACCACCATCGCTACGTTCCTTCTAGACGGGGAAGCGAGGATGTGGTGGGACGGCTTGGAGCTGCATCATCTGAGAGGAAGACAATTGATAGACGTTCCGATGGAAGAGTTCTCGGAATTGTTCTTAGCAAGATACCTCCCTTCTACTCAGAGGATTTCAATGGAGAATGAGTTCCTGAGGTTGGTGCAGGGTGAGCGAAGCGTGGATGAATATCTCCACGAGTTTACGCGGTTGAGTCGTTATGCGAGCTCTACCATCATGGATGAGGAGCGCAGGGTTTCTTAACCTTGGTCAATACTGCCCGGTCCTTGGAGAAGGACATGAAGAGTGTACAAGCGAAGAAAGGCTTGGCTGATAAGAAATCTGAGTTCAGAGTGCCGACTACCTCAAAGTCAGGCTATCGGAGGACTTTCAAGAAGCATAGGACTTCGGGTCCAGCTCCTTCTGGCGCTTCTGGGGCGACTACGGGTCGGACCCCGGGTGCGTGCTTTACGTGTGGAAAGACGGGGCACTTTGCCCGTGATTGTTGGAGCGGACGTCCTAAGTCCGAAAGGAGGCCAGGAGCTACTTATGAAGAGAAGGGAAAGGCGGTGGAGTCGACCGCATCTCACTATGCTCCGGCCCAACCAAGGGTTTACAATCTTGGCCAACAGGAGGCCATTAAACAAGCTGACGTGGTGACAGGTACGGTTTAATTTATAGCATGTCAATTCTTTATATGCTTGTTATGCACTTGTTACCTTACCACTACTTGTTTAGGATTTGTAATGATTTGTGAAAATCCCGCACGAGCACTCTTCGATACGGGAGCTTCACACTCCTTCTTGTCCGAAGGATTTATATCACGCATCGGAGTCCCTTCTTCGATGGCGAAGGATAAGTTGGATGTGTTGTTGCCCAATGGGTGTTCGATGCGAGCGGTTAGGATCTGCGATGTTAAGATTCGTATTGGGGAGCAGGAGTTCGACCTGCGGGCGTCTTTACTTCCGTTAGTGGAGTTTGACGTCATATTTGGCATGGACTGGCTCTCGGAGCAGCAGGCCCATATAGATTGCGGTAGCAAGGAAGTAAAGCTGGGAGCAAGTCGTGAGACGACGTTTACGGGCTTAAAGGGGTCGAGCAAGACGTTGATGTCTGCTCTTCAGGTGGTGAAGGCGGTTCGTGCTGGAGCAGAACTGTTCTTTACACTAGTGGAGGTTGCAAAGCCGAAGCCCGCGTTGGATTGTATTTCAGTGGTATCGGAATACCCTGATGTGTTCCCCGCAGATCTTCCTGGAGCCCCGCCTCAACGGGAGATAGATTTTACGATCGAGCTAGTGCCAGGTGCAAAGCCTGTGTCACGATCTCCGTATCGGCTAGCGCCTAAGGAAATGGCGGAGCTGAAAGTTCAACTACAAGAGTTGTTGGAGCAAGGGTATGTGCGCCCGAGTTCTTCGCCTTGGAGCGCACCGGTCCTCTTTGTTAAGAAGAAGGACGGAAGCTTGAGGTTGTGTATTGATTATCGGGAGCTAAACAAGCTGACTGAGAAGAACAAGTACCCGATCCCCCGGATTGATGATCTCTTTGATCAGTTAGTCGGGTCGACGGTGTACTCGAAGTTAGATCTCAAGTCTGGGTACTATCAGCTGCGGATAAGGGAGAGTGATATCCCGAAGACAGCGTTTAGTACGAGATACTGGCATTATGAGTTTACGGTCATGCCGTTTGGGCTGACTAATGCGCCGTCAGTATTTATGGATTTGATGAACAGGACGTTCAGGGAGTACCTAGACCATTTCGTGATCGTCTTCATCGACGATATTTTGGTGTACTCGCAAAGTGAGAAGGATCACTTCAAGCATCTCCATTTGGTGTTGGAGACACTCATGAGAAATCAGTTGTATGCCAAGTTCTCGAAGTGCGAGTTTTGGCTATCCTCAGTGGCGTTCCTCGGGCATATAGTGAGTGGAGAGGGTATTGCTGTGGATCCGGCGAAGATTGTTGCGATACGGGAGTGGCCTGAGCTTGCTACGGTAGCAGAAGTCCGGAGCTTTTTGGGGCTTGCCGGTTATTATAGGCGCTTCGTAGAGAACTTCTCGCGGATAGCGCTACCTCTCACTACTTTGACAAGGAAGGAGCATAAGTTCGTTTGGACGCCGGAGTGCGCGCGAGCTTTTGAGGAATTGAAGTGTCGGTTGACCACGGCGCCTGTGTTGAGTTCGCCGGTTGGGACCGAAGGCTATGAGATATATAGCGATGCTTCGGGCAGCGGTTTGGGTTGCGTGCTATTGCAGCACGGCAGCGTGATAGCTTATGGCTCGAGACAGCTAAAAGTGCACGAGAGGAATTATCCGGTCCATGACTTGGAGTTAGCGGCCGTGATTTTTGCCTTGAAGCTGTGGAGACACTATTTGTACGGTGTGAAGATTGATATCTACACCGATCACAAGAGCCTAAAGTATTTGATTGATCAGAAGGATCTGAATATGCGGCAGCGTAGATGGATGGAGTTCTTAGGGGACTATACATTCAAGATCCACTACGTGCCTGGCAAAGGGAATGCGGTTGCGGACGCGTTGAGTCGTCGAGCCCCAGCTCAAGCGAATTGGCTATCAGTGCATGATGAGCGGTTGGTGCAGGAGCTGGAGGCGTTGGAGATTGTTTGTGTGGATAGACAATCTAGTGCTGAAGCAGTGCTGAATTGGACTGAGGTCCAATATGACCTGTCTGATCGGATTCGGCAGGCTTTGGATATGGATGCTCATATGAAGCAGTTCATGATAGAGGCTCTGGATGGGTCAAATTCCCAATTCGTTGTGGAGGACGGATTGCTGTGGAAAGACGGTCGTTTGTGCGTCCCAAGTGTGGGCAGTTTACGGGTGGAGTTGTTGTACGAGGCGCACCATACCAAGTACTCGATTCACCCGGGGAGCACGAAGATGTACCGTGATGTTAAGAAGCTATTTTGGTGGCCGGGTTTAAAGAAGGATGTGGCGCTATACGTAGCGAAGTGCCAAACTTGCGCCTTGGTAAAGGCGGAGTGCCAAAAGCCGGGAGGATTTCTTAAGTCCTTGCCTATTCCGGAGTGGAAATTCGACGACATCTCTATGGACTTTGTGCATGGTTTGCCAAGGTCGCAGAAGGGGAACGACGCCATTTGGGTGGTGGTCGATCGATTAACGAAGGTGTCGCACTTTATTCCGCATAGGAAGGATGATCCGGTGGAGAAGCTGGCGAAGCTTTATGTGGATAACGTAGTACGGCTTCATGGTGTGCCCCGCAGCATCGTGAGTGACCGAGATGGGCGGTTCACGTCCAATGATTGGAGGCTGGTGCAGCAAATGTTGGGAACAAAGCTGAAGTTTAGCACAGCCTTCCATCCGCAAACGGATGGGCAGACCGAGAGGGTCAATAGAACCATGGAAGACATGCTTCGCATGTGTGTCTTGGATTTCGGAAAGCAATGGGAGGACCACCTTTATTTGGTGGAGTTCGCATACAACAACAGCTACCAAGCAAGTATTCAGATGGCGCCTTTCGAGGCCCTATATGGTAGAAGATGTCGCACGCCGTTGTCTTGGTTAGAAACGGGCGAGTCGAAGTTGTATAAGCGATCGGAAGTGGATGATGCTACTTCTTTGGTGAGAACCATTCGGGAGAGGTTACTCATCGCTCAGGACCGGCAAGCAAAGTACTATAATGCCAAGCACAGGAACGTGGAGTTCGCTGTGGGTGATTATGTGTACCTAAAGATCAAGCCGTTCAAGGGTGTCTCGCGGGTGCGACGATTGAAAAAGCTAAGCCCGAGGTACCTTGGACCGTTTGAGGTTCTGGAGCGAGTTGGAGAAGCGGCCTATAGGTTGAAGCTTTCTGTGGAGCTAAGTGGTTTACACGATGTATTCCACATTTCGGTGCTTCGGAAGGCGGTGCAAGAGCCTACGCAAGTGATCGCGGTCGATCAAGTGCCGGTGGATAGTGGGCTAACGACAAAGGTAAAGCCCGTGCGGATTGAGGACTCGGAGGTCAAGCGGCTACGCAATAAAGAGATCAGGATGGTCAAGGTCCGATGGGACAATTGCGGTCGTGAGGAGCTCTCCTGGGAGCGAGAGCAGACTATGCTTGACGAGTATCCGGAGTTGTTCCGCTCAGGTACAAATGTTGTTTTTGTATATCTTTCCTTTATGTAATTTCGTGGGCGAAATTCTTTTAAGAGGGGGAGAGTTGTAACGCCCCGAAACTCAAAGGAGCAAAGGGGACGTTTTGGGCCAGTTTTGGTTTCTGGCTGACGGCACACGGCCTGGGACACGGGCGTGTCCCAGGGCGTGTCAAGTGTGTGCCGACACTTAGTCGCGAAGTCGTCGAGTTATACTCGACGATTCGTCGAGAAAGGGCACACGGCCTGCGACACGGGCGTGTCGCAGGGCGTGTCGACCCGTGTCGACACTTAGCCATGAAATCGTCGAGTTATTCTCGACGATTCGTCGAGAATGGGCACACGGCCTGCGACACGGGTGTGTCGCAGGGCGTGTCGACCCGTGCCGACGATCGTCAAGGTGAAATCGTCGAGATTCACTCGACGATCGTCGAGACAAGGCACACGGCCTGGGACACGGGCGTGTCCAAGGTCGTGTCATCCAGTCGTCGTTCTCCCCTCGACGAACTGTCCCGTGTACACGGCCTGGGGGCCCAGGCGTGTCAATGTGACACGGGCAAGGACACAGGCGTGTCCTAGAACCCGTGCAGTGCTCGGGTTGGAAACGGGGGAAAAATCATGGGGTACACGGCCGGCTACACGGCCGTGTCAGCTGGAACACGGGCGTGTCAGCTCGAACACGGGCGTGTTCGATACCCGTGTGCGTGTTCAGAAGATTCGATTTTGACGGCGAATGCGGCACACGGCCCTGGACACGGGCGTGTGCCAGGCCGTGTTCGGCCCAGATTGGGCATTTCAGCCCCGAATCAAAGCCGCTCGTTTTCTTAGGTTGAGATCCGACGGCTGGGGATGGTTCCTGGGAGGATATACACGGGTTTGACTTAAGAAAAATCCATTTTCCTTCACTTGATCATCTCTCCAAACCCTTGGAGAAAGAGGAAAGCTATTGGAGGAAGAAGAGCTAGATCCGCCATTGGAGGAGCTTCGGAGCTCCGAATCGCAAGCCGACTCCGGATCCACGGAGGCAACGCAAGCGCGGTGATTTCTATCCGATTACATTTCGATGGCGCCAAAGAGGAACGCAAGGGTAACGATCCTCACTTGTGAGCATGATAGCTCTCTTTCTTAGCATAGGAAGCCCTCTCTCGCGAGTTTGCGAAGAGTTGGAGGCGTTCCTTCGGGTAGATATGTAAAGTCCCCGTTGTTTAGCGTCCGTATGCGAGAACGGACATAGGCATTTTGGTTGAAGCCTACCCGGACATGTAGTTCGGATCGGTGATGTTGCATTGCATAAGGCCGGAGAAGACTCCGTGCTATTGGGTGTTTTTCGGGTTTTCTACGCGGTAGATTGCAGCAGGGAGCCTTGGGGACTAACCCAAAGGTGCACCCGGAAAACTGGGCGGACACGAGGTCTTGCCAACTTGGTGGCCTGAGAGCCAACTTGAACATAACGGGGTTATGTGATTTGTGGTAGAATGGGAATCGGTGAAAGTTTGACCCGCGCAGATGGCTTAAATTGCCGTTGCGATGTGAGCACGGGTTAGATGGAGCCGTACCCGCTTTATGTCGTTCGGGTTAGAGAGACCTAAAGTTGCATGGTACTCGCCGTTGGCATAGATGTGAGTCTTCGGTGGTCGATGGCTTAAATTGACGTGACCAATACCATGAAGACAAATTGCTCATAGGAATGGCCGTCTAAGCGGCGGTGGTGAATCCGGAATGTTAATGGCTTTAATTGACGTGACATCGACCGGTTCACCGAGAATGTGCCCTGAGTGCACGGGACGTGTGGCCGTACGAGCCAACGTCTGTGATGAGATGGCTATGGTTATAAATTGCTCGCTTATGCTAATGAAATGCAGGGAAGGAGCATCGCCGCCCCGAGTTGGGGGCGGGATCGTTATAATTTGGTCAGCATTGCTGACCGTTGCCTTGTTTGCCACCGTGCGGTGGTTTGTTTGCTTGCAGGTGCAGCTGGACCAAGCGGTCAATAGCGGGCTAAAGCCCTTTTTGCGAAGCTGGCCCTCGAAGGCCCAAGTGGAAGTGTTTTATGTTTTATTCATGTATGGCCGGCCTGCGCGCCGAGGTTTGTAAATCATGTAAAAGACAAGTGAAACATTTTGTAAGGCCTTAAGGCCGACTTTTGAGTATTTTGTAATAACATTCCTATTATCATGTTAGTGGACATTCATGCTTGTTGCTGGGTTCTTGTTTTGCAACTTATATAAATTGCTTCCGCTAGAATGCTCTGTGTAGGACGTTGAGATTGGTTGGATGGTTTCCATAAGTAACCACCCGGTCTGTCTCTGGTATATGGCGTCGGGCGCCGGCCGGACCTACTGCTATATGCTATGCGACGGATAGGGGGGCGTTACAATTTTATCCTCAATCCAACAGTTAATTTACATGAATTACTACAACCTTTTGATACTGTTTATATGCATTCTCTTTCAGAAGACTTCACTAAGCCACAGTTGGCTATTGTGCCCTATACATCTCCAATAAGTTCAGCAGTTGCTAAGAAACTCTGTGACAGTTTTGTAATTCCTGTTGTTGCTCCAACCTCTGCAGTTATTCCAGAAGTTATCTCAGCACCAATTTTTGTCATGGATGATTCCCCATTGCCAGATCTGGATGAGCTAATCTTGGCTGATATTGAAGAGGAAAATAAGGCAGCAACTGCAAGCCCTGTCCCAATTACTTCTGATGTCTCTACAGTCTCCTCTTCAAATACTGCTGAAACCCCAGTTTTTGAAACTTCAGCTTCTGCTACAGGAAAGACTGTCATTGATGATAAAGCTTTGAAAGCATTGGATGTTTTATATGATAACCCTCAGGGTTCTGGCAGTGGAGATGATGAAGATGATGAAGATGATGAAGATGATTCAGATGAAGAAGCTACTAAGAAGAATAGGCAAGTGTTGTCAAAGAAAAGGAAGGCTAATCCTCCTGCTCCTAAGCCCAATCCAACTGCTGACACTCCCTACTACATTTTGCATAATGTTACTCCTTATAAGGGAATGCCTTCTTGGATGTGGTTGTCAAAGAATCAGTAAGAGGAAAGGAAAAGAAGTAGGAGATACTCTCCTCCACTAGTTCATAGATTCAGAATAGATCCTCCTCCTCCTCCTCCAGCTGCTGGTGCTTCCAGTTCCTCAACTTCAAAGCCTGCTCCTGTGCAAACCTACCAAAGGCATCAGAGCAAGTCTTCAGGAGGCTACCAGCAGAGGTAACAATCTTCAGGTAGTCAACAATCTTCATAGCAACAACAACATCAACAGCAACATCCTCAGCAGCAATAGCAGGCAATCAGTCCCAAAAGACCACTTTCTCCTCCTATTCCTTTTGAAGATCCTGAAACAGCCAACACTACAAAAATGGCTAGATTCCAGGAACTGATTAGCCTATCATTGATTAATAAAGCAAAGGCTGAAGGGAAGGTGATTTCTGGATACACAACTATGTCAAAGTATAGAAAGAAGTAACTTAAAAGATTTGATAAAGCCAACAAGCTCTTCAATGTTGATGATTATATGAAGCTCCATCCAGATGCTGTTGTTCCCAGATCCTCTTCTCAGAATATGCTTGGTATAGTAGATATGACAATGACTGTAGCTCAGGCAGCAAATCCAAACAGAGAAATCAAATTCTCAAAGCCTGGAGCTAGCAGCAGCAGCAAAGAGAAAGACAAAGACAAATCTAAGAAGAGCAAGATATGATCTAGGTTTCTCTTCATTCTTGTCTTGTTTTGTTTTTACTTTTACAAACTATCTAGTTATATCTCTAAACAAAGCTTTTTATATATCTGCTACATGTGTTATAAATTCTCTGTCAGATATATGCTTTTTCTACTTTATTTCTTTTTAGCCTGTGTCTTCACTTAGTGACCTCACCCAAATAGGGGGATATTGTTGGATCCCTAGTTTGGATTTGGGCTAGGTTCACTAAGTTAGGATGTCTTTGACCCACCTTGTATAGTCAGGGTCATTGGTTGTGTCCTAGAATCTAGGGTTTGTTCCTAGAACATCTTCCTATGGACCAACCATCCTCCCGATTGCCAGAGAAACTCAGGACTTAGAGATATTTTCAGCTCAAGGAAATCTGTTCTACGTTCGTCGATCTCAGCTCAACGAATCAGCGACATTCGTCAATCTCAGCTCAGAGAACCATATTCTTTGGTCAATGAATTCTGGTCAACGATTTGTTTCCTTCTCATCCAGAGACTTCTCAGATTCTAAGTCCACAATAATTCTTCGGTCGACGAATTTGGATCTCTGTTCGACGAATAATGATTGACAATGATGATTATCTGTTCGACGAATGAAGATTGTCAGTTCGACGAAGATTGTAGCAGAATTGACAAGATTCCCTTGAAGACTAATTGCTATTGTCTGGTCGACGAACTCATCAACTCAGCTTTACGAACTGTGAACTCAGCTCGACGATTCCTGTACTAAGTTCAATGATTCCAGACTTAGGTCTTCTCCAGTTTTCCGTTCCTTTTCTTGGCGATGATTCCTGAGTAATTAATGCTCAATCTTCTCGGAATGTTACCGTTATAATGAGCATTGATCATGGATTATTTTATGCCATTTTTCCATGGGACAGTTAGGGAATTCATTGATTGCCGCTTCCTTCCCAGGCTGACTACAATTATTGCTCAAGCATTCAAATTTCGAATGTGTTCTTCAGTCAGTATTAACAAAAAGAAAAGAAAGGATTAAGCAGTCAGATACACAGACAGACAGTACACTCAAGAAAAGTCTTACAGAAATCTAAAGTTTTCATACTGAATTCAGCCTAGGCCAGAGAACATCATCAAGAAGAAGAACATACAATCTCCATCAAGAGTCTTCTTCCTTCAATCCTACAGGACAACTTCAGAAGGACAACAATCTTTATCTGTCAAAGGAGTTCCTGAAGCATTCTCTGGTCAAGGAAATCAAGTTTGTGAAGACCTGTCACCCTGAAGCAGTGCTCCAGATTTCTTGATCCATTCAAGATCTCAGGGGGAGCAATCTGCTAAAATCAATCCACTAGTCTTCTCAGTTGTTATTGAGAAAGAGAAGACACCATCACCCCTTTTCCATCTTCTGTACAGGGTTTTAAGTCCCTTCAAAATTATTCCTGGTTGCAAGTCTCCTACCTAAAGACTTGATGTTTTGGTTTTTGAGCACCTGAACAAAAGCTCATTGGTATCAGACACCTGATCAAAAATCTGAGTGGATTCCTACCAAGGTGGTAGAAGAGTGGATGTACTCAGGTTGGTGAACCACTATAAATTTCTTGTGTCGTCGGGTTGCCCCTTTTCTTTTGTTTTGGCTGTGTTCTGTGATTTGTTAGGTTGCTGTGCCTTTTATTTTATTTGGTAATCTGTTCACCTAGGATTACAACAAAAGTTGTAAAGAATTTATCAAAGAGCACAATACTCTATTCACCCCCCCCCCCTCTAGAGTATTTCAGATCTACCTTCACTTTCAATTGGTATCAGAGGGAGGTTGGTTAATCTACCACACCTTAAGAGGTTAATTGGTTGTACAGGCTAACACCTGAACCATAAAGATCCCTCTTGTTAGATCTGCTTGTTTTGTTTCTATTATTAGATTTATTTCTTCACAGAAATGGCTCAAAACAAAGCTTATGCAAGCATCAGACCTCCAGTATGAAATCTTAACAGATTTGCCATCTGGAAGGCAAGAATCAAATTGTATATGAACTCTATTGATGAAGATATTTTGTCTTCCATCTTGACAGGAGTACCTCCAGCACCTGCAACTTCTACAAGCACCTCTACAAACATGACTGCAGTACCTCCTCCAGATAGTAATGATGCTTACAAGAAAGCCAAAATTACAGATGCAAAAGCAATGAACATCTTGGCACAGACTATGTCAAATGACATATTTCAGAAGGTGTCTGAGTGCACCTCAGCCAAGGCCATTTGGGACTCCCTCAACCAAATGGTAGCTAGTTCTGCTGATGAAAGGAAAGACAAGAGATCAAATCTCATATCCCTGTATGAGAATTTTAAGAAGGATGAGGCTGAATTAGTTTCTGAAATGTACAATAGGTTGAGCTCAATCATCAATAAGCTTAAAACCTTGGATAAAGATATCACCCTTACAGAGGTGAATGAAAAAATCTTGATGTGCTTTCCTAGCTCTTGGGACTCAAGAATCTGGCCTATCAAAAAAGCCAGAAGCCTAAACGAGATATCAAGTGAATCTCTGCTAGGCAAACTAAAGTCTTATGAGCAATTGATTAAATCAAGAGAAGCAGCTGAACAGAAAGCAACAACTCCAGTGAGAAAAGATCACAGTATAGCTTTCAAAGCATTAGAGGAAAGTGAGACCTCAACATCCAATGAAGAACTAATGAGCCTCTTTGCAAAAAGATTTTATAAGATGGCTAGAAAGGACTTCAGAAGAAAATCATCCATGCAGGATGATAAGCCCAGATTTGATAAGACACCAACCAAGGAAGTTATGTGCTTTGGATGTAGAAAGCATGGACATTACATCTCTGAATGTCCAGAAAACCAGAAGAAGGAGAAAAGCAGAGAAAAGGACTCCAGGAGAAAACACAGCAGCAGACCCTCCTCCAACAAGTACAAATAGAGAGACAAAGGCTTTGTTGCTGAAACTTGGAGTGATACTGAAGAAGAATCATCCTCTTCCAGCTCAAGTGAAGAAGAGGAAGAAATAAGATCCAAGGAGGTTTGCCTTATGGCAATTGATGCCTCCAAGAGCAGTTCAGGATCAGAATGTGAATCTGAAGATGAGGCAGCCTCAGAGTCAGAGGCAGATCAGGTTATTTCATGTTTTATTTTTAATTCTGATTCATTTAAAATTGAATTCAAAACTATGTGTTTAGATTTAATTAGTTCAGAGAAAGAAATAAAAACCCTTAGAGAAAAACTAGGAAACCTTGAATCTGTTAACTCAGAAAATCTTAAACTAAAAGATCAACTAACTTTAGCAAATGAGCAGATAATTAAATTAAAAACTGATTTATGTGAGGCTAAACAACTTGAGCAATCTCTCAATGGAAGAAGTCTCAAGCTGATGGACATAACAAGTACAGTAAATGCCTGATTAAATGGCAAGCTGGGCTTGGGTGCATCATCAGGTTTCTTTTATGATACTCCTTACTATATCCTTCAGAAAATTACTCCTTATCCTGGGATGCCAGCCTAGATGTGGCTGTCTAAGAATTAGTAAAAGGAAAGAAAGAAGAGTAGGAGATATTCTCCTCCTCCTCAGAGATATTGTAAAGGACCTCCTCCTCCTCCACCTGTTGTTTGTGCTTTAGGCAGCTCATCTCAGATGTCTATCTCATATACTCCAACATATCATAGACAATAAGGTAGATCCTCATCTCATCAAGGAAGTAGCCAGAGAGGTAGTTTTCTTGCAGGTAACAACATAAACAACAGCTACAACAGCAACATCAACAGCAACAGCAACTGCAAGTTCTTGAACCACAAAAGGCTGACAGTCCTAAAAGGCCAGAGTCTCCTCACATTCCATTTGTGGATCTAGAGACAGAGATAACTGCTAGGATGGCCAGGTTCTAGGAACTGGTTGGATTATCAATGATAAACAAAGCTAAAGCTAACGGAAAAGATGCCTCCCAATATTCAACAATGTCCAAATACAGGAAAGAAGAATTGAAAAGGTATGAGAACGCAAATAAATTCTTTAATGTAGATGCTTATATGAATCTACATCCAGAGGTTGTTGTACCTAGAGCCACATCTCTCAATATCAATAGAGCTACTGATATGACCATATCCAAGAAGCAAGTAGCAGATCCAAATAGGGAAATCAAGTTTACACAACCAGCTGACAAGGAGATTGAGGATAAGCAAAAGGAGAAAATGAAGAAAAAGAAATGAGTTTATTCTGGTTAAGTTTCTGTCTTTCTGAACTCTTTATTTATGTACTGTCAAAAAGATACTTTGTAAATATCTACTGCATATTTCATTTTTCTGCCATAAATATTTTCCTGCTTTGTGATTATTTTTATTTCATGTATATTAGTGACCTCACCCAATTAGGGGGAGATTGTTGGATCCCTAGTTGATTTGGGCTAGGTTCACTAACTAGGATAATTGACGCAACACGTATAGTCAGGGTCATGACTTTTTGTCCTAGAGTTTAGGCTAAGTCCTTAGAATCAACCTCACATGGACCAGCCAACAAAAGATAGCAGAAGACTCAAATACTTAGAATGAAATCAAGTTCAGAAAAGTGAGTTTGATGTTCGTCAAACTCACCTCGACTAAAGTCATGCTCCGCTCGACGAACTCAGACTAAATTATCTCAGTTGAGCTCGACGATATTCGAGCTCAGGTCGATGAATTCTAGGTGATCAACTTCAACTCATTAAGTCCAGAAAACTTTCTCTGAACTCAGGTTGATGAAGTTATGTTATTAGCTCGACGAACTTGGAGCACAGAATTGGAAAGTTTTTCTCAGAAAGCAGTTAGCTGAACTCAGGTCGACGAACTTGGTTCTCATGTCGATGAACAAGAATTCCCAGGTTGACGAACTTGATTTCTCTGGTTGACAAACTTTGAACTTAGGTCTATGAAATCTGTTCTTTGGTCGACGATTGTTGTGAAGTTCCAGACTTGGAATTTTCCCTCATTTTGTCCTTATTCTATAGTAGTAATTCCTGAGTAATTAATGCTTATATTCTCTGAATATAGCTGTTAGTGGCATCATTGATTATGGTATGCATCAGGAATATTACTTGCCATTTTTAAAAGGATAGTTGGGAAAATCTGTTAATGCAATATTCTCTCCATCCGGTTTTCATTCTCCAGGCCGCCAACAATTAATGGAATGTAATTCAAAATTCGAAAGCAGAATTTGAATGAAGATATAAAAGAGTTTTTCTTTTCCAGAAGCTATATACACAGAATATATAGAATAGAGATATAGAGTATACAGAGAACTGATAGAATACGGGAATACAGATACACAGAGAAGAGATCAACAACAACAATACTCTGAACTTTCTCTGTACAGAAAACAAATTGTTTTCTCCTTGATATTGCTGAAGAAGAAGAAGAACAATCCTTACAAATAAAGAGTCTTCTTCAACCGTCATTCCAGGAGCATTCAAGGACAACACATCCATATCAGTCAGAAGTTCCTGGATCTCATTTTTAAGTCAAGGATGAAGACTGAAGACTTACACCCTATGCAAGACTCCAAGTGTTATTGAGAGGAGTTCTTGACACCATCAAAAATCAACTATTCTTCTCTGTTGAAAAGAGAAAGAGAAGACACCATCAATCTCTTTCGCCCACTGTATAAAGGGTTTATTAACTCCCTTCAAAAGTTTATTTTGGTTTTTGAGCACTTGATCAAAATCTCATTGGTGGCAGTCACCTGATCAAATCCTGCAAGTGGATTCATACCAGGGTGGTAGAAGAGTGGATGTACCCAAGTTGGGGAACCACTATAAAAGTTCTTGTGTTGTCTGGTTTCCCTTTTCTTTTTGTTCCTGCTGTGGTTGTAATAGATTAGGTTATATGTGCTGTGATTAGATTAAATTAACTTAGTTTGCTATTGATTTCTGGTTACCTTGTTATCTCTTATTTTATTACTCTGATATTATTTTATAAACAAAAAATAGTTTTCAAGTTACTCTATTCACCCCCCCCCCCCCCCCCACATCCTCTAGAGTTAATTAGGTCTAACCCTCTCTTTCGGCTCTAATAGGAGTAACCGGTAGATCCGATTAATAACTGACATCCGACAGATATGATAGTTGTCAGTACCTCCGTCTTGATTTATATAATTTGGAAACATGTCTGCTGAAGTGTTGAACTTTCACTGTTAAATGTATCCACAGAAGTCCTGGGTGTTGACACTACTCTTGTAATGGTGTCGACAAACTTCTGAATGTGTCGACATTGATCTTCAACTTGTCTCACACAACTTATGTGGAATGTGTCGACACATGCCCTGTGTGTCGACAAAGTTGTCTTCAGTCTCGACATAGCTTGAAAAGAGTGTGTCGAAACTAGCTCTGAGTGTCGACAAGTGGTCTTCAGTCTTAACGCAGCTTTATTAGAGTGTGTCGACACTAGTCCTGAGTGTCGACACAGTTGTCTTCAGTCTCGACACATCTTGATTAGATTGTGTCGACACTAGTCCGGAGTGTCGACACAGTTATATTTAGTCTTGACACAATGTGTCGACACAGTTGTCCTTAGTGTCGACACAGCTTCTTTTTGTCTCGACACAACTTGTTCAGCGTGTGTCGACACTAGTCCTGAGTCTCGACACAGTGTGTCGACACAACTGCACTTAGTGTCGACACAACTTCTCTTTGTCTCGACACTTTGTACTAAACTTTATTTACCTGCACACATGAACTTAATATCCATCAAATACAATAATGTGTATATCATTGAGCTGAGAAGACTTCTTCAAAATAAGTACATTAAGACCCATGTACTCAACACCCCGTTGTCACGGTGACCTCACCTCGTCGTGTGACACTGTTATATGAGTAAGTGTCGCCGAGGTGACCTGGGAAGGAGTGAGCCAGGGAGAGAAGAGCGACCGATGCAGTCACGACACCATCCGACAAGTAGCCAGGGGATCAGGCTCCGAGATCCAGAGCAGCTGGCGAGGTATTGTGATACTCGCCAGTGGAATGAGTATGACGTGGATACTACCGAGGATGAAACTCACCATGTATATGGAGGTAGTAGCCCCATCTATGACGAGATCCTCATAGCCCCAGTTCTCGAGGGCTTTAGATAGCCCGTCCTGTCCTACTACTCTGACAGAGATCACCCGGTCAGGCTTATCAAGTGGTTCGAGGACGTATTGTCCATCTACAACATCTCAGATGCCTTGAAGTGTAGGTTCTTCTCCGTTACCTTCAAGGGAAATGCAAGAGATTGGTTCCACTAGTTGTCTGCCAGCTTAATCTACAACTTCGATGACCTGCGTCAGGGCCTTATGGATAGGTTTCTGATGTCCAAGAAGAGAAATAAGGAGGAAATAACTCTCTTTAAGATCACACAGTGGCAGAACGACAGTCTCCTCCACTATATCTACCATTTCTAGGAGGAGGTTCTAGAAGTCGAAGGGGTGGACATCTTCACCCTGATGCTGGACCTAAAGTTCGGCTTGAAATAGGGTCTCCTCAGCATGGAGATCGGGTCCAAGACACCGATATCCTTCGAGGATATGATCGAGAGGGCGAATACGTTATTCCCGGGAGAAGAAAAGTAACCAGAATTCTTCTAATGGATTGACAGAGACGATCCAGGGAGAAGGGAGAGAGGAGGACCTTTGGAGGAGAGGGTCGGAAGGCTGCCGGAGAGGCAGGTTGAGAGGAGGGAAGAGCAGAGTAAAAAGGAAGAATTAAGGGGGAGAAAAGAGCCAAGGAGGGTGGGAGAGAAGAGGAGGCACGAGAGTCCTTGGAGGTAGGAGGAGAGGAGGCTAGTGGTAGCTCCGAAGAGGCCGGAAGAAGCATAATGATTCCAATATCATGTGAATCAGCCCCCTTGGAGGCCACCTATTAGGCCTCAGTTCATGCAACAGGAGAGGAGGAACAACCACCAGTAAGGTGGAGGCCGATAAGGAGCTAGAGGAGAGGCGATGGCCTTTTCCCGGCAGGGTAATAAGCATCGTAGGAGGGAGCAGCTGGCAAGGACCCAGGGGTGGACAATCCTCTCTACTGCAATCGAGTAGAGGGTCATGGTATGATTTCTTGCCAAGATTGTTTGGTGGTCGAGAGGTGGTTGGAAGATGGAGTATCAGAGAGCGAGCATCCAAGACAAGAAGCTCTGGCAAGAATGGTAGTATTCCAAGCTCCAGTGAGGAGGAGGTATGATGACCTGGTCGACTTGCTAGGTCACAGAGAAGTGATCCACCACCTAGGATGTGGTAAAGTGGGGGTGATCAATGGAAGAGCTTGGCTCGGAGCTTCCTGCCCGGGAAGTCTCCATCAGAACTATCAGAAGAGCGTCACCTTGATCTCTTAGAATCCACCGCCATTAGAGGTGATCACCTTTTTGGAGGAGTTCATGATGGGGAATGAGAATCCCTTTCATGATGTCATAGCCATCCAAGCCTCCATTGAAGACGTCTCCATCAACTGAATCCTTACAGACAATGTTAGTTCGGTGAATGTCATTTTCAAGTGGACCTTCGTCGGGCTGCAGGTCGAACATCTAGGATTCGAGCTGCGGACGGACCCCTCTTTCGCATCTCGGAGGAGAAGAAAGAGGTGGAGGAAGGAGTTGACCTTCTGGTCACCCTTGGTAGTACTTGAAAGATATGGTACCTAAACACCTAGAGGGGGGGGGGGGGTGAATAGGTGACCTAAACCTTTTTGAAACTTTGTTGGCAGCACAACAGTTATTTTACAGAATTCTACAGCTAACAACAATTACAGAATATAAACAGTTAATCCACAGCACAGCACAGCACATCAGACACACTAATTTATAGTGGTTCCCCAATCTTTGGGTACATCCACTGTCCCCCTTCGCCTATCTAGCAGTGTACTAGATTCGGCCAACCTTCTCCACTATCTCAGAACCCAACAAGGTTCCTACACCTCAGGCCCAAAGCCTTACACTCAGCCACCAAGGCCTACACTCAGCCACCCAGGCCTACACTCAGCCAATTAAGGCCTACACTCAGAGTTCTTCAACTCCTACACTCAGGCAACCAAGCCCTACCCTCAGCCTTTATAATATAGGCTTACAATTCTCTCAGATCCAATGGATCCTACAAGTTAAAATAGAAATACAATAGCTAACTCTACAACTCAGAAAATAAGAGAGGAGTTGAGAGTTTCTTGAAGAGTTCTTGGAAGAACTCAGCTAGATCCAAACTGACTTAGCTTCCTTCAAAGCTTCTTGAGTTAGAACTGAATTAGTCTGAATCTTCTGCAGTTGATCCTTGACCTCTACTTCTTGAGATCCAGATGATTCTGAATCTTTCTTTTCAGCCTTAGTTCCAAAGACTGAATTCTTGATTGGAGCTCTCTCTCCAACTTCTTAGATCTGCAGTTGGACTGTCAGATCTTCTTGTGTTGATCCTCTGTGTATCACTTTCCTGATTACTTGAAGAATCTGATCAACCACTTTTAAGTATTCTTAACAACTACTTTTTAACAACAATCATCAATCAGTTTCTGTATACTATGTGTGCCTATTTATAGGCTTCCTTCATGGTAACCGGCTGGTCCGGTTCATAACAGACTTCTGATTTCTCTGACAGTTGTTGTAGACCGGCTGGATCGGCAGCTGTCATGTCAACCAGTCACTTCTTGAAATTCTCTAACTGTCAGATAGTGTCAAGACTTTCTGTTCTTAAGTGTCGACACTTATAGACTAAGTGTCGACACATGTTGTGTAAGTGTCGACACAAGTCTACAAGGTGTCGACACAATTCCTTGTATGTCTCGACACAGATACTTCTTCAAGTGTCGACACTGAAATTAAGTGTCGACACAAGTACTTGATCTTCATTCTTTAACTGTATTCTTCTAAGTGTCAACACCTCTCCTTTGTGTCGACACATCTTCATGTATTGAAACTGTCAAGTGTCGACACTACTTCTTGGTGTCGACACAAGTCTTCAATTTTATTTCTTCAGCTGAGTGTCGACACATTCCCTTAGTGTCGACACTTGTCTTCAATTTTATTTCTTCAGCTGAGTGTCGACACATTCCCTTAGTGTCGACACTTGTACTTAGAATATTTTGTAAACTTTTCTGTTCTTTGCTAACTGTCGACATAGCTCCTTGTGTCGACACTTTCTTCAAGTGTTGAGTCTTTAGCTAAGTGTCGACACAATGTGCTGAGTGTCGACACTTACTTCAAATGTTGACTCTTCTGGTTGTGTGTCGACACATTGTGCTGAGTGTCGACACATTCCTCAAATGCTGACTCTTCTGCATAGTGTCGACACATTGTGTTGAGTGTCGACACTTGTACTTAGACTCTGCAGACTTTTGCTGAGTGTCGACACATCTCCAAGTGTCGACACTTTCTGGTGTAGACACAGCTCTTCTAGGTGTCGACACTTCTGCTAAGTGTCGACACAGCTTTTCTGCATACTTCTACACTGAGTGTCGACACAGCTCCAAGTGTCGACACTTTCTGTCTGGTGTCGACTCTTCTTCTCAGGTGTCGACACAATTACTCCAAGTGTCGACACTGCTTGTCTAGGTGTCGACACAAGCTTTCTCAAGTGTCGACACTTTCCCTCAGGGTGTCGACACATGGACTTAGAAACTTTTAGCTTCAATCCAGTGTATACCTAACCTGCACAAGTAACTCAAACCAAAAATCAAATACATTATGATGTATATCATTGAGTTAGGTGAGGCTTCTTCAAATCAGGTACATTTGATCAATGTACCCAACAATCTCCCCCTATTTGGAGAAGTCATAACCCTTAGTCAATGATATACACCACTCATAATTAAAAATTACAAAATGATGAAAAGCAGATTATAATCAACAGGGTTAACATGAACATGTAAAACTTCACACATATACACATTCAACATTCCAGAACAAATAAGAAATAAACACATTTCAGATCAATCATACTATAGTTATCACATATTGTTCTAACATTGTTCCTTATACATTTTCAATGTTGTACAAAAATGTTTTTCATTTAAAAGATTACAACAAGATTCAAGTTTAATTCCTAATCTATTTCTGATCAGGTTCTTTGATAACAATTCCTTTTCCAGCTTTAACTTGAGCTTTGACAGCAGCAGCAGCAGCAGGCTCAGCATCAGCAGGCTTCTTGCCTTTTGAGTCTTTCTTCTTTTGTTCTTCAGCCTTGATTTTCTGCCTCTCAAAGTAATGATAGGGCTTAGGAAAGTACTTGCTAGGCTCCACAGCTGTAGGAGGTAGCTTTCCTAACTTAGCCTTCCTTCTATACTGGACAATGGCTTCCTGCCTGATCTCATGCATCCTCCATTCAGCTTCTGAGAACCACTTGTTCCTCTCATGTGCATTGTCCTTGGCTGCTTTCAAGGCTGTGAGAATGACGTTCCTAGAAGTAGGGCTACACTGTTCAAAATCTGGTTTTTGCTCAGCCAGTTCCCTGAACTTCTTCTTTGACAGCCTTGTTTCTTCTTCTTTGTCCATAGCCTCTTGCGTAGCTGCTGTAATAGGTTGAGTAACCTTTTCTAAATGGACATTGTCCTTGCCCCCAGATGGGCTATACATAGTGCTCACCTCTGCATGAATCATTTCAAAATCTGGAGGTGGATAAATGACTTGAGCTACTTCTTGTGGCTCACCTCCAAAATAGGCAGGGTTCAGTCCAGATTCAGCAACTTCATTATCATCACACAGGGGAGGATATCCAAGTGTAGCCCTGATTGAATTAGAAATCCATTTTGCATGCTCAGAACTGGCCTTGACTAACACTCTCTCCCCCTTTATGACTTCTTGAGCAACATGATCTCTTATATCATCCTTCTGGAATCGGATTTGACCATCCAAGTACCTGATCCCCTCTTTAAAGAATGGTTTTAGCTTGGTAAGTTGTTCAGAGATTGCTTTCTGTGAATCTTGTATGGCAGTCTTGACAGCAGTAAGCTCAGCTTGAAAGAGTTTATCAAAATCAGCATTTGCAGCATCAGTAGAAGTAGATGGTTCAGCAGACTTATTCTTTAATTCAGTTACTATAGCATTATGAGAGGCAGTTAAATTGTCATTCATTCTTAATTGATTCTCCAGCACATAGCCTTGCTTCAGTGCTATATCATCTACTTGAGACTTGATTTTCTCCTGGTGAGTTGCCAAATAGACCACTGCATTACCACCCTTGTGGAAGCAGTCAGTCATTTCCTTCTTATTCAAATTCATTTCAAACCTTATTGATTTGATATCTTGAGCTAGATCAAATTGTAGGGACTTTTGGCCTTCATCAATATACGTCTCTATGGCCCTCCTGTGCTCATCCAGCTTAACTTGCATTGCTACCATTAATCCACTGTAATCAGTGGATGGAGCTTGTTGGAATAGAGAGTGTTGAGCAACAGTTTGTAGAGCCTTCTTATAGCTCTGACTCCTTCTTTTGAATACAAAGAATTGCTTCTTTTTAGCTTGTTCAGTCTCATCATCCTCAGACTCTGAGGTACTGGCTATATTCACCCTGTCCTTAGGGCTTTCAGGCCTTGCAGTCTGCACACCAGGTGCTTGCTCAGTTTCCAGCCGAATAGGCTCTTCCACAACTTCCATGTTCTCCCCCTCAGTAGCAGCACCCTTCTCTTCAGCTGCAGCAACTTTATCCATGTCAAAGTCCTCTTGATCTAAATTAAGAAATAGATCTTCCATTGTGTATTCAGCTGGAGACTGTACAGGAGAAGTACTGGGTTCATCAACTACTTTATCAGGAACAACTTCTTGTACTACTGATGTGTCTTGGAGAATAACATCTGGTAGTTGATTTGTTTGCTGAGTTTGCTGATGGACATCAGACAAATCAGAATCTATTATAGAAAAATCTAAAGTATTGAGGTCAGAAAGTACCTCTTGGATAATTATTGTAGCTTGCTCACTTTCCAGTGTAGATGGTTCTTCTACACCTGGAAGCTCCCCCTGGCTTAGATCCCTAGGGATGGGACTAGTGTGAGGCAGCTCCCCCTGAGTCTCAGCCACATCTTTAGCAGCAGGGGTCTTTTCTACTATCTCCTCCTCTTGCTCATCAGGTGTGAACACCACCTGTTCTTCACTTCCAGAACTGCTTGAAGACACTTGGGCCACAATAGCAGTTTTTCTCTTCTTCCTTGGAGGGGAATCCTTCTTAGAAACCTGCTTCTCTGGAGTAGGAACTTCCTTAGACAGTACTCTTTCCCATCTTGAGAGTATTCTCATGTCCATCCTTCTCATATGATTGATTTTAGCACCAGCAGCATTGCTCATGACCTCTGGTATTGTACCAGCCAGGTAGAGACTTAGTATCCTGCCAAGATTGGGTTTCTTTATACTTTCCTTGACTTTCTCAAACACAACCAGTGACCAGTCTGTTTTAAGGTTGAAGATGATTCTGGTCATAACACTGAACATGGAGGCTGACACCCTGTCATGTCCTCCAGGTTTACTGAGGATAACTTTACCCACAACTTCTGACAGAAACTTTCCTTGGGTATTCATTCCTCTCCTGTTGAATACTGATCCTATCTTCAGCTTAGGATCTAGACCACACCAGGTAAGTTCTTCTCTGGTCTTAGATGTAGTCACTTCCTCTTCATCTTGAACTTTAGGTAGCTGAAGTACCTTTCTCAGAGACTTGGGTGAAATCTTGACCTTGGTGCCATGCACCCTTGATTTGATTCTGTAGCCTGAGTCATCTACAGAAGCTCCAGCAAGGAATTCGATTACCTCCTTCTTCCATATTTTAGTTGGTTCTGAAACCAGATACTCCAATCCAGAATCGGTGACTAGGGTTATCACCGATTTGATGTCTTGATCGCCATCGTCGAACGCGCCACGAACCAGTTCATAGCCTTCGTTAACGTTCTCTTCCAGCTTGGGAGCCATTAGAGTTTGGAGAATTAGTCTTTAGAAGAGAGAAATGTCGACATAGTAGTTTGGTCTCGAAACTCTGAAAGCGTGTCGACACACAAAGACAGAATCCTATTTATACCTTTCTGGTTTGAAGACGAACAGGCGGGATGGATTACTAAAGATGTGTCGACACTGGCAAGAAGTGTCGACACTGACTTATAATGTCTCGACACTCATGTGTCGACACAAGTTTAAGTCATCAGATTTGATGTGTCGACACTTGGTGAAGTGTCGACACCTCACTACTCGACATGTAGTCGAGACTTTACTTAGAAAATTCTGAGTAAAACTTAAGTGTCGACACCTTATTGAATGTGTCGACACCAACTCGACATGTGTCGACACTAACATTCTGAAATGTCGACACCAACTTCCTAGATGTGTCGACACCATTTTCCTGAAGTGTCGACACTTACTATTCTGTGTCGACATAGACTTGTCTATGTGTCGACACCTTTTTACTTAGCCAATTTTTTAGTTCTGTAAACTTAGTCTAAGTTTATCATACCTAGTTCAATTTTGAACCTATTGAACTTAGCTTCTTCTAAGGGCTTAGTAAACATATCTGATATTTGATTATCAGTTTTAACATATTCAAGTGCAATATCATTTCTTTCTACATGCTCCCTAAGAAAGTGATATTTAATCTCAATATGTTTAGTTCTACTATGTGATACAGGATTGTTAGCTATTGATATAGCACTTGTAGAATCACAGTAAAGTGGAGTTCTACTTACCTGAAATCCATAGTCTTCTAACTGATGTTGAATCCACAGAAGTTGAGCACAGCAACTTCCTGCAGCTACATATTCTGACTCAGCTGTGGAGATAGCCACACTAGTTTGCTTCTTACTGCTCCATGAAATGAGTCTTCCACCTAGGAATTGACAGGATCCAGTAGTGCTCTTTCTATCTTCTTTGCATCCTGCAAAGTCTGCATCTAAATAGCCTGTTAGATCAAAATCTCCATTCCTAGGGTACCAGAGGCCTAGATAGGGAGTGCCCTTTAGATATCTCAAGATTCTCTTGACTGCAGTCAAGTAAGATTCTTTGGGGCAGGCTTGATACCTGGCACAAACACATGTAGCATACATAATGTCAGGCCTACTTGCAGTCAAGTATAGTAGGGAGCCAACTATCCCTCTATATAAGGTTTCATCTACAGGTTTCCCTGCATCATCCTTGCTTAGAGACATACTTGACCCCATAGGAGTCTTCATGGTACTGGATGAATCCATACCATACTTCCTTATGAGTTCTAGGGTGAACTTGGACTGACATATGGATAGACCACTTCCAGTCTGTTTAACTTGGAGACCCAAGAAAAACTTCAGTTCTCCCATACTACTCATCTCAAATTGACTTTGCATAAGCTTTGCAAACTTTTTGCAAAGGCTACTTTCAGTAGACCCAAATATAATGTCATCTACATATATTTGGACAAGTATGACTTTGCCTCTAAATTCCCTAAGGAATAGAGTCTTATCTATTTTCCCCCTTGAGAACTTGTTCTCAATGAGGAAACTAGATAGAGTTTCATACCAAGCTCTAGGTGCTTGTTTTAACCCATATAATGCTTTCCTAAGTCTATACACATAATGTGGAAGAGTAGGATCAACAAAACCTGAAGGCTGCTCCACATATACTTCTTCCTTTAGATTACCATTTAGGAATGCTGACTTCACATCCATTTGGTATACCTTGAATCCTTGATAAGTTGCATAGGCCAAGAACATCCTTATGGACTCCAGTCTGGCTACTAGGGCAAAGGTTTGATCAAAATCAATACCTTATTCTTGCCTATATCCTTTTGCAACCAGTCTTGCTTTATTCTTTATGATGACCCCTTATTCATCTAACTTATTTCTGTAGATCCACTTAGTTCCTATAACATTGTGGTCTTTAGGCTTTGGAACCAGCTCCCAAACTTTGCACCTTTTGAACTGATTAAGTTCTTCTTGCATAGCTTCAGTCCACTGTGGATCTTGTATAGCTTCTTCAAATTTCTTTGGTTCTATTTGAGACAGAAAACTTGAATATACTACAGCATTCTGATTTTTGCTCCTTGTCTGAACACCTTGTCTTGGATCTCCAATTATCAGCTCTACTGGATGATCTCTTAGATGCCTGTTGGCTGGAGGCATCCTTACTTCTGGTTGTACTTCTACAGCATCTTCATCATGCTGAGTTCCTTGTACTTCTTCAGCTCCTGGTACATGTAGTTCTCCCCCTGGACATAAGCCATCTTCTTCTACTTGCTGTCTTGCAGCAGGTACATCTTCTATGGCTAGCTTGTCCATCTTCTTAGTAAGACCTGTGGGGCTGCATACATTGCTAGACAACTCATTGTTAATTAGTTGTGTCTCATCAAAAACTACATGCACAGACTCCTCTACAACTTGTGTAGTCAAGTTGTAGACTCTATAAGCCTTACTATTATTGCTGTACCCAACAAACACTCCCTCTTGGGACTTGGCAGCAAACTTAGTTAGGTAAGGCTTTCCATTGTTAAGTATGAAGCATTTGCAACCAAAAATCCTAAAATAGGATAGATTTGGTTTCCTGCCTTTCACAACTTCATAGGGGGTCTTGTTTAACCTTTTAGTGATGGTAGCCCTATTTATCACATGGCATGCAGTGTTAACTGCTTCAGCCCAGAAATACTCAGGCAGTGATGTATCAATAAGTAGGGTTCTGCCAGCCTCTATCAAGGTTCTATTCTTCCTCTCAGCAATGCCATTTTGCTGAGGTGTTCTAGGTGAAGAGAATTCTTGAAATATCCCCTAGTCTTCACACAGCTTTGTCATGCTTTCAGACTGAAACTCAGTACCATGGTCACTTCTAATTTTGACCACTGTACAGTTCAATTCATTCTGAATTTGCTTAACAAAACTATAGAAGACACTAGGTGTTTCAGATTTCTGCTTTAAGAAGAACACCCAGGTAAACCTTGAGTAGTCATCAACAACTACAAAGGTATAGACCTTCCTACCTAAGCTGTGAACTGGCATTGGACCAAATAGTTCCATATGCAAGAGGTATAAACACCTCACAGCATCTTTGTTGTCTAAGCTTCTAAAGGTGGATTTAGTCTGCTTGCCCTTTTGACAAGCTGAGCAAATGCCATCTTTAACACACTTAACTTGAGGACCATTCCTCACTAACTCTTTGCTAAAGAGTTTGCTAATAGTCTTGTAATTAAGATGGGCAAGCCTCTTGTGCCATTTGACACATTGAGAGACTGTCTCATCAGCTACAAGACAAACAGGAGAACCATTGTTCTCAATCATAATGTCTAAACAATAGACATTCCTCTTCCTATAACCTGTCAAAATGATCTCTTGATCACTTGACCTCTTGATATGACAACCATTTTTAACAAATGAGATGTCATACCCTACATCACTTAACTGACTTATACTAATGAGGTTGTGTTTCAACCCTTTAACATAAGCCACTTGAGTAATGGTAACTAGGTTTGAAGAGATGTTACCAAACCCTTTGATGATTCCTTTTTCAGAACCACCAAAGGTCACCTTTGGACCATTTTTGATTGGAATGTAGTCCTTCAGTAGTCCCCTAGTTCCAGTCATGTGTCTGGAACATCCACTATCCAAGTACCATGTAGGGGTATGGCCACTTGGACTCACCTGCAAAACAAATTAATGAACCTTAGAACCCAAAGTAAACTTGGGTCCTTGGTGATTGTTAGTTTGCAACTTAACAAAGCTACCTGTTGGCTTTTCACCAGGTAACTTACTACTCACCTTGGCACTGGCATTGTGCCAACAGTCCATTGCAAATTGGCCAATCTTGCCACAGCACCAGCATTCAAACTTGTTGTACCTTTCCTTAGGTACAACCTTTGTTGTCTTGACTACAACAGGCTTGTTGAATGTTGGGGCTTTGCCCTTGGACTTGGACTGATCCTGAACAGTCCTAGCTGATTTAATAAAACCCAATCCAGCCTTTCCTTTATGATGAATAAATTCATCAATCAAGGGTAGCACTGATTTAGGTTTTGAAAACCTAGCAACTAGCTCTTTTTCCTTCTGAAGATTGATCTCCAGTAACTTAATTTGATCATTTTTATAAGTGATAGTTCCCATCTGAATCACAGTAATGTGTTTCAGCCTGGCTACCTCATTGAGCTTTTGATCAAATTCCTTCTCAAAGCCTGTTGCAGCTGCCTTTAGATCAGCAATTTCCTTTGCCTGACTTTTGGCAAGGGACTTGCTTTTCTTATAGGCTTGCAACAGTACTTTATATTCATCTAAGAGCTGATGAATATCTCCCTCAGATTCAGAAACACTTCCATCACTTGATGAAGATGAATCTGACTCTGAACTAGAACTGAAATCTGAACTTTGAGTTGGACTTTGTACCTGACTAGGTCCTGGCTGCTCCAGGATTTTGGTACCTTCAGTCAATGCCATCAGTCCTTGGCACTGACACTCTTCTTGTTCATAGATTGATTCCATGATCTGCATAAACTCTTCTTCTTCTTCTTCTTCAGCAAATAGCCCTATGTAGGCTTCAGCATCTGTCTCAGTGTCTGAAAAAGAAATGTCTGAAAGAGTCTTCTCATTCTTTGCAACAAAGGACTTCTCCTTCTTTCCTTTGAAGTGAGTCTTCTTTTTGTCACTGGATTCTTTTCTTCTCTCAGGACAATCTGCAATAACATGCCCCTGTCTATTGCAGCAGTAACATACTATCTTAGACCCAGTTGCCTTGCTAGTCTTTGTCTTTTTCTTGTCCCTTTTTGAAGGCTTCTTCTCCTGATACTGAACTTCTTTCCCTTTGGAAAATGAAGGTCTGGACCTCCACTGTTTCTTCTTCAGGAATTTCTGAAAATTTCTGGTGAATGCAGCAAAGTCTTCATCACTTTCACTGCTTGTAGACTTTGTGCTAACAGACTCATCAGATTCAGATTCAACTATCTCTGGAGGAGGTGTTGATGACTTAGTCCTCCCCTTTCTAGGCACTTCTGACTTGAAAGCAACAGTCCTTTCTCTGTGCTCAGTCCTTGTTGATTTTTCCTCCTCTTTTCTCACAGACAGCTGCATCTCATAAGACAACAACTTGCCAAATAGTGTGGGAGGAGGAATTTCTCCCAACTTTGCCATTTCTCTGATGGCACAGATCTTGGTGTCCCAATCTTTGGTTAGGGACCTTAAGAACTTATCATTCAATTCATAGTTAGTGAACTCTCTTCCATAGGACATAAGTTCATTAACAATTCTGTAGAATTTCTTGTAGCATTCAGTGATGCTATCTCCTCTTCCTTGCCTAAAGCTCTCATACTCTTGATTAAGCAAGGACTTCCTTTCTTGCCTAACTTCTTCAGATCCTTCCATATACACTATAAGAGTGTCCCACATCTCTTTTGCTGTCTTACAGTGAATTAAGTTCTGGAAGGTGGCATCATCAATGGCACTTACTATTATGTTTTGTGCCCTTTTGTCCATAGTGGCTAGGACAATTTCATCCTTGGTCATCTCAGAGAAATCCTTTGGAGTCCTCTGATTTGCATCCAATACTGAGATCTTCATGGGCACATATGGCCCCTCTTTGACTGTGATGTAGATTCTAGGGTCTGAGGCCTCCATGAATAGCCTTACCCTCTCTTTCCAGATTCCAAAAATCTCCTTTCTGCATATGGGCAGTTTCATTGAACCCAATTCCTTGTGATTCTCTGAAGACCCCATGTTTCTTGATTTTCTTGAAACTGTATTCTGACTTACACTGAATCTGCCAAAACTGGATCTCCTCAGACAGTTAGTCCTTTTTGAGGAACCTGGCTCTGATACCACTTGAAAGATATGGTACCTAAACACCTAGAGGGGGGGGGGTGAATAGGTGACCTAAACCTTTTGAAACTTTGTTGGCAGCACAACAGTTATTTTACAGAATTCTACAGCTAACAGCAATTACAGAATATAAACAGTTAATCCACAGCACAGCACAGCACATCAGACACACTAATTTATAGTGGTTCCCCAATCTTTGGGTACATCCATTGTCCCCCTTCGCCTATCTAGCAGTGTACTAGATTCGGCCAACCTTCTCCACTATCTCAGAACCCAACAAGGTTCCTACACCTCAGGCCCAAAGCCTTACACTCAGCCACCAAGGCCTACACTCAGCCACCCAGGCCTACACTCAGCCAATTAAGGCCTACACTCAGAGTTCTTCAACTCCTACACTCAGGCAACCAAGCCCTACTCTCAGCCTTTATAATATAGGCTTACAATTCTCTCAGATCCAATGGATCCTACAAGTTAAAATAGAAATACAATAGCTAACTCTACAACTCAGAAAATAAGAGAGGAGTTGAGAGTTTCTTGAAGAGTTCTTGGAAGAACTCAGCTAGATCCAAACTGACTTAGCTTCCTTCAAAGCTTCTTGAGTTAGAACTGAATTAGTCTGAATCTTCTGCAGTTGATCCTTGACCTCTGCTTCTTGAGATCCAGATGATTCTGAATCTTTCTTATCAGCCTTAGTTCCAAAGACTGAATTCTTGATTGGAGCTCTCTCTCTCCAACTTCTTAGATCTGCAGTTGGACTGTCAGATCTTCTTGTGTTTATCCTCTGTGTATCACTTTCCTGATTACTTGAAGAATCTGATCAACCACTTTTAAGTATTCTTAACAACTACTTTTTAACAACAATCATCAATCAGTTTCTGTATACTATGGGTGCCTATTTATAGGCTTCCTTCATGGTAACCGGCTGGTCCGGTTCATAACAGACTTCTGATTTCTCTGACAGTTGTTGTAGACCGGCTGGATCGGCAGCTGTCATGTCAACCAGTCACTTCTTGAAATTCTCTAACTGTCAGATAGTGTCAAGACTTTCTGTTCTTAAGTGTCGACACTTATAGACTAAGTGTCGACACATGTTGTGTAAGTGTCGACACAAGTCTACAAGGTGTCGACACAATTCCTTGTATGTCTCGACACAGATACTTCTTCAAGTGTCGACACTGAAATTAAGTGTCGACACAAGTACTTGATCTTCATTCTTTAACTGTATTCTTCTAAGTGTCAACACCTCTCCTTTGTGTCGACACATCTTCATGTATTGAAACTGTCAAGTGTCGACACTACTTCTTGGTGTCGACACAAGTCTTCAATTTTATTTCTTCAGCTGAGTGTCGACACATTCCCTTAGTGTCGACACTTGTCTTCAATTTTATTTCTTCAGCTGAGTGTCGACACATTCCCTTAGTGTCGACACTTGTACTTAGAATATTTTGTAAACTTTTCTGTTCTTTGCTAAGTGTCGACATAGCTCCTTGTGTCGACACTTTCTTCAAGTGTTGAGTCTTTAGCTAAGTGTCGACATAATGTGCTGAGTGTCGACACTTACTTCAAATGTTGACTCTTCTGGTTGTGTGTCGACACATTGTGCTGAGTGTCGACACATTCCTCAAATGCTGACTCTTCTGCATAGTGTCGACACATTGTGTTGAGTGTCGACACTTGTACTTAGACTCTGCAGACTTTTGCTGAGTGTCGACACATCTCCAAGTGTCGACACTTTCTGGTGTAGACACAGCTCTTCTAGGTGTCGACACTTCTGCTAAGTGTCGACACAGCTTTTCTGCATACTTCTACACTGAGTGTCGACACAGCTCCAAGTGTCGACACTTTCTGTCTGGTGTCGACTCTTCTTCTCAGGTGTCGACACAATTACTCCAAGTGTCGACACTGCTTGTCTGGGTGTCGACACAAGCTTTCTCAAGTGTCGACACTTTCCCTCTGGGTGTCGACACATGGACTTAGAAACTTTTAGCTTCAATCCAGTGTATACCTAACCTGCACAAGTAACTCAAACAAACATCAAATACATTATGATGTATATCATTGAGTTAGGTGAGGCTTCTTCAAATCAGGTACATTTGATCAATGTACCCAACAGTACTTCTATCTGATGTTGATTTATCATCATCGACGCCCCAAGCAACTACAATGCCATATTTGGGTGACCCCTCATCAACAACTTCAAGATGGTTCCATTGTCATATCATTAGTGCCTGAAGTACTGTTGGGGAGATGTCCATGTACGGATCAGGGAAATTTCAAAAGCCGCCAGGGAGTGCTACCTAAATGTTGTCAGTACCATCCGTTAAACGGAGGGCACAGAGAGGCTGTAAAAGGCGATGGAGAAGGAGGATGCACTGAGAGATATCGAAGAGCTGGAGGAGCTGGAGGTGATCTCCCGAAGTGGAGAGCTGGGGCTATTGAAGATCAGAAGATCTCTAATGCTAGAGGGGAAGCTGGAGATGGCTGCATGTCACAACACGCATTTTCTCCGCATTTAATAAATATTTCATAGTAGGAGAAAACACGTGTCGTGAAGCCATGCCATGTAGTAAATAACTGCAGACGATCTGACAAGAACTCAAACCTAACACTTTATATAAAATCCTCAAGTTTATTATGAAGAAAACTCTATTTCAAGTTAGGTTCTGACCGCCGTATCCCTCAGCTCAGTGCATCAACTAGTGCATAAGTGAAAATATGAATATTCACTGCAAAAAAATACATTGTTTATATAGATTAACATCCTACATGTGCATGAACATCCAAATAGGACAACTCATAATATGCAGACCTCTAAATTTAATAAGTAAAAAATAGCTTTTACGTTCTTTAAAATATAGTGACTTTGGTTTTAAAATAATGCTATGAATGGGATAGTCAAAATGATACTTTTATAATTGTAAAAGAAAACTAACATGCAATCATAGGATAAAACATTCCCAGAGAGCAAGTAAAATAACAAGTAGACTAAGCAGCTAGCAAGTAACTTAACAATATAAAAACTTTAGTGGGCATCAACAACCTGACACGAACCCACGAAAAGCATGTATGTCTGAACTAAACTACAAATCAACAACACTACCTCACTATGGTGAGAAAAATACGACTGCAACAACTGTAGAAAACCAGCAACACCAACTCTAGCGGCTCAACTAGCTAATACTCCAAACCTGAGACATTCCAAATAGAAGAACACCTTCGTAAGAATAAACAAGTGGTAAAAAGGATCAGCTTCAAATGAAGATAAAGGAGTCAAAGGGTTACCAACCAAAACAGGAAAACTGAAAGGAAAGCATCAACTTACAACCGCAAGGTGAAAAGTGAGAAAGAACTCACAAGAGTTAGACATCCCAAGTTGCACCAAGTAAGTACATATATAAATGTGTCAAGCTCATCATAAAATGAGCATAAACACCGGCAAAATTCGGCACCTGTAGTGGTCGGAACCTACCCAACACACCAACTGTAAAAAAATTCACAAGGGCCCAAGGAATGGTGGTCTTATTTATTGACAGACCCATAACAGTGGAAAAACCGGCACCTGAGGTAGTGGGTACCTACCCAACATACCAACACTCACAAACCCACTCCAGCAATCCCACCAGGGTAAAGATCCACAGCCAACCATGACCATACCAAAAACATCCATAACAATGATAAAACTGTAACCCAAAACATAAGTTTACTCCAATAAAAACAAGGATGAAAACCCCAAAAATTACCCTAAGGCCATACTCGATGAATTGGACTCAATTTGGAAAGCAAATTCTAAGACCACACTGATTCATCGAGTATACCCGACGAATACAGTTGATACTCGACGAAATTAGCTTAGAAAAATTAGATAACTTGATACACAACGAATCTAAGAAAATAACCCAAGTTCACAGAAATTTGTCCAGCATACTCGATTCCAAGATGAGCCCACTCAACGCTAAAGACAATAACACTCAAGGCACTCAATGTCGTCTAGTTCATGCGACGCTCTCAGCGCCAAACTGCCAATACTTTATGAATTCGTCGAGTTTACACAACATATTTTACTTAGACTCATAGATCACTCGATGCTCATGACGCCAAGATCAAACTAGATGAATTCGTCGAGATTACTCAACGAATTTGACTTAGCCTAAAAGTCACACGACACTCTCAACACCAAAACCAAAACACTCAACACCAAACCTGATACTCGACGAACTCGACACCTAAACTCAACGAATGAAGAACCACTCAACCCCAAGGTTGATACTCGACAAATTTGTCGAGATAACTCGACGAATCTGACTCCAATGAACACCTAGTATATTAGACAATTTTGACTTAGTACAAAACCCATACTCAATGAATTTGACTCAGGCTAACCCCACTATATTCACGAATTCCAACTTAGACTATCAGACCTTACTCGACTGATTAACCTAGACTATGGACATATAATCGACGAAATCACTAACTTGGCCGAAAATCCTACATTACCTAGCAGATCGATCTTGACCAATCCTACACTACTCCTAAATGCTAAGGAGGGAAGAAAGGAAAGAAGAAATACACAATGGAAAACATAGCAATGGGAAGAAATCACCACTCCTCCAGGACCTGAACAAGAACACCTAGGTAGTGATTCCTGAAAATTTTCAAGGCAAACAAGGGTTAAAAATGAATTCCCTTTGCCCAAAAATTCAAGAAACGGGAAAAACTCACCGCACAAACATAGTTCTCAGCGAGAGCTATCCGAATCTACCCTACGACCATGATTTCATGCACCAGAGCTCCTACAATCGACGACCGAAAGCTCAGTGATCTCTGTCACTGTCTCCCTTCCACGAAATGGTTTGATGGTTTTGCGAGAGACGATGAATAGGGTTACGTCAAATAGCAAGGCTATTTATACTTATAATATTCTATTATTATTATAATATATGTCTAAATGATCAAAAATCCAATCAACTCGGATTTTCAAAAAATTTGCACTAGAGCTAAATACTGATGCTACGAATCCAACAGCGAAGTTGAAATCAAAATCTGACAAACCAAACTCGTGTAAAACTTCCCGAACTTAAACAATAAACATCCCAAAAATGCTCCACTGAGTTCCAAAATAAACCCGACTCGCAAGGGAATCCAAAAACACACTAAAAATTAGCCAAGCTAATATTCTAAGTAAAAACCTCGGATACCAATGAGCAAAAGTCACGCTCCAGCAACGGTACCCATCAACTAGGCTCCAACGTAACGCCCTAACATCAAAAATACGCCACTAAAGGAATTAAAATATATATTGAAAAATTAGGGGCACTACAGCCACTCCCCCTTAGAGAAAGTTTCATCCCAAATCATGATACACAATAGAAGTTACTGCAGATGGACAAATAACCAAGGGTTATCGTATAGAAAACTCTGACCAAAAGAAACTAGGATTACAAATTAGGATGAGGGTCCCTCATAGCTGACTCCAACTCCTAAGTTGCGCTCTCCACATCTTGGTTCTGCCACAAAACCTTGACCATGGGTATTGTCTTCCTTCAAAACACCCGATCTTGAGCATACAGAATGCGAACAGTCATCTCCACATAATAAAGTTTAGGTTATAACTGGGGCACTGAATCAAGAACATGTTGGTCACTAAGCACACACTTTTACAACTGGATCACATGAAACACATCATGCACACCAGGAAAATTTGCGGGCAAATCCAACCTACAAGTTGACACTTCGATGCATTCAATAACTTGGAAATGTCCCATATACCAGGGATCCAACTTGTTGTTCCTTCCAAACCTCTTGACACGAGACATTATAGAAACCTTGAGAAAAACCATGTCTCCAACTACGAATTCCAGATAAATCCTTCTCCGGTTTGCATTCTTCTCATAATGCTCCTGAGCTATTCAAAGCATCTCTCAAATATGCATCCCAGAAGTATTCATTTCTTCTAAGGATTCCAGACCCAACAACGGTCCTTCACCAACTTCGGCCCAAAATAATGGAGTTCTGCAATGTCTCCCACACAAAGCCTCAAATGGGGCCATCTGCAAACACTCCTTATATAAGTTATTATATGCAAATTCCATTAATCTCAGTCGCTCTTCCCCCGCTCCCCCATGGTCCAAGATGTATTATCTTATCATATCTTCCAAAATTTGATTTACTCTCTCCGTCTGACCATTGGTCTGCGGATGATAAGCGGTTGAATATTTGAGGTCAGGGCCCAACCCTTCCTGTAAACGTTTCCAGAACCAAGACGTAAACCTGGAATCTCGATCTAAAATAATAATAACAGGTACTCGGGGAGATCTTGAACCAAGACATAATCCATATTAAAGGGAACGAAGTGAGCACTCTTCGTTAGTCTGAAAATGATGATGCACACTGAATCATGTCCTCGGGGAGATCTTGACAAACCGGTAATATAGGCCACAGAAATACTCTTCCACTTTCAACTTGGAATCTCCAAAGGTGTCAGCTTGCCAGCATGCCTTCTTTTATCTACCTTAACACGCTTGCAGGTGAAATATTCAGACACAAACATGTTTATATCATTCTTCATTCCATACCGCCAAACAATCTACTTCATATCTCTATACATCTTAGTAGAACCAGTATGGTAGGCAATATTAAATCCATGTGCCTTACTGCACAATTTACCATGGATATTCTCAATAGTGGGTATATAATATCTACCACGGTACTTTAAAGTACTGACATCATCAATAGAAAAGTTTGGTAGTTCCTCTTTCTCTGTTCTATTATGAAGGTGTTGCAAATCAGGGTTGTCCTTTTGATGTAGTCTTGTAAGCATAATCCATGAAGGCTCTGCTACTTCCAAGTTGTTTGGAAAGTCGCTACTTCTGACCGAGATACCCATTACAAGAAACTCTTCCACCAAGGATTCCCCTGAAATTCCAAAGATCTATGCGGTCTCTCTACTCATGGAATCGACTACCGCATTAGCTTTTCCCGAATGATATTGGATCTAGATATCATAATCCACAACATATTCTAACCATCTATGCTGGCACAAATTTAACTTCTTCTGAGTGAAGACATACTTCAAGCTCTTATATTCTGTGTAAATCTTGCACAATGCTCCATACAACAGATGTCTCCATATCTTCAAGGCATAAATCACGGTCGCAAACTAAAGTCATGGGTAGGGTAGTTCCTTTCATGTATCTTTAGTTGCCTCAACCCATAGTAATTACCTTGCCTTCATGCATCAAAACACATCCTAGCCCAACATGTGATGCATCCATATAAACAACAAACTCCAATCCTTTGGTAGGTAAAGACAACACTTGAGAAGCGCACAAACTCTTTTTCAATTCTTGAAAAACTTCTTCGCACGTATCACTCCAAACAAAAGCTGCGTTCTTCTGCATAAGCTTAGTCAGTGGAACAGACAATGTAGAAAATCCTACCACAAACCTCCTATAATAGCATGCCAACCCTATGAAACTTCTTATCTTTTTGGGTGTGGTGGGTCTTTTCCAGTCCATAACGACAGCTATCTTTTCTAGTTCATGTGAAATCCCATCCTAATTCACAAAATGGCGCAAAAAGGAAACCTGAGATAGCCAAAACTCAAATTTGCTCAACTTAGCAAAAACTTTATGCTCCCTCAAAGCAGATAGAACTAACTGCAAGAGCTGGGCATGATCCTCAACACTCCGGGAATAAATCAGAACATCATCAATAAAGAACAACCACAATACAGTCCAGAAAATCCATAAACACTCTATTCATCATGTCGATAAAGGAAGAGGGTGAATTTGTCAATCCAAATGACATTACTAAGAACTCAAAATGTCCATGCCGAGAACGAAAAGCGGTCCGTGGAACATCCGTCTCATGGATCCTCAACTGATGGTAGCCTGAACGAAGGTCAATCTTGGAAAAGATCATACTACCACGCAACTGATCAAACAAATAGTCTATTCATGATAAAGGATACAAGTTCTTGATAGTAACCTTATTCAATTCCCTATAATCAATGCACAACCTCATAGATCTATCCTTTTTATTTAAAAACAACACAGTAGCACCCCATGTCAAAGAACTTGGCTTATTGAATCCACTCTACAATAACTCATCCAGCTGGGTACGCAAATTTTACAGCTCATGCGGGGTCATATGGTACGGTGTCTTAGCAATAGGGAGAGTACCCGAATCCAAATCTATAACAAACTCCACATATCTTTCAGGCGGAAGACCAGGACACTATTTGGGAAGACATCAGGAAACTTATGCACCACAAGAATATCCTTGATACGCGGCTAACCACTAATAGTTTTGAAAACAGAAACCGAACAAGCATAGCAACAGGAATTCAAAAGTTTCTAGGCACATACCATAGAAATAATCAGGGAATCCTGGTGTGGAAAACCATAAACACTCCTGGTTTGGCCGTTGTCCTTCTTGAAGTCCAATTGCTTAACCTTGAATTGGATCACTACTTCATATCTAGACAACAAGTCCCTGCCCAAAATAACATAAAAGTCCTCCAGGTCTAACACCTTTAGATCTACAAAAGCTACAAAATTGCTAAAAAGAATCGGACAACTCTGGATAACTTGGTCCAACACCACCGAATCACAGAAAGAAAAATTAACGTGAAACGAGTCGCCAACTAGATCGAGAGTTAGTTGATGATGATCTAGGAAAGTCCTAGGCACGAACGAGTGGGTAGCACCAGAATCGAAAAGAACGCACGCACATCAGTTCTTTACCTTAAACTTCCCTATAAAATCGCATATGTAACTAGATGAACAAACATCGAAACAACATCTACGAGCTAAAATCTAGAACTAGATTAGAATCTAACCTGAGATCACATGGGTGGACATCTGCGCTTCCTCCACAGTCATCACATTAGGCTTGCCCTTCCATTTGTCCAAATATTATGGCGGCGACAATGCTTGAAGTGGAACTAAATGTAGCAGGGGCTGAGACTGCACGCACATTGACTTGAAATGTCCTTTCAGTCCACACTGGAAGCAGATATTCTCCTTACCCCCAACAATTGGCAACATCATGATGCTTCCACTTGCAAGAAGCACAAACCAGGTCTTCTTTGGGAGCTCTCTGAATTGCAAGCATGTGTTGCTGTTTTTGAGTACCCAACCTCTGAAAACACTTCTCAAACGGATGGCCTGATCGGTCACAGAAACTGCACACCTCCTTGCTACTTTTCTTCAAAGCTGGAACAGATTCTCGAGAGCTCTTACCATCATGTGACCATTTCATTTCCTTTCTCATTTGCATGCCTCGATTCTTGGCACTATTGATGACCTGAACTTTAAGAGCAGCTTCCAGTGACTTAGCATAGTTTTCACATCCATAGGCACTAGCCAACTGCTGGATGTTACTCCTAAGACCAACCAGAAATCACTTGGCTATGCAAGCTTCTAAAGAAACCAAATTCGGGGCAAACCAGCTCAACTTGCTAAACTCAACCTCATACTCACTGACCGTGAGTGGCCTTTGCTTAAGATGCAGAAAATTATTCATCAAACGGTTTCACTCGACTGAAGACCAAAATTTCTTCAACAATAACTCCTTAAAGAATTCCCACAAGCATCCCTCTGTGAGGTTCTTCTTCTATCCCAACCACCAGCTCTTTGCCAAATCCTTAAGTTTGTAAGCGGCGACCATCACTCTCTAGTCTGCGAAAACACCTGAATACGAGAACATCTCCACGATCGTGATAATCCAATCGTCCAAAGCCATAAAATTCGATGTACCATCATAAGTAGGAGGTACTAGTCACTGGAAATGCGAAATAATATTCATCTCTAGTGACAGTAGAACAGGAGGAACCAAAGGAGCAGGAGAAATGTGAAGGGCTTGACCCACAGTAGGGTCCTACAGTCTCAGCGGCTGTCCTGAAATAACAGTCATTAGTTCCTGGATCTACGATTGAATCTCCACCATCTTCCTAGATAGAGCCTCATTTCTCTATCATAGTCCCTCAATAACTATCTCACTCTGTAAACCAGATTACTCGCCCTCAGACCGGGGAGTTAACCTCATTACCATATGCTTAGGCAACATCCTAATAATATAACAAACAACCAATTAATACCTAGCTTAACCGCTAGAACTACACAACTTGGTTCAGACCATACATGTTAAGACAATTGCTCATGCTGCTAACTTGCTCTGGGATTTTCATTCATGATGTCATGCTTAACTTAGGATCATGTACCATCATCCTATTAAGACATGCGCATAAACCATGAATGCATGAATTCTTATTCTTTTTTCTTTAAAATCATGTGTGTACAAATGTCATCATGTGGATCATTAGCTTAGCACGTGTCTTAATGTTACGTTATGTCATGCATGTTGTGATATACAATAAAATAATGGCCTTAATGCATGTTATGAGTAGCGTACACAAGAAATATTATGCATCCCATACTACATAATATCATATGTAACGACAAGAAAAATCTAATGTGCATTCATGTGATGATTTTTATGCATCTCATACTACATAACAATCACATGTTGCCTCCTATGAGTATCCATATTAAAACACATATTATGCATCCCATACCACATAATATGCCTCGTATACTTATTGTCATGCTTATGAGTGTAGTGTTCATGGTTTAGCCTAGATATACTCAAGACATATCGGTGTGTGTATGAAATGGAAAATGACAATCTAAAACTATCCTGAGATAGTTGTTTGACCAATTGCGAAACAACCTATGTCTTTGATACCAACTATCACAACCCATATTTTCTCTGCATTTAATCAATATTTCAGAGTAAGAGAATACATGTGTCATGATGCCACAGCGTGTAGTGGATAACTTCGGAAACTCAGGCACAAACTCGAACCTAACAATTTATATGAAATCTTCAAGTTTATTATGAAAAAAAATGTAATTTAAGTTAAGGTTTGACGTCTGTATCCCTCGGCTCCATGCATCAACTAGTTCACAAGTGAAAATATGAATATACGCCGCGGAAAATACTTTGTTTATATATATTAACATCCTAGATGAGCATAAACATCCAAATACCATAACTAATTAGATGCATACCTCTAAATTTAATACAAGTATAAAAATAGCTTTTACGTTCGTCAAAATGATACTTATATAATTTTAAAAGATAACCGACATGCAATCCCAACATAAAACCTTCCCAGAGAGCAAGTAAAACTAACAAGTAGACAAAGCAGCTAGCAAGTAACTTAACAATATAAAAACTCCAGGGGGCATCAACAACCTGACACGAACCCTCCAAAAGCATGTATGTCTGAACTAAACAACAAAGCAACAATACTACCTCACTATGGTGAGGAAAAGACAACTGTAATAACTGTAGAAAACCAGCAACACCAACTCTTGTCGCTCAACCGGCTACTGCTCCAAATCTGAGGCATTCCAAAGAAAAGAAGATCTCAACAAGAATAAGCAAGTGGTAATAATGATTAACTACAAATGAAGGTAAAGGAATCAAAGGGTTACCAACCCAAATAGGAAAACTGAAAGGAATGCATCAAAATACAACAACAAGGTAAAAAGTGAGAAAGAACTCACAAGGGTTAGCCATCCCAAGTTGCACCAAGTGCGTTAATGATCTAAGCTCTATAAACGTATACACAAGTAAGTAAATATATAAAAGTGGCAAGCTCATCATAGAATGATCATAAACAATGGAAAAATTCGGCACCTACGGTGGTGCGAACCTACCCAACACAATAATAGTAAACAAAACTTCACAAGGGCCCAAGGAAAGGTGGTCTTATTTATTGACACACCGATAACTGGGGAAAACCGGCACCTGAGGTGGTGGGAACCCAACCAAAACACCAACAGTCACAAACCAACACCCGGTAATCCCACCAGGGTAAAGATTCACAAACAAACATTGCCATTTCAAAAACATCCATAACACTGATAAAAACACAACCCAAAACACAGGTTTACTCCAATGAAAACAAGGGAAAAACCCCAAAAATAACCCTAAGGCCATACTCGATGAATTGGACTCAATTCGGCAATAAAATTCTATGTCCACAATGATTCATCGAGTATACCAGACGAATACAGCTGACACTCGATAAAATAAGAATAACAAAATTAGATAACTTGATACACAACGAATCGGCGAAAATAACCCAAGTCCACAGAAATTCATCGAGTATAATCGACGCCTAGCTGCGTTCAGTCCGTGCACTCAATGCCAAAGGCAATAACACTCAAGGCACTCAATGTCGTCTAGTTCACACGATGCTCTCAACAACAAACTGCCATTTCTCGATGAATTCATCGAGTTTACACGATGCATTTTACTTAGACTCGCAGATCACTCGACACTCTGGACGCCAAGATGAAAATCGACGAATTCGTTGAGAATACTTGACGAATTTGACTTAGCCTAACAGGCACACGACGCTCTCAATGCCAAAACCAAAACACTCAACGCCAAGCCTAATACTCGACGAACTCGATGCCAAAACACAACGAATGCAGAACCACTCAAAGCCAAGGTTGATATTCGGCGAATTCGTAGAGATTACTCGATGAATCTGACTTCACTCAATGCCTAGTTTATTCGATGGTTTTGACTGAGTCCAAAACCCATACTCGATGAATCTAACTCAGGCTAATCCCACTATATTTGACGAATTACAACTTAGACTATCAGACCTTACTCGACGGATTAACGTAGACTATGGACATATAATCGATGAAATCACTAACTTGGCCAGAAATCCTACACTACCCAACAGATCGATCTTGGCCGATCCTGCACTACTCCTAAATGTTAAGGGGGGAAGAAAGGTAACAAGAAATACACAAAGGAAAACATAGCAATGGGAAAAATCATCACTTGCCTCAAATCACCCAAATTGCGTCAACGCGAGCACTCCTCCTCCAGGATTTGCCGGCAAAAATACCTAAGCAACAATTCCTGAAACTTTTCAAGGCAATCAAGGGTCAAAAACGAATTCCCGATGCCCAAAAAAATTCAAGAAATGGGAAAACTCACTGCACAAACATAGATCTTGGCGAGAGCTATCCGAACTACCCTCCGACGATGATTTAGTGCACCGGAGCTCCTACAATCGATGGCCAAAAGCTCAGCAATGTCCGCTGTTGTCTCTCTTCCACGAAACGGTTTTACAGCTTTGGGAGAGATGATGAATAGGGTTCTGTCAAATTTTAAGGCTATTTATACTTAAAATATTCTATTATTATTATCCGTCCAAATGACCAAAAATGAAATCAACGCGGATTTTCACGAAATTCGCACCGAAGCTAAATACCAATGCTATGAATCCAACGACGAAGTCAAAATCAAAATCAGACAATCCAAACTCGGGTAAAAACTTCTCGAATTCAAACACTAAACGTCCCAAAAAGGCTCCACCGAGTTCCGAAACAAACCCGGCTCGCACGGGAATCTCAAAAAAACACTAGAACTTAGCCAAGCTAATATTCTAAGTAAAAACCTCAAATACCAATGAGTAAGAGTCACGCTCCAGCAACAGTACCCGTCAGCTACGCGGCAACGTAACGCCCTAATGTCAAAAATACGCCACTAATGGAATTAAAATTGTGAAAAAGTACTGAGTAAATGGACAAGTACTGAGTAAACTGACAAGAGATAAATAAACTGCAAATTTTATTGCTCAAAAAGGTAATTATTACATTTGTATGCCCGCTTATTTATAGAAAATGATGTAGATGAGAGAATACAATAAATGATGTGGGACTAAATACAATCCGGACGGTCTTTGGGTTTGACAAGGGCAATGTCACAACCCGCATTTTCTCAACAGTTAAGTTATATCAGAGCAAGAGAAAATATGCGTCGTGATGCCACACCATGTAGGGGATAACTGCAGGCGCTCCGGCAAAACCCCAAACTTTACAGTTTATATGAAATCCATAAGTTATTAAGTAAAAACCAGTTTAAATTGGATGGTTGTATCCCTCAGCATAATGGATCAAATAGTCCACGAGTAAAAGTATAGTTATAAGCTGTGGAAAAATATTTTGGTTATGTTGATTAACACCCTACATGAGTATAAATATCCCCAAATGACAACTCATGGCAAGCAAGACTCTAGATTTATTATTAGTATAGAAATAGACTTTACGTTAGCTAGAAAATAGTATTTTAATTTTAGAAATATGAGATGTATGAAATACAAGTAGTAATGCTTTTATAAGTGAAAATACCTAACATGCAATCTACCATAAAACATTCCAAGAGAGCAAGTGAAAACAGCCACAAAAGGCAAAACTAGCAGCTTAGCAGAGTATTCAGTAATTCAAAAGAGAACCACCAGTGGGCGTCAACAAACTGACACGAACCCACTGGTCAGTATGAGTATCTATACTAAAAGAAAACAACAAGGAACTACCTCTCAAGGTAGTAGAAACCTCTGTAACACTGCAGTCCATAAGAAAACACCAAACCTAGCCGCTCAACCGGCTACTGCTCAGAACCCGAGGCATTCAAAGAAAGAACATCTCAGCAAGAAATAAAAACACCAGTGGCAAACAAAACTGTCATAAAACAAGGGAGTAGCAAGATTACTAATCCCAAACCTGAATAGCTATCAAAAGAAAACATAGCAAATTTACTAGAGATTTAGAACAAAGAGTTAACTTATAAGGTTAAAAGGTAAAGAAATTTGCACCAAGTGCGAATGGAGTTATACTCCGAAAACAATCTGCAAGAAAAGGCAGAAGTAGCATAAGTTTCATCCATAGGAAATAAAAATGGGGCAAGGCTCAATAAACACATGAATCATTAACACCGTAACGCAACTGGATCTGAGTCGGGACCAAACCGGTCAAAACTGAACTAACATACCCAAACATATAAAAAACGGGAATGCAGTGATGGCCATCTGATCCAACATGACCCAACAGCACAAAAATGATACCCAAACATGCCCGGGTGTAATGATTCACGAAACTAGGCCAAACAAACCAACCCCATATCCAAATACCCGTAAACTCAAACTCAACAAATTCAGCAGAAAACTGATGATTTTAGCTTGGCAAGACTAAGCCTTAGTGATATACGTGAAATCGGTGAAAGGACACAATGTTAAGGAAAAAGTGTCGAGTACACTTGATGCCACGTCGAGTGCAGTCAACGCACTCAACCCCATCACTGTGTACGAATCACATTATAGAAGGCACAACAAATAGAAAATATTTCAGAGCGGTCATGTAACAAGTACAACCACGTACACCGGGAGAAATCATCAATAAAGGTAACAAAATAAATGCAACCTCTCCCAACAGCCGGAAGTGGAGCAGGACCCCAAACATTTAAATCAATAATATCAAAAGGACGAGAAGAACTGCGCCCATTTTTTGCAAGAAAAGTAGAGTGGTGATGTTTATCAAATTGACACGCCACACAATTAAGAGAGTAATCCTCTCGAGGTAAATCAGGTAGAAACTAATAAAAATTCAGGGAGGTGGATTCCCAAGGCAAAGATTCCACTAAAGTAAAGAGGAGGATGAAAATCTGAAGTGGTATCAAGGTAGAACAACCTAACTCTTGCGGTCCTAGTAGAAATCTACTCTTGGGAGTGAGGGACCCGAAGCACACGGGTAGAAGCGGTAAAATATCTCCACAGTTCAACTATTTGCAGAGAGCAGTAACAGACAGAAGATTGCATGGAAAACTCGAGACATAAAGAGTGTCCTGAAGCTCAAGAGAGGGAGTAACATGCACCGTGCCAGACCCACTAAACAGAGACGGGCAACCATCCGCAATAAGAACCATAGGCAAATGATTACTCTTGTCAAGATAAGAGAAACGATGACAATTCCTCTTCATATGATTTGTGGCACCAGAATCAATGAGCCACCTTCCGATCGTGGACAACTGAGCAGCAGCAGAAGTAGCGAGAGAAGAAGAGAAAGATGGGGTGGCCATAGAAAACAACTACAAGCTGGATGGTTTATCAGAGCAAATTAAGCAAACATGCCAACCAAGAAGAGCAGGTCACCAAAAGAAGGTGAACAAGTCGCAAAAAAGCAGATACCGCACGATCATGGTGACAACACACCAGCGACAAGGAATATATTATGACCAAAATGCAGATCCCGCAATTGAGAAGAGAAATCGCGCGGACACGACAAAACACGAGAGGCTAGAAGACCGCAGTGTCAAGCTGATAACACACTAGCGGCTAGAAAATGAGTCACGACAAAGATGTGGATCCCACAGTGGTTATAGAAGGAAAAAGCCGCAGGAAGGAAAAACCTGCAAGGAGAAAAAAAGAAGAAAGCACAAACAGCAACAAAGCCACACGAACAGAACAAGCCGTAAAGAAGAGCCACTAGAAAAGAAAGCAGCGTGAACATAAAAGCCAGCAAGGAGAACAGGTCATAAGATCAGTGACCTACAATGGAAGAAAGGGAGGGCAAGAAGTCAGAAGAAGCCAAAAGAAACTGGAAGAATAGGCCGTGCAGTTAAACAAATAAGCCGATATCTAATTGGAGCAACAGATCAGTTTCCTCTGATATCATGTGAAAAAGTACTGAGTAAACCAAAAAGTTCTGTGTAAAATGACAAGAGGTAAATTAATCGCAAATTTTATTGCTCCAAAAAGTTAATTATTACATAGGTATGCCCCTTATTATAAAAATGGGGGAGATGAGAAAATACAACAAACGATGTTGGAATACATACAATTCGGGCGGTCTATGCTGTTTGGCACTGTTAAAATGCACACTATATAAGAGAACAACAAACAACCAATCAGGAACTAAGGAAAGCTGCCAGACTTCCAGGGAAGACCGCCGGTGCAGGCTGCCAGACAATAACTACGGGTTACCACCAAGCCGCAGTTGCGGCTAACCATCATATCGCTGCAGCGACAAGCCTCCAAGCCACAACTGCGGGCTGATATCAGACAGCAGTTGTGGCTTACCATTAGACCACTCCTGCGACTAATCACCATACCGTTGTTGTGATAAATCACTAGACCGCTGCAATGGTTAAGAACCAGGCCGCTACTACAACTATCCCTCAGACCACTACTATTGTTATCCTCTTGATCACCAACTAAGGGTCACCACCAGATTGCTACACCAAACCGCTAGACCACTGAGAGTAGAAGACTGCTGCTATAAGACATAAAATCGCACGGTCTCCTCAATCTACAACAAAAATAAACAACCAAAAATTAGCGGCATTACACCGCATATCTGCAGGAAAATGTGGATATCTTTGCTTGGATTGTCGCAGAGATGCCAGGGATTGATGCTTATGTTGCCTTCCAATACCTCAACCTGGATCCCAAAGTTCACCACGTCCGTCAGAATCAGAGTAAGAGTGTCTCCATGTTGGCTGAGCTGATTGGAGGGGATGTGGAGAAGCTGCTTGAGGTAGGTTTTATTTTAGAGATGCAGTATCCTGGCTGGGTCTCTAATGTTGTAATGGTGAAGAAGTCCGGAGGGGGCTGGATATTGTGTATTGACTTTTCTATATTAAATAAAGCTTGCCCGAAGGTTTGCTATCCTTTACCTCAAATCGACGTGCTAGTTGATTCAGCCTTAGATTTCCTGTGATGAGATTCCTTGATGCTTATTTAGGGTATCGCCAGATCTGGATACATCCCCCGAACTGCCGTGATGTCTTTTTCATCACTACTAATGGCTGCTACAGCTATAAGCTGAAACCCTTTAGGCACAAGAATGCGGACGCGGCCTACCAGAGGATGATGGATCATGTCTTCAAGGAGAAGAAAGGTCGAAATCCTAAACTGTATGTGGATGACCTCTTCATTTAGAGCAGGAGCATCGCAGAACACATAAAGGATCTGGTGGAGACCTTCGCTACACTGAGAAAGTACAGGATGCGACTGAACTTGGCTAAGCGCATATTCAGAGCAGCAAGATGTAAGTTCTTAGGTCACCTTCTTACTATGAGGGAAGTGGAACCTAACCCTGACGATGTCAGAGCCATTTTGGAGATCGAATCCCCAAAGAAACTGAAGGAAGTTTAGAGGCTGACTAGAAAATTGGTACACCTTAGTCGCTCTCTCTAAGGTAGGAGAGAAGTGCTCTATTTTTTTCAAAGCTCTCTAAGGTAGTTAGAATTCTAAGTGGATCTCGGAGTGTGAGGAGGCTTTTGGAAACCTCATGCAATAACTCACTCAAGCTCCTCTACTACAAGGCCCATAAGGAAGCGAAGACCTCCTCCTCTATCTGGGAATGGTAGAGGAAGCAGTCAGGTTAGTTTTGTTTATAGAGGAAGGAAGAAAGCATATCCCCATCTATTATGTGAGTTGAGTGCTGCAGCAGGCATAAGCGAGGTATCTGATCCTGAAGAAGTTGGTTTTTTCCTTGGTAGTTTCGGCTCATAGGCTCCGCCCATATTTTCAGGCTCACTCCATCAAAGTTGTCTCTGATCATCCGCTACGAAGTTTCTTGGATGGAGTGGAGCATTTAGGCTGGCTGGTAAAGTGGGCGGTGGAGGTTAGCGAGTTCAACAATTCCTATACTCCAAGGGTGGCAATCAAGGCTCGGGTAATGGTATACTTCCTCGCTAACTTCTCGACGGAGGTAGGAGGAGACGAAGACTCTTCCAGCACAGTCTCATAAAAGATGTTTGTAGATCGGGCTTCAGGAAAGAATTCTATGGGAGCATGAGTCGTGATTGTAAGCCCCTAGGGAACAAGGATCGAGCAAGCAGTCATGATCATTTTCCCTGTCATGAACAACCAGGCGGAGTATAAAGCCATGGAAGCAGGCTTGTTTCTCGTAAAGGAGTTAGGTACCCTGGATCTCAAAGAATTCACTGACTCAATCCTTCTTCATCGTTGAGCATGTTCCAAGAGAGGAGAATTCAGAGGCAGATTATCTCGCCAAGTATGGTCCTAGATCTGGGGGACGATGACAGAGTAGTTTCGACCATCCATCGAGGTATGGGAGATGATGGAGATCGAGCAAAGGGCTTCTTAGAAGGACTCGTTAATTACATTATTAACGACAGGTCGACTTCCTACCAATGAGGGATAACAAGGAAAGTTTTGGTAGAAGGATGATTTCCACATACTGCATGAAGGAGAGCTTTACCATAAGACCATTTTGTTCCCTCTACCCAGATGCTTGTTAGAAGCTGAAATCCCTCAAGTTCTAGAGGATATCCATTCAGGAGTGTATGACAGCCACTCGAGAACTCGTACTCTGAAACAGAGGATTCTACGACATGAATACTTCTAGTCGACCATTCAGAAGTATGTAGAAGCCTTCTCGAGGAAGTGTCCGAAGTGCCAGCTCTTTGTGCCACTTTAGATGCAGCCAGCTCATCATCTTCGCTTAATCACCGCTCCCTGGCCCTTCGCTATCTTGGGAATGTATTTGATCATCCATTTTCCCCAAGCCACCTAATAGAGGAAGTTCATTCTCATCATGATTGACTCTTATCCCAATGGATCGAGGCAAAGGCACTTGCCAAGACTGTAGCACCCCCATCTGTCGCATGTCATATAACACAGACAGTCGGAACCCGACGTCATATACCACAGACAGTCGGAAGGATTACCAAATGAATATTCAAACCATCCAATTAAGACTACCCGTCCTACACAGAGCATTCTAGAGAAAGTTTTTAAAGTTGAAAGAACCCAAATCATAAATCCAATATATATAAGAATGTCCACGACCACAACCACAGGAATGAACCCAAATACACTGAAAAGGTACATGGCCTTATGGCCTTACAAATGTTCACATAATAAAACATGTCTTATATACATCGGCTCGAAGGCCGGCCACACATGATAAAAGTAAAAACAACTATTCTACGACCTTCTAGGGCCAACACAACAACATGGCCTCCATCCCGCTATTTGGCACTAAGCTCCGCAGCACCTGCAAGCACATACCACCACACATTGGAAAACAAAGCAACGGTCAGCTAAAAGCCGACCAAATTATAACGACACCGCCCCTTACTCGGGACGGCGGTGCTCTTTCCCTGCATAACATTAGCCCAATAAAATAATAAAGCGTGACTATACTACGCCACAGGTGTAGGCTCGCACAGCCAAACACCCAGTGCACTCAGGGCACATTAACGGTGAGTCCTGACATATCAGTGTCTCCACCACCATCCCAAAGATGGCAACCAAGTGAGCATTTAGCCTATCTGACCACCGTCTAAGGCTTCCGACTATAACAATGGCCAGTGCCCTTTTCGGATTTCTCGCACTATTCCACATAGCCTAGGTCCGATTCCACTTGCCCGTTGCTCACGTCGCCTATACAATTTAAGTTCTACGCGCGGGCCAAGCTTCTCTCGGATCCCAAAATTTCCCAAACAATCTCATAACCCAGTTATGATCAAGGCCAGTTCCCAGAACGCCAAGTTAGAAGAACACGTTTCCGCTCAGTTTTCCGGGTGTGCCTTGAAGCTAACCTCCAAGGATCCCTGCTACAATCTACCGCGTAGAAACCCGAAAAACCCAAAGCACGGAGGTCTTCTCCGGCAAAACATATCAAATGCAACATCACCGATCCAGACAATACACGTCCGGGTAGGCTTCACACACAATGCCTATGCTCGTACTTACGATTCCGGACACTATATGCAACACAAGGGGGACTATTCACATCAACCCCAAGGAACCCCATGCACTCACCGCACACTCGCGGGAGCGAGATTCCCTATGCAGAAAAAAAGAGCTTCGCATGCTCAAGTAGAGAATCGTTACCCTTGTAGTCTGTTTTGGCGCCATGGAAAAACTACACGGATGGAAGTCTTCGCAACGAACTTTCCTCCACGGATCCGCTCTCAGATTTTGAAATGGTGCTCCGATGCTCCGCCGGTGGCCGGAATCCTCCTTCTTCTTCCTCTTCTCTCAAACACCTTGGAAAGAGAAAGCCTTGGAGAGAAATGAGGGATTAACTCCCCTATTCCCGACCTTAACTGAGCAGGAAACCATCTGGGCTATTGGATCTTAATTAAATAAAACGAACGGCTCAGATCCGCTCAAAAATCTCCAGACCTGGGCCGAACACGGCTTGGCACACGGTCGTGTCCCACGCCGTGTGCCTCACTCCAGGCACGATCTTCGAACTCAGACCAATCACACGAGCATAGACACCCCCGTGTCTTCACCCGACACGCCCGTGTCGGGTCTCTCGACACGCCCGTGTCGGGTCTCTCGACACGCCCGTGTTCGGGGGCATGTCACGCATAACCGCCATGGCAAAGGACACGATCCAAAAGAACACAGGTAGGGACACGGGTATGCACACGCCCGTGTCACCTGAAAATCGTCAAACAACAATCATCGAACGCCGAACGCAGAACACGGGTACAGACATGGTTAGGCACACGCCCGTGTCCAACGACATGCCCTTGTCCTTTAGCCGTGTTTGTAGCCGTGTCCTTCTTGGGAAGAAAATGGCCAAAAACACCAGCCAGACATGGCCTTAGACACGCCCGTGTCCTTGGCCGTGTACCCCTATACAGGCACCAAAAATCCCCTTTTTACGCGACCGACTCAAATATAATTTTCAGGGCGTTACAAATCTCCCCCACTTAAGGAATTTCGTCCCGAAATTAAGAAAATGTACACAAATCTAGATAATACCTGAGTGGAATAACTCAGGGTATTCCTCCAACATAGCTTGCTCTCGCTCCCAAGAAAGCTCCTCCCGTCCGCGATTATCCCATCGGACTTTCACCACACGGATATCCGTGTTGCAGAGTCTCTTGACTTCAACATCTTCAATACATACTGGTTTGACCCTTGTGGTCAACTCATAATCAACTGGTACTTGATTATCCGCAATGATCTCCGAAGGCTCTTGCACAGCCTTACGCAACACCGATACGTGGAACACGTAATGCAGCCCACTCAATTCCGCCGACAGCTTCAATCTATACGCCGCCTCGCCAACACGCTCCAGGATTTAAAATGGTCCAAGGTATCTCGGACTCAGCATTTTCAAGCATCGAACCCGCGATACACCCTTGAACGGCTTGATTTTTAAGTACACCCAGTCGCCAACATCGAACTCCACATTCCTATGTTTGGCGTTATAGTACTTTGACTGCCTATCCTGGGCGATCTTCAACCTTTCTTGAATTGTCTGTATCACTGAAGTGGCATCTTCCACCGCTTGAAGTTTATACAACTTTGATTCGCCTGCCTCCAACCAAGACAACGGTGTATGACACTTCCTCCCGTACACGGCTTCGAAAGGCGCCATTCCAATACTTGCCTGAAAGCTGTTGTTATACGCAAACTCCACCATGTACAGGTGATCTTCCCACTGCTTTCCAAAATCTAGGACGCACATGCGAAGCATGTCCTCCAACGTCCGGTTGACCCTCTCGGTTTGGCCATCTGTCTGCGGATGAAAGGCTGTACTGAACTTTAGCTAGTACCCAACAGACTATGCACCAACCTGCAGTCATTCGACGTAAAGCGTCCATCTCGATCACTAACAATACTACGGGGCACACCATGCAATCGTACAATATTATCCACGTAAAGTTTGGCTAATTTTTCCACCGGATCTTCCTTTCTGACAGGAATAAAGTGCCACACCTTTGTCAACCGATCCACGATCACACAAATGGCGTCGTTTCCCCTCTGTGACTTTGGCAAACCATGTACAAAATCCATCGATATGTCATCGAATTTCCATTCTGGGATAGGTAGGGGCTTCAAGAAACCTCCAGGCTTCTGGCATTCCGCCTTCACCAATGCAAAAGTATGGCACTTGGCCACATAAAGTGCTACATCTTTCTTCAATCCCAGCCACCAGAACAATTTCTTCATGTCTCTATACATCTTCGTGCTTCCCGGGTGGATTGAGTACTTGGTATGATGAGCTTCATACATCAACTCCTCCCGAATATTATCCGCACTAGGAACGCATAGACGACCGTCCTTCCTTAGCAACCCATCTTCAACCACAAACTCGGAATTTGACCCACCCAAAGATTTATCCAAGATCTGCTTCATGTTGTTATCCTGAACCAAATCCCGCCGAACTCTATCCGCTAGGTCACACTGCACCTCTATCCAAAACAGTTTCGCCTCGGCACTAGACTGCTTGTCGACGCAGATATCTCCAAAGCCTCCAACTCTAGAACCAATATCTCATCATGTACTGATAACTAGTTGGCCTGCGCTGAAGTCCTGTGAGTCAACGCATCCGCCACTGCATTTCGCTTCCCAGGCACATAATGTATCTTGAAGGTATAGTCCCCCAAGAACTCCATCCACCTACGCTGCCTCATGTTCAGGTCCTTTTGATCCAACAGGTGCTTCAAGCTCTTATGATCGCTGTAAATATCGACCTTCACACCGTACAAGTAGTGCCTCCAAAGCTTTAGAGCAAATATCACGGCCGCTAACTCTAAGTCGTGGACCGGATAATTCCTCTCATGGACCTTCAGTTGTCGTGAACCATAGGCTATCACTCTCCGGTGTTGTAACAGAACACAGCCCAAACCATTACCCGAAGTATCACTATAGATCTCGAACCCTTCGGTTCCAACTGGAGAACATAAAATAGGCGCTGTGGTCAACCGCCTCTTCAATTCTTCAAAAGCCTGTTCGTACTCCGTCGACCACACAAACTTCTGATCCTTCCTAGTCAACGTTGTGAGTTGTAGCGCTATCTGCGAGAAGTTCTCTACGAAGTGCCTGTAGTAGCCAGTAAGCCCCAGAAAACTCCGGACCTCTGCCACTGTAGTCAAAGCAGGCCACTCCCGTATCGCCACTATCTTCGCCGGATCCACGGCTATCCCTTCCCCACTGACAACATGACCAAGGAATGCTATCGAGCATAACCAGAATTCACACATGGAGAACTTAGCATACAACTGATTCCTCCTCAACATTTCCAACACCATGTGTAGATGATTATAGTGATCCTCCTCGCACCGCGAGTACACCATGATATCATCGATGAATACTATCACAAAACGATCCAGGTACTCTCTGAACAACATGTTCATCAGATCCATAAACACGGATGGCACATTTGTCAACCCAAACGACATGACCGTGAACTCGTAATGCCCAAACCGCGTACTGAATGCTCTCTTACGGATGTCGCTCTCCCTTATCCTCAACTGGTAGTATCCGGATTTCAGATCTAACTTCGAATATACCGTTGACCCAACCAACTGATCAAACAGATCGTCAATCCTCGGAATGGGATACTTATTCTTTTCCGTAAGCTTGTTCAATTCCCGATAATTGATACAAAGCCGCAAGCTCCCATCTTTTTTCTTAACAAAGAGAACTGGTGCGCTCCAAGGCGACGAACTAGGACGCACATAACCTTGCTCTAGCAACTCTTGCAGTTGCACCTTCAACTCTGCCATCTCTCTTGGCGCTATCCGATATGGAGAGCGTGACACCGGTTTGGCGCCCGGTACCAGCTCAATGGTAAAATCAATCTCCCACTGAGGAGGGGCTCCTGGGAGATCATCTGGAAACACATCGGGATACTCAGACACAACTGGGATGCTGTACAAACTAGGCTAAGGCGTCGAAGTCTGAATAGAGTGACGTACAGCTCTGCCCCAGACCGGACTGCCTTGATCACGTAAAGGGCCGACATCAGAATCTTGCCCGACCCCTTCATGCCCGCAAAAGTGGTTTCCCGATCAGTGTTCAGACCCAAATTAAAATCCTTACGGTTGCAATCAGTGCATGCACCCTACTCTGAGAGCCAATCCATACTGAATATTACATCATACTCTGCCAACAGCAAAAGCGACGCTCGCAAATCACAGTCCTGGTCTCCAATCAAAATCTTCACTACGCAGACCCTATCCGCACGAATTGAGCACCCATTGGGCAACAACACATCCAACTTGTCTTTTGCCATCGAGGACGGAACCCCGATGCACGATATGAATTTTTCGGACAAGAAGGAATGTGATGCCCCCGAATCAAACAGGGCTCTCGCCGGAAACTCAAAGATCAACATAAAGCCTAGCACCAATAAAAGTAAGCTAACAAATACGAAGGTAACAACTATAAAAGTTAAACCACTGTAATTTAACTCATACATGTCACCACGTCCTCTTGCTTTATGGCCTCTTGCAGACCAAGGTTGTAGACTCTAGGCTGGGCTGGAGCATGATGGGACACGATTGACTCCACCGCCTTCCCTTTCTCCTCATAAGTCGCTCCAGACTTCCTCTCAGACTTTGAACGTCCTCTCCAACACTCCCGAGCAAAATACCCCGTCTTCCCGCAGTTGTAGCAAGCTCCTGGGACTCAGCTTGTAGTTTCCCCCGACGCACCAGACTGAGGGGTTGAGTTCGAAGTCCTCTGCTTCTTATTCCATCTGCGGAAACTTGACTTGTTATTTGGCACCTGGAACTCGGACTTCTTTTCTCCTGGGTCCTTCTTCTCTTGAACTTTCTTAGCGACCTTCTCCAATGATCGGGCCGAATTGACCAAGGCTAGGAAGCCTTGCACCTTAGGCCCAGCAAGTAGTAACTGTAGATCCCCGCGTAGACTCTCATAAAACCGGTTGGTCTTCCGCTCTTCTTCCATAAACGTAGCACCAGCATAACGACCCAACCGTGTGAACTCGTGGAGGTACTCGTCCACGCTTCTGGCTCCCTGAGTCAACCGAAGAAATTGGTTTTCCATCTCAAGTTTCTGAGTAGAGGGTACAAATCTGGCTAGGAACGATCTTGAAAATTCCTCCATAGGCACATCAGCAAGTCCCTTCCCACTAGAAGATGAAACTCCAACTCATCCCACCACAGCCTCGCTTCACCCACCAAAAGAAAAGTCGCTATGGTGTTCTTCTGGCACTCCTCAGTTAACGTGGTCGTTAACACACTCTTTATCGAATAGAGCCAGTCTTCATCTTGAGCTGGCGTTCCAACCCCATCGAATCTCGGAGGATTAAAGCCCATCACATGCTTTAGCTGCTTCTCCGTAGCTCTCCTCGGCTCTACCAGATCAACTATTGCGCGCTCCACCACTCTCGGCTCTGCCGCCCTAACCGATTCTTGCTCATTAGCAGGAGGTACGCGATGCATTTGCCCTACAGGTTGGGCATTTATCATTAGAAATACGGCTTCAACCACCATCCTGATGGTTTCCGCTGAAGGAGGTTTAGTAGGCATGTCCCTTGGTGCACTACTTTCCGCTGATTGCAGATGCTCTGACCGACCAGAACCGCTCCTAGCTGCCTATAGTAGTAAAGACACACGATTACACGACAAACAAATTGCTAAAAGCAATCATTGGAACACTCAAATTCCACAAAACAAGTGTATTTTCATTCCTAAGTGGACATTCATGGGTTCTTTTTGATGTTATAACGATGACACACACATGTGCTCACCACCCCCTAAAAGAATTTGCCCACAAAATCATTTAAGACTAACCGTAACCCGAAGTCTGATACCAAATTGTAATAACTCCATCTGTCGCATGGCATATAACAGTAGGTCCAGCTGGAACCCGACGTCATATACCACAGACAGTCGGAAGGATTACCAAATGAATATTCAAACCATCCAATTAAGACTACTCGCCCTACACAGAGCATTCTAGCGGAAGTTTTTAAAGTTGAAAGAACACATATCTTAAATCCAATATATATAAGAATTTCCACAAACACAACCACAGGAATGAACCCTAATACACAAAAAAGATAAATGGCCTTATGACCTTACAAATGTTCATATAATAAAACATGTCTTACATACATCGGCTCGCAGGCCGGCCACACATGATAAAAGTAAAAACAACTATTCTACGGCCTTCTAGGGCCAACACAGCAACATGGGCTCCAGCCCGCTATTTGGCACTCGTCTCCGCAGCACCTGCAAGCACATATCACCGCACGGTGGAAAACAAAGCAACGGTCAGCTAAAAGCCGACCAAATTATAACGAACCCGCCCCTTACTAGGGGCGGCGGTGCTCTTTCCCTGCATAACATTAGCCCAATAAAATAATAAAGCGCGACTATACTACGCCACAGGTGTAGGCTCGCACGGCCAAATACCCCAAGCACTCAGGGCACATTAACGGTGAGTCCTGACATATCAGTGACTCCACCACCATCCCAAAGATGGCAACCAAGTGAGCATTTAGCCTATCTGACCACCGTTTAAGGCTTCTGACTATGCCAACGGCCAGTGCCCTTTTCGGATTTCTCGCACCATTCCACATAGCCTAGGTCCGATTCCACTTGCCCGTTGCTCACGCCGCCTATACAATTTAAGTTCTACGTGCGGGCCAAGCTTCTCTCGGATCCCAAAATTTCCCAAACAATCTCATAACCCAGTTATGATCAAGGCCGGTTCCCAGACCGCCAAGTTAGCAGAACACATTTCCACTCAGTTTTCCGGGTGCGCCTTGAAGCTAACCTCCAAGGATCCCTGCTGTAATCTATCGCGTAGAAACCCGAAAAACCCAAAGCACGGAGTATTCTCCGGCAAAACATATCAAATGCAACATCACCGATCCAGACAATACACGTCCGGGTAGGCTTCACACACAATATCTATGCCCGTACTTACGATTCCGGACTCTATATGCAACACATGGGGGACTATTCACATCAACCCCAAGGAACCCCATGCACTCACCGCACACTTGCGGGAGCGGGATTCCCTATGCAGAAAGAAAGAGCTTCACATGCTCAAGTAGAGAATTGTTACCCTTGTAGTCCATTTTGGTGCAATGGAAAAACTACACAGATGGAAGTCTTCGCAATGAACTTTCCTCCACGGATCCGCTCTCAGATTTCGAAACGGTCCTCCGATGATCCGCCGGCGGCCGGAATCCTCGTTCTTCTTCCTCTTCTCTCAAACACCTTGGGAAGAGAAAGCCTTGGAGAGAAATGAGGGATTAACTCCCATATTCCCGGCCTTAGCAGAGCAGGAAACCATCTGGGCCGTTGGATCTTAATTAAAGAAAATGAACGGCTCAGATCCGCTCAAAAATCTCCAGACCTACGCCGAACATGGCTTGGTACACGGCCGTGTCCCAGGCCGTATGCCTAACTCCAGGCACAATCGTCGAACTCAGACCAATCACACGGGCACAGACACGCCCGTGTCTTCACCCAACACGCCTGTGTCGGGTCTCTCGACACGCCCGTGTTCGGGGGCGTGTCACGCATAACCGCCACGGCAACGGACACGACCCAAAATAACACGGGTAGGGACACGGGTATGCACACGCCCGTGTCACTTGAAAATCGTCGAACAACAATCGTCGATCGCCGAACGCAGAACACGGGTACAGACACGGTTAGGCACACGCCCGTGTCCAACCACACGCCCGTATCCTTTAGCCGTGTTTGTAGCCATGTCCTTCTCGGGAAGAAAATGGACAAAAACACCAGCCAGACACGGCCTTGGACATGCCCGTGTCCTAGGCCGTGTACCCCTATATAGGCACCAAAAATCCCCTTTTTACGCGACCGACTCAAATACAATTTTCGGGGCATTACAAAGACCACTTCTCAGGTCGTGCAGAACTTCATCTGGGGAGACATCATCTGCATGTTTGGGATCCCACTCGCCATCGTCACTGATAATGGCCCACAGTTTGCCATCTTGGAGTTGGAGGACTTCTGCTGGCAACTAGGGATAGATCCTCAATTTGCCTCTGTGCATTGACCAGATATCCTCCTTAGTGCACTTTAACTTAGGATCATTCCTGACCAGGTCCCTACTGAAGAGCTTGCCTATGGTTTTATTATTCAGATGGGCTAGCTTCTTATGCCACTGTACACAGGAAGTGGCTTTCTCATCTACAACAAGGAATATAGAGGAGTCCTTTCTTAAACATACAAAATCAAGACAATAAACAACTCCTCTCCTTCTGCCTATCAAGATGACCCCTTGGTCACTTGACCTCCTAATTTGGCACTCATCCTTGAGGAACTTGATGTCATAACTAAGGTCACATAATTGACTTATGCTTATTGAGTTGTGTTGCAACCCTTCTATATAAGCTACTTGGGTCATAATGATTGTGACATTACTTATCTTACCATAACCTCAAGTTATTCCACTATCTGAACCACCAAAGATGACTTTGGGTCCTTTCTTTGTTGGAGTGTAGTCCTTCAGCATGATTTTTTTTTCTAGTTATGTGTCGGGAACATCCAGTGTCCAAGTACCATATAGGGGTATGGTCACATGGACTAACCTGTAAAGTATAAATTAGTTAACCTTAAGACCCCAATACTTATTGGGTCCTAGGTGCATGTTAGTTTGCTACAGCCTACCTGCAGCTCTTCTAACAGGCAAGCTAATATTAGCACTCTACACACTATGATTGTGCCAACAATCAATAGCAAAGTGCCCTACCTTGCGAAAACACCAACATTCATGAATGTTGTATCTAATTTTCTATGCAGGTCCTGCAGTGTGGTGAAGAGCTGTCTGAACAGTGGGAAGAGGTTTAACAGCCTTGTTCCGATTCCTCTTAGGACAGACTTGAATGAAAATAAGTCTTCAAGCTGGCATGTTTGGCCTACACTAAGTGCAATTAGCAGCACTTTTCTTTTCAGAAAGCATGCTCTTGATAACATCAGACACATCCAAATCAGGCTTGCTAACAGACTAACCCTTGGTCTGATTCTTTGCTAACAGATACAGAAGCTTGGCTGCAGGCACATTGCTGAGAGTGGGGGCTGGAGCACCAAAAACAAATGGTCCATGATGGGTCATTTGAATTTCTTCATGGGTAGCTTTAAAGCACTCACCCTGCTATACCTTCCCCCTTGGTTAAGAACATCTTTGTTCATAGCTGTGGATCCATAATTCTTCCAGATACCAAAAGTGCTTTCATGGTCATACCTGTTATAAGGTAAATGAACTTTTTGAAAATAAATGGGAGTGTTGGAAGCAAGAGGATGAGATGGAGCTGGAGCCTTTCCCATCCCTTTGGAAGGAGCTACTCTTGTGCTTCCCTTGAGTCCCAACCCTTTCTTATCCTTATGAATGGGGAAAGAGTTTATAAAGGGCAACAAAGTACTTGGCTTAGAATAGCTAGCCACTATTCTTTTCTCCCTCCGAAGCCTCTTTTCAAGATCCCTGATGAGACTACACTAGTACTTGATTTTTACTATCTGGATGAGAGAATTGTCCTTGAGTTGTCGTATTTCCCTTGCTTTCTAATCCAGCAATTTAGTTGTCTCAATCTGCTGGGCAAGATCTTGATGAAGAGAGGCAATCTCCTTAGCTTTGTTCTTAGATAAGTTCTTACAGCTCTTAAAGGCTTCTAGAAGTTCACCATATCTGTCAATCAGTTGATTGACATCACCTTCTAATCCAGAATCATCTTCACCACTAGATGAAGAAGTTCTGTATAGAGACCAATCTCATAGCTAGATTGAGGAAGAACTAGATGGAGATTTTACCTTAGCTTGACCAGTCTGATCCTGGCTGTATTCCGCATCTATCATAACCATCAGTCCACAGTAGGGGATGTCTTCTTATTCCTCATTTACATCGACCTCTGAGTCACTATCGGAGTGTGACAGAGGGGCGCTGACTCCTATCCTAGCAGCAGGATAGTCTTCCTCTTCTGCAACAATAGCTATCCCAAAGAAGTCTTTCTCTTCCTATTTAGATTCTGAAGAAGTTGACTCATTGTCAGTCCAACTCTTCTCATTCTTTGCTACAAAGGTCTTTTACTCCTTTCCTTTGTGCTAATGTCGGTTCTTCTTCTCACCATCCTTTTTTTCACTTCACTAGGCAGTCAGCTATAACATGCTCAAGTTTGCTGCAGCAATAACATATAACATTAACAGAGATATGTTTACCATATTTAGAGCCATACATATCCTCCTTGGAGGATTTTTTCTTCCCCTTGTAGTAGTTCTCTTTGGGATGACAGGAGGAAGAAGGCCTTCTTCTCTAGTTCTTCTTTTTCATGAATTTCTAGAACTTCCTTGATAAGACAGCAAACTCTTCATCAGACATATGGTAGTCTGATGAGGTGGTCTCCGAGCTCTCTGAATTAGAGTCACCAACTCTCCTTGGTGGAGCAGTACACTTTCTCCGGCTCCTCCTTGTGGCTTCAGCTTTGAAGGCTACAGACTTGTCTCTGGCCTAAGACATGCTGGTCTTCTCCTGCTCTTTCCAGGCCGTAAGCTGCATCTCATATGATAGCAATTTTCCAAACAAAGTGTGAGGTGGAGTTTAACCAAGCTTGGCCACCTCTCTGATTGCACAAATGTTTATGCCTCAGTCTCTAGAGAGAGACCTCGGGAACTTATAATTCATCTCATAATGACTGAAGACCATCCCATAGGTCTTCAACTCATTCACAATCCTAAATAACTTTTCATAGCAGGTGGCTATGTTATCTCCAGTGGCCTGTATGAAGGTCTCATACTGCTGGTTGTGTATGGACTTCCTATCATCACTCCCTTCCTTTGTCCCCTCCATATAGATCACAAGTGTGTCCCACATATCCATAGCTATTGTGCAGTGAATCCGATTATGAAGGGTAGAATCAACAATAACACTCACAATGACATTTTGAGCCCTCTTGTCCATGGTTGCAAAAATGACATCATCCTTTATCATCTCAAAATAGGTCTTGGGAGTCTGGACAATTGCATCCAGAGCTGAGGTCTTCATGGGTATGAAAGGTCCCTCCTTGACTATAATAAAGATTCTAGGATCATCTGCTTTTATAAACAACCTGACCATCTCCTTCCAGATGCCAAAGTTCTCCTTCCTGCAGGTTGGAAGCCTCATGACATCCAGTTCCTTATAGTTCACTCCTGAACCGATAAGGACAGATTGTATCTAAACTTGGAGATCTAATCAGACTATAAAGCCTTTTTGTAGTAACATCCCTCTGATATCACTTGAAAGTCTTGTTGTTTTCAAGGTCAGCTAATACATAGAAGGGGTGAATAGGTTTTATGCCTTTTTAGATTTGTTTTGACCTTAACATATTTTATTGTGGTTTGAGATTAGATTGTTTCAGGTTTCAAGAACATACATAGATGACACAGATGTTTTATAGTGGTTCCCTTCTCTTGGGTACGTCCACTGTCGCTCCCACCTCTCTAATAGTGTGTTTGATGAGGCACTACACCAACACTCGGCTTCTAAGAGCTTACAACACAGATACCGCAGGATCTCTCAGTCTTCAATAAGACATACCACTCAGGCATAATGCCCTATAACACAGTGGTTTGACAACCAGCTACCTCAGGACAATGGCCCTACCACTCAGATCTAGAGGATCGTATAACTCAGTCCTAAGCCTTACACTCAGATACAAAATGATCCTACCTCATCCTTTATAACACAAGCTTACACACTCAGATATTTCACAGAATCCTACCTCTCAGCCATTATAAATCAGGCCTACAGACTCAAATCCGGAAGGATACTATAGATTGAAGGTTGCTGTGATAACAGTTCTGACCCCTATGAATGAACTCTGTGTCATCTACTTCCAAGGTTGTGCATATTTCAGCCCTAACTCCATCTCAACAACAAGTATAGATCTTCTGTAAAAGCGTGCTTTGGCTTGAAGTTCCTCTCAGAAAATAAAAAAGCTATGCCTTTCTTCTTTCTCAGAAATGGATTTTGATCTGCTGTCGCATGTGAATATTGCAACAGCTGACTCTTGGTGCTTTCAAGTTAGCTGTGCTGAACCAGATCTTCAGTCTTAGTAACAATGGCGAGGAGGAATATGATGGTCAGTCGCAAGAATGCGTAAAGAGAAAACCCAAATTGCCACTTACGTCTTGGCCGATCTCTTCCTTTTATAATTTGCCAACCAACGGCTCTTTGAGCAGTGGGCCCCAGCCTTTATCAAAGTGTTACCACTTTCCTTTTATACAAATGCCAAAGAACTGTTCGCCGGTGCCATTAACGATGTACTGCAGTTGTCCCGCAAGTATTTTTAATTGCGTTGACTTCGTTGACTTTGCTGACGTCACCCCTTTGTGGACTTAGACAAATTCTCAAAATCCACTCAGGCGTTTAGTGGCGATGAGTGAATGGACTTCACTCAATGATTCTGTCTTAGCTTTCTGCATCCTAGGCGTTGAGAGGGTTGAGTGTAGCTTCCTCACTCAATGCTTTTTGCCTTAGAATTATTTCTGCATCTTCAACAATCTTGGCATTGAGAGCGTTGAGCCTAATCAACAATTTTGTACTTGGCCATAACTACTCCACTGCATGGCGTTGAGAGCGTTGAGTGTAGCTTCATCACTCAACGCTTTTTACTTAGTCGTTATTCTGTTTCACTTTTTCCATTTGGCGTTGACTGCTAGATCTTGACTCAAACCTTCCTGACATTTGTCATTGAGTGAACTGGCTTCACTCAACTCCTGTGGATTTAAATAAATTTTTTAGTCAATCTTCTTCGGCTTTGACAGAAACAGTATGACATTTAGTGAACTGGCTTCACTCAACGCTTCTGTACTTGGGCAAGTTTTTCTACATGGCGTTGAGTGAGTTGACATCACTCAACGTCTGTGGACTTAGAGGTTTTTCTGGCTTCTACTTCTTAGGCTTTGACAAACCCGGCTCTTTTCAATGCCTTTTGTGTTATGGCGTTGAGTGAACTGCCTTCACTCCATGTCTGTGGTCTTAGCAATTTTTTGTCCAGCTTCCTTCCTTAAGCCATCTAACGTTGAGTGAGCTAGCTCCACTCAACGTCTATGGACTTAGGTAATTTTTTGCCTATCCAGCTAACTACTTTGTGTTCAGTTGTGCTATCATTGTGACAATGACTCTACTGCATGCGTGAACCTAAAAAACATATCAAATACAACTATGTGTATATCATTAATATGTTTGACTTACTCAAATCAGGGACATTGGGATCAATGGACCCAACAAAAGAAAAGAGGCAGATCAAACGTGTTCTGCAGGAAAAGGTAGCTTATTGAAGAAGAATTGAATTCTCATCTCTATAGTATTCATCAACAAGAGCTAGGGAAGAAATCTGCTTAGCCTAGGAAGAAGTGGACACAGAGTTATTACTTTGGTGTCAATTCAATATAAACAACCTTACATTCTCTTTGTAGGATCCTGTCTAAGATCTGAGTTGTAAGATTTTCTTCAAAGGCTGAGTGGTAGGATTCTGTGTAGAATCTGAGTTGTAGGCCTATGTTATAAAGGCCGAGTGGTAGGATTCTGTGTAGAATCTGAGTAGTAGGCCAATGTTATACAGGCTGAGGTAGGATCATTCATTGTGCTGAGTGTAGGATCTTTTTGGATTTTTGGGTGCGGTTGTCCTCCCAGCCTGAGTTGTAGGGTCATTGGCCTGAGGTAGGTTATTATTTAATCACTGAGTTGTAGGGCCTTATACATGAGCAGTATATCTTGGAGGAGACTTAGTGGTCCTGTGGGATCGAGTTGTAAACTCTTAAGGAACCGAGTATTGGGGAAGAGCCTTGTCTAAAACACTATTATAAAGGCAAAGAGAGAAAGTGGATGTACCCATAACCTGAGGAACCACTATAAATAATTTTGTCATCTGTGATTAATCTTGAAAGCTAAAAGAACCTAATCACTAAGTACAGCACAATCGTGTAATGGTCTAAAAGATAAAAATAAAGATCAAAACTCTATTCACTGTAACAATCCCATCCGTTCATATACTATATACTAGAAGGTCTGGCCGGGGCCCCACGACATATACCACAAAACAGACGATGAAGCTACGGAGTGATACCAGTGTAGCGCAACGCACCTAACACATTGCAGTCTAGCGGAAGCCTATACACTTGAACTCCTCTCTTGAATGTCCAACTTATAAAATTCCACATTTTATAGATTATAGGAATGTCTTACAACATGTAAACATCGTTGGCCTTATAGCACTACACAACTTTCAAACAGTGGCCCAAACATTGGCACGCAGGCCGGACACATCAAAAGAAAACATAACATGTACATTCACAATAGCCTTCGAGGGCTAGCAGCGGCAGCAGCAAAAGCAGAAGGGACTTCATCCCTTATGCATCCCACACGGTTCTCCAGCACCTGCACAGGGACATTCCACCCAAGGGTGGCAAACAGAGGCAACGGTCAGCATTCAGCTGACCAAATTATAACGACCCTAACCCTTTTTCGGGGCAGTGGTAATCTTCCCTGCAGGCATAGCATCACAAGCATGTATATATATCTCATATAATGTGCTTTCACGCACACATGCCATCACAACCGTTAGCCACCCGGCCCAACGGTCCATGCACTCAGGGCATATTCTTGGTGTACTGGCAAATCAGTTGCCCACCACCGTATCAGGGTCACAACCAAACGACAACTCACTTGAGCATTTACTCTGTGGCGTGCAGCCGGAGTTCTAGTCGTAATGCACCGGGATGAGCCCATATCCCCCCATTGTGTCATGGCATGCAGGCCTACAACTCTTGCTATGCGCTCCAACAGACCGCACCTTCTGGTATCACCTTGGATGGACATAACGCAGGTCGGATCCTCCACCCCCCGTTGCTCAAATCGCCTTGCCATCACCGAGTACGGCGTACTCGCGGCTACAAAAGGCGCGGGTCAGTCTCACCAATCCCGTTCTGCCATTCAAGCCTGGGTATTTATCTTACACCCATTCATATCACAACATCAGCGGGGCTTTCCTGGGCATACCAGTACTTCCTGCTACTCTCTTCGCAGGTGTACACCACAAATATCACAAATGTCAGGGGTCTTTCCTGGCTAGCATGTCAGTACTTCCTGTTACTCGCTTGATAGGTGGACTCCCCATGAACATTAATCATTACAAAGGGTCTTTCCTGGAATTCAAATCCAGTACTTCCTGCAACTTCCTTTCACAGGTAAAACCCAATAGCAGAAGAAGCACAAGCATTCTACGGTTATTTTCCTGGACTACCACTCCAGTACTTCATGCTACTTTCTTTCACAGGTCCTACCCGTCGACTCCTAAAGTACGTGTTTAATCACAGTGTCTTCTCCGGTTCGTATGCAACATCACCAATCCAGACCAACCTGTCCAGATGGGCTTCACACAGTAGGCCTATTCTGTACTCCATTTCCGGATCTATATGCCAACCAAGGGGATTTCATGAATCCACCCAAAGACTCCCAAAATCAGCCACCTTTTGGTGGGGGAATCACATACATATGCCAAAAAGGAAGCCTTCACATGGCTAGGAAGAAATGTCATTACCATTGAAGACCACTTTGGTGCCATGAGCTCTATGCTGGCTTGAATGACTCACAAGAGCTTTTCCTCCGCAACGTCGGCCTCGAATCTCTCGTCGGCAAACCGCAGCACCACCGGCGATCAGCCCACTCTCCTCCTCTTCCTTCTTCCTCTCTCTTTCTCTCTAGAGAAGTGTAGTAAGAGAAAGTCAAAAGCCAAATGAGTTTCCCCAACCCATTCTCGGCCTTAAGAAGACAGGGAGGCCTCTCAGCCCTTAGATCCAGGCTGAAGGAATGGAGGGCCACGATTTCACCCAAAATCATAAATTTTGCCTGACACGGCCTGTGACGCGCCCGTGTCCATGGCTGTGTTTCCCTAAGCGGTGCTCAACTGAATTACCCAATTCAGTGACACGACTGTGTCATGGGCCGTGTCACCCTACACACCTTCAGACATGCCCGTGTTTGTGGCCGTGTTCATCAGGTTGAAAAATCTCAAAATCACCCGAGACTCACATGGACTGTGACACGGCCGTGTCCCAGGCTGTGTGCCTATACACGGTAATAGACACGCCCTGTGACCCGCCCATGTCATAGGCCGTGTCCTAAGCACTCGACGATCGTCGACCAAATTGTGTCGATCACTCGTCGATTATTGACAGGGGCGGACACGCCCTCCGACACGCCCGTGTCGGATGGGACACGCCCGTGGCACCAGGCGTGTTCCCTCCCTCGACAAATGTCGAGTTCATTTTGTCAACTGCAGGACTCATGTGTCGACATGGGCGGACACGCCCTGGGACACGCCCGTGTCCCATGCCGTGTCACCCCAAAAATGTTGCCTGCTGAAAAATGGGCTGTTACAACCCTCCCCTCCTACAAGAAATTTCGTCCTCGAAATTTGTATACAAGAGGCAACTAGCAACCAAACATTTTTATAACATTAAATGTTTATGTTACAATATAATTTTCACGATGCAATCGCTACAAGAATAGCTCGGGAAACTCCGCTCGCATGGTCTGCTCTCGCTCCCATGTAAGCTCCTCACGGCCGCAATTGTCCCATCGGACTTTCACCATCCCGACCGTCTTGTTCCGCAACTGTTTCTCAGCTCGATCTTCGATTTGAATGGGTCTAACCCTCATTGTTAGCCCATACTCCACCGACACACGATCATCCGTGATCACTTGAGCTGGAGCTTTAATGGCCTTCCGAAGCACTGAGATGTGAAACACATCATGTAGTACACCAAAGTCTGCCGAAAGAGCTAACCGATTTGCAGCTTCCCCGATTCGCTCAACCACCTCAAATGGAGACAATTATCTTGGACTAAACTTTTTCAAACATAAAGTCCAGGAGAAATCTTTGAAGGGCTTGATCTTCAAGTAGACCCAATCGCCAACCGTGAACTTCACGTTCCGGTGCTTGGCGTTGTCGTACTTCGCTTGACGATCTCGGGTGAAAGGGGAAACTAGATCTGATATACTCTAAAGGGGGGGTGAATAGAGTATATGGTGCTTTTTAAAAACACAAAGAAAACTTTTTGCAAAGCTTTACAACAATTGTTGTAATGAGTGTAAGCAGGGAAGCAGAAATAAAACTAAGCTATGCAGATATTAAGCACAAGAAAATTTAGGCCAGAAACAAAAAGAAAACATGCAGAACCAGATGACACAAGGAAATATAGTGGTTCCCCAACTTGGGTACATCCACTCTTCTACCACCCTAGGTAGGAATCCACTGCAGGATGAGTTGATCAGGTGTCCTGGGCACCAATGAGCTTTTGATAAGGTGCTCAAAAACCAAATCAGATTTTTTGATCAGGTGTCTTGCCACCAATGAGCTTTTGACAAGGTGCTCAAAAACCAGATTCAAACTTTTGAAGGGAGTTTGAAAAACCCTTTACAGAATGGGGTTGAGAGAGTGATGGCAGTCTTCTCTTTTCTCAATCAACTGAGAAGACTAAGTGGATTCAGTGATGTTGTCAAAGCTCCCCCTGAGTCCTTGAAATCTTCAGGAAAATGAGCTTTGCTGAGGGTGATAGGCCTTCAAAGATAGATCTCCAGCGAAAGATGATTTCAGCAAGCTGAAATGTTGAGTGTCTGGAGTCTGAGATGATGTTGGCCTTGAACACTTGAGAGCTGAAGAGATCTGAAAAACTTGATCTCTTTTTGATGAGTGCTCTTCTGAATTCTTGTTGACAGAAGATTGAGAGAGTCTCTGTGTATAGAGTTGTGTTCTCTACTTGTCAATCTCTATTCTCTTGTACTTGTCTATCTTCTTGTCTGTGTGTCCTTTTTGATTCCAAAAACATTCTCTCTTTTATTCTCTAAGTCTGAATAGAAAATTGCTCTGTCAAAGATAGCCGTTGGTCTGAATTAATTACAGCCTTAATTGCATAATATGTTCTGAAGGAAAGTCCACTGATTTGTTTCTAGAAAAATTCCTTGAAACTTGCTCCAGAAGTAAATGAAAATGGCTGTCAGATCTTCTGAATTAAATGCAGAATAACTTCTATCTGATTTGAATTTGAATTCTGAAAGATAACTGAAATCGTCGAACTGAGCTCTGCTATCGTCGAGCTGAGCTCAGCGAACTGGAAAATGCAAGCAGCAAAGAAGTCGTCGATCTGAGCTCAAAGATCGTCGAACTGAGCTCAGAGATAAGGATCCAGTGCAGAGCCAAAATCGTCGACCTGAGCTCAGCGATCGTCGAACAGAGCTCGACGATGTTGAGAAGTTGAGCTCAGCGATCGTCGACCAGAGCTCGACGATATTATGAGGATTGAGCTCAGCGATCGTCGAATGGAGCTCGACGATCTGTCAATAGTTGAGCTAGACGATCGTCGACCGGAGTTCGACGACACGTCGTGCTGAGCTCGACGATTTGGACTTAGTCTCCAGAAAAACTTGGGTCTTCAGGGCAGCTTCCAAACCTAGACTCCTGATCCCTTAGACTTAATTCTAATTGACCTATAATCTATACAGGAGGTCAAAACATAAATTCCTAGAGACATAGTGATCCTGACCCAAATTAGTAATAGGGTGTTCCAACAATCTCCCCCTATTTGGGTTAGGAAAACTATTTACAGACTTTGAAAAAGCAAACAACATCATACAGTCAGAAAAACATAAAAACAACAATAACAAGACACACAGAGCAGAACCATCACAGAGATACATATATGTATGTTATCCAGAAGGCAGTCAGAAAAACCAAAAGTTGTCACCTTACAGAGTTACTCCTTTTCTTTGCCTTTTACCATCTTAATTTCTCTGTTAGGATCTAAAGCTTGTTGTTTGGATCTGGTATCATCAGCTGCACCCAAATAAATTTGCTTTGAAGCCCTGGGAACCACTGCAGCTGGATGCAACTCCATGTATCTGTCTGCATCAAAGAACTTACTGGAGGCATATCTTTCTAACTCTTTTTGCCTTTGCTCTGACATGGTAGAGATATTGGAAGTGTCTAGCCCTTGTTCTTTTGCTTTCTTTATCTGATCCAAAGCAGCCAGCTCTTTCATTCTTGCAGTCCAAGCCATAGGATTTTTCTCAGGATCCTCAAATGGAACAGGTGGCTCATACCTGTTGGAAGTAGTTTCTTGAGGAGTCCTGACAGTCACATTATCTTTGAGCTTGTAGGGAAAAGGACCAGAAGTAGTGTCAGATGGAACATGTCCTCCCCTAGAGTAAGGGTGCTGCCTGGAGTGTCCTTTGGAGTAAACCTGAGTTTCTCTTTGATTTCCCCTATATCCTCCCCTTCTAGAGTAAGACCCCCTAGACTGGCTTTCCCTTTGGTATGTTCTTGCATGAGGCTGGTAGGGAGCCTGGCTTCTAGCAGGGCCTGATCTTGCAGAGCTGCCACCTGCACCTGCATCAGGTGGAGGTGGTGGAGGAGGATGAGGGTGCTTGGAGTGAGAGGAACCTTTCTCATATTTCCTCTTCTTCTTCATAGCCTTCAACTGGTTCTTAGAGAATTGCATCCAATGCTCAGTGATTGGGCAATTGTGCAGAATATAGTATGGAATGTCATTGTCATCTCTAATCTTGGCAGGAGGGACCCTTTTCAAAGCCTTACTTCTTGCTTTCCTTTTCTTAGCAATTGTGGCAGATGAGTCATCAGAAGCAGTATTATAATCCTCAGATTCAGGGCTTTGTGCATCATACAAGGCATCAAGCTGTTTCATCAAATCTTCTTTCAGTTTAACAGCAGCTGATGGAGCAACAGATACAGAAGCAGGAGGAGAAACAGAAGCAGCAGCAGATGAAACTATAGGTACTGGAGCAGCAGAAGTTACAACAGATATTGCTTCAGGAATTAGGGCAGCAGCAGCAGCTTCAGAAACAACAACTTCTACAGCAGGCTCAAAATCAACAGCCTCTGTCATCAAAACATCCTGTGAAATGGGCTCAACAGCAGCAGATATAACTTCAGAGGTAGACACAGCATTGTCTTCAGCAGCAGTAGCAGCAGTAACATCAGAAGCAGCAGTCACTGACAGAATAAAATCAGAGATGATTCTGGGGTCACAGCAGGAAAAGGGCACTAGAGCCTTGGACAAATCTTCTGACTGGGCAGCAAGAACCTCTGGAGGCTGGACAGGATATGGCTCTGGGAGGCAGCAGAAGTAAGCAGTGTCAAAAGTAGATAGCAATGACCTTAGGTCTATTGCTAGGACTGGTGTATCAGCAGCAGCAGAAACAGACACAGCAGCAGTAGCAGCAGAAACAACAGCAGGGGCAGCAACAGCAGCAACAGCTTCATAAGGCATCTCCCCCTGCCTGGATGCAGATACCTGTGCATCAAGGCACACTGCTGGTGGTGCTGCTAGAGGAGCAAGGAAGGAGGAAAGCCTGGCAGAGAGAGCTGCCACTGATTGTTGTAGAGGAGCTAAAGAGGCCTCCATGAGAAGAGAGAGCCTAGGTGCAAGGAGCTCATACAACTGATCAGCAAGGGCTGGGAGGTCTACATGCTCAAGGGGAGCAGAGGTAGAGGGTACAGGAATGGCTGATGGAGCTGGAGGAGGAGAGCTGAAGGATGGAATGAAAGGTTCAGGAGAGGGGATGGTAGAGATGGAGGATAATGGGATGGAGATGGAGGGAGTGAAGGTGGGTTGATCAATAATTTGGTGGAGGAGGTCTTGGAAAGTGGTGGAGGAGGATGGTAATTCTGGAGGAGAGGAGGGGGAATCATCCATATAGGATTCATCCAGAAGTGTGAAGGAGGGAATTGATGGAGATGGGGTGACATCTGGAGGTGGATAGGAGAATAGGGGGTGGAAGAGGTCTGCTGGTGGGGATGAGATTGTTGCTGGAGATGGAGTAGATGTTGGAGATGGGCTGGAAATGGTAATAGGAGAGGAAGCTGGAGTGGTGGATGGAATGGGTAAGGTTGAACTTGGAGGAGGGGAAGCAGCAGCACTAGCAGCAGGCAGGTCTTCTGCAGGGGCAGAGACCTGTGGTGGAGTGACTCTTAGAGTCCTGGTGCCTGAAGGGCCAGAAGAAGAGGTCCTGCTGGGCTTGGAGATTTGCCTGTCCCATTTCCCAAAAAGGGCACAGGTGAGTCTCTTGGAGGCATTGATGTGCACTCCAGAGGAGACCAGCAGGGTGGGGCACTTAGCCTGGAGGAAGACTCCCAGTATTCTTCCATAATTCACAAAGGTCTTGTTTATCTTTTTCTTCAATAAATCAAAGAATACTTCTCCCCAGTTCAAGCTTTTTCTGTCTACCAGAGCTCCCATAAGGCAGAGCTGATATCTGGAGATTGTGTCATGAGCAGAATGCTTGGCCAAGAGAACCTTGCCTACTACATCAGCCAGAAACCTGTATTCCACAGACAGGTTCCTTTTAAACAGCTTGCTAGGGTTCCCCTCAGGATGACCCATCCTGGCAAGTACATCAGCAAACTCTTCTCCAGAAAGGTCAGCAGAATCTTCACCATTCCTTAAACAAAAAACCTCTGTCAATACTGCTGGAGTCATAGGTACCTGGGTGCCACCAATGGAACCAACTATGGTATTTGTGTCAAGGTTGTGGGCAGTATAAACCCATTCTTTAATTTCATCTGAGGCCAATTTGATTCTGGTTGTCATCAGGGCAGACAGTTGCTGATCTTTGAATAAGGTGAGAATGTCTTGGAAGATTTGTTCAGTTGTGTTGAAGGAATCGAAATCGATGTCAAAGCCGGCATCAAATTTCATGGCGGCGAGCACAGCAACAGAAACGGCCATGGTACCTGCACAAAATCAACAGACAAAACGACCAAGTGTAGAACTGTGTGGAGGGAAGAAAAGTTTGCAGAGAAATTGAAAGCGCAAGAGAGAACGACGACGAAAAAGGAGTTTTATATTAGGGTTCGACGCAGAAAAGGAAAAATCGTTGAACTCAGTTCGACGATCGAGGCTTCTAAAGGAATCTGAAGAGACTCCAAAATCGTCGATCTCCGTTCGACGATCTGGAAAGGCGTCGAGCTCCGTTCGACGATCGTTCAGTGAACAAAATCGTCGAGCGCCGTTCGACGATCGTTGACCGAAGGAGACAGTTCATGCTGTCTGAGGGGCGCTGAACTCAGTTCGACGATTCTGGAAATCGTCGAACTCCGTTCGACGATCTTTGGGAAAATCGTCGAGCGCAGTTCAGAGATCAGAGAAATCCTAGACACTAAGGAAAAACAGAATTTTGCCTAGTCTTGGTCCATTTTTAGCTTTCAAAGTCTTGAGTATTAATTAAGACTTCCTCCATCTAACATTCCTAACTGATTTAGGAAGAAGGTATGTTTCTTTTCATCCAAAGGCTTGGTGAAAATATCTCCCCTTTGTAAATCAGTTGGGATATACTGCAATTCAATTTTGTTCTTTTCAACATTATCCCTTAAGAAATGATGCCTAATCTCTATATGTTTTGTCCTACTATGGAGGACTGGATTTTGAGCTATGGAGATAGCACTTGTATTGTCACAAAAGATTTTTGACTTCTCTAAGTTGTAACCATAGTCTAGGAGTTGATTTTGAATCCACAGTATTTGTGAACAACAACTGCCTGCAGCCATATATTCAGCTTCAGCAGTTGAAGTTGACACAGATGTTTGTTTCTTGCAAAACCAAGAGACAAGTCTATCACCAAGGAACTGACAAGTTCCACTGGTGCTTTTCCTGTCAATTCTGCATCCAGCATAATCAGCATCAGAGAATCCAGTTAACTCAAATGCTGAATCTTTTGGATACCAGAGACCTAGATTTGGACAACTTTTAACATACCTAAGAATCCTCTTTACTAAAGTGAGGTGTGACTCTCTAGGGCTAACTTGGAATCTAGCACATATACATGTAGCAAACATTATATCTGTTCTACTAGCTGTAAGGTACAGTAAAGAGCCAATCATTGCTCTATATGTTGTCTGATCAACAGGTTTCCCATCTTCATCAGCATCCAATACAGCATTGGTAGGCATGGGTGTTTTCATGCAAGATGCTTCAGACATGCCAAATTTCTTAACCAGCTCATTAGCATATTTGGTTTGAGAAATAAAGATGCCTTCAGCATGTTGTTTGACTTGCAATCCTAGGAAGAAGGATAGCTCACCCATGCTACTCATCTCAAATTTAGAATGCATTAGGTTAGAAAACCTTCTGCACAATTTTGAGTCAGTAGAACCAAAAATGATATCGTCTACATAGATTTGTACTAGTAGGGTATGGGACTTATGGGTTCTAATGAAAAGAGTTTGGTCTACTCTACCCCTTATAAAACCATTTTCCAAAAGAAAGCATGCTAAGGTCTCATACCATGCTCTAGGAGCTTGCTTGAGACCATATAATGCTTTATTTAATCTGAAAACAAAATCAGGATGAGTTGGAGAGATAAAACCTGGAGGTTGTCTGACATAGACTTCCTCTTTGATGTCTCCATTCAAGAAGGCACTCTTGACATCCATCTGATAAACCTTGAAGCCTTTGTGAGCTGCATAAGCTAGAAAAATCCTGATGGCTTCCAATCTTGCAACAGGTGCAAAGGTCTGGTCGTAGTCAATTCCTTCTTCTTGAGAGTATCCTTGGGCAACTAGCCTAGCCTTGTTCCTTATTATTATTCCTTGATCATCCAGTTTGTTTCTGAATACCCATTTTGTTCCAACAATGGAATGATCCTTAGGCTTGGGCACTAGTTCCCATACTTTGTTCCTCTCAAATTGATGCAACTCCTCTTGCATGGCAATGATCCAGTGTGGATCTTGCTCTGCATCTTGAATGGACTGAGGTTCAATTTGAGAAAGAAAGCAGGTGTGCAACAGGTTTTGGTTGACCTGATTTCTGGTTTGCACACCAGCTGAGATTTCTCCAATTATTTGGGTAATTGGATGGTCTCTTGATGTTACTAAATCAACAGGGGGTGTTGATTGTTCACCAACCTGTGTTGTTGTTTCCTCTTGTGGTACAACAACTGGCTCTTCAAATGGAGCTTCAATGTGTTGAGCATTGCTTTCATCTTCACTGCTTTCATCCTCTTGAGCAACCTGTAGCTTGTTCATATCTTCAACTAGAGAGTGTTCCTGCAAAGGTTCTATGGTAGAAGGGATCTTCTCCTTGAAAGACATGTTAGTTTCATCAAAAGAAACATGAACAGATTCCTCAATTTTCAATGATGATTTATTATAAATCCTATAGGCCTTGCTGATCATGGAGTATCCCAGAAACACTCCTTCATCAGCTTTGGCTTGAAATTTTGCTAGATGTTTCTTATCATTATTGTGAATATAACAAATGCAACCAAAAATTTTGAAATAGTCAACTTTAGGTTTCTTCCCTTTGAGTAATTCATAGGGAGTCTTTCCCTTCAGTTTATGTATCAGGCTTCTGTTCAGCACATAGTTGGAGGTGTTCACTGCCTCTGCCCAGAAGGATAGAGGTAGATGAGCATCTGACAACAATGTAGTGGCAGATTCAATAAGGGTTCTATTTTTCCTTTCAGCTACCCCATTTTGTTGAGGAGTTCTAGGAGCTGAGAAAGTATGTCTGATCCCTTCACTCTGACAGAACTCTTGCATAAGAAGAGAATCAAACTCTGTCCCATGATCACTTCTGATCAGGGCAATATGAGTATTGAACTCAATCTTTATACATTTGAGAAACTCTGTCAGACACTTAAAGTTATCAGACTTCTTCCTTAGAAAGAACACCCAAGTGAATCTAGAGAAGTCATCTACAACAACTAAAGTGTAGGATTTCCCTCCTAGGCTTTGTACTGTGATGGGTCCAAATAGATCCATGTGTAACAGATACAGTATCCTAGGTGAATCACTCTTATTAAGTGACTTAAAGCTGTTTTTAGTTTGCTTGCCTAGTTGACAGGCCTTGCAGAGTCCTTCCTTCTTGTAGGGGCCAGAAGGTAGTCCTCTAACAAGGTTGTCCTTGGAGAGCCTAGCAATAGTTCTAAGGTTTAGGTGTCCTAATCTCTTATGTCATAAAACATTTGGTCTACAAACTGAGTTGAATAAACAGATATCTATAGTAGTTGAAAGAAAGTCTACAAGGTAGATGTTACCTTTCCTTTTACCTGTCAACACAGTGGTGTTGTCCTCTGACTTGATCTTGCATAGGGTTTTGCTGAAGGTCACCTGGTAGCCTTCATCACATAGCTGACTGATGCTGATTAGATTGTGCTTCAGTCCTTCCACATATGCTACCTTCTTAAAGGTTACAGAACCAATCTGGACTTCTCCATATCCTTTAGTCTGTCCAAAGTTGGAGTCACCAAAGATAACTTTGGGTCCAAGCTTGGCTCTAAAGGAACTGAGGTTGTCCTTGTTCCCTGTCATGTGCTTAGAGCACCCACTATCCAAATACCATTGCTGGTTAGATGTTGGATAGGTCTTCACCTGCACATAAAGCAGTTCACTTGTTTTTGACCCAGTTTACCTTGGGCCTAGGTTGATAGCCTTTAAATTCAGAAATGAAAGACATCCCTGGCTGACTCTTATATCCTTCAGGATGATATCTCCTTGGAGGTAAAATCCATTCAGTATAAGGGTTAAATGTTTGGGATGAAGAACCCTCAGGATTCAATTTTGACTTGCCATTGAAAAAATTTCCAGAGCTCTGACCTCTGTTCGACGATCTTGGAGCTGAGTTCGACGATCTTGGGTCAGATCGTCGAGCTCCGTTCGACGGTCGACTATGGCTGAGGTCAGGTATATGGGATCGTCGACCAGCGTTCAACGATCTTGGCTTAGATCGTCGATCAGCGTTCGACGATTTGTCCTGAGATCGTCGAGCTGCGTTCGGCGATCGTCGATCTTCATTCGGCGATCGTCGACCTCCGTTCGACGATTTGTACTGGACTTTAGTTTTCTGAGGCAGATCAGAATTTTTCCTGGCAACCTCTACAACTCCCTTTCCCTTGTCAGAAATGAACTTGATAGGGGTTGTTAGAACAATAGGTTGGCTGGATGAGGCACCCAAGCCCAGTGTACTGTTGAGTCTTGAGTTCACTGTGCTTGTGATGTCCATTAGCTTGATGCTTCTCCCATTGAGAGATTCTTCAAGCTTCTTGGCCTCAGAGAGCTCACTCTTAAGTGAAGCTATCTGTTCCCTATAGTTCTCCAACTCCTGAGAGAGTTTGAGGTTTTCTGATTTTAAAGCATTGTGTTCAGACAATTGATTTCTCAGAGAGATGATCTCTTTCTCAGACTTTAGCAGGTCTAAACATAGTGCTTTAAATTCAAGTTTGAAGTCTTCTGAAGTGAAATCAAAAGAGCTGATTACCTGATCTTCTTCAGGTTGAGTTTCTGAGTCTGACTCTGACTCCTCTTCCTCTGAGTTGTGTTGTGAGGCATTGATTGCCATCATGCAGAATTCTTTTTCCTCTGCATCATCCTCATCATCACTTGAGCTGGAAGAGGCCTGTGACTCCTCTTCAGTCTCACTCCAGGATTCAGCAATAAATCCTTTCCTTGTGTGCTTATTTTTGCTGGTGGAAGGTTTGTTACTTCCATGCCTTTTGGAGTCCTTCTCCTTTCTTCTTTCTTTTCTGTCCCTTCTGTCCTTGTTCTTGTTTTCTGGACAGTCAGGAACCATATGCCCTGGTTTCCTGCAACCAAAGCAAATAATGTCTTTGCTATTGCCAATGGACTTGTCATACCTTGGCTTATCTTGCTCCTTGTATGATCTTCTTCTGAAGTCCTTTCTGGCCATCTTATAGAATCTTTTGGCCAACAGGCTGAGAAGTTCATCATTGCTTGTGGCCTTTTCTTCAGGCAGATCCTCAGCTGCCTTGAATGCAATAGTCTTCTCCTTTCTTGTGGCTGGAGAAGCAGCCTTTTGTTCTTCTTCTCTATTCTTGATGAGTAGCTCATAAGATTTGAGCTTACCCAACAAGGCTTCAGTGGTAATCTCATTTAGGCTTCTGGCATCTTTAATTGGCCAGATTCTTGAATCCCAAGTGCTGGGGAAGCACATTAGGATCTTGTCATTGAGTTCTGTCAGTGAGATTTCTTTGTCTAATGTCCTCAGTTCACTGACAATTAGACTCAATCTGTTGTACATTTCTCCCACTGACTCTGTTTCTCCCTTCTTGAAGTTCTCATATTGGGAGATGAGATGAGATCTTCTGTCCTTTCTCTCATCAGCTGAGCCTGAAACTATTTCTGAGAGCTTGTCCCAGATCTCCTTGGCTGAGTTGCATTCAGCTACTTTTTGAAAAATGTCATCTGACATTGTTTGAGCTAGAATGTTCATTGCCTTGGCATCAGCTACTTTCCACTTTTTAATGTCAGCATCTGTTCCTGATGGAGGTGGAACAGCATTTGTGCTTGTGCTCTCTGGAGGTCTTGGACACACTGTTAAGACAGAATTAAAAATATCTTCGTCAATAGAATTCATGTATAGTTTAATCCTTGCTTTCCAAAGTGCAAACTTTGACAGATTGCACACTGGAGGTCTGGTGCTAGCATAGTCTTTGTTTTGGGCCATGATTTGTGCAAGTTAAATCTAATAATAAAATTTAAAAAGAAGGATCTAGTTTGGGATCTTGGGGTTCAGGTGTTAGCCTGTACAACCAAACAGATATGGTATGTTTAACCAACCTCGCTTTGATACCAATTGAAAGGGGAAACTAGATCTGATATACTCTAAAGGGGGGGTGAATAGAGTATATGGTGCTTTTTAAAAACACAAAGAAAACTTTTTGCAAAGCTTTACAACAATTGTTGTAATGAGTGTAAGCAGGGAAGCAGAAATAAAACTAAGCTATGCAGATATTAAGCACAAGAAAATCTAGGCCAGAAACAAAAAGAAAACATGCAGAACCAGATGACACAAGGAAATATAGTGGTTCCCCAACTTGGGTACATCCACTCTTCTACCACCCTAGGTAGGAATCCACTGCAGGATGAGTTGATCAGGTGTCCTGGGCACCAATGAGCTTTTGATAAGGTGCTCAAAAACCAAATCAGATTTTTTGATCAGGTGTCTTGCCACCAATGAGCTTTTGACAAGGTGCTCAAAAACCAGATTCAAACTTTTGAAGGGAGTTTGAAAAACCCTTTACAGAATGGGGTTGAGAGAGTGATGGCAGTCTTCTCTTTTCTCAATCAACTGAGAAGACTAAGTGGATTCAGTGATGTTGTCAAAGCTCCCCCTGAGTCCTTGAAATCTTCAGGAAAATGAGCTTTGCTGAGGGTGATAGGCCTTCAAAGATAGATCTCCAGCAAAAGATGATTTCAGCAAGCTGAAATGTTGAGTGTCTGGAGTCTGAGATGATGTTGGCCTTGAACACTTGAGAGCTGAAGAGATCTGAAAAACTTGATCTCTTTTTGATGAGTGCTCTTCTGAATTCTTGTTGACAGAAGATTGAGAGAGTCTCTGTGTATAGAGTTGTGTTCTCTACTTGTCAATCTCTATTCTCTTGTACTTGTCTATCTTCTTGTCTGTGTGTCCTTTTTGATTCCAAAAACATTCTCTCTTTTATTCTCTAAGTCTGAATAGAAAATTGCTCTGTCAAAGATAGCCGTTGGTCTAAATTAATTACAGCCTTAATTGTATAATATGTTCTGAAGGAAAGTCCACTGATTTGTTTCTAGAAAAATTCCTTGAAACTTGCTCCAGAAGTAAATGAAAATGGCTGGCAGATCTTCTGAATTAAATGCAGAATAACTTCTATCTGATTTGAATTTGAATTCTGAAAGATAACTGAAATCGTCGAACTGAGCTCTGCTATCGTCGAGCTGAGCTCAGCGAACTGGAAAATGCAAGCAGCAAAGAAGTCGTCGATCTGAGCTCAAAGATCATCGAACTGAGCTCAGAGATAAGGATCCAGTGCAGAGCCAAAATCGTCGACCTGAGCTCAGCGATCGTCGAACAGAGCTCGACGATGTTGAGAAGTTGAGCTCAGCGATCGTCGACCAGAGCTCGACGATATTATGAGGATTGAGCTCAGCGATCGTCGAATGGAGCTCGACGATCTGTCAATAGTTGAGCTAGATGATCGTCGACCGGAGTTCGACGACACGTCGTGCTGAGCTCGACGATTTGGACTTAGTCTCCAGAAAAACTTGGGTCTTCAGGGCAGCTTCCAAACCTAGACTCCTGATCCCTTAGACTTAATTCTAATTGACCTATAATCTATACAGGAGGTCAAAACATAAATTCCTAGAGACATAGTGATCCTGACCCAAATTAGTAATAGGGTGTTCCAACATCGGGCTATGAGTAGCTTCTATCGAATAGCACGAATGGTTGAGTTTGCTTCATCGACTTCATTACGATTATAAACTCTAGCTTCGCCCGCTTCTACCCAAGCCAAGGGAGTACGACACTTCCTTCCATATAGAGCTTCATACGGTGTCATCTCGATGCTCGTCTGGTAGCTGTTATTATAAGCAAACTCCACCATGTAGAGATGATCTTCCCATCTCTTTCCAATGTCGAGGGCGCACATCCTGAGCATGTCCTCCATCGTTCTGTTGGTTCGTTCAGTTTGGCCATCCGTTTGAGGATGAAAGGCCATACTAAAAGTCAACTTCGTGTCCAACAGCTGGTGAACGAGCCTCCAATCCTTTGACATTAATCGCCCATCTCGATCATTTACAATGCTTCGAGGAACACCGTGAAGCCGTATAATTTGTTCCACGTACAGCTTTGTCAAACTTTCTACTGAATCATCTCGCTTGTTTTGTAGAAAATGTGCCACTTTCATCAACAGATCAACAATCAGCGAGATGGAATCATTCCCTCTTTGATATCTCGACAACCCGTGCACGAAATCCATAGAAATATCATCAAATTTCCACTCTGGAATCGGCAACGACTTCAAATAACCGCCCGGTTTATGGCATTCCTCCTTCACCATAGCACAAGTTTGGCATTTGGCCACATAAAGAGCAACATCTTTCTCTAGCCCTGGCCACCAAAATAGCTTTTTCATATCTCTGAACATCTTCGTGCTCCCTGGGTGGATTGAGTACTTCGTATAATGTGCTTCATACATCAGTTCTTCCCTCAATTTACCCACATTTGGGACGCACAAACGGCCCTCTTTCCACAAAAGACCATCATTCCAGGAGAACTTCCCTTTTGGACCAGCTTTCGCATAGCGTAGGAGATCTTCATCCAACTCTGTTGCCCGTCGAACTCGGTCCGCAAGGTCACATTGCACCTCCGTCCAGTTCAAACATGCATTGGCAGTGGCATTCTTGTCAACACAAGAAATCTCTAACGCTTCCAGCTCCTGGATGAGACGTTCATCATGCCTTTGCAACCAAGCTGCTCTTGCCGGAGTCCTCCGACTCAAGGCATCCGCGACAACATTCCCCTTCCCGGGAGTATAGTGAATCTCAAAGGTATAGTCCCCGAGGAACTCCAACCACCTTCGTTGTCGCATATTCAAGTCCTTCTTCTCCAATATGTACTTCAGGCTCTTGTGATCTGTATAGATCTCCACCTTCACACCATAAAGATAGTGTCGCCACACCTTTAGTGCAAAGATCATCGCCGCCAACTCAAGATCATGCACGGGATAGTTCCGCTCGTGCACTTTCAGCTGGCGTGAGCCATAAGCAATCACCTTTCCATTTTGCAGAAGTACGCAGCCTAAGCCGCTCCATGAGGCATCACTGTAGATTACAAATCCATCAGTACCACATGGCAATGACAACATAGGCGTCGCGGTCCACCGAATCTTCAGCACTTCAAAAGCTCGCGCGCACTGTGGCGACCAAACGAACTTCTGCTCTTTTCGCGTCAACATGGTTAGCGGCAAAGCAATCCGCGAGAAGTTTTCAACAAATCTTCGGTAGTAGCCTGCTAGTCCAAGGAAACTCCGGACCTCGGTCACTGAAGATAACACTGGCCACTCCCCTATGGCCCTTATCTTTGCTGGATCCACAGCTATGCCCGCTCCACTCACCTCATGGCCCAAAAAAGGCACCGATGATAGTCAAAACTCGCACTTCGAGAACTTGGAATAGAGATGCTTCTGCCTCAATGTATTCAACACCAACAGCAAATGTTTCTCATGATCGTCTTCCGATCTCGAGTACACCAGGATATCATCAATGAACACTATCACGAACAAATCCAGGTACTCGCAGAATATTCGGTGCATCAAGTCCATAAATACCGAGGGCGCATTGCACAACCCAAATGGCATGACAGTGAACTCGTAGTCCCCGTACCTTATTCCAAATGCGGTTTTAGGAATATCTTCTTCCCGGATCCTCAATTGTTAATAACCGGATTTCAAGTCCAACTTCGAGTAGACGAATGATCCCAATAGCCGATTAAACAGCTCATCAATCCGCAGAATCAGATATTTATTATTCTCGGTTAGCTTATTCAAATCATGGTAATCAATACATAACCGTAATCCACCGTCTTTCTTCTTCACAAAAAGCACAGGGGTGCTCCAAGGAGACATGCTTGGGTGTATATACCCCTGCTCCATCAATTCCTGTATTTGGACTTTCAACTCCGTCATTTCTTTAGACACGACGCGATACGGCGAGCGGGCCATAGGTTTCGCACCTGGCACCAACTCGTTCGTGAAGTCAATCTCACTCTGGGGTGGTAGCCCAGGGAGATCCTTGGGAAACACATATATAAATTCTGACACAATCAGAACATCACCCACACTGGCCTTAGGCTCAACAGCCTGAATCAAGGTGAAGTAGCACACCGCACCGTTCCAAACAACCTTCAAGACTTGGAGTGCAGACAACAACGTCTCGCCCACTCCTCGCATACCCGCAAACTTTGTCTCATGTTCGGTATTCTGGCCCAACATGATTTCTTTGGAATGGCAATCAATCATGGCATGCTGCTCCACAAGCCAATCCATACCAAATATCACGTCGAATTTCGATATTGGCAATACAGATGCAATCAAACTGAAATCCTGACTTCCGATTTGGACCTCCACATCGCAAGCTTGACTACAAGCATCCAACAACCATTCGGCAACACCACTCTGACGCTATCTGTCTTCACACGACTAGGTATCCCAAGCCGCTCTATAAACTCGCGAGATAGAAAAGAATGCGATGCACCAGTATCAAACAGTGCTCGCGCCAACGTGTCCCGAATCATAACAAAACCTGTGACAATCATATCAAACACACAAGCCGCATCTACAGAGGCATTAAGCAAAACATAGAAGAAATAAAATACGCAAACATTAAACTCGTACCTGTGACGACGTTACTCTGCTTGATGGCTTCCTGCAATCCAAGATTGTAGACCCGGGGCTGTGCCTGAGAGGCAGAGGAGTCCACCACCGCCTTTCCTTTTTCCGCATATGATGCTCCCGCCTTCTTTTCACTCTTTGGAGGCACCCGACAATCTCGAGCTACATGCTCCACCCAGCCATGTAAAATAAAGGTATTATTGTGTGGATTCCACAAACCTAACTTAGATGTGCCAATAAGATATCTAAAATAGGTTTAACATCTTTTAAAACAGATTCTTTGGGATTTGCCTGAAATCTAGAACATAAACATACAACGAATATAATATCAGTTTTAGATGCAGTCAAATATAAAAGTGATCCTATCATTCCTCTATATAGCGTTTGATCTATAGAAATATCACTTTCATCTTCTCATAATTTAAATGAGAAACTCATGGGTGTAATGTCTTGTTTTAGATTTTCAAATCCAAATCTTTTTAAAACAACATGAATATATTTAAATTGGCAAATAAAAATACAATCATGTCTTTTAGTAATTTGAAAACTAAGAAAATAAGTGAGTTCACCTACCATACCCATCTCAAATTCATTTTTCAAAATTTCTATAACATTATCACATAATTTTTCATTAGTGGATCAGTTGATGCGTGAAACATGGAGTAGAGAGGTTGTCCCGAGCACCAGTAGCTAACAGGTGTGTTCGGTCTCACGAGCAAGGATGAGGTAAAGAATAATGGTGCGAGGATAACAGAGAGGTTGTTGAGGATGCAAGGAAAAGCTTCTGAGTGCTCGAAAGTGGAGCAAGAGCTTGATCAAGGGTTGCGGGGATAATAGGAGGAAAGATGGATGCTGATATGAGTGTGGAGATGGCCGCGAGGTTGATTTAAAACAGTCAGACAAACGGTTACTTTGACAGTTTGGTTTGCAGGTTGATGCCGAGAGAAGTGAGTTGAGAAGAAAAGGGGGCCGCTAGCAGCAGCAACAACAGACTTCGCCCGCCGCAGCTTAAATGCCACTCTTTCGACTGGCTTTCCTTTAATTATAATTCAGTGTTACAGCTTGAGTTGCACCTTTACATGGAAAGTAAATAAAGTGTACAAAGAGGGAAGTAGGTGATTAAGGAAAGAAGTTGCCAGAAAGGACGCGTAGACTGAGCAGAGAGGTCAGCCGACCGCGCTGGTAACTGATCCCGCAGCTCGCTGGATTAAGCTGAGCGGACTGTGCGATCAGGTAGAGATGACAGCTGAGGTCGCACGTAGTGGGAAGTGGACTCCTCAAGATCTAATGCCTTGACCTTTTCATCAATTGCCCTCGTGTGTATGTCGCTGTCCCCTAAATAAGAGGTATGGGGGGATTTTTATATGCCCAAGGAGGTAACCGTTTTTTGGTAACGTCACCCCCGGTGAGTCGGAGAATTGTGCAAGTAGAATGAGGATTCCGGCTTGTCAGCGCCAGGCCGCGTGGACTGAGATGTCTTTGATCTGCTATTGGCGGACTAGGATGATTCTGCATTTGATGTACTAAGCAAGCCCGCACCAGGTTATGCGGGCTGAGGAGTTATCTGCCCACTGCTAGGAAGAAGCGAGCATTGGAAACCTGAGTGGCGGACTGCATAGTGAGTCTGCCTCTATTTCAGGGAAGCGTGTTGGTGGAAAGTTGGAGGGCTTAGTGGTGGAATGGAAGAGTCCGCCCAGCCCACGACGAACAAGATGATTCTGCCTCTATTGGAGGCTTGTCGCTGGGTGAGGTTGGCAACCTGGCGGACTGAATAGAGCAGGTTGACTTTGTTGCTGGAGGAGTATGTCCACTACAGGTGGATTATAGGTTTGAGAGGCGTAAAGAGTCCGCCTAGCTTGCGGTGGACGGGATGTGTCTGCTGAATGTTGTACAGTTTAGCATAGAGTTGGAGCAAGTCCACACTCCTTGGGAGGACTGAGGTCGAGTACGCAAACTGCAAGCAGATGAGAGCTGGCCAACTAAGCAACCTGGCAGACTGAAGAAGCAGGTCGCCTCCGCTGCTGAAGTCCGCCTCTCTGTTCGAATGGTCAGGCTTGCCGCCCTTGGTGGGCGACATGGAGAGTTGTTGCCTGTTGTTTGACGAACTGGAGCTCGTTGCTTATTTTTCAGTGACCTGGAGGCAGGTCACCTGGTTATGTGGCGGTCTGTATGGATGGAAATGGGAGTCCGTGACTTGGTTGGGTGGTGTACCTATCAGAATAGAGAGAACCATGGCGCGGTTAGCTAATCAAACCATGCGGTTTGCAGGGGCGAACTGAGGAAGCAGTCTGCAGTAATTGCAGAAGAAGTGGCTGCTGTATGACATGGGCAGTTAGACTGAGGAGACCACCCAAGCCGTGTGGCCTGAACGGACAGAGAAGTCTATCCGCCCACCCTTAGACCGGTCGCAACCTTTAGGGGGAACATGGAGTAGGATGAGACTTGCAAGATGGCTACCTTGGGAGGGTTCGCCGATTTTTGGGTTAACATAATCCTCGCCCTTTTTAAGTCCCGAAGGGAACTTCGAAAATGTATGAGACCTAAGAAAATTGTGACTCGCTCCCAAGAAAAAGGAGGAGGTAAGGAGAGATAGAACCTGATGTCTCTCTAGAGAAGGAGTTTGTCAAAGCCTATCTTTTTCCTACAAAGAAAACGTTAATGCAGGCAAAGAAGGGGGTACATCTCATGTGTAAATGAATTGCTTTTGCAAAATGAAGAAGACGTGAATGTCTTCCGCTGAGCTCTGTAAAACAAAGATGAGAGGAAGACATAGAAGAATAATAACTTGCAAGTACCAGAAGGGGACTTGCAAGCACCTGTTATCCTATGCAAAAGGAAGAGAAAGAAGTAGGCGTGAAATAAAAAATGGGATGAAAATATCTGAAGGGGACTTACATGCGTCAGCTAGTTTTTGCAAAAGAGAAGTTATACGCGGATATGATGATATATATAAAAGTAAACTGCAAGTACCTGGATGGAACTTGCAAATATCTGTTAATATCTGCAAGAAAAGAGCTAGAAGCATATATAATAGAAAATTAGGTCGTAAGTACCTGGATGGAACTTGCGAATATTTGGTAATCTCTGCAAAAGAGGAGTTAGAAATAGTATGAAAGGAAAGTAAGTTGCGAGTACCTGAAGGGAACTTGCAGGTATCTGCTAATCTCTGCAAGAAAATAGTTAAAAGCAGAAATCATATAAAAGGAGGTTACAAGTACCTGAAGGGAACTGGTACGTATCTGTTAATCTCTGCAAGAGAAGAGTTAGAAGTAGATATGAAGGGAAGTAAGTTGCAAGTACCTGAAGGGAACCTGCATGTATCTGCTAATCTCTGCAAGAAAAGAGTTAGATGCAGATATGATAGAAAATTAGGTTACAAGTACGTGAAGGGAACTTGCAGGTACCTACTAATCTCTACAAGAAGAGAGTTAGAAGCAGAAATGATAAAAAGGCTAATCTGCAAGTACCTGGATGGAACTTGTGAATGCTAATTTTTGATATGACAAGAAAAAAATGATTAAATAGTGGAAGAAATTTCTGACGAACTCTGCTAATAACCGAATAAATATCAAACCGTGATATTTATCTTTTCGTGAGATCAGATATGATATCTTTAATATGAAGTCCAGATCAAGAAGATGAAACCATATTAATTAGACTCCAATAGCATGACTTGTCAATCAAGGAGAAACAGATACTTTGATTAATGATTGGTGTCATTAATATCCGATAAGAGTAATAGGGAGCTTGTAAATCATCATCTGATAGAGCTTCATGCAAGCGATGCATATAAGATGAGTATAAACAAAATGAATGTTGTGAATCCTTTTGATAGATCGAATTTAACCTGTTAACCTTTGGAAATACAGTTGATAAAAATAGGTCTATACTCGAAGATGACCAAAAAAGGCCGGATGATGCCATAGGTGTTCCCCATGGTCTTTATGCATCACTTGCACAAGAAAGTTCATCAAGAGTGTAGTCATACATAAAGCGGCTAGCCTCGCTTCATTTAGAAGGGCACAAAAGAGAAACATGTGTAGAAAATCCTGAGAAGCATTGATAGATACACTGCTCTCATGCCTCAGTTTACAGTATTATTGATCAATGAGACTAGATTCGCCAAGTGGCCTTTATCATTACGTGTCTGTGGAAAGATCAGCGGAGTTGTGGGCCCTGCAAAAGCATGGATTGAGAGTATCATAGAGTATTCGACTATTACAATCATGAGATGATCAAAGAGACAATGCTACACTTGATCGCCATTGCTTGTCAATCAAAGATCATCGTAATTGTAATGTATCCTTTGCGAAGCACAACAGAGCTAACACATGGGACCTCCCTTGATGCATGCTTTATGTTAAATACCGGATAGGATCAGAAGCCCTGAAGTTCACCATCATAGATTGAGCGACAACCATTGCACATATGCGAACACTCCCCACTATATGTGGTCGTCATGTCCTTAAGCTCGAGAACAATATATTTAGAGAACAACAAGAGTCGGCGATATCTCGGTGGTTCAGTGATCTCGTTGGCAAAGAGAAAATAGAGGAGGAACCACTCCAAAAAGGGAAATGTGTCAGTACAGCATCACTGACGTAAACATTATTGAAATGAAAGATACAACACTTAGAAGTGCTTTAGAGAGAAAGTGTTTAAAGAGTAAAGTAGAAACAACTGGCCTTGATTGTGAGGAGCTTTGAGGACTTTGTGATTTTCTCCTTCATCTTAGAATAGGTCCCTGAGGGTGTCTGCACAGTCGTTATTGATGCTTTCAATACCAAGACCGATGTTCATGTCATTGATTTGGTTTCCCTCCTTTGAAACGAGAGTATTGCCCACTACCTCTTTGCTTTTTGAAGCAGACGGGTTGGAATGATAATTATCTTGTAGCAAATGTTGGAATTTACCCTGTTTCAGCATCTTCTCTACTAGTTGCTGAAGAGCTCTGTAGTCTTTGGATGCATGACCCATTCCTTTATGATGTTCACAATATTGGTTAGAATCCTTGTCCTTTTGATCAGCAAGATGAGAAGATCCCTCATCGCTTGGTTTGTTCTTCATGGCCTGAGTTGCGTTACCCATAGTGCTGTCAATCCCGAATTCCTTGCTTGGGGAGAGACGATGTCGGAAATTCCTTCCCCTCCTTACCTGAGGTTGAAAACCCTTTAGAGGAGACTTTGGAGGTTGCCTGATAGGGGGTAAATCTTCTGGGTCTCTCTTCCTCTTAGTGTAAAAATTCAAGAAGTTTTCTTGGGTGATTGGCAGAGCAAGCGACGGTCTGAGGACTGAGTTTGTAGAAACTCTCCCTTTGTTCAGCAACTGGAAACTGCAAAGGGTCTGCAGCCTGCGTAGTTGGGTAACTTGTCGGATAGGTATATGGATCAACTGGTAGAAAAGTTGGAGGTTGAGAATGTGGAATCCCTACGGCTGAGTTGACTGTAGTAGCTACTGCTGCATGTTTTGAGTCTAGTCGCTCGCTGCATTATAATGGCAAGGGTGTCGTTAATCGTTGCGATCTGTCAGGCAGTTTCCCGATGTGTCAGCAAGAGGGCTTTCTAGAGATCATCTTTGCTGGTACGAGTAATGTTTTTAGGGGGTTGGTGGTCTGACATGAGTAACCGTTCATTTTCATCATCTATTCGAGATCTGAAGGCCGCGTGTTAACTTTTGATGCGCGGAAACGTGCAGTAGAGAGGATGTTGCGAGCACCAGCAGCTAACAGGTGTGTTCGGTCTCACGAGCAAGGATGAGGTGAAGAAGAAGGTTGCGGTGATAACAGAGAGGTTGTTGAGGATGCAAGGAAAAGTTTGTGAGTGCTCGAGAGTGGAGCAAGCGCTTGATCAAGGGTTGTGGGGATAATAAGAGGAAAGCTGGATGCTGATACGAGTGTGGAGATGGCCGGGAGGTTTATTAGGAACTGTCGAGCGGATGGTTACTTTGACGGTTGGGTTTTTAGGTTGATGCCAAGAGAAGTGAGTTGACAAGAAGTGGGGGACGCTAGAAGCGGCAACAATAGACTTCGCTCATTGCGGCTTAAAAGCAACTCTTTCGACGGGCTTTCCTTTAAATATAATTCATTATTACATCTTGAGTTCCATGTTTACATGTAAAGCAAATAAAGGGTACAATGGGTGAAGTTGGAGGCTAAGGAAAGAAGTTGCCAGAAAGCCTGCGTAAATAAAGCAAAGAGTTCTACAGACCGCATGGGTAACTGATCCCGCAGCTCGCTGGAGTAAAACAAGCGGACTGCGCGATCAAGCCTAGAGGACAGCTAAGGTCGTGCGGACTGGGAAGTGGAGTCCACAAGATTTGATGCCTTGACCTTGTCGTCGGTTGCCCTTGTGTGTGTGTCACTGTCCCCCAAATAAGAGGTATAAGGGCTTTTTATAGGCCCGAGGAGGTAACAAATTTTAGTAACATCACCCCCGATGAGTCGGTGAATTGTGCGAGTAGAACGAGGAGTCCTCCAAGTCCGTGCCAGGCCGTACGTACTGATTTTTCTTTGATCTACTGTTGGCGGACTGGGACGAGTCCACCTTTGCTGTACTAATCGAGCACGCACCAAGGTATGCAGGATGAGGAGTTATCCGCCCACTGCTGGGAAGAAGCGAGTGTTTGAAAGCTGATTGGTGGATTGAATAGTGAGTCTGCCTATATTACAGGGAAGCGTGCTTGTGGAAAGCTGGAGGGCAGTGGCAGACTGGAGGAGTACGCCCAAGATGCGGAGGATGAGACTAGTCTGCCTCTATTGGAGGATTTTCATTGGTTGAGGTTGGAGACTCGGTGGACTGAATATAGCACATCGCCTTTGCGGTTGGAGGAGTCCATCTACTGCAATCGGACTAAAGGGTTGAGCGGCGTAACAAGTCCGCCTAGCCTGTGGCGCACAGGATGAGTACGCTAAATGTTGTGTGGTTTGGAGGAGAGCTGGAGCATGTCCATGCTCCTTTTAAGGACTGAGATTGAGTCCGCGAACTGCAAGTGGATGAGAGCTGGATGACTGGGCGACCTGGCGGACTAAAGAAGCAGGTTGCCCCCACTACTAAAGTCCTCGTCTCTGTTAGAATGGTCAAGCTTGCCGCCCCTGCTGGGCGGCCTGGAGGTTGTATCCCTCTATTGGATGACCTAAAGGCAGGTCGCTGACTTCTAGGTGGACTGAGGTGGAGTAGGTCTCACTTGCTGGTCGGTGACTTGGAGAGTTGTCGGCTGTTGTTAGGCAACCTGGAGCTCATTGCTTATTGTTGAGCGACCTGGAGGCAAGTCGCCTGGTGATTTGACGGTCTGTGTGGATGGAAATGGGAGTCCACGACTTGTTTTCGTAGTGCACCTATCAGAATAGAGAGAAACATGGCGCGGTTAGCTATTCAAACAACACGGCCTACTAGGGCGAACTAAGGAAGCAGTCCAGAACAATTGCAAAACAAGCTGCTGCTGTGCGACCTGGGCGGTCAGACTGTGGAGACCGCCCTATCCGTGCATCCTGAGAGGACTGAGAAGTCTGTCCCCCAACCTTAGACCGGTCGTGACCTCCAGGGGGAACCTGGAGCAGGCCGCGACTTTCAAGCTGGCTACCTTGGGTGGGATCACCGATTTCTGGGTTAACAGGATCCAAAAAAATGTCATCAACATATATTTTCAAAAAAATAAGGTCATCATGAACATGTTTAATAAAAAGAGTACAATCAACACTACCCATTTTATAATCATTCTTTAATAAATACACGGTCAATCTATCATACCATGTTGGGGATGCTTGTTTTAAACCATAAAGGGCTTTTTCTAATTTAAAAACAATATCAGAAAATTTAACTTCAACAAATTCTGGATGTTGTTCTACATAAATCTCTTCCTTAATATACCGTTAAGAAAAGCAGTCTTAACATCCATTTGTAATAGTTTAAATCTTTTAAATCTAGCAAATGTAAGAAATATTTTAACTGCTTCTAAACATGCTATGGGTGCAAAGGTTTAATCAAAATCTATTCCTTCAATTTGTGAATAACCTTTTGCTACAAGTCTAGCTTTGTTTCTAGTAACCCTAGATTCACTATCCCTTTTATTCTTAAAGATCCATTTGACACATACAATAGGATGATTTGATTGTCTTTGTACTAATTTCCAGACTTGATTACGTTCAAATTGACGGAGCTCTTCATTCATAGCTAAAAACCAAAAATTAACATTTAAAGTTGTTTCTACATTTTTAGGTTCTATTTCAGAAAAAAAGCATATGTTTGAAAATAAATCATGCAACGATAAATGAGTACTTACCCCTCTTGATGGTTCTACAATAACCAATTCTTGTGGATGATCTTTTGAATATCTCAGTTCGATTGGAGGCACATATTCTTGTAGTTCTTCTTCTTTTTCTTCTTCTTTATCTCCAAGGGTTTCATCATCATTCGACCTTGGTGGATGGAAGGACTCTTCATCATTACCTGTTGGATTAGTATCTACACATGACAAAATCTCATCAAATTTAACATGAATAGATTCTTCAACTATTTTTGTCCTTTTATTATAAATTCTATTTAGCTTTACTAGTTGAAAATAACCAATAAATATGCATTCTTCACATTTTTCATCAAACTTGCTTAAATTATCTTTTGTGTTCAAAATAAAGCATTTATAACCAATAACTTTAAAATAAGAAACATTTGGTTTCTTTTGAAAATATAATTCATAAGGTGTTAATTTCAAGAAGGGCCGAAGCATAACCCGATTAATATCATAATAAGCAGTACTAATGGCTTCAACCCAAAATGATCTAGGTAATTTGTATTCTGATAGCATAGTACGAGCTTGTTCTTGTAAAGTTCTATTTTTCCTCTATACCACAACATTTTGTTGTGGTGTGCAAGGAGAAAAAAATTCATGTTTAATACCTAACTCATTGCAAAACGAAACGAATTTCTCAGTATCAAATGCACCTCCTTGATCTGAACGAATGCACATTATTTTTATGTCTAGCTTATTTTGAACACGTATACATAATTTGAAAAATTCTAAGAATGCATCAAATTTTGACGATAAGAATATTGTCCTCAATAACGAGAGTAATCATCAATCAAGACAAAAGTGTATTTTCTACCTCCAAGACTTTGTGTATTAACTGGACAGAACAAATCCATATGAATCAACTGTAAAGGTCTAGTAGTGGAAATAACATTTTTTTTTAAAAGATGACTTTGAAAATTTTCCTTTGATGGTGAACATAAAAAAGATAAATTTCCATGCAAAATAGGTAAACATTTAATTATTTTATTTTGAGATAATTTTACAATTAGCTTGGAACTTGAATGTATAAGATGCTTATGCCACAAATCTAATTCATCATTTTTCGACATAAAACATTTTAATGCAGAATGTTATAAATCATTAAACTTAATTGTGTAGACATTTTGAAATCTAGGAGCAGTAAAAACAATATCATTTACTTTGGAATCAAAATTTTTGCACAGGTGTGAAGATGAGTCAAATAAAATATTTAAACTAATGTCGCATAATTGACTTATAGAAATAAAATTATGCTTCAAACCTTTAACATACAAAACATTTGAGATAGTAAAAGACTTTTTATCTACTACTCCAATTCCAAAAATTCTTCCTTTCTCATTGTCACCGAACATAACTACTCCTCCTTTCTTCATCTCTAGGCTATGGAACATTGATTTCTTGCCTGTCATGTGCTTGGAACACCCTGAGTCCAAGTACCACACATCTTCTGTGTCCATATCCTGCCAACATACCTAGAAAGAGGATGAGAGTAAAGATCTGGTTACCCAAGTAGTCGCCCCCATAGTATAGGTGGAAGCCTTAGGTACCCAGACTTGTTTAATAGAACAGTATCCTATCATTTTACAGGTATGAGTGATGTGACCAAACTTATTACATTTTGCACACGTGATGAATGGAGTTGAAGGATTTTTAAAATTAATTTTTGAATTCTTGTTGGAGGAAGAATTTTCATTAGATTTATCATTATTCTCTTTAAAAGATGATTGTTTGAAATTTTTCTTATCGTTGGCGACAGTGACTGTCGTCAGGTGATAGTGTTCTGGAGCGTATCTGATTTCAAATTTTGCTGAACCACAACATTTGCTTGACAAAATCATATTCAGTATTGTTTTCCCATTCCAAACTTGTTACTGGCCATTTCTAAATCACTGACTCAAACTTTCAATGTGATATTTTCAACAACTATGGTGCCGCATCAGTTTGCGAAGGTCTTTTTGATGCCTTCTACTTGAGATAGAGAAAGCTTTAGAGATCTCTCTAAGGTCTCTTTTTCTCTTGTAAGAGAATCAACCCGAGATTGAGACTTAGAGAGGTCTTTCTCAAGTTCTAGTATTCTTGTCGAAGAGGGACAGTAATCTTGACAAGTTGCTTTCTCCTTCCCAATTTTTTTAACTCATTTAATAACTTTTTATTTTCATATTTGAGTAATGTAATCTCATTTAAGCTTTTGTCAAAGTATTTGCATGTTTGTAAAAATTCAGTGTATAAATCTTCATAAGAAGGAGGATTTACCTCAGTGTTGCTCTGGACACTGCTTTCGTCATCAGATGATGAGATGTCCTTTCCCATCAGGCACATGTTGGCCTCCTCTTTAGCCTCTGAGCTTGAACTATTTGATTTCTTAGATGTGACGTCATCCCAGGTTTTATACATCAGAACTTTCTTCTTATCCTTCTTCTTGTGTTATTTCTCCTTCAGCTCGTTCAGATATTTAGGGCACTTGCTCTTTATGTTGCCAACTATCCTGCAGTGATAACACTCAGGTGGTGGTCTCTCTTCATCATCCTCTCCGTCAGCTTGGGCTTTTCCTTTTCTATACCTAGACTGTTGCTTCTTGAAAAATTTTCTGAAAGAATTTCTTCTTTCAGGATTACTCATGAACTTCCTGAACTTCTTCACGAACAGACTTTCTTTATCTTCATCATCATTCTCCTCGAACTCACTTTGCAATTTCCTCTTGGACTTCAATGCCAATGTTTTCTTTCTTTGTACCAGACTATACTCCTGTTGTTCAATCCTTAGTTCCACTTCGTGGGTTTTCAAATTTCCTATTAGATTCTCAATTTGGAGAGACTTTAAATCGTGTGACTCTGAGATAGCAGTCACCTTTGGACTGAACTTCAGGGGAAGTGATCTAATTAGCTTTCTTACCAAATCTCCGTTTGAGAAACTCTTTCCTAGAATCTTCGAGATATTCACGATCTTGCTGAACCTAATGCACATGGAGTCTACATCCTCATCAACCTCCATCTTTAACTTCTCAAACTTTGACTCTAACTGGAAAAGCTTTGAGTCTTTCACCTGCAATGTACCTTCATGAGTAACTTCAAGAAGATTCCATATATCATACGTAGTTTTACATGCATAAACACGATTAAACTCAATCATATCTAACACGCGGAATGAGGCGTTCATTATCTTAGCGTTATTCTTACAGTGAAGCATATCAATTTCGTCACATTTATCCTTGAGTTTTTCCTTTGTGACACTTCCTACTACAGTTATATGGGAAGTGTAGCATGTTTCTATCATTCCTCATACTTTGATATCAAGAACTATTAGAAAGCATCGCATTCGAGCTTTCCAATAGTTATAGTCTGTGTCCGTGAATAAGGGAGGTCTACTTATACATTTCCCCTCAGAAAATACGTGAGTGTTTTGCGTCATTACTTGATGAGTCTGATTTATATAGGGTTTTTCAGACTCATCCGTGCTTATTATCTAGCCATTGTTGCACTGTTTCGGCCAATTTTGGTTTACGAATTGCACTGGGATGTCGAGGGTAAGTACTCGGTACTCTCCGTGCGGATTTGGTTATTTTATGTTGTATATTGGTGCTGGAAGCTTTTGCTCCAGCTATGGTTTTTGCTGTGTAGGTGGTCTGTTTTCCCCCAAATCGGGAATTCTTACTTGTGGAAAACGCATTGTCGTGTGTTTCCTTAGCGCACGCTTTCTACCAAATCGTGTGTTTTCTACAGCTTTCTTAAGAGGATTGACCAACCCGTGCGATTTATTCATGCAAGGTTTTTTCTGAACCGTGTGCGAAGGAGATGCACGGTTTTCCTGTAGCTGTCTGGTTTTATAGCACTCTGTGGTAAATTGTTCGATTTGTTCACGCACAGGCGTAAGTGCCCTTGCGCTAGTAAAATGCACGGTTCCACCTGCTTGCCGGGAATTTCAGCGCTCTGTAGTTACCCATGCATTTTCCTTTACGTACAGACAAAAGCTTCTGTGAGCGAGTAAAATGAATGGGTTAACTCATCTTCCTCCGTAAGCTTTGTCGTGAAAGTTATTATCGCATGGTTAACGCACAGTCATGTGCTAAACTGTGCATGACCATTTTTCTGACCTACTCGAATGAAAGTGAGAGTTAGATCTGAAATACTGTAGAGGGGGGTGTGAATAGAGTATGCTTAAAAATTATTAAGAGCTATTACAACTTTTGCTGTAAATTAAAAGTGCAGAATTAATAAACTACCAAGCAATAAACTTAAAGCACAAGCACAGCAAGAACATAAGAAAATGAGGCAACCAGACGACACAAAAATTTTATAGTGGCTCCCCAACCTGGGTACATCCACTCTTCTACCACCCTTGGTAGGAATCCACTCAGGTTCTTAATCAGGTGCCTGCCACCAATGAGCTTTTGATTAGGTGCTCAATAACCAACTCAAGTCTTTTGATCAGGAGACTTGCAACCAAGGAATCACTTTTGAAGGGAGATGACAACCCTTTATACAGTGGGGGTGAGAGATGATTTTATCTTCTCTTTCTCAATATACAACTGAGAAGACTGTGGATTTGATTATAGCTTAAGGCTACCCCTGAGATGTAAAATGGATCAGGGAAAAATAAGAGCTAAGCTTCAGGGTGATAGGTCTTCAAACTGAATCCTTGACCAGCAAAAATCTTCAGGAACTTCTTTGACAGATTGAACTGAAGTTGTTCTTTTGAAGTGTCCTGGAGTACTTGAAGAGAGAAGACTCTTGATATAGGTATGGTTGTTCTTCTTCTTCAAGTGTTGATGAGCTTCTGGTCAGGAGCTTCTGTGTATCAGAGAATGCATCTTCTTTGACAGAGCAGTTTGTTCAAGATTGAATGTTTTTCTGTAATCTCTTTGTACTTCTCTGTAAGTTGTGCTCTGTGTGAAGCTTTCTCAATTATCTTCTTGATCCTTTCTGTAAATCTGTATATCTATGTGTGTACGTTGTTCTCTTCTTCTCCGTCTTTCAAAAATGTGAATGCATCTACATTTAATGCTGATAGCCTTGAGAATATCGGCATTGATTTATTTCCCCAACTGTCCATTGAAAAACAGCAAGCAATAATCTTGAAGAAGACCATAATTAATGCTCCTTCTAACGGTTATAATCAGAGAATGTTAGAGCATTAATTACTCAGGAATTATCGCACTAGAGTGGGGACAGAAGGCCAGAAATAACAAAGTCTGGAATCGTCGAACAGTTGGCGGAATTCGTCAAACTGAGTCCACAGTTCGTCGAGCTGAGATGTTATATTCATCGACCAGACGTCTTCTGTTCGTCGAGCTGAGTTCCATGATCGTCGAGCTGGAAACTGAACTACTGCTCTTTTGATCTTCGCCTATTCGTCGAGCTGGTAAATATGTTCGTCGACTGGAGTTCAACAACTATTCTGGAGTTGTCAAATATTCTGTGTGTTGACTGATATCATGTGTGTCGACACAAGTATTCTATGTGGTGTCGACAAAACATTCCCACAATGTCGACTGATGAACTTGGTGTCGACACAAGTTCTTCTAGTGTCGACTCAGTTGGTGTCAACATATACTCTGAGTGTCGACATAAGTCTTCTGGTTCCAGAATTTGTCGAGCAAAGAAATGAGTTCGTTGACCCGAGACTAGAGAACATAGTCTCGACAGAATTCTTTAGTAGTAGAACGATTCGTCGACCAAAGAATGGTGTTCGTTGAGCTAAGTCTGGAGAAACTTGAATTCGTCGAGCTGAAAATGATTCTGGACTTAGAGAAAAATTGATGAACCTCTGGCAATAGAGTTAAAGTGGAAGTACAAAAATCTTCGAGCAAAGAATGAAGTTCATCGACCTGAGAACTAGGTTTGTGGACCTGAGTATACAGAACAATCTGGACTTAGAATGCTGAAGGTGGAGTCCAAGGATCGTCGCCCTGTGACTGAAGTTCGTCGAGCTCAGCTCAGAGAAAATATCTCTAAGATCGTCGAGCTGAGAACGACTATTGTCGATCTGAGTTCGATGAACGTCGAACTCATTTTACTTGGTTTCTTGAGCAATCTCTGAATCTCTGGAAGAACTCTAAGTCTTGAGTCTCTGGCAGTCTGATGATGGCTTGTCCATGTGATGTTGTTATTGAAGACTTGGCCTAGACTCTAGGACACAACTTTTACCCTCGCTATACATGTTGGGTCATATCATCCTAAGTTAGTGAACCTAGCCCAAATCAAACTAGGGATCCAACATCGTATTTAAGCTCAGGATTTGAATGGAGCAGGAACAATTCCGCCATTTCCGCTCCTCTGAGCGGGAAAATCTTCCTCCAGCCGTTCTTTCCTCTCTCCTCCTTGGAGAGCTCGTGCGGTGACTGTTCTTCCTCCAAACTTTACCGTAAGCGATGATCTTTCGCTATTTTATTCATCTCCATCTCAAGAAGAGCATTTGGATCTTCATCCCGTTGCCATTGGAGAGTTTTCTGGCAACTACCAGCCTTCACGAATCATGAAGAAGACGGGGAAAACACCTTTGAATTAGTTGACAGCACTTCAAGCTTCCTCAGATGTCAACCACCGACCGATCCAAGAAGAAGACCGACAACCTGCGACTCCAACCGAGAATCGTGGCTAGCCTTCATGCGTTGGATTGTAAATCTCCTCTTTTCTCTTCTTTGGATGTTGTTCCTATGCTTTAGATGTTAGCTATACTTGTTAGGAACTCTTAACAATGTTCATGATGGTTTACTATTGCAAATGTTGTTGTAGTTCATCGTTTGGCATTACTTCCTTTGCTTGCTTTAGGCCGTTGCTTAGTGATAAGCCACACTAAAGTGTGTTAGGGGCTGGCTTGGAGAAGAGTTCTTTTTGACCATCAACGGTAATGACCTCATGCCCTAATACTCATCAGAGTATTCCACTATTGCGAAGCGGTGAAGGCGACCCGCATAATTAATTTTAGTTGTTCTAAAATAAAAAATCAACCCTTGAACCTTTGTTGCATTTGCAATCACTTTCCAACAAGGAATATCACAATCCCAATCAGCACTGCCATAATGCATATGAGTGCCTAGCTGAAGATGCTTTTCTTGATCCTTTAGGTATATCTACTGACGTGAGTGTGAACTTTATAAATAATCATAACTGTGATGCTCCTTATAACAATGGTTATAACCCGAATTCGAGAAATCATCTGAATTTCTCCTCGAACTAATATGCTCCCAGTCAAACATGGCAGGGAGGCCAGCATCAGGTTGTTGCTCAAGCTTCTAATATCCAGCAGTGATCGCCCAATCTGGTTATAATCAGAATGCGCAGGGGATGCGAAAGAGTGTGTTAGAATAGATGATGGAGAAATTTGTGGAGATAGCTCAATCTAACATAGCAAGTTAGACCGCCTCCATGAGAAACTTGGAGACAGAGCTGGGGAAACTACCCATGTGTTCTCTGAGCGTACTAGCGGCACCCTCCCGAACAACACAAAACAAAATCCCCGTGAGCAAGGGAAGTGTGTTGGGGAGACGGATGAGTGTATTAAAACTGAAGTGGTCATGAAGTGTGAAATAAATGAGGAAGAGACAGTGGCCCTACGTGATTCCGCATCTTCATGCAATATTCTTGCTTTGTAAGATGTTGAAAAATTTAATTTAAATATCGAGTCGAATGTCCGTACATCACTCATGCTAGCCGATGGGTCGGTGTTGGGTATTGTATCCACAATAACCCAGATTTTTATGAAGTCACCCTTGAACTAATATTAATTAAGTTTGTATTTGATGTTCTTTTTAGTTGAGTGTTTGCAGGATACAATTGCCAAATATAGACCAATGTCAGTCTGCAATGAGTCAATAAACATTGGACCATACAATGTAATCCCTCATTGTGTGATCCATGGTGTTGACTCATGTGTAGCCTCTCTATTGGGACACACTTCTTTTTAAAGCACTAAAGGCATTGGAGAAAAGTTGGCAGTTGTATATCTTGAAGAAATTAAGTTTACAGATTTTCAGAAAAAATCTACGTATTTTTCTAGAGTAGGAAACTTTATACTCGAGTATAAAATAAGTATATTCTCGATTGAGACTTGTCATGAACTCGAGTTGGAGAAGCATTTCTCGACAAAGTTTAGTGTTGTTCTCGAGAAAGCCCTGTGTACTCGAGTACTCCATGACTTTCCTTCTCGAGTTACTTCTTTTCCAGACAACATATTTTTCCAAGTCTTTTTCTCGAGAAGCCACATGTTATTTCACGAGGAGGTCAGTATTACTTCTCGAGAACCAGAAGTCATTTCTCGAGTAACATATTCTCTTCTCGAGTAACAGAATATTTTCTCAAGAACAGTTCATTTTTCTCGTGTACTTCTTTTCTTTCTCGAGATGCCTAAATTCCACCTTTATATTTTTTATCAAGTGCTTTTCTCAAGAAGAAAAATATTTTTTCTCGAGAAGGCTATGTTTAGTTCTCGAGAAGCAAAAAAAATTTCAAGAGACATAGAATATTTTTCTCGAGAGCCAGACATCTGTTCTCGAGATACTTCTTTATTTTCGAGTACCAGAATGATTGTTCTCGAGAACTAAACTTTATTCTTCCTGAGTACTTTCCATTATTCTCAAAATTGATGATTTCCACCTCCACATTTTTACTAAGTGTTTTTCTCGAGATCCTCATCATTCTTCTCGAGAATCAGAAAACATTTTCACGAGTACTATTATTCTTCTCGAGAAATTATGTACTATTTTCTGAATTTTTTCTAAGTTTCGACAGACGTGATTTCAAATGTAATTAGCGCATGATTGGTCCATGTGTCATGCATTTAATATGGTTGTGACTATTGGGTAAGTCCTATAAAAGGTCATATCATAATCAACCAACGCTAAGAAGAAATTCCTAAGTATTCTGAATCGCGAATTCTCTTTCCAAAATCGGAAGCTGCCGCTGTTCACCGCTTTCATCGCATTTTTGCTTTCGATCCAAAGATTCAGATCAAGAGATTCAATGGATCAAGATCTTCTACATCGACAGATTCTTTTCTTGATCGTGTTGAGTCCAGAATTTTTATATCCAGAGATTTAGGCATGTCTTCTTCAATTTAGTTCTGACAGAGCTTCAAAGTTCAAGGAAGAAGAAGGGCTGAAGTTTTAAGATCTGAGATTAATACTATTTGTACTTATTTGTATTTCATTTTATTCTTGTAGGAGATTATTCTCCGAGTGTAGGAGCTTTGTTCTCCGAGTTATTTGTAGGAAGTTTCTCTTCCGAGTGTAGATCCTATTTTGAGGGATCGAGTTGTAATAACTTTGTTCCGAGTGGTAGGATTGTTTTCAATCCGAGAATAGTAGAGTAGCCGAGCCTAGTGCATTGCTAAATCGGTGAGGTGGAAAGTGGATGTACCCAGGGTTGGGGAACCACTATAATTCTTGGTGTCGTCTGTGTATGCTTGCTTATTTTTCTGTGCATCGCTCGTTCAATTTTTATTCTGCAAAAAGACTCATAACTCACCTATTCACCCCCTCTAGGTGATTTAGGTGGACAACTTAAACATTTTTAAATTGGTTTTAAAGGGAGGTTATTCACCAAAAGGTTAACACCTTGAAAAGATCTATCCCAAGTTGTCTTTTGAGTGATTCAAGCATCACTACACCATATCATGCATTTGGAAGAGCTTAATTTGTAGCGGTTATGTAAACTCTACCAAAAGATATTTATAGTAGCATTCATAACCACAAATGTAGAAAAATAAATGCTATTATAATATATCATTCCTACAGTATCAGTTATTTTGACGCGGTTATAAAAATGCTACCAGTTGAAATTTATTGTTGTGTTTACAACCGCAATTATATATTATAAACACTATCACAGCCTAATTTATAAAATATTCCACTCATTTAATTTATAAAATATATCCTTAATTAATTAGGCCATCAATATTCCAACCCGGCGTGCATATATTAAGTGCATTTCAGTTTAATTTTTTTCATTTCACGTCATCTCATCGCCATCCCACTTTTAGGGTTTTTTGCATTCTTGCTGAACGACTAACCGAGTGCGTCTACGGAGTCACCGGAGTGAGGCGGGCATCGAGTCAGCTATTGAGGAGACTTCAGAGTTGAGATTCTTGCGACTTGAGAGGAATCTCACTACTAGAAAAGTAGTCGACGACCCACAACAAACATATCTGTTTGAGCTTACTTTCGAGTCGAGCTTCAGTGTAATAAGCTTTGTTCATGAGCTTGCGAGTCCTGTGGAATTTTTTTATTACAATTAAATAATATCTTATATTATTATTAAAAATAATTTTTATATACAATAAAATATATAACCTTAAATATCTCCCGAGTCCAGATCATCATCATTTATACTAGTTTTCTTTCTTCGTTCTCCACTGCCGCCCCACTAGGCCTCTCATTAGGGTTTCCGCCGCTCCTCACTTCCGTCAGTCTTCACCTCCGCCGCTCCACGCTACCGTGTTTCTCCTCTGCTGCTCGTCTGCTCCCAAAATATTAGGTATGTGACTCGTGAGTGCGCCTCTTAATGTAACCTTAAATTTGTACATTTTTATAATCAGTGCGCAAATGTGATGTTGAAATATTTACAATCTCATTGTTATAATATACAGAGTGAACTCAAGGTGGAAGTTTGGGAAGAAGTTGTTTGAAAGATGAAGCACCATGGATAGATGTTGATTTCTAGAGCAGAAAAGGGAGATAGCTAAATTCTGATCTTCATCTCCTCAATATTTCACTACTTATGCCAGAGTAGAGACAAGACTGGTTGATGATTCTCATAAAGAATTCAAATTTGGTTCCTAACTTTTAATGAAATCTAATCAAAAGCCAGCTCTAAATGAAGCAATCTCACTGATCAGGCTCCGTTTAGAGTGGCTGCGGTGGTTATGAATGTAGTGATCATGAATTGTTCGTAACAGCAATACCTCAAGTAAGAAACTTCATTGACTTTTAGGTTCAAAATGATTTTTTTGTGACGATTATCATGCCAAACATACGTTCTATAATTGTGACATTTTTGTTCAAACTCACTAGAGCAAAAAATGCTTAGCCAAACGTAGTCCAAATGACATCCCTTTCCCATCCAAGCTTATCAGAAAACACCATGACACGATGCAGAGAACAGACGCATGCATCCATCACTTTCTCGACTTTGTTAACATGTTTAGTCCTATTCCAGCACTATTCGCTACAACCCTACTCATTGCCTGAAACATGGAAATGACTTAGAAACATACCTCGCGCTCAATTATATATATGGAAAGTCACATGACATTCAGATCCCCCAGCAGGCATTTTCCAACTCATTTGAATCATGGAATACAAAAGCCTCATCACAACTCAAATGTTACTCCTGCGATTTAGCAGTTTGGTCTTGTTTATTTGTAGATGCTCATATCTAAAGCCTTGTGCTTTTCTTAAACTTATGTTTTTGTGGCCTTATTTATGCTTGGAATCATAGTATTTTATGAGCTAACAAACATGATTGATATATGTTAGCAATTTTTTAGGGGATTGAAATTTGACAGTTTTAAAATGGAGGCAGTTTGTCATTTTCTGCTTCAGTTGTGTGTGTTATTTTAATGTTAGCATGCATGTATCTATACTTTGTACTCTTTTAAAATGTTAAGAGAATGTTATGCTAATTAAATTTTGGTGATTAATTGCATAGATCTGGATGGAAAAATGCCTTTTATTGGCATTTGGACTTAGCAAAAACCTTTTTGTGGACAAGTATTATGTAATTGAATGGTTTGAATTACTAATTTTTTTCTATCAAATCATGCTTTCGCAGTTGTACCTCAAAGGCATCTTAAATTCAAGATGACATTTGATGGTACTGAAGCACAAGTTATAGAAGCAATTAAAAAGATCACAACACATATACACATTCTTTCAAAGTTTAGCAAGGCATCTGAGCACGAAGCAAGAAAAATTAATTAACATAACCAGCAAGCTAGACATGAACACCTTCGAATGGCTTCAAGAGAAATACGACCACGAGAAGATAAGCATACGGCATTTAGTCAAAGGTTGTGGGGAGCGTCAGGGCAGCAGTGGCTTGGCTAATTTGATTAGAATGAAAGCAAACCAGCAAACCATGTTATATTAGAATTTAAGTTCATTAGTTTTCGGTGTGAGAGCTTGGGTGAAGCCAGAAATTGATGATATTTTTATGTTTTTGTGCATATATTGTAGTAATTGGATCAATATTAATATGTATGGATGATATTAATAAGTTGGAAAAGTTATATATGAATATTTGTTTGTAGTTTTTGGATTGTGTCCATCTTTTAATTCGACGTATATATGTATATATATGATGATGTATGGATATTGAATCTGAATTTATGGATATATATATACATGCATTTTATGCTTTTTCTCAAGTATTGATTGGGGTATTTCAATTTTGGATAAATGGTCGCTTGAAACCATTAATCGCAACAATTTAAAACAATATTAATCGTGACCATATATAGTTATGCATAATAACTACCACTGAAAACCGCTACTATTAATCATCAGAATTGTTGTCATTGACAGTGAAAACCGTTGCTATATATGAGGATAACCGCTACCATAGAAAATCAAAAATGTTGTCAAAGGCAAGCATAAACGCTACCATAGAGAACCTATAGTAATGAAATAATCGCTACCATTAAGTGAAATAAATGCTACCAGTAAAAACCATAACTGCTATAATAGATGTGCATATGGTAGTGGTTACGATAATGCCACAATACATTGGGTAACCGCTACCATACCATAAGACCACGACAATAGATGCAACACACGTGCAACCGCTACCGTAGCCCTACCGTAGCCCTATAGTAGCGATGGACAAAGCAAAGAATTTTGCAAAGGTTTCTTTATGCACAAAGAAAAACTTTCCCATATGGAAAGAAAGAATTAAATTTTTCATGGAAGCTGTGTACCCAAGAATATTCATTATTGTGGTAGAAGGACATTATATTCTAATGACGTTCTCAACTATTGATCCCAACAAAAAGTTCCAAAGATGATGATGGATCTTGATAAAGATGAGATTGCACTTGTCTCCTTAGACAAGAAAAACAAAAATATCATTGTAAGTGTAGTTGATGATTCTATGTTGTAGAACCTGATTCACTAACAATCTGCCAAGGAAATGTGGTAGTCTCTCATCATCTTGATTGAAGGCGCTAAATAGGTTAGGTGTTGAAACAAGTCACCGGTTCCACCTAGAGTATGGACCTGAAATTGCAGCACATGCTTACTCATCTTGGACCACACTCTCGACGTGAGTCACAGTACCAGAAACGGACTGAGAGTCTCAGCTCGGAGGTCCCACCTCTTACCCGGAAGAATTTGATGTTCTCCCCTTCCCTAGCCAATGCTGAGCTAGGTGCCTCAGAGGAAGAAAATGGAAATGTTCAACAACCATTTCAAGGCACCTTATTGGTCTATTTATAGGCCTCTAAGTCTGATCTGCTAATAACCATACTGAACCGACCTGAAATTACCAGAATACCCTGGGTTGGGTCTGCCAACAGCCAAACTCTGCTGTTCTGAAGGGTTATATGCAAACCACCGAGGGTAGAAGGGTAAAATTACCTGGGGTAGAAGAGTAAAATCCCCCTTGGGGGTAAGAAGGTAAACACCTTTTTATTATATGGCGAGTGGGGAAATGACTCGCGGGCGGGACGAGCTCACCGGCTCGTCTCAGTAGCCTCCCGCCTTATGTGAGCCATCTCGCACTCAATGGCCAGCCCGAGCCCCAAGTGACATCTCGCCTACTGCGCTGAGCCCTGTCCTGCCTTCTGCGAGTGGAACAATGGTCCAACTCGCCTCTTCAATTCCTCTCGCCAGCTTCTCCGTTCGGCTACTTGAGTCGCCTCCCACGATCCCAAGGTTATACAAAATCCCCGCTCTTTTCGAGGTTGCCCCATGCTCGGAAAGAATGTCCAACCGAGGCTCGCGGCATTGAGATTCATTTATGAAAATCTTTGGCAGGCCCTCCCCCCGGAGCATATAAATATGAGACCCCATCTCATCATGGAGTGCACCCCTCTTTTGTTCCCTTTCTTCTATCGCCAACATGTCCCATAGCCAGAGTTTTCGTGAGTATCTCACTATGGTCTGGAAGAAAAATAAGGCCAATGTGGCTACCCTGGTCCCATCTCTGGTCCGCACCCCGGCTTCAGCACCTTCATCATCTCACCTGAAGAAGGCAAAAACTGTCAGCCTTCCATTCTCAGTCGGTGCAACCACTTCGGCACCCTCGGCAGCCAATACACTTCGCCCCACACCCTTTGGGGAGAGACAGGTGATTTTCAACTCCACCTCTCGCCTATCTTTTCCTTCTTATCATCTCGCTCATTAACCATGTTTTTTTCAGGGAGACCTCACCAATCCCCCCATGCCTGTGAATCCCCCTGATGCCACTGACAACCAATACCAAGATTTTGACTCACCTAATCGGTCCTCGCCCCCTACCGCGAGGAATGAGAACCTATCGCGGTTTGTCAGGAATGCTCACTTCCCTAGTAAATGAACTAGCTTCGCCCACTTATCCGCGCATCTCGTAGCCTCCAAACCTTCTTGCGAGACCAACATATATTATGACCTTCAACCTTTCTTGTGCATGCATCCAAATCGACTCGGTCGTTGAAGACTTCTCCAGTCCGCCTGCCCTCTCTCCTCTTCCTCACACAGATGAGATTGAAGACTATATAGGCGATCGTACGGATCCGATAGAGATGAAATGGAGAATAGTTGGAATTATTCGGAAATATAAAAATATCATCCACGAGATGTAACGGGAGAAGCAAGCCTCCGACCGACGCATTTACTGGCTGGAAATTGAGTGTGCCCGCCTCTCCTCCGAGATCGACGTTGGGGTTATAATAGAAGAGACCGACCCCCAGGCCATCATTAGCGAGATTAGCCAACATCCCTGGGCGGCCTCCCTGCACTAGATCTCGCAGTGGTCGTTGGAAATGACATAAGAACTGAGGGGCCTCTGTCTCGTCTCGACTGTTCAACTATGCCTTGTAACCATTGTTTTTATTAGTCTGTCGCCTACTTTTTTTATGATTAATTTTTTGAAACCCCTATAAAAATGCAGCTCGTCTCATTCGGGATGAAATAATGTGTGACGATATTCTCTTAATCTCTCTCATGCTGTCATTATAGCTGTATTAATTGCTATCTTTTTTCCTTTTTATTTTTGGCTCATTAGAAAAGTCGTCCTTGGGCGCCGCGCCTCGAGATCAAGAGAGAGGGAAAATGAACTGTCGGGTTGCCCCTTCGACTTCCGCATTCTCACTTTCCCGCCTGAAGGATCAAGCGTATACCCAACTGCACCAAAGGCCCGGACTATTGGAGAGGGAGCCACTTAATTTCTTAAATAAGTAGCAAAGTGCCACGGGTCAAGTGAAGGAACGTCGGACCTAACAATCCATCCCCCGGCGTCCAGCACAACCCGTCGGCTCATCCTCCTCACCTGCCTCATCTCGTGTCCCGCGTCCGCCTCACTCTTTTCTACCCCCTTTTGTTTCTATCATCGCTCTCGCCATGGGAAAGAGGAAAGCAGAAGAAGGTGAGTGCTGTAGCCGTTGCGGCAGGCGATTCGTTGACCACGACTCCCCCCCCCCCCCGCCAAAATCTCAGAAGAGGATTACCAATGCTTCACTAGCGAGTTCCTGGTAGAGGGGTATGAGTATCGCTCGCCAAAAGTCAGCGAGGCGATTAATATCTTCTACCCTAACGAACTCACCTTCCTAGTCTCGCACTTCGAGTCGAGGCTAAGACTCCCCCTCTGGCCCGAGGTAAAACATGCTTTGAAATTTTTCGGCATTGTCCCCGCACAGCTCAACCCCAAAGCCATCTCGATGTTGGTCTCCTTCGCTAGCTACATGCCCCGCGTGCACATCGAATTTAGTCTCACTGTCTTTCGCAAATTTTTTGTCTACCATGCCAAAGACAATGTCGTCTTGTACTTCACCGACTAGGGTCTAAAGGTGTGCGAGACACCTAACATGAACCTCCACTGGCTCACCCTCTTCGTCTTCATTCGCAGGAATGTGGGAGGCATCCCACTCGCCCCGGTGTCGCCTGCAGAGATATATTACGAGACCCCTAAGGTCGGGGGCACGGATAAGGCTCTCTGCGACTTCTTCGCATGGAAAAGTTTTGAAGTTAATTAACTACGGAAAGATCTCGACTTGATCCTTCCCATCCTCCCCGGTGAAGGAATACTCGCGACATCTTAGTCCATGTTCACCACTCCTTCGCCCTGTTCTAAATGTTTTCTTGTTTAGGAGAGAACTATCCATGTCCATCCCCCCTATCTGAGTAGTGCTGGGGCATCCAAGTGTCTTGCCTGCTAGCGAGACGACCCCACCAAACCAAACAACCACCACCTCTGCCCAGTCTATCGAGCTTGCCCCTCGCGAAGCTGGCTCTTCCAGCCACCCGACCCGCTCCTTGCATCAAAATTATAATATGGGGCCCGTGGTGAACGACGCTGTCGGCGAGCCGGTTCTTTTGTGGGAGAAGGACTCCAACCGTGTGTCGGTGTCCACTCTCCTTCCATCCTGGAAGGAGCAAGACCCACGCACCAGTCATGCCTTCTCCCTTGGGTATGGGCTCTATGGTGGCCTAAGGACTGAGCCCTTCTACAATGTGTCATCGCGAGACCTCGTCTTAAAGACCGCTCTCGCCAAATTTCGCTACATGGAGCTCTCTTATAGAATCTCGCGTCGCCTTGTTTTCAATATCAAGAAGTGGAAGGAGGCCGAGACCAGCCTTGTTGCAGAACGCGAGAAGTCGGATGACCTCTAAAAGAGGCTGGCAGTCGCTGATAACATTCTCACCTAAAGGCAGGGCAGCGTGGTAAGCCTTTTAACTGCCATTCTCCAATATCACTCGCTAATTTTACTTGCATGAGTTTTTGTTGACTGAAAGACTTCTCGCAGGATATCGAGACGGCCGATCGAATGCTTTTGCATATGGCGGCCCTGGAGGAGGAGAACAGGAGATTAAAGGCTGAGAATGCCCGCCTTCTGGACAACACCCTGCTACACTCTCACCCAGATCTGCTCCAAGCTCCCCCGCCCACTCATTACTCTCTAGATGAGGTAGACGCTATTTGCCGAGGCGCTAACTTCAAGACATCCGAGCTCGTCCTGAAGATGATGAAGGAGCTAGTGAATGTCAGAGATGATGCCGCGACAGTCACAGTTCGCTACCTGGACCCCCAGCTATACGGTGACACGGATGATAACTCTACCTCCAATGACGAGGAGTGAAGGGGTGTCAATGTGTCCTGGGACTTCCACCCTCCTTTAGCTTATTTTATTTGAATTTATTTTGTAAGCGTCAAAATGCTTGTTCATGGGAGAGTCTCTCCTCCTTTTTTTGTAACGGGCATAGAAATTTCTGTCACGTCTCGCCCATGGGGTATTCTCTTTTTATCTCCTTCTACTTTATTCATTGTGGATAACCCCCCGCTCTGTTTCTTTTATTTCACTTCACTTTATCTACTGCCGACTCGCTCGAAAATTAGTTTAAGGCACAAGTCCTTAGAATTCTCCTCTCCCTTGCCGTGTGCGAGACAGTTTTTGCATTTTACTCTCATCTTGCTGCGAGACGAACCCTGAATGGGTAGACCCTGGAGACCAAACTACTCCTTACGATAAGTCTACCTTTTTATGCGAGACCCATGCATTTGACAGAGAATACCCGCTCGCTATGGCCCCCTTCGCCGAGCGCCAGTCTGAAATGCTCATCCTGACTTGAATTGCCCCAACCCCACATTCTCATAGGGATCTTCCATAAATTTCCTGATAAGTATAGATACCCTTCTTTGATGGTTCTTACCACTTGACTTGCCTCCGAGTGAGCCTACATCACTTCCAGCGAGATGAGAGCCTGGTCAACGGGTCTGCTTGGAGTCTCCACTCCAAACCATCTCCAACCATCGAGTGAGACTACAGCTATAACATCTCATTTCCAACTAGACCCCTAAGAGTTGTTTTGGCCATGACTAGGTCATGACAAAACCCTAGGAAGTCAGAAATGGGCCAAGACATAGGAGGCCAAGGTGAGGATCACCATGTTCTGCCTATGGCACAACCTCATCACCAAACCTAGGGTTTGACCTTAGGGCTTCACCATGACTCCGTGACCCCACCACAACATCACTAACCCATTAGAGGGTCCACTAGAGCCTTAAGGGTCCATTGGAGTCAACCCCAAGTGGCAAATTTGATCTAGGACCACCATAGGCCTAAATAGGGCAAGGTGCCCTAATTAAGGGCAGTTGGCCTGTAATGTGCCCAACCAACCTTACTCAGGGCTTCCTAAACCTAAAGTGAGTTCAATGGGTCACTAGGTACCCATTGGCGTAAAATCTAGTGGCTAAGTTGACCCAAGTCAACTCAAGCCCCAAAATGGTCAAAGTGTCCTTACCAAGGGTCAAGTGACCTCCAAGGTGACAAGTTAACCCTAGCTAACCCTACATAGACCTTAGGGGAGGCCAATGGGTCACCAAGGACCCATTGGGGTAAACCCAAATGATCAAATTGACCCAAGTCAACCCTAGCCTAAGCCAAGTCAAACCTAGCCCAAATGGGCTAACCCAAGCTCAAGCCATTTTTCCCTTAGGCTAACCTCACTTTTCATAATTATTATGATTAAGTGGGTTGAACTTATCCTATGGAGTTGACCAGTCAACATGGGTGACTTGGAGAGAGAAAGGAGCTTCCTTTCATGAAAATGGTGGCGAGAGAGAATTGGGGGAGAGGAAGGGATGGGTGGGAACCGGCCAAAGAGGTCAACAACCATCCTTTATGGATGCAATCAACTCCTCTAGGGCATAGGAGTTGATTCCAACCGTTTCCCGGCCACCAAGAGGTAGGTTCAGCCCCCCCCCCCCCCCCCCCACCCCCACTCAACCCGAGCCACACCTTTAATGGTGTTTGATGGGCATTAAAGAACCAGTCGCCCCCCCCCCAATTGACCATTTAAACATCATCAGTGGGCAGAGGGGAGCATTTTCGAACTCTTACCTGGAAGGAACAAGCCATCCCACTATTTTGTTGCAGAAGCCGAGCGCCGCCGCCATCGACCATGGCATCCCATCGTTCCTCCCGCATTCAGGCCGCCAGAAAGGTCCTCCCCCTCTCCTTACTTCATGGGTAGATCTTAGGGCTAATTAGGTTCAAGGTTCGGGCTCAACTGAGCCCAATCCAAGTTTCGATTTCCTGGTTTTTCTAAGGAAATTCTTCTTATCGGGATCACCATAAACGGCCCCTCCGGCGACCGTGCCGCCGGCTGAGGGTAGCCACCACATCCACGAATGTAGTGGTGGCGGTGGCCGGCCGGGGAAGTGGATGGGTGGCCGGGAAATCAGCTCGCAAGGCAGCCCAGGATGGGAACATCGTGGTCGTCAACTCAAGGAGGAAGACGACTCGGCTGCCCTAGGATTGTGCCAAGATTCGTGCGGCGCCTTTGATAAGAATCTGATTGTTTTGATTTAATTCCATTTCTGTTACATTATTTACAGTAAATGGTTTTAATTTTTAAAACTACTTAGGTCCACCTGGTGGGCAAACTTTCAATATGAAAGTTGTATCCCTATGGGTCTATTTTAATCCAAATTTAATTTGGACCAATTTGGCCCTTTGGTTGGACCAGGGCACCCATTTTGGTGGGACCTGTACCTAGGGCTGTCCTGAGATTCAGATGGATGCCCACCCTTCATCCCTTGTCCAAATGTGCTGAAGTTTTGACAGGGTATCAGTCTTAACTATACCTAGGGTTTATCCAAAATTGAGATTTTTTGGAGACACTTTACCTAAAGTTTTTACTTTTATTTAATAATGCTAGGGTCTTTTAATTAAGTGGTCTAATGACATCCAAACCCTCCCAAACTTTGGTGAGTGGTCCCTGACATCAATACCTAGCTCTGTACAAAATTTCAACTCATTTGGATGGGTTTTGGTTAGGGAATAACCAAACCTTAGTTTGGCCTTAAGAAGGTGTTTTTGATTAAAAGTGCACCATGGGCTTAGGGTGGCCACCTCCCCTCCACAGACGCTGAGGTTTTGGAGACTGACTTAGTATGGCCAATGTCACCGTCTTAAGGAAAATGGGGTGATTTAGGCTTGATTTACCCTAGGGTTCAACCTCAAACCCTAAGGAAGGACTTTTGGGGGTTATGAAGGACATGGGGGCTAATGCCTTTGTATGACCTTGAAAAATCATTAGAATTGAAGGTAGTGTAACCTAAGTTCTCTAGAAGGAATCTTAGGGGACTTGGAGGAAGGTAGGCACCTCAAAACCCTAACCCTAGTTTTATGGTAGAAGCACAATTTTGTAAATTCAGCCACTAAACCTTATTTAAAGGTTGGGAAACTTGGGTAGAGTAAGTTTTAGACCATCTAAAACCTCTAGTAATTTTAGTAGAATTTTATGGATTATTTTTCTAGTACTTTATTTGTTAAATATCAATAGGCCCAAAATGGTATTTTAATTAATTTGATTATTCTGTTCATTTGAAACTGATGAAACTTGGTCAGTAGATGACCTAGGTCTAAGTGAATATCCCTGAATTTTGTTACAATTTTAAATTGATGATATTTAGTACTTCCTTCACTAGTTTCAAAAGGGGGCTTTGGTGGTATAAAATTATTTATAGATGATATATCTGTTTAAAAATCATGAGACTTAGGTACTTATGATTTCAGGCCAAATTATGCTTGTAGGAATTTATTCATAATTTTTAGAGACTTGATTACAGTACTTTCTTTACAAGTCCATAAGTTGTAGATTTTTGATAATTACTTTATTCAGAGATTAATACTTGCTGAAAAATTATGGAACTTGGCCAATGCAACCTTTAAGGTTGTATCTGCATAGTATAATTAATTTATAATTTTTGGATGGATATTTTATGTACTTGATTCATAAACAACGGAAGATAGTAAGTATTGCTAAAATAGTTTTAATGCCTTTTTAATGATAGAAAAATTGTGATACTTTGGATTTACCATATTGAGATAACCTAATATTTATCATAATTATGTTAGGCATCTTGCATGAGTACTTATGGTAGTTCTTGTTCAAACTAGTAGCCTTTCGAAGCATTAAGGAAATTAATTAAATGCCAGATAAATTAGGAAAATTATTATTTCCTGAATTTAGTCTATTTGTGTCATGATAAGTCTCCAGTAAATAAGGTAGGCCATTTGGATGAGTATTTGGATTATCTCCTGTCCGGTCCGACATATAGCCTAGGATGGTCTGCATTTGGCAAGATGGGTAAATTGCAATAATATACGATGGGACATGGTGTAGCAGTTAGTCATTTTGGATAGATGTGGATGAGTTCACCATAAACGGATAGGAAGAGTGGTGAGAAAATGGTTTGGCTAGAGTTTAGAGGCGCTCGGGTTCGACGAAAGATCGTCTTGCCAGAGGTGAGGTAGAGTCAAATCACCCTATGATTAGCCTATTGTAATATGAGAAGGTAATGGGTAAGGGAATCAACCAATAATAATAATAAGTACCTTGCGAAAGGGAACGCTGGGCGTAAACCCAACATAGTTCCTAGTGCCCCTTGAGAGCCCTTCACAGGGAATACCGGGGGCAGTCCCGGGTTAACGTAAACTGTATTAATAAGCTGAAAAGAGTAACTTAGTAATTAGAGTTGCACATTTCACGAACACATATAGTACAGGAAGATAGTTGGGAGCTTCAGCTTGGATAGTTAAGAGATGGACGTTTTGGTCCGGGGAGTTTCGGCTCGATTGTTTGAGACAGACATTTTGGTCCGGGGAGCTTCGGCTCGGTTTTGAATACGATAAATTTGCATGTGCATGAAAAGGAAGAAAATTAAGGTGTTGGGTCTTCGGTATTGGAGGTTCGATGCACCGACGGCAATACGCTGACTCGGCAAGTGTGGTTAGTACATCGCTAACAGAAGTCCATTGCGCCAGCCGGCAAGAGTATGCAGGAGCTCCGCTTAGTGCACCAGCGTTGAGGCGTACGATAGGTCTGACCGGTAGTGCTTTACATGTTTAGAGGTGGTCGAGGCCCAACCCACCGCTTCCGTCTGTCACTATGGAGGTATCCTGGGAGGTTACGGCTCTAGAAAGGGGGAAATAAGGTCTGTGTGCACAGGGTCGAGTGTGTGTGTTGCACTAGCATGTTCCATCATACTCACTTGCATGTCATAGCATAATCGATTCATAAAACCCCTGCCACCTATTGTATAAGTGGAATGGGACGCTTATACAATAGGCCCTGCAAAACGACCCCTTGGTTTATAAGCTTGTGTGGGCAAGTTTATAAATTAAGGTTAAATTCTTTATATATATATATTACTGTTAATAACCGACACCCCAATGTATAAATTGGTATGGGACGTTTTATACAATGGGAGCCCTGTAAAAGACCCCTTGCTTATATGTTTCCGTATAAGTTATGGTTAATTTTCATACTTTACTTTACTGACACATATACTATAAATATTGCTAGTATAGGTCCGCTGCCATCTATTTTTGATAATTCTCCACCTTCAAGTCCTCCCCTTTATTCCTCTCTGATCGGTGCCTAGGAGCCATGGGGGAAGGGGTGGGGATGATAGGGCTTAGTATTTTAGACTAACAGTTTTCGAACCGTATCATTTTAGGGAATCGTGGAGCCCAGCACAGGGGAACAGCCCCAGAGACCGGTGTGCTTGGAGATGGGGCAGTCTAGCTCCGAAGTTCATACAGCCGGGACCGTGAGTCTCGACCTTGAGTAGATGTTCTGTTTTTGCTTCCGCATGAGTGATTTGTAGTGAGGACATGATGTACCGGGCATAAGCCCGTATTTTAGTACTCTGATATTTTATTCTGTGGACACTCCCTTCGTGGAGTTTATTTATATGATATCTGATTTTCTGTTGACTGATAGTTTGCGTTTATTTTGTTTTGCTACTTTTCTATGATCGAATCGGCCGGCAGAATCGGCGATTTGTGCTGATGACCCTTCAGGGCATGAAGGTGTCACCGCAAAGCGGTGGTTCTGGGCCTAAGACCCCGGTGTTTCACGAGAAAAAAGGGGGGGGGGGTCTTACAAGTGGTATCAGAGGAAACCTCGATCGAAAAGTAACAGTCCACAACCCCTGGGTCACCCCCATGCGAGTTTATTTTGGGGACAAACTAAGCAGCGGAAGCAGTGGTGTGCCCATTAGGGGAATCACATGTAAAGTCCACCTTTTCATTAATTCCACTTATTCATCAGCTAGCATTGGAATTCTTTTTTTGTAGCCTGCGGCAAACCCTGCCCCTAGTAGGGAGCACCTCCGGCTGCGAAAATCCCATTTTATAATTCTCTAGTCAATGAGTTAGACTCAACCCACTAGGAGACAAGACTAACCACGATAACTTATAGTATGCCCTAGTCTGAAATAGACTTTGGGTATGAACTTGGTTAAGCTAAGGAGATACCTAAAGAGAATAAAGGAGGAGTATAACACGAGAATGGCTACCTAAGCCATAAACTCAGGTAGCCCTACAGTCCATATCAAGGAATACTCAAATCGGAAGGACTGCTTTAAGAAGAATTGAGACCAATAACCCATTAGCAGAATGGTAGAAGACACATAGTCTCAACCCTCATACCAGTAACAAGATTAGCTGGAGACCACCACCACGACAAACTCCGAAGGTCGGATAGGAATTCAAGTTCGGAAGAGGCCCAGTTGGGATTGGGAACATTTTCACCCGGATAAGGTTGTCGTGAATATAACTTGGAGGGTTTAAAGTATGGAGTATATCAACAGATTCAGGTTGGAACCCCAAGTCAAAGAATTATGCCCTAGGGATTGTGCACCGAGCTAGAATGGTTATAACATAGTAATATCAAAGAAACTCACCCCAAGGCAAGTAGAGGCTTATCTTTTGTTTATTGGGGGTGTGTCATTTGTTTATTGGTCAAATTAGTTACTGACTTGGGTTTCCCTTAAATCTCATCTAGAAAAGTTTGCTTCGTAAATATAGTGAAATGGATGTAAACCGTATTCGGTGCTACTCGGGGGAGTTTGGAAGGATAAGAATCTGATTGCGAAGTGGAGATTTTATAGAGTCATTGGCTACCAATACAAATGAGAAATTTAATCATCGGAAGTTTGGTGTATCTCGGAATGTGTATCTCCCTGGAGTGAAGAAGGGCGTCATGGATTTTGTGATGCACGGTGAGGTCCGTCGCCCGATGAAGGTTAAGTGCAAGAACTTTTGGGAAACTATTACAGTCACTGCCCGGTTAGAGGGGAAGTTCGAGGATATAATTAGGGATTTTCATACACATGATTCCTCATCTGCACTACGGACATAATTATCATTGGAACATCAATGATAGACTGGCCGAGATATCTAGGGTCACCCTGACCCGAAAGAAAGCTCCCATAGTTGTTTCATATGTTTTGTGAGTAGTTGTTCATTATCATGGTGTGCTCAAGATGATCGTGTTGAATCAGGATGGATAGTGTACGTCCAAGGAGAGAAGATCAGTTCAGGCTTATCTAGTCTCTCGGTCGACATTGAACACAACTCTCCACCCTTGTACTAAAGGAGATGCAGGACTCCACTTTCATGAATTCAGGATGAGGATCCGAAGGCGTTGGGATCGGATTTTGTCGAAGACACCGAGGCTTAGGTGAGACTGATACGGGACAGAATGCTGGAAGCGTAGATCCGACAGGATAAGTATTACGACGCCCGACACCATCAGGTAGAGTTTCACGTGGGAGACCGGGTTTTCTTGAAGATCCGGCCCATGCACAGAGTTTCACGGGTGCGTGGTCGGAAGAAAAAGCTCAGCCCTAGGTATATGGGCCCTTATAAGATCCTGGAGCGGATCTGACCCCTAGCTTACTGGCTGGAGTTGCCACCGGAACTGGTAGGTTTACACGACATGTTCCATATATCTTCGCTTAGGAGGGCTATACTATGCCCAGAGCAGCAGATTTCGACCACAAATGGACCGGTAGCTTCAGACCGGTCAGTTCACTTAGAGCCGGTTCGGATCGATGACAGAGGAGTATGGATTTTGCATCGCAAGAAGGTTCCGTTAGTCAATGTTCGGTCGAGAAACCATGGCCAGGAGGTGTATACATGGGAACCGCAAGACCTGATGCGACAAAAATATTCAGAGCTGTTCAGTCAGGTATACCTCACAACCTCTCATGATGTTCAATTTACTTTCCTGTTTTACACTAGTAGGGCTGCTCTAGGAAGAGTAGAGACTAATCTTTTGTTTATTGGGATCGTGGTTTTCCAATTGGGCGAATTGGTCATAGATTTAGGTTTCCCTTAAACCTAATTTAGCAAACATGGCGTCGTGATGAAATGTTACAAGTTTCTTTTCTTCGGTAGAAATTCCCGTAGGCTTAACCTTGATTTCGACGACGAAATCTTTGTTTTTTTTATTGGGATTTGTAGCATCCCATTTCCAACTAGACCCATAAGAGTGGTTTTGGCCATGACTAGGTCATGACAAAACCCTAGGAAGCCAGAAATGGGCCAAGAGATAGGAGGCCAAGATGAGGATCACCATGGTCTGCCTATGGCACAACCTCATCACCAAACCTAGGGTTTGACCTTAGGGCTTCACCATGACTCCATGAACCCACCACAACATCACTAACCCATTAGTGGGTCCACTAGAGCCTTAAGGGTCCGTTGAAGTCAACCCCAAGTGGCCAATTTGACCTAGGACCACCATAGGCCTAAATAGGGCAAGGTGCCTTAATCAAGGGCAGTTGACCTCTAATGTGCCCAACCAACCTTACTCAGGGCTTCCTAAACCTAAAGTGAGGTCAATGGGTCATTAGGGACCCATTGGAGTCAAACCTAGTGGCTCAGTTGACCCAAGTCAACTCAAGCCCCAAAATTGTCTAAGTGCCCTTACCAAGGGTCAAGTGACCTCCAAGGTGCCAAGTTAACCCTACCCAACCCTACATAGACCTTATGGGAGGCAAATGGTTCACCAATGACACATTGGGGTCAACCCAAAGGATCAAATTGACCCAAGTCAACCTTAGCCTAAGCCAAGTCAAACTTAGCCCAAATGGGCTAACCCAAGCTCAAGCCATTTTTCCGTTATGCTAACCTCACTTTTCATAATTATTATGATTAAGTGGGCTGCACATATCCTATGGAGTTAACCCGTCAACATGGGTGACTCGGAGAGAGAAAGGAGCTTCCTTTCATGAAAATGGTGGAGAGAGAGAATTGGGGGAGAGGAATGCATGTGTGGGAACCGGCCAAAGGAGGTCAACAACCATCCTTTATGGCTGCAATCAATTCCTCTAGGGAATAGAAGTTGATTCCAGCCATTTCTCGGCCACCAAGAGGTAGGTTCAGCCCCCCCCCCCCCCCCCCCCACTCACCCGAGCCACACCTTTAATGGTGTTTGATGGGCATTGAAGAACCAGCCGCCCCCTCCCCAATTGAACATTTAAACATCATCAGTGGGCAGAGGGGAGCATTTTCGAACTCTTACCTGAAAGGAACAAGTCGTCCCACTGTGCTATTGCAGAAGCCGAGCGCCGCCGCCGTCGACCATGGCATCCCGCCATTCCTCCCGCATTCAGGCCGCCAGAAAGGTCCTCCCCCTCTCCTTACTTCATGGGTAGATCTTAGGGCTAATTAGGTTCAAGGTTCGGGCTCAATTGATCCCGATCCATGTTTCGATTTCCTGGTTTTTCCAAGGAAATTCTTCTTATCGGGATCGCCGGAAACAGCCTCTCCGGGGACCGTGCCGCCGGATGAGGGTAGCCACCACATCCACGAAGGGAGTGGTGGCGGTGGCCGGCCGGGGAAGTGGACGGGTGGCCGGGAAATCAGCCCGCAAGGCTGCCGAAGATGGGGATATCGTGGTCGTCGGCTCAAGGAGGAAGACGACTTGGCTGCCCTTGGATTGCGCCAAGATTCGTGCGGCCCCTTTGATAAGAATCTGATTATTTTGATTTAATTTCATTTCTGTCACATTATTTACAGTAAATGGTTTTAATTTTTATAATACTTAGGTACACCGGGTGGGAAAACTTTCAATATGAAAGTTGTAGCCCTATGGGTCTACTTTAATCCAAAATTGATTTGGACCAATTTGGCCCTCTTGTTGGACCAGGGAACCCATTTTGGTGGGACCTATACCTAGGGCTGTCCTACGATTCAAATGGATTCCCACCCTTCATCCCTTGTCCAAATGGGCTGCAGTTTGGACAGGGGATCAGTCTGAACTATACCAAGGGTCAGTCCAAAATTGGGATTTTTTGGAGACACTTTGCCTAAAGTTTTTACTTTTATTTAATAATGCCAGGGTATTTTAATTAAGTGGTCTAATGACCTCCAAACCCTCCCAAAATTTGGTGAGTGTTCTCGGGCATGAATACATTGCTTTGTACAAAATTTCAACTCATTTGGATGGGTTTTGGTTAGGGAATCACCAAACCCTAGTTTGGCCTAAAGGAGGTGTTTTTGATTAAAAGTGCACCATGGGCTTAGGGTGTCCACCTCCCCTCAACAGAGGCTGAGGTTTTGGACACTGACTTATTATGGTCAATGTCACCCTCTTAAGGAAAATGGGTTGATTTAGGCTTGATTTACCCTAGGTTTCAACCTCAAACCCTAAGGAAGGACTTTTGGGGGTTGTGAAGGACATGGGGGCTAATGCCTTTGTATGACCTTGAAACCTCAATAGAATTGAAGGTAGTGTAACCTAAGTTCTCTGGAAGGAATCTTAGAGGACTTGGAGGAAGGTAGACACATCAAAACCCTAACCCTAGTTTTAGGGTAGAAGCACAATTTTGTAAATTCAGCCACTAAACCTTATTTAAAGGTTGGAAAACTTGGGTAGAGTAAGTTGTAGACCATCTAGAACCCCTAGTAATTTTATTAGAATTTTATGGGTTATTTTTCTAGTACTTTATTTGTTAAATATCAATAGGCCCAAAATGGTTTTTTAATTAATTTGATTATTCTGTTCATTTGAAACTGATGAAACTTGGTCAGTAAATGATCTAGGTCTAAGTGAATATCCCTGAATTTTGTTACAATTTTTAATTGAAGATATTTAGTACTTCCTTCACTAGTTTTAAAAGGGGGCTTTGGTGGTATAAAATTATTTATAGATGATATATTTGTTGAAAAATCATGAGACTTAGGTACTGATGATTTCAGGCCAAAATATGCTCGTAGGAATTTATTCATAATTTTTAGAGGCATGATTACAGTACTTTCTTTACAAGTCCATAATTTGGAGATTTTTGATAATTAATTTATTCAGAGATTAATACTTGCTGAAAAATTATGAAACTTGGCCAATGCTACCTTTAAGGTTATATCTGCATAGTATAATTAATTTATAATTTTTGGATGGATATTTTCTGTACTTGATTCATAAACAATGGAAGATAGTAAGTATTGCTAAAATAGTCTTAGTGCCCTTTTGTTGATAGAAAAATTGTGATACTTTGGATTTACCATATTGAGATAACCTAATATTTATCATAATTTTGTTAGGCATCTTGCATGTGTACTTACGGTAGTTTATGTTCAAACTAGTAGCCTTTGGAAGCTTTAAGGAAATTAATTAAATGCCTAATAAATAGGAAAATTATAATTTCCTGAATTTAGTCTATTTGTGTCATGATAAGTCTCCAGTAAATAAGGTAGGTCATTTGGATGAGTATTTGAATTATCTCCTGTCTGGTCCGATATATAGCCTAGGATGGTCTACATTTTGCAAGATGGGTAAATTGCAATAAGATACGATGGGACATGGTGTCGGAGTTAGTCATTTTGGATAGATGTGGATGAGTTCACCATAGAAGGATAGGAAGAGTGGTGAGAAATTGGTTTGGCTAGAGTTTAGAGGCGCTCGGGTTCGACGAAAGATCGTCTTCCCTGAGGTGTGGTAGAGTCAAATCACCCTAGGATTAGCCTATTGTAATATGAGAAGGTAATGGGTAAGGGAATCAACCAATAATAATAATAAGTATCTTGCGAAAGGGAACGCTGGGCGTAAACCCAACATAGTTCCTAGTGCCCCTTAAGAGACCTTTACAGGGAATACCGGGGGCAGTCCTGGGTTAACGTAAAGTGTATTAACATGATGAAAAGAGTAACTTGGTAATTAGGGTTGCACATTTCACGAACACAGATAACACAGGAAGATAGTTGGGAGATTCGGCTTGGATAGTTAAGAGATGGACGTTTTGGTCCGGGGAGTTTCGGCTCGAATGTTAGAGACGAACATTTTGGTCCGGGGAGCTTCGGCTCGGTTTTGAATACGATAAATTTGCATCTGCATGAAAGGAAAGAAAATTAAGGTGGTGGGTCTTCGGTATTGGAGGGTCGATACACCGATGCCAATACGCTGACTCGGCTAGTGTGGTTACCACTTCTCCAACAGAAGTCCGCTGCGCCAGCCGGTAAGAGTACGCAAGAGCTCCGCTTAGTGCACCAGAATTGAGGCGTACGGTAGGTCTAACCGGTAGTGATTTACTGGTTTAGAGGTGGGCGAGGCCCAACCCACCGCTTTCGTCTGCCACTACGGAGGTATCCTGGGAGGTTACGGCTCCAAAAAGGGGGAACTAAAGGTCTGTGTGCATAGAGTCGGGTGTGTGTGTTGCACTTGCATGTTCCATCATACCCACTTGCATATCATAACATAATCGATTCATAAAACCCCTACCACCTATTGTATAAGTGGAATGGGATGCTTATACAATAGGCCCTGCAAAGCGACCCCTTGGTCTATAAGCTTGTGTGGGCAAGTTTATAAATTAAGGTTAAATTCTTTATATATATATTACAGTTAATAACCGACATCCCAACGTATAAATTGGTATGGCACTTCTTATACGATGTGAGACTTGTAAAAGACCCCTTGCTTATATGTTTCCGTATAAGTTAAGGTTAATTTTCATACTTTACTTTACTGCCACATATACTATAAAAATTGCTAGTATAGATCCGCTGCCATCTGTTTTTGATTATTCTCCACCTTCAAGTCCTCCCCTTTCTTCCTCTCCGCTCGGTGCCTAGGAGCCATGGGGGAAGGGGTGGGGGATGATATGGCTTAGTCTTTTAGACTCACGGTTTTCGAACCGCATCATTTTAGGAAATCATGGAGCCCAGCACGGGGGAGCAGCCCCAGAGACCGGTGCGCTTGGAGATGGGGAAGTCTAGCTCCGGAGTTCATATAGCCGGGACCGTGAGTCTCGACCTTGAGTATATGTTCTATTTTTGCTTCCGCATGAGTGATTTGTAGTGAGGACATGATGTGTCGGGCATAAGCCCGTATTTTAGTACTCTGATATTTTATTCGGTGGACACTCCCTTCGTGGAGATTATCTATATGATATGTGATTTTCTGTGGACTGCTAGTTTGCATTCACTTTGTTTTGCTACTTTTTTGTGATTGAATCGGCCAGCAGAATTGGCGATTTGTGGTGATGACCCTCAAGGCATGAAGGTGTCACCGCAAAGCAGCGGTTCCGGGCCTAAGACCCCGGTGTTTCAAGAGAAAAAAAAAGGGGGTCTTACAACAGCCCTGCCAGCTAGATGAGAGTCTGGTCAGCGGGTCTTCTAGGGTTCTCCTCTCCAAACCATCTCCAACCAGTGAGTGATCCTACAGCCCTACCAGCTAGATGAGAGCCTAGTCAGCGGGTCAACTTGGGTTCTCCTCTCCAAACCATCTCCAACCAGCAAGTGAGCCTACAACCCTGCCAGCTAGATGAGAGCCTGGTCAGTCTGTCTACTCGGGGTCTCCTCTCCAAACCATCTCCAACCACCGAGTGAGCATACAGCCCTGCCATCTAGATGAGAGCCTGGTCAGTGGGTCTGCTCGGGGTCACCTCTCCAAATCATCTCCAACCACCGAGTGAGCCTACAACCCTGCAACCTTGATGAGAGCCAGGTCAGCGTGTCTATTCGGGGTCTCTGCTCCAAACCATCTCCAACCACCGAGTGAGCCTACAATCCTGCCAGCTAGATGAGAGCCTGGTCAGCCAGTCTGGCCGGTGTCTGTGCTCCAAACCATCTCCAACCACCGAGTGATTCTACAGCCCTACCAGCTAGATGAGAGCCTGGTCAGTGGGTCTGCTCGTGGTCTCCTCTCCAAACCATCTCCAACCACCGAGTAAGCCTACACCCCTGCCGGCTAGATGAGGGCCTGGTCAGAGGGTGTGCTCGGGGTCTCCACTCCAAACCATCTCCAGAGACTGAGTGATACTACAGCCCTGCCAGCTAGATGGGAGCCTGGTCAGCGGTTCTGCTCGTGGTCTCCTTTCCAAACCATCTCCAACCACCGAGTGAGCCTACAGCCTTGCCAGCTAGACGAGAGCCTAGTCAGTGGGTCTGCTCGAGATCTCCTCTCCGAACCATCCCCAAACACTGACTGAGGCTACAACCCTACCAGCTAGATGAGAGCCTAGTCATTGGGTCTACTCGAGGTCTCCTCTCCAAACCATCTCCAACCACCGAGTGAGCCTACATCCCTGCCAGATAGATGAGAACCTGGTCAGCGGGTCTGCTCGGGGTCTCCTCTCCAAACCATCTCCAACCACCGAGTCAGCCTACAGCCCTGCCAGCTAAATGAGAGCTTGGTCAGTGGGTCTGCTCGTGGTCTCCTTTCTAAACCATCTCCAACCAGCGAGTGAGCCTACAACCCTGTCAGCTAGATGAGATCCTGGTCAGCAGGTCTTCTCGTGGTCTTTGCTCGAAACCATCTACAACCACCGAGTGAGCCTACATCCTTGCCAGCTAGATGATAGACTGGTCAGCGGGTCTGCTCGGGGTCTCCGCTCCAATTTATCTCCAACCACCGAGTGAGCCTACAGCCCTGCAAGCTAGATGAGAGCCTAGTCAGCGGCTCTGCTCGGGGTCTCCTATCCAAACCATCTCCAACTAACGAGTGATCATACAACCCTGCCAACTAGATGAGTGCCTGCTCAGCGGGTCTGCTCAGGGTCTCCTCTCCAAACCATCTCCAACCACCGAGGGAGCCTATAGCCCTTTCAGTTAGATGAGAGCCTGGTCAGCCGGTCTGCTTGGGGTCTCCTCTCCAAACCATCGCCAACCATCGAGTGAGCCTACAACCCTGTCAGCTAGATGATAGCCTGGTCAGCGGGTCTGCTCGGGGTTTCCATTCACCCATTTCACATTTAATGCCATGAAAAAGGACATCTGTAATTTCATCATATCAGAAGGCCACATCAAAATTGCAAGTATTGAACGATGAAAAATGTAATGAACAAAGAGTGTTATGGATAAAATCTCTTTAAGTCATCGCCACTTCGCGAGCGAACATGGGATACCTTGTCCACATCCTGGAGGTGGTAACCTCCCGATTTCAAGACCTGCTTCACTATAAATGGACCTTCCCAGATGGGATTGACATTACTACTGAGGTTCCTATGCCTGCTGCGTCCACCTTTTCGAGGACGAAGTCACCCTTCTGGAACTGCTTCATCGCTATATGCTTATCAAAGTACTTCATCATCTGGCGCTTGACCTCCTCTTGTCGGATAAGTACCAAATCCCTGAGTTCTTCGACGAGATCAAGAGAGAGTTTTTGCTCTTCCACGTTCTCTACCATCCATCCTTCGTCTACCTCCCTTACAACGGCTACTCATGGGTGTGTGACTTCGAAATCTATTAGTATGATGGCCTCCGAGCCATAAGAGAGCTTAAATGGGATCTCTCCCATTGCGGTGTTTGGTGTGGTCCTCAAGGCCCAGAGGACTGAAGGGAGCTATTCCACCCAGCTCCCCCTTAGGTTCTCCACTTTCTTCTTTAAAAATTAATGATGATCTTGTTTGCTGCTTCCACCTGTCCATTACTCCATGGATGATGAACTGAGGCAAAACAGAGGTCTATGCCCAGCCGGATGTAGAAATCGACGAATTCCCTGCTAGTAAATTATGGTATGTTATCAGGTACAATGGCTAGCGGTAGCCCTTGCCTGCAGATGATCTCTCCCCATACGAACTTTTTGACCACCTGCGATGTCACCTTAGACAACGCCTTCACCTCTATCCATTTTGAAATGTAATCCACTATGACCAGTAAAAACTTCCTCTGACCACTAGCCTGGGGAAAAGGACCCACCAGATCTACCCTCCATATCGTGAAGGGCCAGGGAGCCGTGATTATAGGTAGCCTTTGGGCAGGAAGGAGTTGGAGGGGGGCAAACACCTGACACTTTTGATATCTTTTTGTGAATTCTACTGCATCCTTCCTGAGGGTAGGCCAGAAGTATCCCTGCCTCAACACCCTCCCTTCTAAAGTCTGACTCCCGAAGTGACTCCCACATTCCCGTGAATGAATTTCTTCCAGGACCCATGGAACCTCCTCCTCAGATATGCATCGACCCATAAAACCTAACAATGTCTTACAGTAAAAAGCCCCATCTTTCAGCAGGTAGTATGCTGATTTATACCTGACACTTTTCTTATCGAGATCGATCTCTGGAAGTTGTCCCGAGGTCAAAAAGGTGATGAACGGGTCTGTAACGCACCAAAGCTCGAATATGAATGGGTATTGTTTTTGGGATCTTTGGAGCCATTTTGGTTTCACACGGCCTGTGACACGGGTGTGTCCAGAGCCGTGTCCTTTTTGGAATTGGCTGAGTTTTATCGAGTGTTGAACACGGCCTGGGACACGGGCATGTCCAGGTCGGACATGGGCGTGTCCAGGTCGGAGACGAGCGTGTCCAGGGAGGACACGTGCGTGTCCAAAGCCGTGTCCTGTTCTGTGATTGTTGGGCGGTGTCAAGTGAGCTACACGCCCTCGGAGACGGGTATGTTCGAAGTTGTGTCCTGTTCGGGCATGATGGTTTCTGTGTCGATTAAGGCACGTGACCTATAACACGGGCGTGTCCAGGGCTGAAACGGGCGTGTTAGTGACCGTATCCTATTTCGAAGATTGACGAATTCTTGTACGAATGTGAGACATGGCCTGTGACACGGGCATGTCACAATCGTGTGCGGTCCGAGGTAGACTATTTTAATCGTCAATCTAGGCCGTTCGTTTCATTTTAGAGGGATCCGATTGTAACACACCCCTATCCGTAGCATAGCATATAGCAGTAGGTCCGGCCGGGGCCCGACGCCATATACCACAGACAGACCGGGTGGTTACGTATGGAAACCATCCAACCAATCTCAACGTCCTACACAGAGCATTCTAGCGGAAGCAGTTTATAAAAGTTGTAAACAAGAACCCAGCATCAAAGCATGAATGTCCACTAGTACAAATTAGGAATGTTATACAAAAATATCCAAAACCGGCCTTAAGGCCTTACAAAATGTTTCACTTGAATATTACATGTTTTACAAACCACGGCACGCAGGCCGGTCATACATGAATAAAGCAGTAAACACTTCTACTTGGGCCTTCGAGGGCCAGCTTCGCAAAAAGGGCTTTAGCCCGCTATTGACCGCTTGGTCCAGCTGCCCCTGCAAGCAACAAACCACCGCACGGTGGCAAAACAAGGCAACGGTCAGCAATGCTGACCAAATTATAACGATCCCGCCCCCAACTCGGGGCGGCGATGCTCCTTCCCTGCATTTCATTAGCATAAGCGAGCAATTTATAACCATAGCCATTTCATCACAGACGTTGGCTCGCTCGGCCACAGGCCCCGTGCACTCAGGGCACATTCTCGGTGAACCGGTCGATGTCACGTCAATTAAAGCCATTAACATTCCGGACTCACCACCGTCACTCAGACGGCCAAACCTATGAGCAATTAGTCTTCCTGGCATGGGTCACGTCAATTTAAGCAATAGACCGCCGAAGACCCTAATCTATGCCAACGGTAAGTGCCACGTGCCTTTAGGTCTCTTTAACCGAACGACATAGAACGGGTATGGTTCCATCTAACCCGTGCTCATATCGCAACGGTAATTTAAGCCATTTGCGCGGGTCAAACTTCCACCGAGTCCCAATTCCATCACAAGTCACATAACCCAGTTATGTTCAAGTTGGCTCTCAAGCCACCAAGTTGGAAAGATCTCGTATCCGCCCAGTTTTCCGGGTGCACCTTTGGGTTAGTCCCCAAGGTTCCCTGCTGCAATCTACCGCGTAGAAAACCCGAAAAACAACCAATAGCACGGAGTCTTCTCCGGCCTTATGCAATGCAACATCACCGATCCAGACCAACATGTCCGGGTAGGCTTCACACATCATGCCTATGTCCGTTCTCGCTTACGGACTCTAAACAACGGGGACTACACATATCTACCCAAAGGAACGCCTCCAACTCTCCGCAAACTCGCGAGAGCGGGCTTCCTATGCAAAGAAAGAGAGCTATTCATGCTCAAGATGAGGATCGTTACCCTTGAGTTCCTCTTTGGCGCCATTGAAAAGTAATCGGATGGAAATCACCGCACTAGTGTTGGCTCCGTGGATCCGGAGTCGTCTTGCGATTCGGAGCTCCGAAGCTCCTCCAATGGCGGATCTAGCTCTTTCTTCTTCCCTTAGCTCTCCTCTCTCTCTAAGGATTTAGAAAGAGAACAAGTGAAGAAAAGTAAGGGTTTTCCAAGTCAACTCACGGGTATATCCCTTCAGGAACCTCCCCCAGCCATTGGATCTCAAAACAAGGAAACGAACGACTTTGATTCGGGGCTGAAATGCCCAATCTGGAACAAACACGGCCTGGTACACGCCCGTGTCCAGGGCCGTGTGCCTCATTCGCCGTCAAAATCGAATCACCTGGAACCTCACACGGGTATCGAACACGCCCGTGTTCGAGCTGACACGCCCGTGTTCCACCTGACACGGCCGTGAGGCCGGCCGTGTACCCCATGATTTTTCCCCTTTTTCAACCCGAGCACTGCACGGGTTCTAGGACACGCCCGTGTCTGTGCCCGTGTCACTTTGACACGCCTGGACCCCAGGCCGTGTACACGGTCTCGACATTTCGTCGCGTGAAGATCGACGACTTGATGACACGGCCTCGGACACACCCGTGTCCTAGGCCGTGTGCCTTGTCTCGACGATCGTCGAGCGAATCTCGACGACTCCCCGGGACGATCGTCGACACGGGTCGACACGCCCTGCGACACGCCCGTTTCGCGTGCCGTGTGCCCATTCTCGACGAATCGTCGAGTATATCTCGACGACTCCGCGGCTAAGTGTCGACACGGGTCGACACGCCCTGCGACACGCCCGTGTCGCAGGCCGTGTGCCCATTCTCAGCGAATCGTCGAGAAAATCTCGACGACTTCGCGGCTAAGTGTCGACACACGCTTGACACGCCCTGGGACACGCCCGTGTCCCAGGCCGTGTGCCTGCAGCCAGAACCCAAACTGGGCCAAAACGTCCCCCTTCGCTCCTTTGAGTTTCGGGGCGTTACAACTCTACCCCTCTTAAAAGAATTTCGCCCACGAAATTACATAAAGGAAAAGCATACAAAAACAAAATTTTTTACCTGAGCGGAACAACTCCGGATACTCGTCAAGCATAGTCTGCTCTCGCTCCCAAGAGAGCTCCTCACGACCGCAATTGTCCCATCGGACCTTGACCATCCTGATCTCTTTATTGCGTAGCCGCTTGACCTCCGAGTCCTCAATCCGCACGGGCTTGACCTTTGTCATTAGCCCACTATCCACCGGCACTTGATCGACCGCGATCACCTGCGTAGGCTCTTGCACCGCCTTCCGAAGCATCGAAATATGGAATACATCATGTAAACCACTTAGCTCCATTGAAAGCTTCAACCTATAGGCTGCTTCACCAACTCGCTCCAGAACCTCAAACGGTCCAAGGTACCTCTGGCTTAGCTTTTTCAATCGCCGCACCCGCGAGACACCCTTGAACGGCTTGATCTTTAGGTATACATAATCGCCCACAGCGAACTCCACGTTCCTGTGCTTGGCATTATAGTACTTTGCTTGCCGGTCCTGAGCGATAAGCAACCTCTCCCGAATGGTTCTCACCAAAGAAGTAGCATCATCCACTTCCGATCGCTTATACAACTTTGACTCACCCGTTTCTAACCAAGACAACGGCGTACGACATCTTCTACCATATAGGGCCTCGAAGGGCGCCATTTGAATACTCGCTTGGTAGCTGTTGTTGTATGCGAACTCCACCAAATAAAGGTGGTCTTCCCATGCTTTCCAAAATCTAAGACACACATGCGGAGCATGTCTTCCATGGTTCTATTGACCCTCTCGGTCTGCCCATCCGTTTGTGGATGGAAGGCTGTGCTGACTTTCAGCTTTGTTCCAAACATTTGCTGCACCAGCCTCCAATCATTGGACGTGAACCGCCCATCTCGGTCACTCACGATGATGCGGGGCACACCATGAAGCCGTACTATGTTATCCACATAAAGCTTTGCCAGCTTCTCCACCGGATCATCCTTCCTATACGGAATAAAATGCGACACCTTCGTTAATCGATCCACGACCACCCAAATGGCGTCGTTCCCCTTTTGCGACCTTGGCAAACCATGCACAAAGTCCATAGAGATGTCGTCGAATTTCCACTCCGGAATAGGCAAGGACTTAAGAAATCCACCCGGCTTTTGGCACTCCGCCTTTACCAAGGCGCAAGTTTGGCATTTCGCTACGTATAGCGCCACATCCTTCTTTAAACCCGGCCACCAAAACACTTTCTTCATATCACGGTACATCTTTGTGCTCCCCGGGTGAATCGAGTACTTGGTATGGTGCGCCTCGTACAACAACTCCACCCGTAAATTGCCCACACTTGGGACGCACAAACGACCGTCTTTCCACAGCAATCCGTCCTCCACGACGAATTGGGAATTTGACCCATCCAGAGCCTCTATCATGAACTGCTTCATATGAGCATCCATATCCAAAGCCTGCCGAATCCGATCAGCCAGGTCATATTGGACTTCAGTCCAATTCAGAACTGCTTCAGCACTTGATTGTCTGTCCACACAAACAATCTCCAACGCCTCCAACTCCTGCACCAACCGCTCATCATGCACCGATAGCCAATTGGCTTGAGCTGGGGCTCGGCGACTCAACGCGTCCGCAACCGCATTCCCTTTGCCAGGCACGTAGTGGATCTTGAATGTATAGTCCCCCAGGAACTCCATCCATCTACGCTGCCGCATATTCAGATCCTTCTGATCAATAAAATATTTCAGGCTCTTGTGATCGGTGTAGATATCAATCTTCACACCGTACAAATAGTGTCTCCACAGCTTCAAGGCAAAAATCACGGCCGCTAACTCCAAGTCATGGACCGGATAATTCTCTCGTGCACTTTTAGCTGTCTCGAGCCATAAGCTATCACGCTTCCGTGCTGCAGTAGCACGCAACCCAAACCGCTGCCTGAAGCATCGCTATATATCGCATAGCCTTCGGTTCCACATGGCGAACTCAGCACAGGCGCCGTGGTCAACCGACACTTCAATTCCTCAAAAGCTCGCGCGCACTCCGGCGTCCAAACGAACTTATGCTCCTTCCTCGTCAAAGTAGTGAGAGGTAACGCTAACCGCGAGAAGTTCTCTACGAAGCGCCTATAATAGCCGGCAAGCCCCAAAAAGCTCCGGACTTCTGCTACCGTAGCAAGCTCAGGCCACTCCCGTATCGCAACAATCTTCGCCGGATCCACAGCAATACCCTCTCCACTCACTATATGCCCGAGGAACGCCACTGAGGATAGCCAAAACTCGCACTTCGAGAACTTGGCATACAACTGATTTCTCCTTAGCGTCTCCAACACCAAATGAAGATGCTTGAAGTGATCTTCCTCACTTTGCGAGTACACCAAAATATCGTCGATGAAGACGATCACGAAATGGTCCAAGTACTCCCTGAACGTCCTGTTCATCAAATCCATGAACACTGACGGCGCATTAGTCAGCCCAAACGGCATGACCGTAAACTCATAATGCCCGTATCTCGTACTAAACGCTGTCTTCGGGATATCACTCTCCCTTATTCGCAGCTGATAGTACCCAGCCTTGAGATCCAACTTCGAGTACACCGTCGACCCGACTAACTGATCGAAGAGATCATCAATCCGGGGATCGGGTACTTGTTCTTCTCCGTCAGCTTGTTTAGCTCCCGATAATCAATACATAGCCTCAAGCTTCCGTCCTTCTTCTTAACAAAGAGGACCGGTGCGCTCCAAGGCGAAGAACTCGGGCGCACATACCCTTGCTCCAACAACTCTTGCAGTTGAACTTTCAGCTCCGCCATTTCCTTAGGCGCTAGCCGATACGGAGATCGTGACACAGGCTTTGCACCTGGCACTAGCTCGATCGTAAAATCTATCTCCCGTTGAGGCGGGGCTCCAGGAAGATCTGCGGGGAACACATCAGGGTATTCCGATACCACTGAAATACAATCCAAAGCGGGCTTCGGCTTTGCAACCTCCACTAGTGTAAAGAACAGTTCTGCTCCAGCACGAACCGCCTTCACCACCTGAAGAGCAGACATCAACGTCTTGCTCGACCCCTTTAAGCCCGTAAAAGTCGTCTCACGACTTGCTCCCAGCTTGACTTCCTTGCTACCGCAATCTATATGGGCCTGCTGCTCCGAGAGCCAGTCCATGCCAAATATGACGTCGAACTCCACTAACGGAAGTAAAGACGCCCGCAGGTCGAACTCCTGCTCCCCAATACGAATCTTAACATCGCAGATCCTAACCGCTCGCATCGAACACCCATTGGGCAACAACACATCCAACTTATCCTTCGCCATCGAAGAAGGGACTCCGATGCGTGATATAAATCCTTCGGACAAGGAGTGTGAAGCTCCCGTATCGAAGAGTGCTCGTGTCTGATTTTCACAAATAAATACAAATCCTAAACAAGTAGTGGTAAGGTAACATGTGCATAACAAGCATATAAGAAATTGACTTGCTATAAATTAAACCGTACCTGTCACCACATCAGCTTGGTTAATGGCCTCCTGTTGGCCAAGATTGTAGACCCTTGGTTGGGTCGGAGCATAGTGGGATGCGGTCGACTCCACCGCCTTTCCCTTCTCTTCATAAGTAGCTCCCGGCCTTCTCTCGGACTTAGAACGTCCGCTCCAACAGTCACGGGCGAAATGCCCCGTCTTTCCACATATAAAGCACGCACCCGGGGTCCGACCCGTAGTCGCCCCAGAAGCGCCAGAAGGAGCTGGACCCGAAGTCCTATGCGTCTTGAAAGACCTCCGATAGCCGGACTTTGAAGTAGTCGGCACTCTGAACTCAGATTTCTTTTCACCCAAGCTTTTCTTCGCTTGCACGCTCTTCATGTCCTTCTCCAAGGACCGGGCAGTATTGACCAAGGTTAAGAAACCCTGCGTCATTGGCCCCGAGAGTAGTAATCTCAACTCATCTCTCAACCCTTCATAGAAGCGATTAGTCTTACGCTCCTCATCCATGATGGTGGAGCTAACATAATGACTCAAACGCGTAAACTCGTGGAGATATTCATCCACGCTCCTCTCACCCTGCGCCAACTTCAGGAACTCATTCTCCATTGAAATCCTCTAAGTAGAAGGGAGGTATCTTACTAAGAACAATCCCGAGAACTCTTCCATCGGAACGTCTATCAGTTGTCTACCTCTCAAATGATGCAGCTCCAATCCTTCCCACCACATCCTCGCTTCACCGTCCAAAAGGAACGTAGCGATGGTGGTCATTTGCCACTCCTCCATCTCCGTCGCTGTCATGACTCTCTTCACCCTGGAGAGCCAGTCTTCATCCTGAGATGGGGTTCCCAACCCCGAGAATAACGGAGGGTTAAAGCTCATTACATGCTTCAGCTGCCTCTCAGTTGCCCTCCTTGGCACCACCGGTTCCACAACCACTTGCTCCACCCTCCTCGGCTCAGCCTCTTGAAGAGGTACTTGCTCCATCACAGGAGCAGGCTGCTGCGCTTGCCTTCCAGGCTGCGCATTTATCACGGCCAACACCGCTTCAGCCACCAGTCGTATATTTTCAGCCGACAGAGGTGTTGCAGGAGCAACATCTGGTGCACTACAAGCCTCAGAAACTCGGCGTTCTGACGGCCCAACACCACTTCTGGTCACCTATAGTGGTACAAAACACCGTTAAGCGACCAAATAAATTGCAAACAACACTTATAGGAACACGCAGGTTCCTCAAACACGAGTATTTTCATTCCTAAGTGGACATTCATGGATTCTTTTACCATTATAACGATGACGCACACAATGTGCTCACCACCCCTTAAAAAGAATTCGCCCACGAATTCACTTTAAACCCGACCAAAACCAGTAGTCTGATACCAAATTGAAACACCCCCCTATCCGTCGCATAGCATATAGCAGTAGGTCCGGCCGGGGCCCGACGCCATATACCACAGACAGACCGGGTGGTTACGTATGGAAACCATCCAACCAATCTCAACGTCCTACACAGAGCATTCTAGCGGAAGCAGTTTATAAAAGTTGTAAACAAGAACCCAGCATCAAAGCATGAATGTCCACTAGTACAAATTAGGAATGTTATACAAAAATACCCAAAACCGGCCTTAAGGCCTTACAAAATATTTCACTTGAATATTACATGTTTTACAAACCACGGCACGCAGGCCGGTCATACATGAATAAAGCAGTAAACACTTCTACTTGGGCCTTCGAGGGCCAGCTTCGCAAAAAGGGCTTTAGCCCGCTATTGACCGCTTGGTCCAGCTGCACCTGCAAGCAACAAACCACCGCACGGTGGCAAAACAAGGCAACGGTCAGCAATGCTGACCAAATTATAACGATCCCGCCCCCAACTCGGGGCGGCGATGCTCCTTCCCTGCATTTCATTAGCATAAGCGAGCAATTTATAACCATAGCCATTTCATCACAGACGTTGGCTCGCTCGGCCACACGCCCCGTGCACTCAGGGCACATTCTTGGTGAACCGGTCGATGCCACGTCAATTAAAGCCATTAACATTCCGGACTCACCACCGCCACTTAGACGGCCAAACCTATGAGCAATTAGTCTTCCTGGCATGGGTCACGTCAATTTAAGCAATAGACCACCGAAGACCCTAATCTATGCCAACGGTAAGTGCCACGTGCCTTTAGGTCTCTTTAACCGAACGACATAGAACGGGTATGGTTCCATCTAACCCGTGCTCATATCACAACGGCAATTTAAGCCATTTGCGCGGGTCAAACTTCCACCGAGTCCCAATTCCATCACAAGTCACATAACCCAGTTATGTTCAAGTTGGCTCTCAAGCCACCAAGTTGGCAAGATCTCGTATCCGCCCAGTTTTCCGGGTGCACCTTTGGGTTAGTCCCCAAGGTTCCCTGCTGCAATCTACCGCGTAGAAAACCTGAAAAACAACCAATAGCACGGAGTCTTCTCCGGCCTTATGCAATGCAACATCACCGATCCAGACCAACATGTCCGGGTAGGCTTCACACATCATGCCTATGTCCGTTCTCGCTTACGGACTCTAAACAACGGGAACTACACATATCTACCCGAAGGAACGCCTCCAACTCTCCGCAAACTCGCGAGAGCGGGCTTCCTATGCAAAGAAAGAGAGCTATTCATGCCCAAGATGAGGATCGTTACCCTTGAGTTCCTCTTTGGCGCCATTGAAAAGTAATCGGATGGAAATCACCGCACTAGCGTTGCCTCCGTGGATCCGGAGTCGGCTTGCGATTCGGAGCTCCGAAGCTCCTCCAATGGCGGATCTAGCTCTTTCTTCTTCCCTTAGCTCTCCTCTCTCTCTAAGGATTTAGAAAGAGAACAAGTGAAGAAAAGTAAGGGTTTTCCAAGTCAACTCACGGGTATATCCCTTCAGGAACCTCCCCCAGCCGTTGGATCTCAAAACAAGGAAACGAACGGCTTTGATTCGGGGCTGAAATGCCCAATCTGGAACGAACACGGCCTGGTACACGCCCGTGTCCAGGGCCGTGTGCCTCATTCGCCGTCAAAATCGAATCACCTGGAACCTCACACGGGTATCGAACACGCCCGTGTTCCACCTGACACGGCCGTGAGGCCGGCCATGTACCCCATGATTTTTCCCCTTTTTCAACCCGAGCACTGCACAGGTTCTAGGACACGCCCGTGTCCGTGCCCGTGTCACTTTGACATGCCTGGACCCCAGGCCGTGTACACGGTCTCGACATTTCGTCGCGTGAAGATCGACGACTTGATGACACGGCCTCGGACACGCCCGTGTCCTAGGCCGTGTGCCTTGTCTCGACGATCGTCGAGCGAATCTCGACGACTCCCCAGGACGATCGTCGACACGGGTCGACATGCCATGCGACACGCCCGTATCGCGGGCCGTGTGCCCATTCTCGACGAATCGTCGAGTATATCTCGACGACTCCGCGGCTAAGTGTCGACACGGGTCGACACGCCCTGTGACACGCCCGTGTCGCAGGCCGTGAGCCCATTCTCTGCGAATCGTCGAGAAAATCTCGACGACTTCGCGGCTAAGTGTCGACACACGCTTGACTTGCCCTGGGACATGCCCGTGTCCCAGGCCGTGTGCCTGCAGCTAGAACCCAAACTGGCCCAAAATGTCCCCCTTCGCTCCTTTGAGTTTTGGGGCGTTACACCGATGGCCCAGAATCCCTCTTGTTAGTATAAGGCCGGGAAATGAGGGTTTATGCCTCACTTCACTTAGCCATTCCTCTTTCTAAGAGGTTGAGAGAGGGGAGAGCAAAGGGAGAGTGAGAAGGAGGAATCCTGCCATCATTGGAGCGTCGGAGCTCCGAATCGCGAACCAAGCCCAGATCCGCGGAGGCAAGTCTGTTGTTGTACTATTCATCTGGCTAGTTTTCCATGGCGCCGAAGCAAATCTCTAGGGTAATGATTCACTTCTTGGACATGTGAAGTCCTCTTCCTTTTTTGCATAGGAAACTCTCTCCCGCGAGTGGGCGGTGAATGTGAGGTATTCCTCCAGGTAGATATGATTTATCCTCTTAGTTTTGCATTTAGAGTCTGGAATCGAAGTACGGACATAAGCATGCTGTGTGAAGCCTACCCGGACATGTTTGTCTGGATCGGTGATGTTTTCATCATACATGTATTGTCGGAGAAGACTTCATGCCATGTTGTTTTTTCGAGTTTTTACGCGGTAGATTGCAGCAGGGAGCCTTGGGGACTTACTCCAAGGTGCACCCGAAAATCTGGGCAAAAACGTAATTTTGCCAGGCACCATGCGGCATTAGTATTTCTGCCGGCAGTAGCTCTGTTATTGTGAGGCTTGTCTCTTTGAGACCTGGGGTTCAGTGTTGTGAGGCTGTGTGCTCTGGGAGCCTAGTTTGCTTGGTCTACGAGCCAACATTGTCCATAACCGGGTTATGTACTATTGTATGATCGATTTGGTACTCGAGGAAGCTTGACCCGTGCCTATGACTTAAATTGACGTTGCGGTGTGAGCAACGGGTTGAGTGGAACCGTACCTACTCTATGTGGTTTGGTTAAAGAGACCTAAGGTACGTGGCACTTACCGATGGCATGGAGGGCGAGTCTTAGGCTTCGGCTGGAAAGACTAAAATGCTCATGATGTTGCCGTCCTAGCGGCAGTGGTGGACCAGGTTCATCGAGAATGTGTGCTGAGAGCACGAGGTGTGTGGTCGTGCGTGCCTACACCTGTGGTGTAGTGTTCTTAAATCGTACTTTCACTATCATGTTTGATTATACTAATGAAATGTTATGAAGGAGCATCGCCGCCCCAAGTAAGGGACAGGGTCGTTATAATTTGTTCATCCTTAGCTGACCGTTGCCTTGTTTTTCTACCATGCGGTGGATTGTTCTTATGCAGGTGCTGGTGAGCCTAATGTAAAATAGCGGGCTAAAGACCTTGTTGCTGTGTTGGCCCTTGAAGGTCAATGCGAAGTGTTTTATTTGTATACTGTCATGTATGGCCGGCCTGCGAGCCGAAGTATGTATGGAAGTTTTAATATCAAACTATTGTAAGGCCATGAGGCCAAAGGATTGGTGTACATTATGTCATTCCTATGTGGATATAGTGGACATTCATTTTTTATGTATGGGTTCTTATAACTATTTTAAAAACTTCCGCTAGAATGCTCTGAGTTATGATGCATATTCCTATGCTGGTAATTTGGTATTCTTATGTAATTCCACTAACTGTTCGTGGCATATGGCGTGGGGCCCCATCCAAACCTTCTGTTATATTCCATATGACGGATGGAGTGTTACAATTTGGTATCAGACTAAGGCATCAGTATTGCTTATTTGAACTCGTGGACGAATTCTTTTAAGTGGTGGTGAGCACATGTATGTGCGTCATCGTTATAACATGAAAAGAACCCATGAATGTCCACTTAAGAATGAAAATACACATGTTTGAGGAACTTGCGTGTTCCTATAAATGCTTTTTGCAATTTTGTTTGGTGGCTCAATGGTGTGTCTTACGACTCTAGGTGACTAGGAGCGGTGCGCGGCAGTGGCGAGAACAACATTTCACGGAGAGTAGTACACCTAATGACGTGTCTGCGACCCCTCCTTCTACAGAAACCATTCGAATGTTGGCTGAAGCGGTGTTCGCTATGTTCAAAGCCCAACTTGGAGGGCATGTGCAGCCCCCTACCACTGGGATGGTTGCAGTACAGATTGGCCCACTGGAGCAAACGACATGTCATAGAACATCAAAGCAGCATTTGAATATGCATTTGACTCAGGGGATGCACTCAGTGGATGAGTATTTGCATGTGTTTGTCTTGATAAGGAGATACTCAGGGTTCGAGATGGAGAACGAACAGACCACAGTTAATAGATTTTACAACGGTCTGCGTGATGATTTACGACTGTTGTTGGTAGGACCAAAGCTACTTGGATTCCGAGCGTTGGTGGAGTCGGCTAGATCATTGGAAGAAGATTTGCCAAAAGTCAACCAGACATCAGAGCTTAGGGTACCAAATTTTGCAGGTTCAGCAAAGTCTAAACACCGCAGGAAGCGGAATAAGAGATCTAGAACATCTACTAGTCGAGCTCCATACACTTGATATACTTGTGGCAAGTTAGGACACTTAGACAGAGATTTTCGTGGTGATGCCCTAAAGGCAAAGAAAGCTAAGTCGGGAGCCGTTGCAGGGCGACTTACACTTACTTGCTATACATGTGGAAAGATAGGTCATATGGCCCGATATTGTTGGAGCGGACGTCCGAAGTCCGAGAAGAAGCCTGGAGTAACTTATGAGAAGAAAGGCAAGGCAGTAGAGTAAACCACATCCCATCGAGCTCCAGCTCAACTAAGAGCCTATAACCTTGGCCAGCAGGAGGCCAACAAGCAAGGAGGCATGGTGTCAGGTATGATCTAGAGTTTAGCGTTAGTGTTTTCCCTACCTTACGTTTTATGCTTTGGTCGTATGTTTGCTATGTTTTACGGTTCGTTATGATTTTGGACTTTCCGGCTCGAGAGCTGTTCAATACAGGGGTTCCACACTCCTTCCTATCTGAGATCTTCGTGTCTCATAACAGAGTACCTACTTTAGTGGTGAAAGGTAAGTTGGATGCACTGTTACCGAACGGGTGTTCGATGTGCGCGAAAAGAGGTTGTTGCTTGAGAGTGCGAATAGGAAGTCAGCCTTTGACGTGGAAGCATCTATTATTCCTTGTGGAGTTTGACGTAATTCGTGGCATGGACTAACTATCAGAGTAGCATTCTTATATTATTTTACAACTCAAAGGAGTCGCAGTAGGACTGAATACCTAGCACTAGAATAAGTTAAAAGTATGTTAGTATGTGAAGTTATTCTCCACCTCGTTAGTGTCTAAGAAACCCAAGCCTGATTTAGTTTGTGTTCCGATGATGTCGAAGTTTGCCGACGTGTTCCCTGAAGATCCCCCTGGAGCCCCACCTCAAAAGGAGATCGATTTCACCATTGAGTTGGTGCAGGTGCCAAACCAATGTCGCGGACTCCTTACCGTGGAGCACTGAGGGAAATGTAAGAGTTGAACGCATAACTTTAGGAATTGATAGAGCAGTGGTTATTTGCATCCAAGTTCGTCGCCATGAAGCGCACCAGCCCTCTTAGTCAAGAAGAAGGACGTAAGCTTACAACTCTGTATTGATTACCGTGAGTTGAAAAAGTTAACGGAAAAAAATAAGTATCTGATCTCAAGGATTGATGATCTGTTCTACCTGCTGGTGGGGTCTACTATGTACTCAAAGTTGGATCTGAAATCCGGATACTATCAGCTGCGGATAAGGGAAAGTGACATTCCTAAGATGGATTTCAGCACACATTATGGGAATTATGAGTTCACTATCATGCAGTTTGGGCTTAAAAATGTGCCATCCGTGTTTATGGATTTGATGAATAGAATGTTCAAAGAATACTTGGACCAGTTCATGATAGACTTTATCGAAGATATATTGGTGTACTCGAAGTGCGAAGAGGATCATTTCAAGCACCTGTATATGGTGTTGGAGACATTGAGGAGGAACCAATTGTATGCCAAGTTCTCCAAATGCGAATTTTGGTTTTCCTCAGTAGCATTCCTTGGTCACGTGATTAGTGGTGAAGTTATTGCGGTAGATCCGGCAAAGATAGTTGTTATACGGGAGTGGGCCGTGTTGTCTACGGTGGAGGAAGTCCGGAGTTTTCTGGGGCTTGCTGGCTATTACAGGCACTTCGTAGAGAACTTCTCACGGATAACATTGCCCATCACTACTCTGACAAGGAAGGATCAGAAATTTGTTTGGTCGCCTAAATGCGCACAAGCTTTAGAAGAACTAAAGTGTCGTTTCACCACGACACCTGTGTTATGTTCGCCTCATGGTTCTGAAGTCTTTGAGGTTTACACTGACGCCTCTAGCAGTGGGTTTAGGCTGTATTTTACTTCAGCACGGGTTGTTGATATCCTATGGATCACGTCAGTTAAAGGTGCATGAGAGGAACTACCTATCCATGACTTGGAGTTGGCGGCCGTGGTATTCGCACTCAAGTTTTGGAGACTTTAGAGATCTCGTGTGTTGACACGAGATCTAGTGCTAATGCATGTTTGAGTTGGACAAATGTTCAAGACGACCATGCGGACAGGATTCGATAGGCCTTGGCTTGGACGTAATCTTGAAACGTTGCTTGGCAGAGTCCGTGGATGGGTCAAATGACCTGTTCTATGTTGACAATGGCCTTATATGGAAAGGTGGTCGGTTGTGCGTCCCTAATGTTGGAAAATTACGAGAAGAATTGATGTACGAAGTGCTTTTCACCAAGTACTCAATTCACCCTGGGAGCACAAAAATGTTCAAAGACATGAAGAGGCTGTTCTGGTGGTCGGGTATGAAGAAAGCAATTGCGCTATACGTGGCGAAGTGTCAGACTTGTGACTTGGTGAAGGTCGAATACCAGAAGCCCGGTGGATTTCCACAGTCCTTGCTTATTCCAGAGTGGAAGTTTGAAGAACTCTCTATGGATTTCGTGCATGGTTTGTCGAGATCGCACAAGGGGAACGACGCCATTTGGGTGATTGTTGATCATTTAATGAAGGTGTCACATTTTATACCCAATAGGAAGGATGATTCCATGGAGAAGCTGGCGAAGCTTTATGTTGATAATATAATCCATTTGCATGGTGTACTCCAGAGCATCGTTAGTGACCATGATGGTCGGTTCACATCCAAAGATTGGAGGCTCATTCATCAGTTGTTGGGTACCAAGCTGAACTTCAGCACAACTTTTCACCCGCAGACAAATGGGCAAACTAAATGGGTGAACAGGATGATGGAATACATGCTTCGCATGTGTGCATTGGATTTTGGTAAAAGGTCGGAGGACCAGCTTTACATGATTGAGTTTGCATACAATAACAGCTACCATGCCATATTCAGATGACGCCTTTTGAGGCTCCAAACGGAAGGAGGTGTCGTACACCTTTGGCTTGGGTAGAAACAGGAGAATCAAAGCTTTATAAGCGAAGAGAGGTTGAAGATGCTACTTCAACGATACGGTTGATTCGGGAACGGCTACTGATTTCTCAAGATAGACAGACCAAGTACTATAACGCCAAGTATCGGAACGTGGAGTTTGTGGTGGGCGACTGGGTATACCTCAAGATAAAGCTGTTTAAAGGCGTATCAAGGATTAAACGCTTAAAGAAGCTTAGTCCGAGGTATGTAGGACCTTTGAGATCTTGGAGTGAGTTGGTAAAGCTGCCTATTGGTTGTCTCTTTCAGTAAAACTGAGTGGATTGCATGATGTATTTCACATTTCGATCCTACCCAAAGCTGTGAAAGAACCAGTGAAAGTGGTTGCTGCGGATCAAGTATCGGTCGATAGTGGGCTAACAACGAAAGTTAGTCCCATTCGGATCAAGGATACGGAGGTCAAACAATTGTGGAACAAATCTTTCAGGATGGTAAAGGTTCGATGGGACAATTATGGTCGTTAGGAGCTTTCGTGGGAGTGAGAGCAGTCCATGCTTGTGGAGTATCCCGAGCTTTTCAACTGAGGTACCATTTAACTTTGTGTACATTACCATTCTGTAATTTCAGGATGAAATTCTTTTAATGGGGGAGAACGGTAATCCCCCAAAACTCGAATATGAATGGGTAGTGTCTTTGAGAGATTTGGAGCCATTTTGGTTTCACACGGCCTGTGACACGGGTGTGTCTAGAGTCGTGTCCTTTTTTGGAATTGGCTGAGTTTCATCAAGTGTTGAACACGGCCTAGGACACAGGTGTGTCCAGGTCGGACATAGGCGTGTCTAGGGAGGACACGGGTGTGTCCAAAGCCGTGTCCTGCTCTGTGATTGTTGGGCGATGTTGAGTGAGCTATACGCCCTCGAACACGGGCATATCTGAAGCCATGTCCTGTTTGGGTGTGATGGTTTTTGTATCAATTGAGGCATACGCACTTTGATACGGGCATGTCCAGGGTTAATACGAGCGTATCCATAGTTGACACAGGCGTGTCAGTGAACGTGTCCTGTTTCGGAGATCGACGAGTTCTTGTACGAATGTGAGACATGGACTTTGACACAGGTGTGTCACAAGCCTTGTGCGGCCCAAGGTAGATGATTTTAAAGGTCAATCTCGGCCATTTGTTTCATTTTAGAGGGATCTGATGGCCCAGAATCCCTCTTGTTAGTAGAAGGCCGGGAAATGAGGGTTTATGCCTCATTTCACTTGGCCATTCCTCTTTCTAAGAGGTAGAGAGAGGGGAGAACAAATGGAGAGGGATAAGGATGAATCCTGCCATCGTTGGAGCCTCGAAGCTCCGAATAGCAAACCAAGCCCAGATCCGCGGAGGCGAGTCTATTGCGGTGCTTTTCATCCGGCTAGTTTTCCATAGCGTCGAAGCTAACCTCTAGGGTAATGATTCTCTTCTTGGATATGTGAAGTCCTCTTTCTTTTTGCATAGAAAACTCTCTCCCACGAGTGGGCGGTGAATGTGAGGTATTCCATCGGGTAGATATAATTTATCCCCGTAGTTTTGCGTTTATAGTCCGGAATCGTAGTACGTACATAGGAATTGTGTGTGAAGCCTACCCGGACATGTTGGTCTCGATCGGTGATGTTTTCATTATGCATGTATTGCCGTAGAATACTCAGTGTCGTGTTGTTTTTCGTGTTTCTACACAGTAGATTGCAACAGGGAGCGTTGGGGACTAACTGCAAGGTGCACCCGGAAAACTGGGCCGAAACGAATTTCTGCCAGGCGGCGCGCGGTGTTATTAATATCGCCGGCGGTTGCTCTGTTATTGCGAGGCCTGTCTCTTTGAGACCTGGGGCTAGTGTTGTGAGGCAGTGTGCTCTAGGAGCCCAGTTTGCTTGGTCTGCAAGCCAACCTTGTGCATAATCGGGTTATGTACTATTGTACGATTGATTTGGGACTCGGGGAAGCTTGACTCGCGCCTATGGCTTAAATTGACGTGGCGGTGTAAGCAACGAATTGAGTGGAACTATACCTGCTCTGTGTGGTTCGGTTAAAGAGACCTAAGATATGTGACACTTACCGATGGCATGGAGGGCGAGTCTTAGGCTTCGGCCGGAAAGACTAAAATGCTCACAATGTTGCTGTCCTGGGGGCGGTAGTTGACCGGGTTCACCGAGAATGTGCCCTGAGTGCACGGGGTGTGTGGTCGTGCGTGCCTATGCCTATGGTGAAGTGTGCTTAAATTGTACTTTCACTATCATGTTTGATTATACTAATGAAATGCATGGAAGGAGCATTGCTACCCCGAGTAAGCGGCGGGGTAATTATAATTTGGTCAGCCTTAGCTGACCGTTGCCTTGTTTTTCCACGATGCGGTGGATTGTTCTTATGCAGGTGCTGGTGGGCCTAGTGGCAAATAGCAGGCTGAAGCCCTTCTTATTGTGCTGGCCCTTGAAGGCCAATGCGAAGTGTTTTATTTGTATACTGTCATGTATAGCCAGCCTGTGAGCCGAAGTATGTAATACACTTTTAATGATCAAACTATTGTAAGGCCATAAGGCCAAAGGATTGGTGTACGTTATGGCATTACTTTGTGGATGTAGTAGACATTCATGTGTTATGTATGGGTTCTTAAAATTGTTTTAAAAGATTCAGCTAGAATGCTCTGAGTTAGGATGCATATTTCTATGCTGGTAATTTGGTATTCTTATGTAATTCCACAAACTCTCATGGCATATGGCGTGGGGCCCCGGCTGGGACTTCTGTTATGTTCCATGTGACGGATGGGGGTGTTATAGGGTCCATCCAAGACCCTTGCTGGTTTATCTCCATGTGTTCTCCCTCTTTTATGGACGTCCTGAAGAACTCCGTCACTGTTCCTTTGGCTCAAGGGCCGTACTTGGCATATTTGTCAGTCTGAGCACTTTCATCCCTCGGGACGTACTGAATCAAAAAGCTACGGAACTGGCCGATGATGTCTTTGACCTTCCCAAGGTACAACTGGAGGGTGGGCTCCCTGCTTCGAACTCTGCTATGATTTGACCCGCAACCACCATAAAGTCTGTGGAGACCCTAATGTTTTGTATGCCCAGCTCTCGAGAAAACCTGAGCCCTTCAATGATCGCCTCATATTCTGCTTGGTTGTTGGTGATCGTGAAGTGGATCTTCAAAGCCTGCTCAATTCTGGCCCCCTCAGGACTTATCAAGATCATCCCTCCTCTAAAAGAGTTTTTCCATGACGCTCTATCTACCAGCATTTCCCAAGCCGCTCGATGGGGTGCTTCAGCCTCTTGGATCTTATCTACGTAATCTGCTAGGAAGTTGGCAACCGCTTGTGCTTTGATGGCAAGCCGAGGAGTAAATGGGAGGTCGAATTCACTGAGCTCTATCAACCATTTGGCCAACCTCCTAGAGTGCTCCACCCCCTCCAAGATGTGACAGAGGGCATGATTCATCACTACCTGAATTGAATGGGCCTGAAACTACGGCCTAAGTTTCCTGGCTGATATGATGAGAGCAAAAGCTTGTTTTTAAGGAATGGGGTAACCGAGTTCTGCCTTCTTTATGACCCTGTTCATGTTATATATTGGGAACAGCCTTTTCCCTTCCTCTCGTACGAGAACCGAACTCACCCCTCCGATCCCCACTCCCAGGAATAGGAACAAGTCCTCCCCTTCCCTTGGCCGCTGGAGTAGAGGGGTTCGGGTGAGCTGTTGCTTTAGAGCCTGAAAAGCCTCCTCACATTCAGGGGTCCATTCGAACTTCTTACCCCATCTTAATGTCTAGAAGAAAGGCGAGCATTTTCCCCGGCTCGGGAAAGAAACCCGCTTAGTCTAGCAAGCTTGTCGGTGAGACGTAGAACTTTCTTGGTGTTTCTGGGAGATTCTATTTCTAGGATGGCCTTTACCTTATCGGGATTGGGTTCTACTCTGGATGGCGTAAGGAGATGCCCTAGGAACTTTCCCCTATTGGATCCAAAGACTCATTTCAGGGGGTTGAGTCTCATTTTATATTTTTTTAAGGTTCCTAAGGTTTCGTCGAGGTCCAAGACATGAGATCTGAGATCTCGACTTTTGTTCATAGGTCATCCACATAAACTTCGAGGTTCCGTCCATTCTTCTCTCCGAAAATCCAATCCATCATTCTTTGATAAGTCCCCCCCCCCCCCCCCCGCATTTTTCAACCCAAAGGGCATCATGTTGAAATAGTAGCATCCATCCTCCATGATGCAGGTAACGTCCTTGACGTCCGGAGGGTGCATGCGTGTTTGGTGGTATCCTGAAAATGCATCTGGAAAACTCATTAGTGTGAAACCGACTGCTGAGTCATCCAGCACGTCGATTCGAAGCAGAGGATAACAATCCTTATGGCATGTTTTTTTGACGAGAGAGAAATCCACACACATTCTCCACTTACCCTACCGTTTTTTACAATTATAACATTGCTTACCCACCTCAGATACTTACATGCATACACAAACCATACCTTAAGCAACTTCTCTACTTCCTCTCTGATGGGCCCAACCATCTTGTAGCGATGGCCCTCTTCTTCTGTTGTACTGGACGAGCGTCGGGGTCTAGGTTGAGACAGTGGCATGCGATGTCCCTGTTGACCCCTTACATGTCAGTCGCGGTCCAGGCGAAGACGTCAATACTCCTCTGCACGCAGTCCTTGATCTCCTCCTAGTCTTCTGAACTAAGCTCACCGCTGACTTTTATCTTCTATTTCCTTCCTTTTTAGTGAGGATCTCCATCTCTAGTACCTCCACGGCTACCTTTAGTCTAGACGGCTCCTCCACTTTCTCTTGCTCCCCCAGCATATCCTATTCTCGGGCTTCTTGGTTCGTTGCCTCATGCTCCGCAACAGCCACAACCATTTCTTCCCAAAACTCTTCCACCTCTACCTCGTCGGTTCTCCCTCCTTCTAGTAGTGAAATTCTCCTTTTCTTTCTAGCCGAGCTGTTGGATCCCTAGTTTATTTGGGCTAGGTTCACTAACTTAGGATGTGACCCAACATGTATAGCCAGGGTCAAATTTGTGTCCTAGAGTCTAGTCCAAGTCCTTAGAGTCAACATCAGATGGACCAGCTATCAACAAGACTGTCAGAGATTCAAGACTTGGAAGATTTCAAGACTAAGTAAAAATGAGTTCGACGTTCGTCGAACTCAGGTCGACGAAAGACGTTCTCAGCTCAACAATCTTGAGATAATTCTCTGAGCTGGGCTCGACGATCTTCATTCTCTGGTTGACGAAAACTGGGATACTTCAACAAACTAAAGTCAGGATAACTCCAGATTACTCTAAGTCCAACTTCAGACTTTGGTCGATGAACAAGATTCTGAGCTCGACGAACTTGGACCTCGAGTTCACAACAACCTTCGGTTAGAAGATCTTAGATCGACGAAGTCAACTTCTCAGGTCGACGAAGTCAACTTCTCAGGATGATGAACTCAGTACTCTACTCGACGAACTCTGGAATAAGAAGATTTGTGTCGACACTTAGGGAATGTGTCGACACCAACTATATTGACACTACAAAGCTTGTGTCGACACCAAGGATAATCAGTCGACACCCACTTATGTCGACACCAAAAGAATTGTGTCGCCACCAAGACTAATCAGTCGACACCCACCTGTATCGACACCAGAAGATTCATGTCGACACACAGAATATCAGTCAACACAAAATACTTGACTAAGTCCAGAATTGTTGTTGAACTCCAATCGACAAATGCAATTATCAGCTCGACGAACTTCAGACAGAAAATTGGCAACAAACAGTAGTGAAGTTTTCAGTTCGACGAACAGAAGCTGTCTGGTCAACGAATACAAATTCTCAGTTCGATGAACTAGTAACTCAGCTCGACGAATTCTGTTATTCGTTCGACGACTCCAGACTTAGCCATTTCCGGCTTTCTGTCCCCATTCTAATGCGGAAATTCCTAAGTAATTAATGCTTTACATTCTCTGAATGTATCTGTTAGAAGGAGCATTAATTACGGTCTTCCTCAGGAATATTATTTGCCGATTTTCCGTGGGATAGTTGAGGAAATGATTCAATGCTGATTATTCTCAAGGCGTCAGCATTAATTACCGATGATTCAAATTTTTGAAAAGATATAAAAGAATAGAAGATCGACAATCAGCAGTTAACAAGAACATACTCAGTCAGAAAAATAGATACACACACAGACTGACTGCAAGAATTCATACAGCAGCAGAAAAGCTTCACACAAAAAATCATACTGAAGCTTACAGTGACAGGCAGTAATCTTCATTCAGAAGAAGAAGAACAATCATACCATATCAATAGTCTTCTTTTTCAATATTCTCTTCAGGACTTCCAAGGATAACAAATATCAAATCAGTCAAGAAGCTCCTGCATCACTGCTTGTCAAGAACTTTGATTGAAGGCCTATCACCCTATAGCAAAGCTTCCAAATCTTCTGGAACCATTCAATATTTTAGGGGGAGCTTTTGCTAAACATCAATCCACTTATGTCTTCTCAGTTTATTGAGAAAGAGAAGACAAAATCACTCTCTCACCTCCTCCTGTATAAAGGGTTGTCATCTCCCTTCAAAAGTGATTCCAGGTTGCAAGTCTCCAAACCAAAAGACTTGAGTTAGTTTTGGGGGACCTGATCAAAACCCATTGGTGTCAGGCACCTGATCAAAAACCTGAGTGGATTCCTACCAAGAGTGGTAGAAGAGTGGACTACCCAGATTTGGGGAACCACTATAAATTTCTTGTGTCGTCTGGTTGCCTATCTTTTTCTTTTTTTCTTGCTGTGTGGCTGTGATTAGATTTACTATTTTTCTGTTTTCTAAGTATTGCACCTTTTCAGTTTACAGCAAAAGCTGTAACAGCACCTTTATAACAACCTAAAAAATTTTAAATATACTCTATTCACCCCCCCGTCTAGAGTATTGTATACCTAACCCTCACTTTCAATTGGTATCAGAGCAGGTTCCTTTGGTTGCACAAGTTAAATCTTGAACCAAAAGATCCCTTGTTAGATCTACACATCACCTTCATTCACATTTAACTTCTAAAGTAGAAACACAGCCATGGCATAAAATAAAGATTATGCAAGCACCAGACCTCCAGTTTGCAACTTGCAAAAGTTTGGAATCTGGAAGGCAAGAATCAGGCTATATATGAATTCTATTGATGAAGATATCTTTGCTTCCATCTTAACAGGAGTACCTCCACCACCTGCAGCTCCTCCAAGTAGCTCTACAAATATGACTACAGTACCTCCTCTAGATTATAATGATGCTTACAGGAAAGCCAAGATGGCTGATGCAAAAGCCATGAACATATTGGCACAAACAATGTCTGATGACATTTTCCAGAAGGTTGCTGAGTGCACATCAGCAAAAGCCATTTGGGATTCCCTAAACCAAATGGTTGATGGATCAGCTGATGAAAGGAAGGATAGGAGATCAAATTTCATATCCCAATATGAAAATTTCAAGAAACAGGAAGCTGAGACGGTTTCAGAGATGTATAATAGATTAAGCTCAGTTATTAATTAGCTAAAAACTCTGGACAAGGTCATCCCTCTCACTAAAGTGAATGACAAAATTCTGATGTGCTTCCCAAGCTCATGGGACATAAGAATTTGGCCAATCAAGGAGGCTAGATGACTAAATGAGATTTCAACTGAGTCTCTATTCGGTAAACTAAAGTATTATGAGCAGTTAGTAAATACAAGGGAGGCTGCTGAACAAAGAACACCTCCAGCAGCTAGAATAGAACAGAGCATAGCCTTCAAAGCCTCAGAAGAATCAGAATCTTCAACATCAAATAAAGAACTTATAAGTCTCTTGGCTAAGAAATTTTTCAAGATGGCTAGAAAGGACTTCAGAAGAAAGTCATCAAGAAAAGATGACAGGCCATAGTATGATAAGACACCAACAAAGGAAGTGGTGTGCTATGGATGCAGGAAGCCTGGGCACTTTCTCTCTGAGTGTGCAGAGAACTAGAAGAATGAGAAGAGAAGAGAAAAGGAAAAGGATTCCATGAGACAGTACACCAGCAAACCCTCTTCCAGCAAACATAAGAGGAAGGAAAAGGGGTTTGTGGCTGAGACCTGGAGTGAGACTGAAGAAGAGTCAACATCCTCAAGCTCCAGTGAAGATGAGGAAGAAGAAAGAGTAAAGGAGGTTTGCCTTATGGCAATTGATGCCTCAAGAAGCAACTCAGAAGAAGGAGATTCAGAAAATGAGGAAGCTTCTGAATCAAAAGCTGATCAGGTATTATCATGGTTTGATTATAGTTAAGAATCTTTTAAATCAGATTTTAAAATCATGTGTTTAGATTTAATCAACTCTGAGAAGGAAATCAAACTTCTCAGAGATAAACAAGTTAACTAGGATAGCTTAGTTTTAGAAAACACTAAATTAAAAAATGAAACAGATATGTTTAGTGAACAAATCACTCTTCTGAAAGATGAATTAAGTAAAGCAAAACAGCTAGAAGAATCACTAAATGGAAGAAGCAAACAACTAGTACTAATCACCAACATATCTAATGCAAGATTTAATGGAAATAAGTTAGGATTAGGTGCATCATCTAGTGAACCACCTATTATTCAGAAAAACCACCTGTCACAACCCATAAATTTTATTTTTGAGAAAGGAAAGAAGAATACTGATCAAGTATATAAGGTAAATAAAATTCTTGAACAAATTAAAACTAAGGACAAAATTGAAAAACAGAAAACACCCTACAAAAACAAAGTTCAGCAATATTCGTCGACCTCCGATCGACGAAAAGGGGCCAGTTCGTCGAACCCAGATCGACGAACTCTGAACGCCAACTATAGTTATCATTATTCTTCTAAATGCGATCGACGAACTTACATAAATTCGTCGAACCCAGGAAGACTTAGTCTAAACTATAACTTCAACAGAAACTTAAATACTTGTAGGAAAAAATTCAATCCATTTGTTGACTTGACCATTCCACCTAGGAGATATCACCCCTAGGATATAAACCCCAGCCAGAATTTTTTGTTATTTCTAGTTTCTCTTATCAGTCATACAAAGGGCCCAAGGTAACCTGGGTCAAAAATCATTAACTGTTTGTATTGCAGGTGAAAATTTGTCCAGGGGTAAATCAAACTTGGTACCTGGACATTGGCTGCTCCAAGAATATGACTGGCAGCAAGGACATCTTAGTCAACTATAAGTCCAAGCTGGGGCCAAAGGTTATCTTTGGTGACTCCAAATGTGGTCAGTCAGAAGGAGTTGGAGAAGTAAGAATAGGAGCTGTCACATTCAGAAAGATGACATATGTAAGTGGACTGAAGCATAACCTCATCTCCATAAGTCAATTATGTGATGATGGTTATCAGGTATACTTTAACCCATCTACTTGCTCTATCATTGATAAAAATAACCAAACTGTTTAAAATGGAAGTAGACAAGGAAACATTTACTTAGTAAATTTTCTTTCTGCAACAACTGATATCTGTTTACTGAATTTAACTAGTAATCAGAATGACCTTTAACACAAAAGACTAGGACATGTAAACCTGAAAAACATAGCTAGGCTATCTAAGCACAACCTTGTTAGAGGTCTACCTTCTGCTCCCTACAAGAAGGAAGGTCTCTGCAGGGCTTGTCAACTCGGCGAGCAAACTAAAACTAGGTTCAAATCAATTAATAAGAGTGATTCACCTAGGATCTTGTACTTGCTACACTTGGATCTTTTCGAACTCATTGCTGTACAAAGCTTAGGAGGGAAATCTTATACTTTAGTTATAGTGGATGACTTCTCCAGGTTCATTTGGGTATTCTTTCTAAGAACAAAGTCAGATACATTCAAGGTTCTTACAGAATTTCTCAGGACCATACAGATTGAGTTCTCTACTCATGTTGCATTGATTAGAAGTGATCATGACACAGAGTTTGAGTCTCTTCTTATGCATGAGTTTTGTGAGAAGGAAGGTATCAGGCATTGTTTCTTAGCTCCTAGAACTCCCCAACAAAATGGGGTAGCTGAAAGGAAAAATATGACACTCATTGAAGCTGCAGGTACATTGCTTGCTGATCCATACATGCCACTAACCTTTTGGGCAGAGGATGTAAGCACTGCAAACTATGTCCTGAATAGGAGTTTAATTCACAAACTGAAGAACAAGACTCCCTATGAATTTCTCAAAGGGAAGAAATCTCAAATAAACTATTTTAAAGTTTTTGGTTGTACATGTTATATACATAATAACAACAAGAAATATATTAGAAAGTTTGAAGCTAAGGCTGAAGTGGGAGTTTTTCTAGGATACTCCCAAGTAAGCAAGGCCTATAGGATATTTAATAAATCAACATTAAAAGTAGAAGAGTCAATTCATGTTTCTTTTAATGAAACTAACATGTATTGCAAGGAGAAAAAATTTCTAGCAGTAGCAACTTGCAGGTACCCCACTTGTGTGAGACATTGGATGGACTAAACCTCACCCAAGAGGTTCCCACTCATCCCTCTCCACAATTCATTGAAGATAGTGAAGAAGATGAAGCTGAAGAACATGAGCCTCAACCAACAGCAAATATAATTCCACAAGAGGAATTTATTCAAAATGCTATTGCACAACCAACTCCACCCACTAATTTTGTCACACTTAGGGATCACCCTAGATCTCAAGTAATTGGAGACATATCAGTAGGTGTACAGACAAGGCATCAACTCAACCAAGACTTAATGCATGCATGTTTTCTCTCTTAGGTTGAACCTCTAACCATTCATGATGCTGAGCAAGATCCCCACTATATCCTTGCAATGCAAGAGGAACTAAACTAATTTGAGAGATGTAGAGTTTGGGATTTGGTTCCAAGACCCAAAACTACCCAGTTATTGGAACCAAATGGGTTTGCAGGAATAAGCTTGATGCCCAAGAATCCATTATGAGGAACAAGGCTAGGCTTGTTGCTCAAGGATATATGCAAGAGGAAGGAATTACCTATGATTAGACCTTTGTACCTTTTGCAAGGTTGGAAGCTATAAGGATCTTCCTTGCCTATGCAGCATTCAAAAGGTTTAAAGTTTTTCAAATGGATGTGAAAAGTGCTTTCTTAAATGGAGTGTTACAAGAAGAGGTTTTTGTAGAACAACCTCTAGGTTTGTTTCTCCAAATTTTCCCTCTTATGTTTTTAAATTAAATAAGCCTCTTTATGGTCTAAAGCAAGCTCCAAGAGCTTGGTATAAGACCTTAGCAAGTTTCTTATTAGAGCATAAATTTACAAGAGGAACTGTAGATAAAACTCTTTTCACTAGACATCATAAGGACCTAATCTTATTAGTGCAAATCTATGTAGACGACATTATATTTGGCTCTACATATTCAAAATTGTGCAAGAGGTTTTCTGACCTCATGCATTCTAAATTTGAAATAAGTAGCATGGGAGAGCTTTCATATTTCCTTGGTCTTCAAGTGAAACAGCTCCCTGATGGCATCTTTATCTCTCAAGCAAAGTGTGCTAAAGAACTTCTAAAGAAGATTGGGATGGCTGATGCCTCAGCTAGGAAAACTCCCATGGCCACAAATGTTGTGGTGGATTCTGATATACCAGGAAAACCTGTAGATCAGAAACTTTATAGGGGCATTGTTGTGTTCCTATTATACCTCACAGCAAGTAGTCCAGATATTATGTTTGCTACATGTCTTTGTGTTAGGTTCCAAGTGAACCCTAAAGAATCTCATCTAATTTTCTTAAAAAGGATTTTAAGATATATAAAGAGTTGTTCTAATCTAGGCCTATGGTATCCTGCTGAATCAGAATTTGAGTTAACTGGATACTCTGATGCTGATTTTGCTGGATGCAGGGTAGAAAGAAAAAGTATCTCATGAACTTGTCAGTTCCTAGGTATGAGACTAGTATCATGGTTTTGCAAGAAGCAAACATCAGTGTCAACATCAACTGCTGAAGCAGAATATATTGCAGCAGGCAGCTGTTGTTCACAGATGCTTTGGATACAGAATCAACTTCTAGATTATGGGTTCAACTTAAATAATTCAACCCTATTCTGTGATAATAGTAGTGCTAAAATCCAGTTCACCATAGTAGGACAAAACATATTGACATAAGATATCATTTCATTAGCGAGTGTGTAGACAAAAATAAGATTAAGTTTGTCTATATCTACACTGATTTACAAACAGCTGATATATTCACCAAACCTCTGGATAAGAAAAATCATGCTTTCTTTCTAAATCAGTTGGGAATGATCAATGGAGAAGACTTTGTTTAAGTGTTGTCTGCATTCGACGAATTTTCCAGAGTTCGTCAAACGGAGTTCGACAAACCAGGGAAAGTTTGAGAGATACTCGTCGAACGGAGATCGACGAACTCTCTGTGAGTGAAACAATTTTTGTCGACCAGCGATCGACGAACTTTGATTCAGAAGATATTTGTCGACCTAAGTTCGACGAACCGTCTTCAATTCTTTTGATGAGCTCGACGAATTATTTAACTATAAACTATTTCGTCGATCTCAGTTCGAAGAATTCATTTTATTTTCGTGGAACGGAGTTTGTCGATTCATATTCTGGAAAACCTTATATCTAGGTTTTCTTCGACCTCCATCCCGCGCTTTCTATTCTCTTGCACTTGATCGACGTTTCTGTGTCTTTCTTGCAGGTGATTTCAATGGCGACTCTGGCAAGCAATCTTACAGGAATGAAGTTTGATACAGGATTTGACGTGGATTTTGATTCATTTCAGTATTCTGATCCAATCTTTCTGTATATCCTAGAACTTTGTGAAGAACAGGAACTAAAAACCCTAATGACGAGAAGGATCAAACTGCACAGCATGGAAATCAGGGAATGGGTATACACACTGTCATCCACAGAAGAGAACACCATGACAGGCACTATCGCGGCAAACTCAGTCTCTTTAACCCCCGCAATCTTAACTGAGATTTTTGGATTGAGAAATGGAGAAGAACACCTCGAAATTGAAACAGAGGAGTATGATATGATGTTGCGCATCATGGATTATGCTGGAGATACTCCCCACAAACTGTTGAAGAAACACTTGTCTGCTCCCTATAAATTTTTAGAAGACTTGGTTGGCAAAGTGCTACTTGGAAAACACACTACACACGATTATATCACCAGATACCAGTTTCTGGTTATGTGTGCAATCATCAACAAGAATCCAATAAACTGGGCACAAATTATGTTTGATTTGATAAAGAAGAAGAACACTAAGAAGGAAGTCTGTTTTGGAAGAATTCTAGGAATCTTCCTACAGGAAAAGGCTGTTGAATCCCTGGTCTCCCAGACCATATTCATAAATGCCAGTAGAAGGCTGACATGTGCCTTATTTGGCAGATGGGAGAGGACCATCACTAAGCCCTCTCAGGCTTCCACCTCTTCCATCAAAGCTTCTGAAGGCACAAGGGCTGTCAAACCCACTCCCCACCCTGCTGAAGAGAACATCCCTTCCACATCTTCTCTTCCAGTCCCCCTTCCAACAACAACAAAATCCCCAGTCACTCGATCTTTACCAATCACCATCACTGACATTCCCTCTTACTCCCTTCAGGAAAATCAACCACCCACACCTCCTGAATCCCCTCATGCAACATACATTTCTACACCACCACAGTCTCCACTTCCCCCACATCTATCCTCCATACCATCTTCCATCCTACCATCAGACACCATGATGCAAGATGCCACCCTTCCATCCCCATCAACATCTAATCTTCCCAAACCTGATGTTCCACCCCCTATTCCATCAATGGTTGCCCCTCTTCCACACCAACTGCAACACCATCTACCATTTTATCATTGGACCCCTCTACCATCTCATCTATCATCACCATCATCACTCCCCTTCTTAAATCACATATACTAGAGGTCATTACACCTCTTGCTACCACCATTACATCTTTATCTACCCAAATATCTGCTCTCACTGCTGCCCCTACTCAGTTAGGGGCCTGGCCTCAGCTCCCACTGAAATCAGGCAGGGGGAGATGCCTGATGATGAAGCAGCAGCTATAGCTTCAGAGTCTTCAGCTCCAGCACCAGTAGATACTCCTGTCTTCACAACAGAATATATAGATTGTATAAGTAAAGAGTTAATTGATTTCATTGATACTGACATGGATTGTGATGAGTCAGCATTTGAAGGATTCAAAACTGTTGGTGACTTTATCCTAAATCCCACAGTTAACTTAGAAGAAGTGCTGAAAACTTTTGATACTGTATATATGCATCATCTTCCAGAAGAATTTACTAAGCCACATTTGGCTATTATTCCTCATACCTCTCCTGTCAGTCCAGCAGTTGCTAAGCAACTATGTGATAGCTTTGTAATTCCAGTATCTGCACCAACCTTGGCAGTCATTCCATCCCCTCCAGTAGCTATCTCTGCACCAACTTTTGTAATGGATGACTCCCCTATGCCAGATCTAGATGAGTTGATCTTGGGTGACATTGCAGAAGATACAAAAGCAGCTGAAAGCTCAGTTCAGGTTCCAACTGAAAAACCTATTGTATCTGAGGACATCTTGAGAGATATAGATGCTTTATATGATAATCCTCAGGATTCAGATGATGATGATGATGAAGAAGATTTAGATGAAGAAGTTGCTAAGAAAAAGAAGATACTTTTGTCAAAGAAAAGGAAAGACCCTCCTCCTCCTGCTACCAAGCCAAGCCCAAAGAATGACATTCCATACTATATCCTCCAAAATATTACTCCTTACAAAGGAATGCCAGCATGGATGTGGTTGTCTAGAAATCAACAAAAGGAGAAGAAAAGAAGTAGAAAATATTCTCCTCCACCAGTTCATCAGTACAGAAGAGATCCACCTCCTCCACCTCCTCTAGCAGCTGGTGCCACTGGCTCTAGCTCTCAGAGGTCTGCCCCTATTCAATCCTATCACAGACATCAATGGAGACCTTCTGAAAATAGTCAGCAAAGGCACTACACTTCAGAAAGACAACAGCAACATCAACAACATCAGCAGCAACAACAAAGTATCTCTGGAGACCAGAAGGCTGATAGTCCTGATAAACCATATTCACCTCCTGTTCTTTTTGAGGATCCTGAAACAGCAAACACTGCTAGAATGGCTAGATTCCAGTAAATTGTTGGTCTTTCTTTGATTAATAAAGCAAAAGCTGAAGGCACAGATATATCAAGATATTCAACTATGTCCAAATACAGAAAAGAAGAACTCAAAAGATTTGATAAAGCAAATAAATTGTTCAATGTTGATGATTACATGAAGCTACATCCTGAAGCAGTTGTCCCCAGAACTACATCTCTGAAGATTATTGGGGCAGCTGACATGACAATGACACAGGCACAGGCTTTGGATCCAAAGAGAGAAATTATCTTTACAAAGCCAGGTGAAAAGACTAAAGAAGACAAGTCCATAGGTAAGAAGAAGAAGTAACCTTTACATGGTTTTAACTTTTCTGCATTAGTTTTAAAACTGATCTGTCTGTTTAAAACAAAGCTCATGTACATATATATATCTGCTGCATGTGTTAGTAAATCACTGCCAGATATACCTTTTTCTTACTTTATTTATTTTTATGTTTTTATTTTGAGTCTATTAGTGACCTCACCCAAATAGGGGGAGATTGTTGGATCGCTAGTTGATTTGGGCTACGTTCACTAACTTAGGATGTGACCCAATAGGTATAGCGAGGGTCAAAGTTGTGTCCTAGAGTCTAGGCCAAGTCCTTAGAGTCAACATCAGATGGACTAGCTATCAACAAGACTTCAAGAGACTCAAGACTAAGAAGATTTCAAGACTAAGTAAAAATGAGTTCGTCGATGAAAGATGTTCTCAGCTCAACGATCTTGAGATATTTCTCTGAGTCGAGCTCGACAATCTTCATTCTATGGTCGACAAAAATTGGGATACTTCAACAAACTAAAGTCAGGATAACTCCAGATTATTCTAAGTCCAACTTCAAACTTTGGTCGACGAACAAGATTCTGAGCTCGACGAACTTGGACCACGAGTTCACAACAACCTTCTGTTAGAAGATCTCAGGTTGATGAAGTCAACTTCTCAGGTCGACGAAGTCAACTTCTCAGGTCGACGAAGTCAACTTCTCAGGATGACGAACTCAGTACTCTACTCGACGAACTCTGGAACCAGAAGATTTGTGTCGACACTTAGGGCATGTGTTGACACCAACTATGTTGACACCAGAAAACTTGTGTCGACACCAAGGATAATCAGTCGACACCTACATATGTCGACACCAAAAGAATTGTGTCGACACCAAGACTAATCAGTCGACACCCACCTGTGTCGACACCAGAAGATTCGTGTCGACACACAGAATATCAGTCAACACAAAATACTTGAATAAGTCCAGAATTGTTGCTGAACTCCAGTCGACGAATGCAATTGTCAGCTCGACGAACTTCAGACAAAAAATTGGCAACAGACAGTAGTGAAGTTTTCAGCTCGATGAACAGAAGCTGTCTGGTCAACGAATACAAAATCTCAGTTCGACGAACTAGTAACTCAGCTCGACGAATTCTGTTATTCGATCGACGACTCCAGAATTAGCCATTTCTGGCTTTTTGTCCCCATTATATTGCGAAAATTCCTAAGTAATTAATGCTCTACATTCTCTGAATGTATCCGTTAGAAGGAGCATTGATTACGGTCTTCCTCAGGAATATTATTTGCCGATTTTCCACGGGACAGTTGAGGAAATGATTCAATTCCGATTATTCTCAAGGCGTAAGCATTAATTACCGATGATTCAAATTTTTGAAAAGATATAGAAGAAAAGAAGATCGACAATCAGCAGTTAGCAAGAACATACTCAGTCAGAAAAATAGATACACACACACACAGACTGACTGCAAGAATTCATACAGCAGCAGAAAAGCTTCACACAAAAAATCATACTGAAGCTTATAGTGACAGGCAGTGATCTTCATTCAGAATAAGAAGAACAATCATACAATATCAATAGTCTTCTTTTTCAATATTCTCTCCAGGACTTCCAAGGATAACAGATATCAAATCAGTTAAGAAGCTCCTGCATCACTACTAGTCAAGAACTCTGATTGAAGGCCTATCACCCTACAGCAAAGCTTCCAAATCTTCCTGAACCATTCAATATTTCAGGGGGAGCTTTTGCTAAACATCAATCCACTTAAGTCTTCAAAGTTTATTGAGAAAGAGAAGACAAAATCACTCTCTCACCCCCTCCTGTATAAAGGGTTGTCATCTCCCTTCAAAAGTGATTCTTGGTTGCAAGTCTCCTAACAAAAAGACTTGAGTTGGTTTTTGAGGACCTTATCAAAACCCATTGGTGTCAAGCACCTGATCAAAAACCTGAGTGGATTCCTTCCAAGGGTGGTAGAAGAGTGGACTACCCAGATTTGTAGAACCACTATAAATTTCTTGTGTCGTCTGGTTGCCTATCTTTTTCGTTTTATTTTTGCTGTGTGGCTGTGATTAGGTTTACTATTTTTTTGATTTCTAAGTACTGCACCTTTTCAGTTTACAGCAAAAGCAGTAACAGCACCTTTATAGTGACCTAACAAATTTTAAATATACTCTATTCACCCCCCTCTAGAGTATTGTAGACCTAACCCTCACTTTCACGGGCCTCCCCTCCGGGTGACCCTCCCGCTTCCTCCATCTTTCTCTTTTCTTTCCTCCTCCCTCCACCTTCCTTTTGCTCCTCTCCTTTCTCACCCCCTACCCCCATCTCTCCATCTTTCTCTCCTGCAATTTTCGGCTCCACCGCAATGCCTCCCTCCATCTCTATTTCTCCATCCCCTTAGACCTATCTTCTTTCTTTTTCCTCTTCTACTTCCATCACTCCATCTTTCTCTCCGGCCATTTCCGGCTCCACTGCAATGCCTCCCTCCATCTCTACTACTCCATCCCCTTTGACCTCTCTTCTTTTCTCCTCTTCTTTGCCACCAACCTCCTGCGGCCATCATTCCATCCTCTTCCCCATCTCCTCGGCCTCTCCCTGCTAAGAGATGGTGTTTACCTCCGTCACATACCATTCCCTAGGCGCCTTTGGGTCTTCTCATACTTAGATTTGGGTCCCTCCAACATTGAGCTTCAAGCATTGATGGAAAGAGGACGGGACACATCTAAAAGCATTGATCAAGGGGTGCCCAAAAATGGCGTTGTAACTACTGGGGGCATCCATTATGACAAAATGGCAGTTCTTGGATAGCTCCCCAAGGGTTACCTGGAGTACCACTCCCCGCTCGACTTAATTCCTCTCTCCTGAGAATCCGAAGAATGGACCATCCGCTGCCAACACCCTACGAGCCTCCACACTCATCTCATTAAACGCCTTTTTGAAGATAACATTTACTGAGCTTCTATTGTCGACCAGGATCCGCGACACCGTGAAGTTTTCAATGGCAGTCTGGATCACCAATGCATAACAGAAGTTGTCTTCATAGTCTGGCATATCGTTTCGAGAGAAGGTGATCTTCTCATCCGGGGGAGGGGTTTGCGATGTCGAAGGTACGCTCCGTCGATATATGGTATGAAGGTTCGCCATACGGGTAGCCTCAATCCCCACTCCCCCATAGATCACTCTGATCCCACCTCAGTTCCCTACATCCTAGATCCACACACTGGCCTTACTCTCCAGTCCTTGTCACTTCCACTATCCGCACTGGCCTCTGCTGCTCCCCTGCTCCCCTAGCTCTTCTCATTTCTAAGAATTTCGGGCAGGTAGCTGTTGCGTGACCCTCCTCCTTGTGGAAGTCACATTATGACAACGCGACCTCCTCCCCTCTTCTCCCCTTCTGTGGGATCCTCCTCCTTCCTGCTCCTGCTCCTGCTCTTCCTCTCTCTCATCCTCTACCTCTCCCTCAGCCGATGACCATAGCTTGTTGTGGCTGGGGTAGGGGTGGTCTAGGACCGTACCCCCACCCTTGCTGGTTAAACCTTTCAGGTCCTCCTGGTTATTTTCTTCCCCCATGGGGAAATCCTCTCCCCTGACCTTGGGCAGGGCCTCCCTGTTGCCTCCATCCCAGCTCCTGATATGTCGGCGCCCTCGGCTCTTCTCTTCTCCTCCCTTCTTGCTATCTCCCTCCTCCTGGTTCTCTTAATTCAACTTCTGTCAGCCTTGCTAGCTTTTTAGTAAAAGTTGGATTCGCTGCCTCCATTACTATTTCTTTCACAGCCTTCTCCATCAACCCTTTAAATGACAGTGGTTCCTTTCGATTGAGGCTCATCTTGAAAAAGCCCTCCCATAGTCCCATGGTAAAGGCCATCTAGAGGGCGAATCCAGGCACCTCCTGAATATCCAGGATATCCTACTGGAATCTGTCTACATACTGAGCTAAGGACTCGTTTGCCCTCTTCATAATCAGAAAAATTGACTCCGGGTTCTTCTTCCTCATCTTTGAAGTTGAGAAACGCAACTGAAACTCCTGATCAGGTCTTTGAAGTTGTATATAGAGCCTGCCGGGAGTAGATGAAACCATTGTTGAAATTTGTGAAGTGGAAGTGGGTGAAGGGACAAGCCGCGCGGCCTGTGGCGGACAGCCTTGGCGGACTGGGCGGACTGGGCGGACTGAGGTTTGCGGCATGGTGAAAAGTCTGGTGGAAGCCGGCTGTGTTCTGAGCGGGTTGTTGCATGGAGTCCGCGGTTTGGTGCGGCCTGGTATCTGCGGATAGAGAGGCTTGCGGACTGGTGCTTTGCTCAGTGGTCGCGGGTGCAAGCTTGCGCTGTTGGCGGGTTGGCTCGAGTTCGCGGGAAGCCTTGCGGACTGGTGTGTCCGCGGTTTGGGCTGTTGCGGACTGGGCCTTGAGCTTGGCTGAGGCCTTGTCGAGCTCAGGTGTTACAGCAGGTCTTGCTGTGGAGACCGGTTGGCAGACTGGTGTTTGGAGTCCGGGAGGAAGCTGCTGTGTTGGACAAGTGCGAGGAGCTCGCGGACTGGTTGCGGTCTGTGCTAGGGTGTTTGGCGGACGGGACTTTGTGTCCGCCATGCTCGCACTGACCCTTGATGGTTTTGGACTTGGTCACACTTGGTGTCAAGTTCTTGGTGTCCGCCGTATCCGCGAAGTCCGCTGTGACCGGGCGGACTGTTGCTGTTTGCCTTTGGTCATGGACTTGTGGCGGATTGAGGTGTGAGTCTTGCGGACTGCCTCGGGTTGGTGCGGACTGCCATTGAAGAGGGTACTATCCTGCAGTGGTTGGAGCTTTGCTGGCTGGTGCCTTGTCCGCTTAGCTTAGGCGGACTGGAGAGGGTTCGTCAAAGGTTGCCTAGCTCCTGGCGGTTTCCCTTGGTGTCCGGCTAAGTCCATGCGGACTCGGCGGATGGTGGTTGTATTCGCGCGGACTGAGGGTGGTGTCGCTATCTCTTGGGCGGTGACCACACTCCTCACCTTGCCTATAAATAGGACCCCCCTGGCACATCTACAGTAACCTAAGTAACTTGAGTGAACAGTAAGTTGGGGTGTGCGAAGTGCTGCGGTCTGTGTTTGCCAGTCCGCGCGGATTGTTTCAGGCTGACGGTTTGCTGTGTGCAGGTCGCGCGGATAACTTCAAGGAGCCAGGAGTTTGGCTGTGACTTCGGTCAGTGCTTGGAAGTGTGCGGTCTCTGCGGACTCAGCAGGAGGTCGCTCTGCGGCTTGTCAGTTCTATTTCAACTTTGCCAGCTTCAATAACCTGTCCGCCGGCTTCAGGCGGGTAGGGGAGTTCCTCAGTTCAGGTTCAGCAGGAGGCGAATAACGGTGTGTCCGCGCGGCCTCGCGGTCTCGGCGGACTCCGTGGTATTCGGCGGATTGCAGCATAGCTTGGGCGAGCTCAGCGGTCTCGGCGGTCTCGGCGACCTCGCGGTCTCGGCGGACTGGAGTGCTGTCCGCCCGGCTAGTTTTTTGGTTCTTTCTGTTTACAGCTGTAATACTAGCGAAATCATGTCTCGCTATGTATGCCTCGGATTGTAAAGAAGTGAATGCATAATAAGACCTTCTTGTGCCTCCATTGTTTTGTTGGGTGCAACCTCTAGTCCTTGGGTTTTCCGCAGGTTCAGCGTGCGAATTGGGTAGTTCCGAAGATATTAATTTGGTGTTTGGGCTATCTTGCTGACCACGCTGAGAAAATTTAACATGGTATCAGAGCGAGGTTTCTGAGGTTGCGGAGGTTCAGTTGCGTGAGCGGAGGTCAACCAGCGTTATTACTCAGTGATTGAGTGGTGATCAACCTGTGTTGTTGCTCGGAGCTGCTGAAGGGTACCAACAGGTGATTGCAATGGAAGGAAGCTTAGCAAGAGGTCTGGGCATTGAACTCTTAACACCGACTAACTACAAGAAGTGGAAGTCGTGCATGAAGAGTTATCTTCTGGGCGAGGAGCTGTGGGAAGTTGTCGGTGGAGACGACAGACAGGAAGTTACTGCTGCTTTCGGTAATGCGGAGCAGGTGAGGCTCTGGAGAAGAACTAATGCTAAGGCAGAGTTCGTTCTGAAGAGAGCTGTCTCTCCGGAACTGTTTGATCACATCATTGGATGTGAGTCGGCTGCTGATATTTGGACAACCATTGATGAGTTGTTCAATAGGAAGAATGTGGCGCGGCTTCAGTTCCTGGAGAATGAGTTGGCCAGGGCAACTCAGGGAGACCTTTCCATCTCCAAGTACTTCTTAAAGATGAAGAGCTTGTGTGCTGAGCTGTCGGCACTGGATCCTGATGAGCCTATCTCTGAGGCATAGATGAAAAGGCACATTATCCGTGGCTTGCGGTAGGAGTATGTGGCCTTTGTTACATCTGTTTAAGGGTGGGCTACTCAGCCGTCGCTGCTGGAGCTGGAGAATCTGCTTGCCTTGCAGGAGAGCTTAGAAAGGCAGATGGCTGGAGTGAATCTGAATCAGGAAGGCAGCGAAGCTCTCTTCTCAGGCAAGAAGAAGGGATGGGAAGGGAAGAAGAAGAAGAAGGTGCAGGCCGCTGTTGAGAAGGAGACTTCATCTTCATATCCGCCGGAGAGGAGCAATGCTCCTAAGGACTGGAAGAAGAACTTGAAGTGCTACCGGTGTCATTAGCGAGGGCACTTCAAGCTGGACTGCAAGGTCAAACTGCAGCCTGGGCATGCTGCGGGAAAGGAGGAAGCTTGCTCGCGAAGTGAAGAAGCAGAATGGGGAGGAGCTTTCATGACGGGCACTTGTGTCCGGGCCTTATCTGCTGAGGACTTCAACAGTGAGTGGATCGTCGACTCCGGGTGTGGTCATCACCTCACCGGAGACAAATCGAAGTTCACCTCCATGCAGGCTTACTCAGGTAATGAAGCTATTACCACTGCTGATAATACTGTTTATGCAGTAGAGAAGGAGGGGGTCGTGTCTTTGGGTAGTGATCAGGGGCCACTCACGTTAAGGAGTGTGTATCATGTGCCGGGCATGAAGAAGAACCTCTTCTCGGTGACCAATGCGGTGGACGCTGGGTATCACGTTCTGTTTGGGCCAACAGACGTGAGGTTCCTTCGCAACGTATCAGCGGTAAAGGCTGATGTTGCTCATGTTGGGAGGAGGGTGAAGAACTTGTTTGTTCTTTCCACCAGTGCCTATGTTGATAGAATGAGGGCCAATGATAGTGCGGCTATCTGGCATGAGAGGCTGGGGCATGTTGGCATGGACAAGCTAAAGGCAATGGCGAGTAGAAGTTTGGTGAGGGGGTTGCCGAAGTTGTCCTCCTTTGGTGATGGGCATGTTTGTGCGGGCTGTCAATACGGTAAGGCACATCGCCTTCTGTTTGATAAATCTCAAACAAGGAGCAAGAAACCATTGGAGTGTATTCATGGCGACCTGATGGGACCGACGGTTACTGCCAGCCTTGGTGGAAGCAGATACATGCTTGTCTTGGTTGATGACTACTCAAGGTATACTTGGGTGTACTTCTTAAAGGAGAAGTCGGAAGCCTTCCGTTTGTTCGTGGAGTTCAAGGAGTTGGTAGAAGGCCGGCTTGGCTTGCGGATTAAGAAGTTTAGAACTGATAACGGGGGGAGTTTGTCTCTTCCGAGTTTTCTAACGTTTGCAGGAAGCACGAGATCCAACGGGAGCTTACTTGTGCTCACACTCCACAACAAAATGGGGTAGCGGAGCGGAAGATCCGTCATCTGACGGAGACCTGCAAATGCTGGCTTCATGCGAAAGATATCCCAAGATCTTTTTGGGCGGAGGGAATGTCTTGTGCTGCCTATGTTATCAACCGGATGCCACTCAGCCCTATCAACATGAAGACTCCTGTTGAGCTGTTGCTGAAGGAGAAGCCGAGTGTTGGACACCTTCGGGTGTTCGGTTCAACTTGCTACGTGCATGTCCCGGATGCTTCACGGACAAAGCTGGATGCGAAGGCAAGGAAACTTGTCTTTGTTAGCTACGATGAGCGGAAGAAGGGATGGAAATGCATGGACCCTGTGACGAAGAAGTTCGTGGTGTCAAGAGACGTTGTCTTTGACGAGCTGACGTCATATGGAGGTGGCTCGATGGAGCTTACCGGAAGTAGCAAGGATGATGAAGCACCGGTGGAGGCTGCTGAAGGCTTGGAAGAGGAGCTTGCTGTTTCACCAGCAGCTCCTGTTGCTTCGAACTCCGAGGCTGAGCCTTCTGGCTCAGGAAGCAGGGGGAGCACTGCTCAATGCTTGCCCCAGGTAGGAGTGGAGCCTGAAGAAGCAACGGAAGCCGTGAGCAAGGAGCCATATCTTCGGAGATCGAAGAGGGTGGTTAAGCCACCGGCTCGGTACTGTGATGGGAATGCAGTGAGCTTCGTCTCCTGCTTCTTTGCAGGTCCTCTGGATGAGCGAGATCCTGCCAACTTCAACGAGGCCACTGGAGTGAAGGAGTGGGATGATGCCATGAACGAAGAGATTGATGCTCTGAAGAAGAATGAAACCTGGGACCTTGTGCCCAAGGTTGATGGCGTTACTCCGGTTACTTGCAAGTGGGTGTATAAGTTGAAGAAGAAGGCTGATGGGAGCGTTGATCGGTTCAAGGCTCGCCTGGTCGCTAGAGGATTCTCACAGTAGTATGGAGAAGACTATGAGGAGACATTCAGTCCAGTTGCGAAGATGACATCTGTAAGAGTGGTGATCGCCTTGGCTGCTAGCAAGGGATGGAGGTTGTGGCAACTTGATTTGAAGAATGCTTTTCTTTACGGAGAGATTGACAAGGACATCTTCATGGATCAGCCGCTTGGGTTTGTCTCTGAGAAGCATCCGGACTATGTCTGCAAACTCAGGAAGGCTCTCTATGGGTTGAAGCAAGCTCCTCGAGCGTGGTATGGGAAGATTGCAGAGTACTTGCAATTCTATGGATACCTGGCTTCTAACTCGGATTCAAGCTTGTTCGTCAAGAAGAAGGGAGAGCTAAGAGTCTTGGTCCTACTGTATGTGGATGATATGATCATCACAGGGAACTCGGAGGAGGAAGTAGCAAGGCTCAGGGGAGAGCTTGCTATATGCTTCGAGATGAAAGACTTGGGAGAGTTGCATCACTTTCTTGGTCTGGAAGTGGAGAGGAAGGAGTGCGGGGTTATCATTAGACAGAAAGGGTATGCTGATCGCATTGTGAAGCGGTTTGGCATGGGCGAAGGGAAGAAGTGCTCTACTCCACTGGAACCTGGGCTAAAGCTTCGACGAGATGAGGGAAGGGTTCTTAATGATCCCTTGGTGTTCAGGGCTCTTGTTGGGAGCTTGATCTATCTGACGATTACAAGGCCGGATATAGCTTATGTTGTTGGCCGAGTAAGTCGATATATGGCTGAACCAAGGAAATCTCATCTGTTGGCGGCAAAGGGTATTCTGAAGTATGTCAAGGTTTCTTCTGACATGGGACTCCTCTATGGAAGTGATGCGGAGATTGCGTTGCTCGGGTACACGGATGCTGACTATGGCGGTGATTCAGATGATCGAAGGTCTACTTCAGGTTATGTGTTCACTTGCGGTTCAGCTAGCATCTCGTGGCGTAGCAAGAAGCAGGACTCAGTGTCGGTTTCAACCACGGAGGCGGAGTATAAGGATTCGGCCTTGGCTGCTCGGGAAGCCATTTGGTTGAGGAGGCTTATAGAGGATGTTCATGAAGAAGTGCAAGGGCCTACTTTACTCCGGGGTGACAATGAGAGTGCTCTCAAACTGGTTAACAATCCAGTGTGTCACGCCAGGACCAAGCATATAGAGATTGATCACCACTTCATCAGGGAGAAGGTGTTGGAGGGATCTCTGCTGGTCGGGCATGTTCAGAGTGAAGATAATCTTGCTGACATCTTCACGAAGCCGCTGTCGAAGGGGCCTTTTGAACGCTTACGCAGCTTGCTGGGCTTGGTCACCACTTCTCACTTCAAGGGGGAGTGTTGAAATTTGTGAAGTGGAAGTGGGTGACGGGACAGGCCGCGCGGCCTGTGGCGGACAGCTTTGGCGGACTGGGCGGACTGGGCGGACTGGGCGGACTGAGGTTTGCGGCCTGGTGAAAAGTCTGGTGGAAGCCGGCTGTGTTCTGAGCGGGTTGTTGCATGGAGTCCGCGGTTTGGTGCGGCCTGGTATCTGCGGATAGAGAGGCTTGCGGACTGGTGCTTTGCTCAGTGGTCGCGGGTGCAAGCTTGCGCTGTTGGCGGGTTGGCTCGAGTTCGCAGGAAGCCTTGCGGACTGGTGTGTCCGCGGTTTGGGCTGTTGCGGACTGGGCCTTGAGCTTGGCTGAGGCCTTGTCTAGCTCAGGTGTTACAGCAGGTCTTGCTGTGGAGACCGGTTGGCGGACTGGTGTTTGGAGTCCGGGAGGAAGCTGCTGTGTTGGACAAGTGCGAGGATCTCGCAGACTGGTTGCGGTCTGTGCTAGGGTGTTTGGCGGACGGGACTTTGTGTCCGCCATGCTCGCACTGACCCTTGATGGTTTTGGACTTGGTCACACTTGGTGTCAAGTTCATGGTGTCTGCCGTATCCGCGAAGTCCGCTGTGATCGGGCGGACTGTTGCTGTTGCCTTTGGTCGTGGACTTGTGGCGGATTGAGGTATGAGTCTTGCGGACTGCCTCGGACTGGTGGTGCGGATGCCAATTGAAGAGGGTGCTGTCCTGCAGTGGTTGGAGCTTTGCGGGCTGGTGCCTTGTCCGCCTTAGCTTAGGCGGACTAGAGAGGGTTCGTCAAAGGTTGCCTAGCTCCTGGCGGTTTACCTTGGTGTCCGGCTAAGTCCATGCGGACTCGGCGGACAGTGGTTGTATTCGCCGGACTGAGGGTGGTGTCGCTATCTCTTGGGTGGTGACCACACTCCTCACCTGCCTATAAATAGGACCCCCTGGCATCTACAGTAACCTAAGTAACTTGAGTGAACAGTAAGTTGGGGTGTGCGAAGTGCTGCGGTCTGTGTTTGCCAGTCGCGCGGATTGTTTCAGGCTGACGGTTTGCTGTGTGCAGGTCGCGCGGATAACTTCAAGGAGCCAGGAGTTTGGCTGTGACTCGGTCAGTGTGGAAGTGTGCGGTCTCTGCGGACACAGCAGGAGGTCGCTCTGCGGCTTGTCAGTTCTGTTTCAACTTTGCCAGCTTCAATAACCTGTCCGCCGCTTCAGGCGGGTGGGGAGTTCCTCAGTTCAGGTTCAGCAGGAGGCGAATAACGGTGTGTCCGCGCGGCCTCGCGGTCTCGGCGGACTCCGTGGTATTCGGCGGATTGCAGCATAGCTTGGGCGAGCTCAGCGGTCTCGGCGGGTCTCGGCCCTCGGTCTCGGCGGACTGGAGTGCTGTCCGCCCGACTTGTTTTTGGTTCTTCTATTTACAGCTGTGAATACTAGCGAAATCATGTCTCGCTATGTATGCCTCGGATTGTAAAGAAGTGAATGCATAATAAGACATTCTTGTGCTCCATTATTTGTTGGGTGCAACCTCTAGTCCTTGGGTTTTCCGCAGGTTTCAGCGCGTGCGAACTGGGTAGTTTTCGAAGATATTAATTTGGTGTTTGGGCTATCCTTGCTGACCACGCTGAGAAAATTTAACAACCAGTACTTAGCCTTGTCCTTTAGAGTGATGGATAAAAGATGCCACCTGAACTCTTCTAGGACGCGAGCTGATAGGATCAACTCGCAGAACGGCGACCCTCTCACCCCTGGTCTCGCAGCCCCCACTCGCGAGCCAATGTCCCCTTGCGAGACGATGCCCACAGGGCATGGGACCAACTCCCTTCCCGCCATGTCTCGCCGGCCTCCTTCCACCATCACTTACTTCCCCGGTCTCCTCCCTGGGGCATCTTCTCCCACTCTTACCAAGACGAGCTCTTCCTACGATGCGAGAGTAGGCACCTGAGGTAACGGGGTTGAGCAATTGCCCTGCCGCGAGATCCCCTGTAGCATGTCCATAATGCCCTTGATTGATGCCATGAATGCCTCCCTTCCAACGAATCCTCCCAGGTTATCTGGCCCATCTCCGTATCCATCTTTGTGACCCAGCTTAAGATTCTTCTTTGTGGGCCGCGGCCCATGCTCACCGCATCAAAAATGTTGAAACCAGTCACCTGGTTCCACCTATAGTTCGGACCTGAATTTGCATCACACGCTTACTCTTCTTCGACCATCCACTCGACGTGAGTCACAGGACCATAAATGGACCGAGGGTCTCAGCTCGGAGGTTCTGCCTCTTACCCGGAAGAATTTGATGTTCTCCCCCTCCCTAGTCAGTGGTGAGGCTAGGGTGACCTCTTAGGGCGCGGCAGGAAGAGAAATGGAAAGGTTCAACAACCTGTTCAAAGCACCTTATCGGTCTATTTCTAGGCCCCTGAGTCTGATCTGGTAATAAACATACTGAACCGACCTGAAATTACCAGAATACACTGGGTTGGGTCTGCCAACAGCCAAAGTCCACTGTTCTGAAGGGTTATATGCAGACCACTGAGGGTAGAAGGGTAAAATTACCTGGGGTATAAGTGTAAAATCCCTTTGGGGTAAGAAGGTAAAACACCTTTTATTATATGGTGAGTGTGGAAATGACTAGCGGGCGGGACGAGCTCACCTGCTCATCTAGCTGGCCTCCCGCCTTATGTGAGTCATCGCGCCCTCAAGGGCCAGCCCGCACCCTAAGGGACGTCTCGCCTACAGTGTCGAGCCCCGTCTTGCCTCCTGCGAGTGGACCACATGGTCCCACTCGCCTCTTCAATTACTCTAGCCAGCTTCTCCGCTCTGCTGCTTGAACCGCCTCCCACGAGCCCAAGGTTGTACAATAGGAATGAAAGAAGATCCCTCCTGAATCAAAAATATGAAACATTCAGACAAGGTCCTAAGGATTCAATTGCTGATACTTTTGAAAGCTTCTTAAAGATTGTTAATGGCATAAGAGTATATGGCCAGTTATTCACTAATGGAGAACTGAATTAAAAATTTCTGAGGTCCATAACGAAGGAATGGGACAACAAAGTCTGTGCAATTCGAGATTTTTGCAAGCTAGTAGAGGCTGACCCTCAAAATCTCTTCTGAAAGCTTATGACATATGAGCTGCAAATCAATTTAAGAAAACTTAAGAAGAGAAGAGTCGGTCTTCATACAAGGAGAACTCTGGCATATTGAAGGCAGACAGCTCAAGGAAAGTCAAAGATGCATCACCTGCTCCTGCACAAGAAGAGAGTGAAGAAGATGCTTTAGAGCCAAGAACCTCGGGCTCAGAGCTATCAGAAGGAGAGTTTTCTCTTCTTTCAAGGCGGTTCAAGAAGTTCTTGAACAAGAATAAACAGTGGAGAGGCAAAGATGCTTCATCCAGAAGATCATGTCATGATGGTGATCATCACATGAAAGGCTCAAGTAGCCTTGACAGGTATCATTCTAAATAGAACAAACAAATTTTTTCTGAAATTATTTGTTATTGTTGCAACAAGCCATGACACGTCATTATTGATTTCTCTCACAAGAAGGAGGTTGGAAAAAGAGAGTAGAAGAAATCTTCTTACAACAAGAAGAGAACTGAAAGAAGCCTAGTATCCAAGAAGGGCAAGACTCTCAACGACTCTGACTCATCTGAGTCAAGTGAAGAAGAGGAAACCTACTTTGGGCTAATGGAACAAAAAGATGAGGAAGAAGAACCGCAGTACACGGGGAAGGTAAACTCTCACACTCGTCTCTCTGAATCAGATGCTTTTGACCATGATCATGAGGATTGCTCTTCTTGTTGTATCCCTAGTTTGATTTGGGCTAGGTTCACTAACTTAGGATCTTGTGACCCACAATGCTTAGCCAATGTCATAGTTGTGTCCTAGAGTATAGACAAAGTCCTTAGAGTCAACATCACATGTACCAGCTATCAATAAGACTGCCAAAGACTCAAGACTTAGAATATTTCAAGACTCTGTAAAGTGAGTTCGACGTTTGTCGAACTCAGGTCGACGATTGTCATGCTCTGCTCGACAATCTTAGAGTAAATTCTCTGAGCTGAGTTTGATGAACTTGGTACTCAGGTCGACGAAAACGTGGACACTACAACAACACTTCTAGTTCAGAAAATATCAAGATATTCTAAGTCCTTAGTATCAGACTTTGGTCGACGAACTTAGTTCTCAGCTCGACGAACTCTATTCTTTGGTCGACGAATCTTTGGACTACTACAGCATTCTATCAAGACTATGTTCTCTAGTCTCATCTCGATGAACAGAAGCCGTCTGGTCGACGAACAAAACATCTCAGCTCGACGAACTGTGGACTCAGTTTGATGATTTCTGTCATCTGTTCGACGATTGCAGACTAAGTCATTTACAGCTCTGTCCCCATTATTACTGCAATGATTCTTGGGTAATCAATGCTCTAACATTCTCTGAATATAACCGTTAAAGGAGAATTGATTGTGATATTATCCAGGATTATTGCTTGCCATTTTTCCACGGGACAGTTGGGAAATTATTCAATGCTGCTTATTCTCTAGGCCGTCAGCATTGAATGAAGAAGGAATTCAAAATTCGAAAGACCAATTTTCCTAGGAAATATAAAAAGAGATTTTTCCCTTTTCTCAAAAACAGTACAACACACAGATAAAAAGAAAGTCAGAAACACATACAGAGAGAAAAATACTGAATCAGAAAAGAAAAACACAACCCGTCTGCTCTCAGTCTGACACAAGAATTCTGATACTGAAGAAGAAGAACAATCATTCAAATATCAAGAGTCTTCATTCTTCAAAATCTCCAGGACACTTAATACGACAACAAATCTTCCATCTATCAAAGAAGTTTCTGAAGATCTCTCTGAACAAGGCTGAAAGCTTGAAGGCCTATCACCCTGTGCAAAGCTCCAGTTCTCCTGAACTATTATACATCTCATGGGGAGCATTGACAATATCACTGAATCCACATAATATTCTCATTGTGATTGAGAAAAAAAGACTTTCATCACTCTCTCATCCCCACCTATGTAAAGGGTTGTCATCTCCCTTCAAAAGTGATTCCTGGTTGCAAGTTACCTGATCAAAAGACTTGAGAGTTTGGTTTTTGAGCAGCTGATCAAAAGCACATTGGTGTTAGGCACCTGATCAAAAAACTGAGTGGATTCCTACCAGGGTGGTAGAAGAGTGGATGTACCCAGGTTGGGGAACCACTGTAAAATTTCTTGTGTCGTCTGGTTGCCCTTTTTCTTTTTTTGTTCTTGCTGTACTTGTGTTTTTAGGACTGCTGTGTGATTATTTACTTTAGTTTAATTCTGTACATTTTAATTACAGCAAAAGCTGTAACAGTTTTATAAGGACCTGCAAATACTCTATTCACCCCCCTCTAGAGTATATTAGATCTAACACATCACTTTCAATTGGTATCAGAGCAGGTTCCTTGGTTGTTACAAGCTAAACCTTGAACCAAAGATCCTTTGTTAGATCTAAATATTATTTTATTTTCATTTAGATTATAAACACAGCCATGACACAAAACAAGGATTATGAAAGCACCAGACCTCCAGTTTGCAACCTTAATAGGTTTGCTATCTGGAAGGCAAGAATCAAGTTGTACATGAACTCTGTTGATGAAGACATCTTCAATTCTATTTTGCCAGGTCACCCACAGGCATCTACATCTACAGAATCTTCGAGCAACAATGCAGTCCCACCATCTGAGTGGACTGAAGCCCAGAAGAAAGCAAAGATTGCTGATGCCAAAGCCATGAACATATTGGCTCAGACTATGTCAGATGACATCTTTGAGAAGGTGGCTGAGTGCACCTCTTCAAAAGCAATCTGGGATTCACTTAATCAAATGGTTGCTGGCTTAGCAGATGAGAGGAAAGATAGAAGATCAAAGCTCATCACACAGTATGAAAACTTCAAGAAGGATGAGGCAGAAACAGTTAAAGTGATGTAAAACAGGCTTAGCTGCATCATCAGTGAGCTAAGGACCTTAGACAAAGAAATCACCTTTACTGAAATGAATGACAAGAACCTAATGTGCTTCCCAAGCTCATGGGACGCCAGGATCTAGCCAATCAAAGAGGCCAGAAGCTTGAATGAGATTTCAACTGAATCTCTCGTGGGAAGGCTCAAATATTATGAGCAGCTAATCAAGTCCAGAGAAGCAGTGGAACATAGGACTCCTCCTCCAACAAGGAAATAACAATCCATTGCATTCAAGGCTGCTGAAGAAACTGAAGCTCTAATAGTCAATGAAGAGCTAATGAGTCTCTTTGCCAGAAGATTCTTCAAATTGGCAAGGAAAGACTTCAGAAGGAAGTCATCCAAAAATGACAGCCAGCCAAGGTATGAAAAAACCCTCACTAAAGAGGTAGTGTGTTTTGGGTGCAGGAAACCAGGACATTTCCTGTCTGAATGTCCTGAAAATCAAAAGAAGGAAAGAAGAAGAGAGAAGGAATTAAGAAGCAACCATTACAGCAAGCCCTCTTCCAGCAAGCACAAAAATAAGGACAAAGGATTTGTGGCTGAAACATGGAGTGACACAGAAGATGAATCCACATCTTCCAGCTCCAGTGAAGAAGAAAAGGAGGCCAAGACAAAGGAGGTATACCTCATGGCAATTGATGTAAGCAGTAGCAGATCAGATACAGATGAATCTGATAATGAAGAAAACCTGTCAGCTGAAGATCAGGTAATAGCATCTTATGATTTTGAATCTAATGAATTTGAATTTGAATTTAAAAACCTATGCTTAGATTTGATAAGCTCTGAGAAGGAAATCAAACTTCTCAGAGATAAAGTGAATGATCTAGATAAAATCACCTCTGAAAATGCAACTCTATCCAGTGAACTGAAATCTGCAAAAGAACAAATCACTTTTCTGAAATCAAAATATAGCAAAGCTAAGATATTAGAAGAATCATTATATGGCAGAAGTTTGAAATTGCTAGATATAACCAGCACGGTAAATGCTATAACTATTAACTGCAGATTAGGATTAGGAGCCACATCTAGTGAACCAACCCTAATCCAAAGGAATCATCTTTCAAAACCTGTAAATTTAATCTCTGATAAAGGAAAGAAAAACACTGAATAAGTAAATAAGGTTAATAAAATTTTAGAACAAGTTGAAGCTAAGGACAAAATCAAAAACCAGAAGAATGATAAAAATAACAATGTTCAGCAGTTATCGTCGAACTCAGATCGACGATATAGGAACAGATCGTCGAACTCAAAACAACGATGTCTGAACGCAAACTTCAATAATAATCATTCATCTAACTGCGATCGACGAACTGTGTATGGTTCGTCGAGCAGAGGTCGACGAACGTGGGGCACAAAAAATGAATATGTTAATTGTCTGGGCAGAGATCGACGATCTCAACCCAATTCGTCGAACTCTGGTCCACGAACTTACAGAAATTCGTCGAACCCAGAAAGACTTAATCAAAATTTTAACTCTAACTGCAACTTAAACAATTCTAGAAAAGCCTTTAATCCTCTAGCTGATTGGGTTATACCACCTAGTAGATATCACCCTCTAGGATATAAATCCCAACCAGAATTTTCAGTTATTTCCAGCTTTTCGTATCAACAAAACAAAGGACCCAAGGTAACCTGGGTCAGGAATATTTAACTGTTTCCATTGCAGGAGAAGAGCTGTCCAGGGGTGAATCAGCCATTGTACCTGGACAGTGGATGCTCCAAACACATGACATGTAGCAAGGACAATCTCACCAATTACAAGTCCAAGATAGGGCCAAAGGTGATCTTTGGTGATTCAAAAAGTGGCCAGTCTGAAGGATATGGAGTAGTGAAGATCGGAGCAGTTACATTCAAGAAAGTAACATATGTAAGAGGACTCAAACATAACCTCATCTCAATAAGTCAACTTTGTGATGAAGGTTATCAGGTAACTTTTAACTCTAGCTCTTGTATTATTTTATCTAAAGGAAACAAACCTGTTTTAATTGGAAATAGACAAGGCAACATATACTTAGTTGATTTTCTATCTGCCACTTCTGATATCTGTTTACTTAATTTAACTAGTAACCAGAATGATTTTTGGCATAAAAGACTAGGTCATGTAAATCTGAAAAACATTGCTAGGCTATCTAAAAACAACCTTGTTGGAGGTCTACCTCCTGGTCCCTATAAGAAGGAAGGCCTTTGCAGAGCTTGTCAATTAGGCAAGCAAACTAAATCTAGTTTCAAATCCATTAATAAAAGTGATTCACCTAGGATTTGGTATTTGCTACACATGCATCTTTTTGGACCCATAGATGTACAAAGCCTAGGAGGGAAATCCTATACTTTGGTTATTGGGGATGACTTCTCCAGGTTCACTTGGGTATTCTTTCTGAGATATAAGTCAGATACCTTCAAGGTTCTTACAGATTTTCTCAGGACCATACAGATTGAGTTCTATACTCATGTTGCATTGATCAGAAGTGATCATGGCACAGAGTTTGAGTCTCTTCTTATGCATGAGTTCTGTGAGAAGGAAGGTATCAGGCATTGCTTCTCATCTCCTAGAACTCCTCAACAAAATGGGGTAGCTGAAAGGAAAAATAGGACACTCTTTGAAGCTGCAGGTACATTGCTTGGTGATTCATACATGCCACTAATCTTTTGGGCAGAGGTTGTACACACTGCAAACTATATCCTGAACAGAAGCTTAATTCATAAACTAAAGTGGAACATAGGACTCCTCCTCCAACAAGGAAATAACAATCCATTGCATTCAAGGCTGCTGAAGAAATTGAAGCTCCAATAGTCAATGAAGAGCTAATGAGTCTCTTTGCCAGGAGATTCTTCAAATTGGCAAGGAAAGACTTCAGAAGGAAGTCATCCAAAAATGACAGCTAGCCAAGGTATGAAAAAACCCTCACTAAAGAGGTAGTGTGTTTTGGGTGCAGGAAACCAGGACATTTCCTTTCTGAATGTCCTGAAAATCAAAAGAAGGAAAGAAGAAGAGAGAAGGAATTAAGAAGCAACCATTACAGCAAGCCCTCTTCCAGCAAGCACAAAAATAAGGACAAAGGATTTGTGGCTGAAACATGTAGTGACACAGAAGATGAATCCACATCTTCCAGCTCCAGTGAAGAAGAAAAGGAGGCCAAGGCAAAGGAGGTTTACCTCATGGCAATTGATGCAAGCAGTAGCAGATCAGATACAAATGAATTTGATAATGAAGAAAACCTGTCAGCTGAAGATCAGGTAATAGCATCTTATGATTTTGAATCTAATGAATTTAAATTTGAATTTAAAAACCTATGCTTAGATTTCATAAACTCTGAGAAGGAAATCAAACTTCTCAGAGATAAAGTGAATGATCTAGATAAAATCACCTCTGAAAATGCAACTCTATCCAGTGAACTGAAATATGCAAAAGAACAAATCACTTTTCTGAAATCAAAACATAGCAAAGCTAAGATATTAGAAGAATCATTAAATGGCAGAAGTTTGAAATTGCTAGATATAACCAGCACAGTAAATGCTAGAACTATTAACAGCAGATTAGGATTAGGAGCCACATCTAGTGAACCAACCCTAATCCAAAGGAATCATCTTTCAAAACCTGTAAATTTTATCTCTGATAAAGGAAAGAAAAACACTGAATAAGTAAATAAGGTTAATAAACTTTTAGAACAAATTGAAGCTAAGGACAAAATCAAAAACCAGAAGAATGATAAAAATAACAATGTTCAGCAGTTATCGTCGAACTCAGATCGACGATATAGGAACAGATCGTCGAACTCAAAACAACGATGTCTGAACGCAAACTTCAATAATAATCATTCATCTAACTGCGATCGACGAACTGTGTATGGTTCGTCGAGCAGAGGTCGACAAACGTGGGGCACAAAAAATGAATATGTTAATTGTCTGGGCAGAGATCGACGATCTCAACCCAATTCGTCGAACTCTGGTCAACGAACTTATAGAAATTCGTCGAACCCAGAAAGACTTAATCAAAATTTTAACTCTAACTACAACTTTAACAATTCTAGAAAAGCCTTTAATCCTCTAGCTGATTGGGTTATACCACCTAGTAGATATCACCCTCTAGGATATAAATCCCAACCAGAATTTTCAGTTATTTCCAGCTTTTCATATCAACAAAACAAAGGACCCAAGGTAACCTGGGTCAGGAATATTTAACTGTTTCCATTGTAGGAAAAGAGCTATCCAGGGGTGAATCAGCCATTATACCTGGACAGTGGATGCTCCAAACACATGACATGTAGCAAGGACAATCTCACCAATTATAAGTCCAAGATAGGGCCAAAGGTGATCTTTGGTGATTCAAAAAGTGGCCAGTCTGAAGGATATGGAGTAGTGAAGATCGAAGCAGTTACATTCAAGAAAGTAACATATGTAAGAGGACTCAAACATAACCTCATCTCAATAAGTCAACTTTATGATGAAGGTTATCAGGTAACTTTTAACTCTAGCTCTTGTATTATTTTATCTAAAGGAAACAAACCTGTTTTAATTGGAAATAGACAATGCAACATATACTTAGTTGATTTTCTATCTGCCACTTCTGATATCTGTTTACTTAATTTAACTAGTAACCAGAATGATTTATGGCATAAAAGACTATGTCATGTAAATCTGAAAAACATTGCTAGGTTATCTAAAGACAACCTTGTTGGAGGTCTACCTCCTGGTCCCTACAAGAAGGAAGGCCTTTGCAGGGCTTGTCAATTAGGCAAGCAAACTAAATCTAGTTTCAAATCCATTAATAAAAGTGATTCACCTAGGATTTGGTATTTGCTACACATGGATCTTTTTGGAACCATAGATGTATAAAGCCTAGGAGGGAAATCCTATACTTTGGTTATTGGGGATGACTTCTCCAGGTTCACTGGGGTATTCTTTCTGAGATATAAGTCAGATACCTTCAAGGTTCTTACAGATTTTCTCAGGACCATACAGATTGAGTTCTATACTCATGTTGCATTGATCAGAAGTGATCATGGCACAGAGTTTGAGTCTCTTCTTATGCATGAGTTCTGTGAGAAGGAAGGTATCAGGCATTGCTTCTCATCTCCTAGAACTCCTCAACAAAATGGGGTAGCTGAAAGGAAAAATAGGACACTCTTTGAAGCTGCAGGTACATTGCTTGCTGATGCATACATGCCACTAATCTTTCTCCTTGCTTATTTTAAAGTATTTGGTTGTACCTGTTATATACATAATAACAACAAGAAATACATTAGAAAGTTTGAGACCAAGGCTGAAGTGGGAATTTGTCTAGGATATTCCCAAGTAAGCAAATCCTATAAGGTCTTTAATAAATCATCACTGAAAATTGAGGAATCAATTCATGTAAGCTTTGATAAGACTAACATATATTGCAAGGAGAAAGAAATTTCTACCAGTAACTCTTTGCAGGTACCTCACTTGTGTGAGAAGTTGGATGACCTAAACCTTACCCAAGAGGTTCCAACTCATCCCTCTCCACAGGTCAATGAAGATAGTAAAGAAGAAAGCATTGAAGGGATGGACTCTCCTCCAACATCCAGTATAATTCCACAAGAAGAATTCGTTTCAAATGTTGTTGCACAACCAACTCAACCCACTGATCTTGACACAATTAGGGATCACCCCAGATCTCAAGTGATTGAAGACATATCAGCAGGTGTACAGACAAGGCATCAACTCAATCAAGATGTGATGCATACCTGTTTTCTCTCTCAGATTGAACTTTAATCCATTCATGATGCAGAGCAAGATCCCCACTAGATCATTGCAATGCAGGAGGAATTAAATCAGTTTGAGAGATGTAGAGTTTGGGATTTGGTTCCAAGACCACAAAACTACCCAGTTATTGGAACCAAATGGGTGTATATAAATAAGCTTGATGCCCAAGGAGTTATTGTGAGGAACAAGGCTAGGCTTGTTGCTCAAGGCTACAGGTAAGAGGATGGAATAGATTATGATCAAACCTTTGCTCCTGTTGAAAGGTTAGAAGCCATAAGAATTTTCCTAGCCTATGCAGCCTACAAGAAATCCAAGGTCAACCATATGGATGTGAAGAGTGCATTCTTGAATGGAGTATTAAAAGAAGAGGTTTATGTTGACCAACCTCTAGGTTTGTCTCTCCAACTCATACTTTGCATGTATTCAAGTTTCATAAAGCCCTTTATGGTCTAAAGCAAGCTCCAAGAGCTTGGTATAAGACCCTATCAAGCTTTTTATTAGAGCATAAATTCATTAGAGGCATAGTAGATAAAACACTTTTCACTAGACATCATAAGGACCAAATCTTGTCAGTACAAATATATGTGGATGACATCATCTTGGGTCTACAGATTCAAAATTGTGCAAAAGGTTTTCTGACCTCATTCATTCTAAATTTGAGATGAGTAGCATGGGTGAGCTTTCTTATTTCCTTAGCCTCCAAGTGAAACAGCTGCCTGATGGCATCTTCATCTCCCAAGCTAAATATGCTAAAGAGCTAATAAAGAAGTTTGGGATGGGTGATGCCTCAGCAAAGAAAACACCTATGGCTACAAATGTTGTGATTGACTCTGATGCAACAGGGAAACCTGTAGATCAGAAACTATATGGGGGCATTGTTTGGTGCCTACTATATCTCACAGCTAGCAGACATAATATCATGTTTGCCACATGCCTTTGTGTTAGGTTCCAGGAGAACCCTAAAGAATCTCACCTTATTTTATTAAAAAGAATTTTGAGATGTATAAAGGTTTGTCCTAGTCTAGGCCTATGGTATCCCACAGAATCAGAATTTTAGTAAACTGGATACTTAGATGCTGATTTTGCTGGATGCAGGGTGGACAGAAAAAGCACCTCAGGAACTTTCCAGTTCCTTGGTATGAAATTAGTGTCCTGGTTCTGTAAAAAGTAATCATCTGTGTCAACCTCCACTGCTGAGACAGAATACATTGCATCTGGTTGCTATTGCTCACAAATATTGTGGATACAGAAGCAATTACTAGACTATGGTCTCAACTTAAATAATTCAAGTCTAATTTATGATAACACAAGTGCTATAGACATAGCACAGAATCCAGTCCATCACAGTAGGACAAAGTATATAGACATTATGCATCATTTCATTAGAGAGTGTGTAGACAAAAATAAAATTAATCTTGTCTATATATACACTGATTTACAAAGAGCTGATATATTCACCAAACCTCTGGATGAGAAAAATCATGTATTTTTTATAAAGCAGCTAGGAATGATAAATGGAGAAGATTTAGTTTAAGTTCTGTCTTCACTCGACGAATTTTCCACAGTTCGTCAAACGGAGTTCGACGAACCGGGGAAAGTTTGAGAGATCCTCGTCGAACAGAGGTCGACGAATTCTCTGTGAGTGAAACAATTTTCTGCGACCGGAGATCGACGAACTTGCTTCGAAGATATTCGTTGAACGACGCTCGACGAATTATCTTCAATTCTTTAGGATGAGATCGACGAATTATTTACTTCTAAATCATTTCGTCGAGCTCAGTTCGAAGAATTGTTTTTGTTTTCGTGGAATAGAGTCTGTCGATTCATATTCTGGAAAACCTTATATTTAGGTTTTTTCGACCTCCATCTCATGCTTTCTATTCCCTTGCACTTGATCCCTGTTTCTCTCTTTTATAGGTGATTCCATGGTGATTCCAATAGGAGCTCTAGCCGCTTTGAAGTTTGACACCAGTTTTAATGTCGACTTCGAATCATTCCAGCACTCGGATCTAATCTTTCTATATATTCTGGAACTTCTGGAAGAATAGAACTTGAAGAACCTGATGACTACCAGGATAAAGTTGGCAGGAATAGAAATCCGAGAATGGGTCATCCACTTCTAAAGACAATACTATGACAGGATCAATCGCGGGTAACACAGTTTCCTTAACTCCGCAGTTTTAACTGAAATTTTTGGTTTGACAAATGGTGAAGAGGAATTAGAAATTGATTTTGAATAGTTTGATACGATGCTAAATCTGATGGGTTATGCTGGTGACAACCCAAATAAATTGTTGAAGAAACATATGTCTGCAGCATACAAGTTCGTGGCAGACATTGTTGGGAAGGTCTTACTTGACAAGCATACTGCCCATGACTACATCACAAGTCATCAGTTCTTGGTCATGTGTGTAGTGATAACTAAGAAGCAAGTGGATTGGGCTCAGATCCTCTTTGATCTGATAAAGAAGAAAAATAATAAGAAAGAAGTGTGTTTTGGAAGTATCCTAGGGATCTTCCTAAAGGAGAAGGCTGTTGAATCCCTTATCTCCCAGACCATATTCATTAATACAAGCAAAAGGCTTACATGTACCTTATTTGGCAGATGGGAGAGGACCATACCTAAGTCATCCAAGGCTTTTACCTCTTCCACCCCAGCTTCTGAATGCACCAGGGCTGTTAAAGCCACTCCCTAACCTACTGAAGAGATTCATCCAACACCACCATCTCTTCAAGCCCACCTTCCAGCAACACAAATCCATCCCTCTTCCACACCTCCATCATCCCCTACTCAACCTCCTACTCCACCAGAATCTCCACATGCTTCACCAGCACCAACTCCTCCATCATCTCCACTTCCTCCTCATTTATCCTTCATACCATTTTTCAATATACCACCATCACCTCCCAATTCCCCTTTTCCTCCAAACACCCACATGGAAGATGCCACCCATCCATCCCTATCAACATCTACCATCCCTCAACATGCATCCTCTCTAGATGTTCATATACCAGATGCTCCACTTTCTATCCCTCCCATAGTTCCCACTTCTACACCTTCTGCAACACCATCTACCACTCCACCATTGTACACATCAATAATTGCTTCTCTCATTGCCCTCCTCACTCCCCTTCTCAAAACACTAATACCAGAGGCCATTACACCTCTTGCTACTTCAATTACTACCCTATCTGCATAGATCACTGCCCTGACTACTGCCCTATCTTCAGTCAGGGGCATGGCTTCAGGTTTTACTAAAACCATGCAGGGGGAGATATCTGATGATGTAGCTGCGGTAGTTCCAGTAGTAGCAGCTCCAGTAGCAGAGGCAGCAACAGTAGCAGCAGATTGTACAGAGTATATTGATACAGATGATCTTGATTTTATTAATTTTATTGATACTGACATGGACTTGAAAGAGTAATTCTCTGAGCAAATAATTACTAGTTGTCATTTCATTATTAATCCCACTGTTGATTTAGAGAATTTGTTGAAGTATTTTGAATTTACAGTTTTGAGATATCTTACAGCAGAACATACTATTAAGCAATCCTTGGCTATTATACCATATACATCCCCAGTAAGTCCACAAGTTGCAAAGCAACTTAGTGATAGTTTTGTTGTTCCTGGGCCCAAAGTTATTCCAGCTCCTTCAGCAATTTCTTCTGCTCCCAGTTATGTCATGGATGACTCTCCATTGCTAGATCTAGATGAGGTGATCTTGGCTGACATTCAACAAGAAGAAAAGGCAGCTGTTCAAATCACTGTTAGAGTTAATGACACTCCAGCTTTTTCTATGGCTTCTCCTCTAGTTTCTGTTGATATTCCTACTCAAGCTCCTTCTCAACCTGATAAGCCTATCATTTCAGCTGAGGTACTGAAGGCTCTGTATGCTTTATATGATAATCCTCAAAGATCTGATGATGAGGATAGTGATGATGAGGATGATGAGGATGATGATGAACCAAAGAGGAAGCTAGTATCCAAGAAAAGTAAAGCCCCTCCTCCTCCTGCTCCTCAGCCTAATCCAAAAAATGACACTCCTTATTACATTCTTCAAAAGATAACACCATATAAAGGTATGCCAGCTTTGATGTGGCTGTCCAAGAATCAGCAGAAGGAGAGGAAGAAAAGCAGAAGATACTCTCCTCCTCCAGTTCAAAGATACAGAAAAGATCCACCTCCTCCTCCTCCTCCAGCAGTAGGAGCCTCTGGATTAGCATCTCAAAGATCTCCTTCTATTACCCAGACCTATCAAGGCAAGACAGATCTTCAAATCCTCCTCCAGCTGTATCATCTGATAAGCATTCATCCTCTCAAAGGTCTATTACTTCAGGAAAGTCAAAACGAAAGTTTAGTGAAGTCCCACCTCCCAGGTCTTTATACTCCAGTCAGAAACTACAACATACAGTGTCTACAAATTTCCAGGATCAATCTACTCAGTTCAGAATCTCTTCTCTAAAGTCAGACTAGGTAGCAAATTCAGAGAGACCTCCTTCTCCTCCTCTTGATCCTGAGCTTGACCCCAACTTCAGAATGGCAAGGTTTAATGAATTAGTTGGGCTCTCTCAAATGAATAAAGCGAGGAAACAAGGTCAAGACCCCTCTAAATACACTATTATGTCATCATATAGAGAGAAAGAACTTAACAAATTGCAGGACAGCAAGAAAGTATTTAATCCATCAAAGTATATGTCTCTTCATCCTAAAGCAGTTGTCCCCAGGGCTACATCTCTGAAGATTATAGGGGCTGCTGACATGACCATGACCAGTGTGCAAGCTTCAGATCCAAATAGAAAAATAATATTTACAAAGCCAGGAGACAGGAGCAAGGATGCAATGCCAAAGGAAAAGAAGCAGAAGAAGTGATTTTGAACTCTATTTATCTTTATGCATTATCTATAACTGCTTTATATTTTCTGAACAAAGCTCATGTATATATATATATATATATATATATATATATATATATATATATATATATATATATATATATATATATATATATATATATATATATATATGTTGCATGTATTATCTATCTCTCCAAGATATATACTTTTTCTGCTTTGTTTATTTTCAGTTTAAGTCTGACTCTGTGGTTAGTAACCTCATCCAAATAGGGGGAGATTGTTGGATCCCTAGTTTGATTTGGGCTAGATTAACTAACTTAGGATCTTGTGACCCACAATGTATAGTTAGGGTCATAGTTGTGTCCTATAGTCTAGACAAATTCCTTAGAGTAAACATCACATGGACCAGTTATCAACAAGACTGCCAGAGACTCAAGACTTAGAAGATTTCAAGACTCTGTAAAGTGAGTTCGACTTTCATCAAACTCAGGTTGACGATTGTCGTGCTCAGCTCGACGATCTCAGAGTAAATTCTCTGAGCTGAGCTCGACGAACTTGGTACTCAGGTCGACGAAAAATTGGACACTACAACAACACTTCTAGTTCAAAAAACATCAAGATATTCTAAGTACTTAGTATCAGACTCTGGTCGACGAACTTAGTTCTCAGCTCGACGAACTCTATTCTTTGGTCGACGAATCTTTGGAGTACTATAGCATTCTATCAAGTCTATGTTCTCTAGTCTCAGCTCGACGAACAGAAGCCATCTGGTCGACGAACACAACATCTCAGCTCGACGAACTGTGGACTCAGTTCGACGATTTCTGTCATCTGTTCGACGATTCCAGACTAAGTCATTTCCAGCCCTGTCCCCATTATTTCTGCAATGATTCCTGGGTAATCAATACTCTAACATTCTCTGAATATAACCGTTAGAGGAGCATTGATTGGGATATTCTCCACGATTATTGCTTGCCATTTTTCAACGGGACTGTTGGGGAAATTATTCAATGATGCTTATTCTCTAGGCCGTCAGCATTGAATGAAGAAGGAATCCAAAATTCGAAAGACCAATTTTCCTAGGAAATATAAAAAGAGATTTTTCTTTTTTCTCAAAAACGGTACAAATAGATAAAAAGAAAGTCAGAAACACATGTAGAGAGAAGAATACTGAATAAGAAAAAAAAACTCAACCTGTCTGCTCTCAGTCTGACAAAAGAATTCTGATACTGAAGAAGAAGAACAATCATTCAAATATCAAGAGTCTTCATTCTTCAAACTCTCCGGGACACTTCACAGGACAACAAATCTTCCATCTGTCAAAGAAGTTCCTGAAGATCTCTCTGAACAAGGTTGAAAGCTTGAAGGCCTATCACCCTGTGCAAAGCTCCAGTTCTCCTGAACTATTCTACATCTCATGGGGAGCTTTGACAACATCACAGAATCCACATAGTCTTCTCATTGTGATTGAGAAAAGAAGACTTTCATCACTCTCTTATCCCCACCTCTATAAAGGGTTGTCATCTCCCTTCAAAAGTGATTCCTGGTTACAAGTCACCTGATCAAAAGGCTTGAGGGTTTGGTTTTTGAGCACCTGATCAAAAGCTCATTGGTGTCAGGCACCTGATCAAAAACCTGAGTGGATTCCTACCAGAGTGGTAGAAGAGTGGATGTAGCCAGGTTTGGGAACCACTATAAAATTTCTTGTGTCGTTGGTTTGCCCCTTTTCTTTTTTTATTCTTGTTGTGCTTGTGTTTTTAGGACTGTTGTGTGATTATTTAATTTAGTTTAATTCTGCACATTTTAATTACAGCAAAAGTTGTAACAGTTTTATAAGGACCTATAAATACTCTATTCACCCCCCTCCCCCTCTAGAGTATATTAGATCTAACACATTACTTTCACTTCTGACGATGAGTTTTAACTCATGGCTCAATATAAAGAGTTAATCAAGGCTTACGACAAATGTCGAAAATTTGTGAAAACTCAGGCCAAGGAGATTAAATCTCTCAAGGCTGAAGAGAGCACTCTGAGAGAGGAAGTCGTCAAGATGGACTCACTTTATTGATGTGCGAAAACGACGCCGCCTAGTTAACATGGAGGAGGGTTGTTCGATCTCACAAGCTAGGTGAGGAAGAGGATGAAGGTTGTGGGGAAAGAGGAAGCTTCTGAGTGCTCGAGAGTGGAGAAAGTGCTTGTCAAAGGGGTTGCGGGGATAGAGGAGAGGTTTGTTGAGAGCAGCGGAGGAGGTTAATCAGGAGATGTCGAGCAGACGGTTACTTGGACGGTTGTGCTTGCAGGTTGATGCCGAGTGGGAGCTGAGCTGAGCTAAGAAGAAGAAGAGAGAGGGCCGCTAGCAGTGGTAACAGTAGACTTCACCCCCTGCGGCTTAAATACCACTCTTACGACGGCCTTTGCTTTGATTAATATCGAGTTCTTACAGCTTTCTATACACCTTTGCAAGAAAGCAAAAAAGAGGTACAAGGAGGAAGCTGGCGGCTAAGGAAGAAGTGCCAGAAGAGGCCGCGCGGGCTGAAGAGCCCGGTTGGCAGGCTGTGCGGTTAAGGGAAAAATGGAGACCACGCGGACTGGGAACAGAGGCCGGCAGGCCGCGCGACTAACGACAGAGAGAAGGGAGTGGACTAGAAAATGGAGTCTGCAGGTGTTGAGCTTGTTGTGGGCTATCTTCGAGCATGAGCACCTTGGCGATGATGAGAAGCTGAAGATGACATTCCGCACCACCCTCAATGAGAGGTATGTGGTCTATTTATAGGACCGAGGAGGTAACAGCTTGCAGTTACGTTAACCCAGGTGAGACGGTAACTTGAGCGAGAAGAGGAAGGAGTCCGCCGAGTCCGCAACTGGCCGCACGGACTGGGGCTTGCTTCTGGAGCTGGTGCGGCTGGCGACAAACTGGGAGACTTAGTGGATGACTGCGAAGATAGTCCGTGGAGTCCGCCACTACTGGTCTGACTGTCCGCCTGCTGCAGGGGTGGCGGATGCTGGATACTTGGTGGCGGACTATGAGGGGAATCCGCCGAGTCTGCCGCGGCTAAACTGAATGAACGTTAAGGGGGGTGCGAGCTGAGGAGTGCTCGCAAAGTCCACAGAGTCCGCATCGAGGTTATGCGGTCTGGGACTGCCTTGAGGATGTTCTGCTGCCTAGCGGATTGCGGGGAGAATCCGCGGAGTCTGCCTCTACTGAGCTGAGACTAAGCGGCGGACTACAAGGAGAATACGTAGAGTTCGCCACTGCTGAATTGAGCGAGCTCTAAGGGGGTGCGAGCTGAGGAGTGCCCACTGAGTCCGCGGAGTCCGCAATGGGGCTATGCGAACTGGGACTGCCTTCTGGAGGATCTGCTGCCTAGCGGGCTGGAAGGAGTCCGCCACTACTGACTGAGTCTGCGCCAAGACTGCGGACTGAGGGAGATTAACCCTACTGCTGGAGAAGAACTGGTGCTGGCTAAGGAAAGGCAGACTCCATTGCGAGTCTGCGGAGTCCGCCGAGTCCGCGCCTGCTGCTAAGCTTAGTCCGCTTATGCTGGGAGTGGAGATCCTGGATGTTGAAGCTGTGGGGTTCAAAAATGAAGGCAGACTGGAAGTCTCGATCGCACTTCGAGTCTGCCGAGCTCGCGAGGAACTGTGTATTACTGCTTGTCTTTGCGGGTAGCCGGAGAGTGAGTGTCTACGCTCCTTAGATGGACTGATGAAGCCGGCTGCCCATGCTGTTGGAGGACAAGGAATGGGCGACCTGCCGAACTAACGGGGAAGGCCGCGCGTTTTGACGAGGAAGTTGAGGTCACTGGCTGGTGGTCTGGGAGCATGTCACCAACTGTGTTTGGCGATTTGTAGCAGTCTAGTCTTATTGGAGAGCGACCTGCAGGAGCGGGCTAGAAGAAACCAATTCCTGCAGAGGACGGGGCTTGTTGCCGACCTGGGCGTATAGGCAACCGAATCAGGCAAAGAGACTCCTACGGAGACAAGCTTGCGGTTAAGCTAAAAAGGGGGAGGCCTGCAGTGGTGGACTGCAGGAGCAGTCCGCGGCCCCTGCAGACCAAGGGAAGGCGCGCGGCCTAGGCGGTCAGACCGTTGAGATCGCCTAAGCCGTGCGGACTTAGCGGACAGGGAAACCTGTCCGCCCAACCTAAGAAGCGACCTTCAGGAGGAACCAAGAGCAGGCTGCTACTAGCGACGGGATGCCTTGGGAAGGATCGCCAATTTCGGGGTTAACATAATCCCCGCACTTTTTTAAGTTCCGAATAGAACTTCAAAAAAGTTGGAGAACGACGAAAATCATGATCCACTCCAAAGGTGAGAAAAGGGGGCAAGGAGAGATAGAACCTGATGCCTCTCCTTAGGAGTTTGTTAATGCCTGTCTATTTCCTGCAAAGGAAAAGTCAGTATAGGCATGTATGAGAGGTACATCTTGTGTGCACCTGGGTTTGCCTTTGCAAAACAAAGATGTGTCTTCTACTAAGTCCTGAAAGGAACTTGCAAGTCTCTGCTGGTTTCTACAAAAGAGAAGTTAGAAATAAATACGAAATATGAATGAAGCTTGCAAGTACCTGGGAGAAGGCTTGGAAGTGTATGCTAATCTCTGCAAAGAGAAGAGTTAGAAACAAACATATATATGAAAGGAGCTTGCAAGTACCTGGGAGAAGGCTTGGAAGTGTCTGCTAATATCTGCAAAGAGAACAATTAAAAGCAAACATATATATGAAAGAGGCTTGCAAGTACCTGGGAGAATGCTTGTAAGTGTCTGCTAATCTCTGTAAAGAGAAGAGTTAGAAGCAAACATATATATGAAAGAAGCTTGCAAGAACCTGTAAGAAGGCTTGCAAGTGTCTGCTAATCTCGGCAAAGAGAAGAGTTAGAAGCAAACATATATATGAAAGAGGCTTGCAAGTACCTGGGAGAAGGCTTGCAAGTGTCTGCTAATCTCTGCAAATGGAAGAGTTAAAAGCAAACATATATATGAAAGAAGCTTGCAAGTACCTGGGAGAAGGCTTGCAAGTGTCTGTTAATCTCTGCAAGGAGAAGAGTTAGAAGCAAACATATATATGATAGAAGCTTGCAAGTACCTGGGAGAAGGCTTGCAAGTGACTGCTAATCTCTGCAAAGAGAAGAGTTAGAAGCAAACATATATATGAAAGAGGCTTGTAAGTACCTGTGAGAAGGCTTGCAAGTGTTAAATGTTGATAAGATAAGGTCGATATGACCGAATAATAAGGGAAGTGTCTGATACACTGCTGATAATTGAAGATCAAACCATAGCAGTGATCTTGTTTCTATATTAGAGACATTTTTAGCATGAAGTCCGGATCAACAAGTCGAGCGTTGACTGTTGATTTGATAGGGTGGATAGGATCAGATTAGCAGAGAAGAAGCTTGATGCATTCTGTTAATAATATTGCTTGATCCCAATAGTATTGCTTGATGATCAAAGAGAGTTAGATGTTTTGATCAGTGTTTGATGTCATTAGCATTTGATAAAAGTAATGAATAGCTCTGTTAATCTTCATATGATAGAGCTTAAGCAAGCAGTGGATAAAAGATGAAAGTAATAGAGGTTGTATAGGTTATTATCTGTTAGAGATTATGCAGGCAATGCATATAAGATGAGCACAAGCAAAGTGAATGTTTGCTAATCCTTTTGGTAGGTTGGATTAACCTGTTCACCTGTGAAAGAGGTAGTTGATAACAAAGAGCACTAGCTACACTAACTTGACAGAGCACAAAAGAGAGACATGCGCAAAATCCTAAGAAGGAAGTGGCGGATGCGCTGCTCTCTTCCCTCGGGTACAATCATCACTGATCAATGAGACTAGTTGCACCAAGTGGCCTATTGCTTGTCTGAGTATTGATCAGTGGAATTGTGGGAACCCGCAAAGGCACGGATCGAGAGTACCATAGATTGTTCGGCCATCACAGTCATGTGGTGATCGAAGATACAAGGCTACGGTTGATCGCCATTGCTAGTCAAGCAAAGATCACCATAACTGTAATGTATCCTTTTCGAACCACAGTAGAGCTAACACATGGGGCTCCCCTAGCTTGAAGCCCAACGTGATAGATTGAACGGCTCCCACTGCACATACGTGGACTTCCCACTGTGTGTGGTCATAGCTGTCGTGCCAAAGAACAATCTACGGAGGGAGCATTTCAGACTTGGTGATATTTCACTGGTGTAGTGATCTCTTTGGCAAAGAGAAAAGAAAGTAGGAAGCATCACAAGAAGGGAACTGTGTCAGTATGAGATCCATGATAAAAGCTTTATTGAAAAGCAAGAATGAACACTTAGAAGTGTTTTGAAATGAAAATGTTTGAAAAAGATGAAGTGTGGAGTAAGTCTAACCAATAATGGGTGTGAGGAGCTTTGAGGACTCATGGATGTGATGGGTCACCCTTCTGGAGCAGATGTTGAATTTTACCCTCCTTCAGCATTTCCTGCACTAATCATCGAAGAGCTCTGCAATCCTCTGTTGCATGACCCTTTTCTTTGCGATACTCACAGTATTGGTCAGAGTTTTTTCCCTTTCGATGAACAAGCTGAGAAGACCTCATGTTTCTAACTTTGCTCTTCATGATGCGAGTTGCCTCACCCAATGTTCTATCTACTTCGGATTCTTTTCTTGGGAAGAGACGTTAACGTCGTCGGAAATATCTTCCCTTCTTCGCTTGAGATTGGAGACACTTTTGGGGAGAGTTTGGATATTGTTTGGTAGGGAGCAAAACCTCTGGGCCTCTCTTCCTCTCAGTGGGAAGTTCATACAACTTCATTGGGTGATTGGAGGTGCACGCAGTGGTTTGAGGGCTGAGTTTGCAGACACTTTCTTTTTGCTTGGTAACTGGAAGCTGCACAGCGACTGTGGCCTTGTTGGATGGATAACTTGCCAGATAAGCATAAGGACCAACTGGAAAAAGAGTTGGCATATTAAAATGTGAATTCCCTACTGCCGGATTGACTGTGGCAACTGGTGCTACTACAGGTTGAGAGTCTAGTCGTTGAATTATAGTGGCTAGAGTGTCATTGTTCGTTGCTATCTGTAGGGAAATTTCCCGACGTGTCAGCAAGAGGGCTTCCCAAAGACCGTCTTCACTGGTATGAGGAATGTCCTGAGGAAGTTGGCGGTCTGACATGGCTAACTGTCGTTGTTTACCGTCTGTTCCGATCTGAAGGTCACGTGTTAACTATTGATGCATGAAAATGACACTACCTAATTAACACGGAGGATGGCTATTTGATCTCACAAGCTAGGAGAGGAAGAGGATGAAGGTTGTGGGGAAAGAGGATGCTTCTGAGTGCTTAAGAGCGGAGCAAGCGTTTGTCAAAGGGGTTTCGGGGATAGAGGAGAGGTTTGCAGAGAGCAGCGGAGGAGGTTGATCAGGATCTGTCGAGCAGACAGTTACTTGGACGGCTGTGCTTGCAGGTTGATGTCGAGTGGGAGCTGAGCTGAGCTAAGAAGAAGAAGAGAGAGGGCTTCTTGCAGCGGCAACAACAGACTCCGCCCGCCGCGACTAAAATGCCACTCTTGCGACGGGCTTTTCTTTGATTAATATTGAGTTATTACAGCTTTCTATATGTAACGCCCCGAAACTCAAAAGAGCGACGGGAGGTGTTTTGTACCCAATTTGGAATTTGGCCGAGGGTACACGGCCTGGGTCACGGGCGTTTCCCAGGGCGTGTCGGGATCGTTCGACTTTCAAGCAGCAAAGTCTGCGTTCGACGATTTAGCCAAAGTCTGCATTCGATGATTTTCCAGCAATCTGCGTTCGACGATTTAGCCAAAGTCTGCATTCGACGATTTTCTAGCAATCTGCGTTCGAGCATTTGCCAGGGATCTGCGTTTGATGATCTGGCTGCGTTCGACAATTTTGCCAGGGATCTGCATTCGACGATCTGGTTGCGTTCGACGATTTTGCTAGGGAACTCTGTTCGACGATTTGTCTGGTTCAACGAGTTGCCAGTGATTCTCCATTCGATGATTCGACTGCGTTCGACGATCGGGCTAGCGATCTGTGATCGACGATCTCGCAGCGTTCGACGATCATGTCAGCGATCTGGAATCGATGATTTGGCAGCGTTCAGCGATCTTGGCTCCACGATCGTCGAGCACGGGGCGGATTGTGGCTTGTTTGACTCTGTCGACACGGAGTGTCGACATAGGGGTTTTTGGCAGGATCTTGACTAAATGTCCCGACACAATTTGATTGGTCGCGGATGTGTCCTGCTCTGGATTGCTGAACTGTGCGGTGTTTAGCCCCATTTGTTTAGGTCAGACCTGGATCGTAGCCGTGCATTTCCCTTTTGTGGGATCCGATGGCAGGTGGTTAATCCGATTTGGTTATACCCATGTACATGGTTTCAAATCCCTTATTCCTCTGCCGCTGGTTCTGTGTCTAAATTCTAGAGAGAAGGGAGAGCAAAGGAGGAAGAAGAAATCTAGATCCGGTCCTTGGAGGGGCTTCAGGGCTCCAAATTGCGAGCCGACTTCGGATATAGGAAGGCAAAGAGAGTGCGGTGCTTTTCATCCGCTGACATTTCTGTGGCGCCAAGGAAGAATGCTAGGGTAACGATCCTCTACTTGAGCATGTGAAGCTCTCCTTCTTTTGCATAGGAAGCCTGCTCTTGCGAGTTTGCGGTGAGTTTGAGGCGTTCCTTCGAGTAGATATGTAAAGTCCCCATTGTGTAGAGTCCGTAATCGAGAACGGACATATGCATGATGTGTGAAGCCTACCGGGACAAGTTGGTCTGGATCGGTGATGTTGTATTGCATAAATGGCCGGAGAAGACTCCGTGCGAATGTGTGTTTTTTGGGTTTTCTACGTGGTAGATTGCAACAGGGAGCCTTGGGGATTAACCCCAAGGTGCACCCGAAAAACTGGGCAGATGCGTGATTCTGCCAACATGGTGGCCTGGGAGCCAACTTGAACATAACTGGCTTATGAAAAGTGTGTAACGGAAATGGGACTCGGAGAAGTTTGACCTACGCATATGGCTTAAATTGTCGTTGCAATGTGAGCACGGGTTAGATGAAACCTTACCCGTTATATGTCGTTCGGTTAGAGTCGTTGGCATAGATGAGGGTCTTTGGCGGTCTATTGCTTAAACTGACGTGACCCATACCGGGAAGACAAAATGTTCGTTGTTTGGTCGTCAAAGTGGCGGTGGTGAGACCGGGGTGTCTATGACTTAAATTGACGTGACATTGAACGGTTCACCGAGAATGTGCCCTGAGTGCACGGGGCATGTGGCCGTGCATGACAACGTCTGTGATGCAATGTATATTTATATATTGCTTGGTTATGCTAATAAACTGCAGGGAAGGAGCATCGTCGCCCCGAATTGGGGGCGGGATCGTTATAATTTGGTCAGCATTGCTGACTGTTGCCTTTGTTTGCCGTCGTACGGTGGTTTGTTGCTTGCAGGCGCTGCTGGACCAAGCGGTCAATAGCCGGCTAAAGCCCAAGTTACTGTGCCGGACCCCGAAGGCATAATATTTTGGAAGTTTTTTTTATTCATGTATGGCCGGCCTGCGTGCCGAGGTTTGAAAACATGTAATTTTGAAGGAAACAATTTATAAGGACTTAAGGCCAGTACTTGTGTATTTGTACTTCATTCCTTTGGTGTTGTTTAGTGGACATTCATGCTTTTTGTGCTGGGTTTTTTTTAATTGCAACTTATAAAACTGCTTCCGCTAGAATGACTCTGTGTAGGACGTTGGAATGGTTGGATGGTTTCCATTGAGTAACCACCCGGTCTGTATGTGGTATATGGCGTCGGGCCCCAGCTAGACCTACTGCTATATGCTATGCGACGGATAGGGGGTGTTACAGTTTAGTATCAGACTCTTGGTTTCGGTCAGGCTTAAAATGAATTCGTGGCCAAATTCTTTTTAAGGGGTGGTGAGCACATGTCTGTGCGTCATCGTTATAACAACAAAAGAACCCATGAATGTCCACTTAGGAATGGAAATACACGTGTTTGGGGAACCTGCGTGTTCCTATAATTGCTCTTTGCAATATTGTTTGGTCGCTTAACGGTGTTTTGTACCACTATAGGTCACCAGAAGCGGTGCTGGGTTGTCGGAACGTCGAGTTTCTAAGGCTAGCAGTGCACCAAATGATGCTCCTACAACACCTCCTTCGGCCGAAACCATTCGACTGGTGGCAGAAGCAGTGTTTGCAATGATCAATGCGCAGCCTGCAAGGGAGGTGCAGCAGCCCGCTCTTGCGATGGAGCAGGTACCACTGCAAGCAACTGAGCAGAGAATGGTGGAATAGGTAGTAGAGGAACCGGTGGTGCCGAGGAGGGCAACCGGGAGACAGCTCAAACATGTCATGAGCTTTAATCATCCGGTATTCTCGGGGTTGAGAACCCCATCTCAAGCTGAAAACTGGCTCTCTAGGGTGAAGAGAGTCTTAACAGCAACGGAGATAGAAGAATGGCAAATGACCACTATTGCTACGTTCCATCTGGATGGTGAAGCGAGATTGTGGTGGGAAGGATTGGAGCTGCATCTATTGAGAGGTAGGCAACTTACAGACATCTCGATGGAGGAGTTCTCGAGATTGTTCTTGGCTAGGTACCTCCCTTTGACGCAGAGAATTACTTTTGAGAACGAGTTCCTGAAGTTGGTTCAAGGAGAGAGTAGTGTGGATGAATTTCTCCACGAGTTTACTCGATTGAGTCGGTATGCTAGATCCACCATCGCGGATGAGGAGCGTAAGATGAATCGATTCCACGAAGTGTTAAGAGATGATTTAAGGTTACTACTCTCGGGGCCGATGACGCAGGGTTTCTTGACCTTGGTCAACACGGCCCGGTCCTTGGATAAGGACATGAAGAATGTACAAGCAAAGAAAAGCGTTGGTGACAAGAAATATGAGTTCAAGGTGCCAACTACCTCAAAGTCTGGGTACCATAAATTCTTTAAGAAGGCTAGGACTTTTGGTCCAGCTCCTTCTTCTGGTGCTTCTGGGGAGACTACGGGTCGGACCCCGGGTGCATGCTTTACTTGTGGAAAGCCGGGGCACTTTGCCTGCGATTGCTAGAGCGGAAGTCCCAAGTCCGAAAGGAATCCAGGAGCAACTTATGAAGAGAAGGGCAAGGCGGTGGAGTCAACCGCGTCCCATTATACTCCGGCCCAACCGATGGTTTATAATCTTGGCCAACAGGAGGCCATCAAATAGGCGGATGTGGTGACAGGTAAATTTTTAATTTATAGCACGTTAATATTTTAAATACTTGTTATGTGGTTCTTACCTTACCACTGCTTGTTTAGGATTTGTTTTGATTTGTGAGTATCTGGCAAGAGCACTCTTTGACACGAGAGCTTCACACTCCTTCTTGTCCGAAGGACTCATATCGCGCATCGGAGTACCTTTATAGATGGCAAAGGACAAGTTGGTTGTTTTGCTACTGAATGGGTGTTCGTTGCGTGCGGATAAAGTCTACGGTGTTAAGATTCGCATTGGGAATCAAGAGTTCGATCTGCAAGCATCGCTACTACCGTTGGTGGAGTTCGACGTTATATTTGGCATGTACTGGCTCTCGGAGTAGCAAGCCTATATTGATTGTGGTCGCAAGGAAGTCAAGTTGGGAGCAAGTCATGAGACGACTTTTACAGGCTTGAAAGGGTCGAGCAAGACGTTGATGTCTGCTCTTCAGGTGGTGAAGGCGGTTCGTGCTGGTGCAGATTTGTTCTTTACACTAGTTGAGGTTGCAAAGCCAAAGCCTACGTTGGATAGTATATCACTTGTAGCTGAGTACTCTGATGTGTTCCCCGCAGATCTTCCTAGAGCCCCGCCTCAACGGGAGATAGATTTCATGATTGAGCTAGTGCCAGGTGCAAAGCCTGTGTCACGATCTCCATATCGGCTAGCGCCTAAGGAAATGGCGGAGCTGAAGGTGCAACTTCAAGAGTTGTTGGAGCAAGGTTATGTGCGTCCATGTTCTTTGCCTTGGAGCGCACTGGTCCTCTTTGTTAAGAAGAAGGACGAGAGCTTGAGACTCTGTATTGATTATCGGGACTTAAACAAGCTAACTGAAAAAAACAAGTACCCAATCCCAAGGATCGATGATCTTTTTGATTAGTTGTTCGGGTGGACAGTGTACTCTAACTTGGTTCTCAAGTTCGGTTACTACCAGCTGAGAATAAGGGAGAGTGATATCCCTAAGACATCGTTCAGTACGAGGTATGGGCATTTCGAGTTTACGGTCATACCGTTTGGGCTGACTAATGCGTCGTCAGTGTTCATGGATTTGATGAACAGGACCTTCAGGGAGTACTTGGACCATTTTGTGATCGTCTTCATCGACGATATTTTGGTGTACTCGCAGAGTGAGGAAGATCACTTCAGGCATCTTCATTTGGTTTTGGAGATGCTAAGGAGGAATCAATTGTACGCCAAGTTCTCGAAGTGCGAGTTTTGGTTGTCCTCAGTGGCGTTCCTCGGTCATATAGTGAGTGGGGAAGGTATTGCAGTGGATCCGGCGAAGATTGTTTCTATACGGGAGTGGCCTGTGCATTCTACGGTAGCTGATGTCCGGAGCTTTCTGCGGCTTGCCGGCTATTATAGTCGCTTTGTAGAGAACTTTTCGCGGATAGCGTTACCTCTCACTACTTTGACGAGGAAGGAGCAGAAGTTCGTTTGGACGCCGGAGTGCTCGCGAGCTTTTGAGGAGTTGAAATGTCGGTTGACCACGGCTCCTGTGTTGATTTCGCCGAGTGGGACCGAAGGTTATGAGATTTTTAGCGATGCTTCGGGCAGTGGTTTAGGTTGTGTGCTATTACAGCATGGAAGCCTTATAGCATATTGTTGGGTATTGTATCCATAATTACCTGGATTTGAGGAAGCCACCTGTCAAGCTAAGATGAATTCACAATGTATTTGATGAAATCTTTCAAGTTGTGCTTGCAGTTATTCCACGCTAAGTACACACCAATGTCAGGGTACAGTAGGTCAATATACACGGATCTGCGCGACGTAATCCCTCGTTGAGCAGATCAGTGTGTTGGCCTAAGTGTACTCTCTCTATTGGAGTGTACTTATTTTCAAGTACAGGGCAGTGATAATGTAAGAGCAGACAAGGAGCAAGGATGGGTCAAAGAGCAGCTCATGGGTGAAAAGAAGAAAAATCGTCCAAGTATTAATCGACGAGAATCACCAAGTGATTCTCGCCGATTCGGCGAGAATCACTAGTGATTCTCGCCGAATCGTCGAGAATCACTGGATGATTCTCGTCGTCTCTATCCGGCTAAATCAGACCGTGCAAATAAGTAAAAATCGACGAGAATAACCTTTGATTCTCGCCGAATCGACGAGAATCACCTTTGATTCTCGCCGAATCGACGAGAATCACCTTTGATTCTCGCCGAATCGACGAGAATCACCTTTGATTCTCGCCGAATCGACGAGAATCACCTTCGATTCTCGCTGAATCGACGAGAATCACCTTCGATTCTCGCCGATTTTGCCTTGGGCGAATTTCTGAAGCATGCTGGACCGGATCAAATGTTAAGGCGCTATTTTGAACCGGTTTTAGGGTTTCTTCTGGTGGGACCCACAACGATCATATAGAAGTATTCTACTGTATAAATACTCGCGTATTTTTGAACAGTGAAAAGAGAAGAAATTTGAAAAGAAGCCGAGCAGCCGACGTGACCTAGATCGCGAATCTTGCTCCGCCACCGTCGCCGCTCGTGCCAGTAGATCGACGGTCGTTGATCGTGGTTTCTTCCAGATCTCCCGGCGACAGAAGCTCAGCCAAGCACAGCGTCTCACGCGTCTAACCAGAGATCCTTTGTTTCTTGATTCGTTGATCTGGAAAACCTTCCCCTTCTGAATCGATCGATCCTAGTGTGACCGTTGGAAGACCTTGCTAGCTTTGCTACGAAGATTGAATCTCCAAAGAACAGCCGCAGCACGCCGTTGTCGCCGCCGATCCCAAGATCCAAGCCGTCGCCCTTCTTGCCGCTGCCGGTATCGGGGAGATTCTCTCCAATTGAGATCTAGGGTTGTGGACTCTTCGTTCACTTTAAGAACACGTCATCGAACGAAGAGGGACACCTTAGTCTCCATAAGTTGTTTGTATTTCTTATACAATCTATTTTCAATTTCCTTGTAACGGACCGATTGGTCCCTAGTTGTAAGGGTTGGGTGCAACTCGTGTTGTGGGAGTGGTGACTCCTACGTGTGGAAGGGTTCCTTCCGTTAGTGCAAGGATTGGATTTCAATCCTGTTGGTGGTGTGACCGAGTCGTCCTTGGTTGGGAGATAGGTCGAAGGGGGAAAGTGGATGTAGCCAAATCGGGGAACCACTATAAATTGCTTGTGTCCTTTCTGTGCTATGTTGTTTTGTTTTCATGTGCAGGTACGATAATACACCTTGAGTAGAATCCTGCCACCAGTGTCAAAACCATGGAGCTGGATCATGGGATCTCTCCACTAAGACTTCCCACGTGCACAAAGGAGTATTATCCCATCTGGAAGATGAGAGTGTCCTATCACTTGGAGGCTATCGATCCTCGAGCATCTCTCATCTTGGAAGAGGGTCCATTCATTCCTATGAAGAGCTCCGGCTCTGGAAAGGATGTCCAAATTCCCAAGTGTATTACTGAGATGTCAGAGACTGAACTCTCATTATTTAATCTGTACAAGATGATTCGTCAGATCATATTGGATGTCTGGTCTGGACCTTCTCGATCTAGATTGGAAAAGTGTGGGACGGCCAACTCTATGTGGGTAACCATCTCAGATCTCATGGAGGGATCAGAGAAAATAGGGATCTGCTGTCAGCAAGAGGATGAAGCCTATGTGGGGGTCCTCGCCTCTGAAGATGAAGGCAAGGATCAATCGGACAGCATCAGGGCTCCGGTGTCCTTGTCAGAGACTGAAGAAGAAATTGAGGAAAGCAGTTCTGATGAAGCTGACACAACGGTCTCTGGCGATAGTAACAGTAACTCTGAAGAGCAGGTAACTTCTTCATCTTGCCACTTTTCTCTTGAACTTCCTGAAGATAGGAATTGTTACCCTTCAGAAAATCCTGATTCCCTGAAGAGAGCCCTTCAGAAAAGCAACCTACTTGTTGAGGAGCAAGCTCAGGAGATTGCTCAGCTGAAGATCTTGTTAGTTCTCCAATTGGCATCCAACAAGGTTAAGGACTCTAAAATCTCAGATCTAGAGAGTAGTCTAGAGAATGAGAAAAGGATAGTATCCAACTTTTCCAAGGTTGATGCTATCAAGAGAAAGGAAGAAAATGGGTGGATCTCCCGAATTATCAATTCATGGAGAAATGGGGAAACGATATTCAGACCCCCCACTCCAGGAAGGAAGGGTACTCATCATGCCTTCAGGTATGATCACAGGAACAACCGTGGTCACTGCAAGGGTGATCTTCCCTCATGTGGAGACACCCATAGTGCAAGGGCTGTCATGGCCACCCTTGAGAGAATACCTAAGGCTCATTCTGAACCCTTTGTATTCTCGGCCACTGCCCCAACTCGGCATGAATCTGCTGGTATCAGCTCTCAGTGCGCTTCTCACCACCCTAGGACACAGGAAAGGGAGGTTAGAAGTCATGCAGTTAGTTCTCATGGGGCCTCTGGAAGGGTGCTGACTGAAAGGAAGGCACCACCTCCCAGGCCTCATGATGCTCGCTACATGCATTCCTTCCACCCTTCCAAGTGTCACGGTGGAAGAGGCAATTTTGTGAGCAGATCCGGCTCTATCCCGTTTAGACCTAGGACCATGACTACCTGAGTCATTGGATCAGGTCAGAAACGGAGGTACAACATTCACACGTGTTGGTGATGTGGCAAGGTGGGACACTTTGCCATAGACTGTTGGCACAACCCCTCTGTGTCAAGGGCAAGGGCTTATCCACCACTTCTGGGCAGAGGTAGTCTTCCTGACAGGATTTCTGAGGGAAGGCATTCGAGTTTTTATGCTAACAAGAACCTAGGACCTAATACATATTGGGTTCCTAAGGTAAGGTAACAATCTTTTGCAGTGTAGTCTAGGTTCCCGTAAATATAATGGGAACTAGACAGAAGATGTTTCAAGAATGAATTGGAACAAGTATCTGGAATAACAGAAGTACTATCTACAATGGTACACTCAAATTGACCGCCTGGTATGCTTTAACCAGAGGGGCTAAATGATAAATCTTATAATCCCAGGAATTTTTGATCAGCTCCAATACTTGAGTCATATTGTGTCGACATTTACATATATATATTTATATATACACATATATGTGTGTACACCTAAGGAAAGGTTAACACTGTAAAAATAACCCTTCGATATATTATTAAAGATTTATCTATAAATTCACTGGTAGATTCGAGAATGAACCTCTACAGGCATAAATCAGTCCACTGAAAATTAAAGAAGATACGTCATTGGAAGTCACTAAAACTTACAATTGACATCAAGAAATTTATGGAAAACCCCTTTCAAACCCTAAATAGATTGGTATTAAGAAACATATATTTACAAGATTTCTAAACCGTCTTAATATCAGAAGATTTCGAGAATCCGGCATGCCTCTTAACCCGAAGATTTCTATTGAAAAATCCCTTCGATTTCTATTTAGAAAAACTCCCGCCGACCCTTCGTATTCCGCATTTCGCAAGGAAACCCGTCGATATCCCGCAGGAATCCCGCCGACTCTTCGTATTCTTCATTTCCGTCGATATTCCGCATTTCCGTCGATATCCCGCAGGAATCCCGCCGCCTCTTCCGTCGATATCCCGCAGGTATCCCGCCGACTCTTCCTTCCGTAGACATCTCTTCTCGCGTCCAGGGTGCTCGTTCAGGTATTTCTCCGCGGTTTCGATCAAACAAGGACGCGAGCTCCTCCAGGTTTTCCGTCGTCTCCGTCGACTCTCGCCTCCTCCACTTTTGGGTAACCACCTCCTCACCCTTACAGTAACTTACTGTTAGTGTAGCTTCCCTCTTGATTTCTGATTAGGCGTAGACCTGGCATTCCCTCCCTAGGTTTGCAATGGCTCCAAGGACCACCGCCGGCCTGGTCACTGGATGTGAGTTGGTTCGAACCGGGTTCTCACATGCCTCGGATGAGTTCAGAAACATCATCATCATGCTTGAAGAGGCTGGACTCTCTTTTATACTGGAGCATCCCTGCAAAATTTTGGACAAGGAAGTGATGGAGTTCTTCACAACCGCCAAACTTCGGAATGAAGACTCTATCATCAAGAGTAAGGTTGCGGGTGCAAGGATCAATATGTCTGCAAGCAAACTGACCCAATACTTGCAGCTCACCATTTCTGAGCACGAGGATTATCTGGAGGAACATGATAAAGCCAGGACATTATTATTCTGTGGACTAGCTAGAGGAACCAGATCGATAAAGAGAAAAGAAATGAATGAGGAGGGTAAAAGTGCAACTAGATCTGATATACTCTAGAGGGGGGGGGGGTGAATAGAGTATATAGTGCTTTAAAAACTTTTACAAACTTTTACAACAATTATTGTAATATGTGTGAGCAGGGAAGCATGAATAAATCTAATCACAGTACTAAGCTATGCAAAAACTAAGCACAGAAAAATCAAGGCCAGAAACAAAAATGAAAGCAAGCAGAACCAGAAGACACAAGGAAATATAGTGGTTCCCCAAACTTGGGTACATCCACTCTTCTACCACCCTAGGTAGGAATCCACTGCAGGATGAGTTGATCAGGTGTCCTGGGCACCAATGAGCTTTTGAGAAGGTGCTCAAAAACCAAAGCAGATTTTTTGATCAGGTGTCTTGCCACCAATGAGCTTTTGACAAGGTGCTCAAAAACCAGGTTCAAACTTTTGAAGGGAGTTTGAAAAACCCTTTAAAGAGTGGGGGTGAGAGAGTGATGGCAGTCTTCTATTTCTCAAACAACTGAGAAGACTATGTGGATTGATGTCAAAGCTCCCCCTGAATCCTTGAAATCTTCAGGAAGAAAAGCTTTGCTGAGGGTGATAGGCCTTCAAAGGTTGAACTCCAGCAATGGATGATTTCAACAAAAGGGACTGAAATGTTGAGTGTCTGGAGTCTGAAATATGTTGGCCTTGAACACTTTGAAAACTAAAAGAGATCTGAAGATTTGAAAACTTGATCTCCTTGGATGAGTGTTCTTCAGAATTCTTTTGGACAGAAGATTTTTGAGGTTGTCTCTGTAATCTGTATTGTGTGTGCTCTGATTGTGAGAGATTCAAAAATCCTGTCTTTTATTCTCTGGTACAGAATAGAAAATTATTCTCTGTCAAGGATAGTCGTTGGTCTGCGTTGATTGCATCCTTAATTGCATAATCTCTTCTGGAGGAAAGTCCACAGAGACATTCCTTTAAAAATCCTTTGAAACTTGGTCAAGAATTGAATGAAAACGGCTAGCAAATCTTTGAATTAATTGCAGAATAACTCCTAACTGATTTGAATTTGAATTCTGGAAGTTATCTGAAATCGTCGAACTGAGCTCTGCTATCGTTGAGCTGAGCTCAGCGATCTGAAAACACACAGCAGCAAGATAATCGTCGATCTGAGCTCAAAGATCGTCGAGCTGAGCTCAGAGATAAAGATCCAAGACAGAGTCAAGATCGTCGACCTGAGCTCACCGATCGTCAAAGGGAGTTCGACGATATTATGAAGTTGAGCTCAGCGATCGTCGAATGGAGTTCGACGATCTGTAGAAGTTGAGCTAGACGATCGTCGATCGGAGTTCGACGAATCGTCGTGCTGAGCTCGACGATCAGACTTAGTCTCCAGACAGAAAAACTTGGTCTTCAGGGCAGCTTCCAAACCTAGACTTCTAACCCTTAGACTCAATTCTAATTGACCTTTTAAGCTATACAGGAGGTCAAGCAAAGGTTCCTAGAGACATAGTGATCCTGACCCAAATTAGTAATAGGGTGTTCCAACAATCTCCCCCTATTTGGGTTAGGATTACTATTTACAGACTTTGGAAAAATTTAAATAACAACATACAAGTATTAAGCAGAAAAACAACAGCTAGACAAGCAGAAACACAGAGATATATATATTATCCAGATAACAGTCAGAATTCACAGAAACTGTCACCTTACAATGTCACTTCTTCTCTTTGCCTTTAACCATTTTAATTTCTCTGTTAGGGTTTAGGGCTTCTTTGTTGGACCTGGTGTCATCTGCTGCACCCAAATAAGTTTGCTTTGTAGGCCTGGGAACCACAGCAGCAGGATGCAATTCCATATATCTCTCAGCATCAAAGAATTTACTGGAGCCATATTTCTCTAGTTCTTTTTGTCTTTGCTCAGACATTGTAGAAATGTTGGAAGAATCCAATCCTTGATCTCTGGCCTACTTAATCTGATCCAGTGCAGCCAATTCTTTTAACCTGGCAGTCCAAGTAGCTGGGACAGCAGCAGAGACAGCAGATTCACTCTCAACAACAGAAACTGGAGAGTTGATAGTAGCAACAACTTCACTGACAGTAGCAGAAGCATCAGAAACAACATCAAAAACTGCAGCAGGCTCAAAATCAGTGGCCTCTGACATCAGAATATCCTTGGATATTGGCTCATCAGAAGCAGTTGGAACTTCAGCAGCAGCAAGAATATCTACAACAACAGCATCAATATTTTCAGAAGCAAAGTCAGTCCTTTCTTCAACAGCAGCAGCAGCAGCAACATCTTCAGTAGCAGGAATTACTGAATGTACAAAAGAAGAGATAATGCTAGGGTCACAGCAAGAGAAAGGCACCAGTGCCTTGGATAGGTCTTCTGGGGGCTGGACAGCATTACTCTCTGGCAGACAGCTATATAAGGCAGAATCAAAAGCAGAAAGCAAAGACCTTAGGTCTATTGCAAGAACTGCAGTAGGAGGCACAGCAGCAGCAAGAGGAGGAGCAGCAGTCACAGAAACAGCAGCAGCAACAGCATGAAGAGTCTCTTCATATGGCATCTCCCCCTGCCTAGATGCAGATACATCTGGATCAAGGCACACTGCTGGAGGTGCTGCCTGAGGAAGGAGGGAGGAAAGCCTGGCAGAGAGAGCTGCCACTGACAGGTGTAGAGGAGCCAAGGAGGTCTCCAATAGTAGAGAGAGCCTGGGGGCAATCAACTCATACAGCCTTTCAGCTAGGGCTGAGAGGTCTACTTGCTCAACAGCGGGAGCAGAGGTAGATGGAATAGGAGTAGCTAAAGATACTGGAAGTGGAGGGCTGGAGAGTGGTGGTATGGATGGCTGAGGTGTTGGGATGGTGGATATGGAGGACAAGGGGATGAATATGGATGGAGTGAATGTTGGTTGATCAATGATGTGGTGGAGGAGATCTTGGAAGGAAGTGGAGGAGGGTAACTCAGGAGGAGAAGGGGGGGAATCAGATATAAAGGAATCATCCAGAAGAGTGAAGGATGGAATGGATGGTGATGATGTGATATCTGGTGGAGGGTAGGAGAATAGTGGTTGGAATTGGTCTGCTGGTGGAGGTAGAATGGGTTCTGGAGATGGAGTTGATGTTGGAGATGGGCTGGATATGGTGATGGTGGATGGAGCTGGAGTGGTGGATGGTTAGGGAAGGGATGGAATTGGAGGAGGAGGAGAGGCAGCAACAGCAGCAGCCAGGTCATCTGCAGGAGAAGAGACCTGTGGGAGAGTGACTCTTGGAGTCCTTGTGCCTGAAGGAGCACTGGAGGAGGGCCTGCTAGGCTTGCTTATTTGCCTGTCCCACTTGCCAAAGAGGGCACAGGTTAGTCTCTTGGAGGCATTTATGTTAACTCCAGAGGAGACCAGCAAGGCAGGGCATCTGGTCTGCAGGAAAACTCCAAGAATTCTTCCAAAGTTAACAAAACTCTTGTTTATTTTCCTCTTGATGAGGTCAAAGAAAACCTCTCCCCAGTTCAAACTTTTCTTATCCACCAGAGCTCCCATGAGACAGAGCTGATGTCTGGATATAGTATCATGAGCTAAGTGCTTTGCCAGCAACACTTTCCCTACCATATCTGCCAGGAACCTGTATTCAACAGACAGATTCCTCTTGAATAGCTTGCTAGGGTTTCCCTCTGGATGACCCATCCTGGAAAGTAGTTCAGAATATTCTTCTCCTGATAACTCAGCAATCTCTTCTCCATTTCTCAGTCCAAAAACCTCTGTTAAAATTGTGGGGGTCAAGGGTACCTGATTTCCAGCAATAGACCCAACTATTGTGTTGTTGTCTTGATTATGAGCAGTATAGACCCACTCCTTGATCTCATCTGAAGCCAGCTTGATCCTAGTGGTCATGAGGGCAGACAGATTCTGATCCTTGAATAAACCCAGTATGTCTTGGAAAATCTGGTCAGTGGTGTTGAATGATTCTATATCAATGTCAAAGCCTGCATCAAACTTCATTGCAGCTAGGACAGCAACTGACACAGCCATTGTACCTGCAAAAACTCAACAAACAAAACGACCAAGCGTAGAACTATTTGGAGGGACAGAAAATCCTGCAGAGAAATCGAAAGCGCAAAAGAGAATGACGACGAAAAAAGAGTTTTATATTAGGGTTCGACGCAGAATTAGAAAGATCGTTGAACTCAGTTCGACGATCGAGGCTTCTAAAGGAATCTGAAGAGTTTTCAACATCGTCGATCTCCGTTCGACGATATTGGAGAGCGTCGAACTCCGTTCGACGATCATTCAGATAACATAATCGTCGAGCGCCGTTCGACGATCGTTGACCGGAAGAGATAGTTCATACTATCTGAGAGGCGCTGAACTCAGTTCGACGATTTTGGAAATCGTCGATCTCCATTCGACGATCTTGGGGCAAATCATCGAGCGCTGTTCAGAGATCAGGAAAATTCTAGACACTAAGAAAAATCAGAGAGTTTGCCTAGTATTCATCAATTTTTAGCTTTCAAAATCTTGGATATTATTTAAGGCTTCCTCCATCTAACATTCCTAACTGGTTTGGGAAGAAGGTGTGTTTCTTTTCATCCAAAGGCTTGGTGAAAATATCTCCCCTTTGCAAATTAGTTGGGATATATTATAATTCAATTTTATTCTTTTTAACATTATCCCTTAAGAAATGATGCCTAATCTCTATGTGTTTTGTCCTACTATGGAGTACTGGATTTTGAGCTATGGAAATAGCACTTGTGTTATCACAAAAGATTTTAGACTTCTCTAAGTTGTAACCATAGTCTAGGAGTTGGTTTTGAATCCACAATATTTGTGAACAACAACTGCCTGCAGCCATATATTCAGCTTCAGTAGTTGAAGTTGACACAGATGTTTGTTTCTTACAAAACCAAGAGACAAGTCTGTCACCAAGGAACTGACAAGTTCCACTGGTGCTTTTCCTGTCAATTCTACATCCAGCATAATCAGCATCTGAGAATCCAGTAAATCAAATGATGAATCTTTTGGATACCAGAGACCTAGATTTGGATAACTTTTAACATACCTGAGAATCCTCTTTACTAAAGTTAGGTGTGACTCTCTAGGGCTTACTTGGAACCTAGCACATATACGTGTAGCAAACATTATATCTGGTCTACTAGCTGTAAGATACAGTAAAGAGCCAATCATTGCTCTATATGTTGTCTGATCAATAGGTTTTCCATGTCCATTAGCATCTAATACAGCATTGGTAGGCATGGGTGTTTTCATACAAGTTGCCTCAGACATACCAAATTTCTTAACCAGTTCATTTGCATATTTGGTTTGAGAAATAAAGATGCCTTCAGCATGTTGTTTGACTTGCAATCCTAGGAAGAAGGATAGCTCACCCATGCTACTCATCTCAAATTTAGAATGCATTAGGTTAGAAAACCTTCTGCACAATTTTGAGTCAGTAGAACCAAAAATGATATCATCTACATAAATTTGTACTAGTAGAGTATGGGACTTATGGGTTCTAATAAAAAGAGTTTGGTCTACTCTACCCCTTATAAAACCATTTTCCAAGAGAAAGCATGCTAAGGTCTCATACCATGCTCTATGAGCTTGCTTGAGACCATATAATGCTTTATTTAATCTAAAAACATAATCAGGATAAGTTGGAGAGATAAAACATGGAGGTTGTCTGACATAAACTTTCTCTTTGATGTCTCCATTTAAGAAAGCACTTTTGACATCCATCTGATATACTTTGAAGCCTTTGTGAGCTGCATAAGCTAGAAAAATCCTGATGGCTTCTAATCTTGCAACAGGTGCAAAAGTCTGGTCGTAGTCGATTCCTTTTTCTTGAGAGTATCCTTGAGCAACTAGCCTTGCCTTGTTCCTTATAATTACTCCTTGATCATCCAGTTTGTTTCTGAATACCCATTTTGTTCCAATAATGGAATGATCCTTAGGCTTTGGCACTAGTTCCCATACTTTGTTCCTCTCAAATTGATGCAACTCCTCTTGCATTGCAATGATCCAGTGTGGATCTTGCTCTGCATCTTGAATGGACTGAGGTTCAATTTGAGATAGGAAGCAGGTGTGCAACAGGTTTTGGTTGACCTGATTTATGGTTTGCACACCAGCTGAGATTTCTCCAATTATTTGGGAAATTGGATGGTCTCTTGATGTTACTAAATCAACAGGGGGTGTTGATTGTTCACCAACCTGTGTTGTTGTTTCCTCTTGTGCTATAACAACTGGCTCTTCAGGTTGTTCTCCATTATGTTGAGCATTCCCTTCATCTTCACTGCTTTCTTCTTCTTGAGCAACCTGTAACTTGTTCATATCTTCAACTAGAGAATGTTCCTAGGTGAATCACTCTTATTAAGTAACTTAAAACTATTTTTAGTTTGCTTGCCTAATTGACAAGCCTTGCAGAGTCCTTCCTTCTTGTAGGGGCAAGAAGGTAGTCCTCTAACAAGGTTATCTTTGGATAGCCTAGCAATAGTTCTAAGGTTTAGGTGTCCTAATCTCTTATAACATAAAACATTTGGTCTACAGACTGAATTAAACAAGCAGATATCTACATTGGTTGAAATAAAGTTTACCAAGTAGATGTTACCTTTCCTTTTACCTGTCAACACAGTTGTGTTGCTCTCTGACTTGATTTTGCATAAGGTTTTGCTGAAGGTCACCTGGTAGCCTTCATCACACAGCTGACTAATGCTAATTAGGTTGTGCTTCAGTCCTTCCACATAAGCTACCTTCTTGAAAGTTACTGATCCAATCTGGACTACACCATATCCTTTAGTTTGTCCAAAGTTGGAATCACCAAAAATAACTTTGGGTCCAAGCTTGGCTCTGAAGAATGTGAGGTTGTCCTTATTCCCTGTCATGTCCTTAGAGCACCCACTATCCAAATACCATTGCTGGTTAGATGTTGGATAGGTATTCACCTGCACATAAGACAATTCATTTGTTTTTGACCCAGTTTACCTTGGGCCTAGGTTGATAACCTCTAAATTCAGAAATGAAAGACATCCCAGGTTGACTCTAATATCCTTCAAGATGATATCTCCTTGGAGGTAGAATCCATTCAGTATAAGGGTTAAAGATTTGGGATGAGGAACCCTTAGGATTCAATTTTGATTTGCCTTTGAAAAAGTTTCCGGAGCTCTGACCTCTGTTCGACGATCTTGGAGCTGCATTCGACGATCTTGGGTCAGATCGTCGAGCTCCGTTCGACGGTCGACTATGGCTGAGGTCAGGTATATGAGATCGTCGACCTGCGTTCGACGACTTTGGCTGAGATCGTCGATCTGCGTTCGACGATTTTTCCTGAGATCGTCGAGCTGCGTTCGGCGATCGTCGATCTTCATTCGGCGATCGTCGATCTACGTTCGATGATTTCTGATGGGACTTAGTTTTCTGAGGCAGATCAGAATTTTTCCTAGCAACCTCTACAACTCCCTTTCCCTTATCAGAAATAAACTTGATGGGAGTTGTTAGAACAATAGGTTGGCTGGATGAGGCACCCAAGCCCAGTGTACTGTTAAATCTAGAGTTCACTGTGCTTGTGATGTCCATCAGCTTGATGCTTCTCCCATTAAGGGATTCTTCAGGCTTCTTGGCCTCAGAGAGCTCACTTTTCAGTGTAGCTATCTGTTCCCTACAGTTCTCCAACTCCTGAGAGAGTTTGAGGTTTTCTGACTTTAGAGCATTGTGTTCAAATAATTGGTTTCTGAGAGAGATAATCTCTTTCTCAGACTTTAGCAGGTCTAAACACAGTGCTTTAAATTCAGATTTAAAATCTTCTGAACTAAAATCAAAAGAGCTAATTACCTGATCTTCTTCAGGTTGAGTCTCTGAGTCTGACTCTGACTCCTCTTCCTCTGAATTGTGTTGTGAGGCATTGATTGCCATCATGCAGAAGTCCTTTTCTTCTGCATCATCCTCATCATCACTTGAGCTAGAAGAGGCTTCTGACTCCTCTTCTGTCTCACTCTAGGATTCAGCAACAAACCCTTTTCTTGTATGCTTATTTTTGCTTGAAGAAGGTTTGCCATTTCCATTCCTTTTGGAATCTTTCTCCTTTCTTCTTTCTTTTCTGTCCCTTCTGTCCTTGTTCTTGTTCTCTGGACAGTCAGGAACTATGTACCCTGGTTTCCTGCAACCAAAGCAGATAATGTCTTTATTGTTGCTAATGGACTTGTCATACCTTGGCTTGTCCTGCTCCTTGTATGATCTTCTTCTGAAATCCTTTCTAGCCATCTTGTAGAGTCTTTTGTCCAACAAGCTGAGTAGTTCATCATTGCCTGTAGCTTTATCTTCAGGCAGATCCTCAGTTGCCTTAAAGGCTATGGTCTTCTCTTTCCTTGTGGCTGGTGAAGCAGCCTTCTGTTCTTCCTCTCTATTCTTGATGAGTAGCTCATAAGATTTGAGCTTACCCAGCAAAGCTTCAGTGGTGATCTCATTTAGACTTCTGGCATCCTTAATTGGCCAGATTCTTGAATCCCAAGTGCTGGGGAAGCACATTAGGATCTTGTCATTAAGTTCTGTCAGAGAGATCTCTTTGTTCAATGTCCTTAGCTCACTAACAATTAGACTTAGTCTGTTGTACATATATCCCACTGACTCAGTCTATCCCTTCTTGAAGTTCTCATATTAAGAGATGAGATGGGATCTTCTGTCCTTTCTCTCATCAGCTGAGCCTGAGACTATTTCTGAGAGCTTGTCCCAAATTTCCTTGGCTGAATTACATTCAGCTACTTTTTGAAATATGTCATCGGACATTGTCTGGGCTAGAATGTTCATAGCCTTGGCATCAGCTACTTTCCATTTTTTGATATTAGCATCTGTTCCTGATGGAGGTGGAACAGCATTTGTACTTGTGCTCTCTGGGGGTCTTGGACACACTGTCAAAACAGAATTAAAGATATCTTCGTCAATAGAATTCATGTAAAGTCTAATCCTTGCTTTCCAAAGTGCAAACTTGGATAGATTGCACACTGGAGGTCTGGTGCTAGCATAATCTTTGTTTTGGGCCATGATTTGTGCAAACAAAATCTAATAATAGAATACCAAAGAAACACAGATCTAGTTTGGGATCTTGAGGTTCAGGTGTTAGCCTGTACAACCAATCAGATATGGTATGTTTAACCAACCTGGCTCTGATACCAATTGAAAGTGAAACTAGATCTGATATACTCTAAAGGGGGGGGGGGTGAATAGAGTATATAGTGCTTTAAAAACTTTTACAAACTTTTACAACAATTATTGTAATATGTGTGAGCAGGGAAGCATGAATAAATCTAATCACAGTACTAAGCTATGCAAAAACTAAGCACAGAAAAATCAAGGCCAGAAACAAAAATGAAAGCAAGCAGAACCAGAAGACACAAGGAAATATAGTGGTTCCCCAAACTTGGGTACATCAACTCTTCTACCACCCTAGGTAGGAATCCACTGCAGGATGAGTTGATCAGGTGTCCTGGGCACCAATGAGCTTTTGATAAGGTGCTCAAAAACCAAAGCAGATTTTTTGATCAGGTGTCTTGCCACCAATGAGCTTTTGACAAGGTGCTCAAAAACTAGGTTCAAACTTTTGAAGGGAGTTTAAAAAACCCTTTACAGAGTGGGGGTGAGAGAGTGATGGCAGTCTTCTCTTTCTCAAACAATTGAGAAGACTATGTGGATTGATGTCAAAGCTCCCCCTGAATCCTTGAAATCTTCAGGAAGAAAAGCTTTGCTGAGGGTGATTGGACTTCAAAGGTTGAACTCCAGCAATGGATGATTTCAGCAAAAGGGACTGAAATGTTGAGTGTCTGGAGTCTGGAATATGTTGGCCTTGAACACTTTGAAAACTAAAAGAGATCTGAAGATTTGAAAACTTGATCTCCTTGGATGAGTGTTCTTCAGAATTCTTTTGGACAGAAGATTTTTGAGGTTGTCTCTGTAATCTGTATTGTGTGTGCTCTGATTGTGAGAGATTCAAAAAACCTGTCTTTTATTCTCTGGTACAGAATAGAATATTATTCTCTGTCAAGGATAGCCGTTGGTCTGCATTGATTGCATCTTTAATTGCATAATCTCTTCTGGAGGAAAGTCCACAGAGACATTCTTTTAAAAATCCCTTGAAACTTGGTCCAGAATTGAATGAAAACGGCTAGCAAATCTCTGAATTAATTGCAGAATAACTCCTAACTGATTTGAATTTGAATTCTGGAAGTTATCTGAAATCATCGAACTGAGCTCTGCTATCGTCGAGCTGAGCTCAGCGATCTGAAAACACACAGCAGCAAGATAATCGTCGATCTGATCTCAAAGATCGTCGAACTGAGCTCAGAGATAAAGATCCAAGGCAGAGTCAAGATCGTCGACCTGAGCTCACCGATCGTCGAAGGGAGTTTGACGATATTATGAAGTTGAGCTCAGCGATCGTCGAATGGAGTTCGACGATCTGTCGAAGTTGAGCTAGACGATCGTCGATCGGAGTTCGACGAATCGTCGTATTGAGCTCGACGATCAGACTTAGTCTCCAGACAGAAAAACTTGGTCTTCAGGGCAGCTTCCAAACCTAGACTTTTAACCCTTAGACTCAATTCTAATTGACCTTTTAAGCTATACAGGAGGTCAAGCAAAGGTTCCTAGAGACATAGTGATCCTGACCCAAATTAGTAATAGGGTGTTCCAACAGAGGGGAAACACTTGTCCGACATCATTGGGAAAGTACTGATCTGCAAACCCGGCTCACATGACCACATCTCAGCTGACATGTTCAAGATTCTTGTGGAGATTATCTGCAGAAAGAGATTCAACTGGGGGGCTATGATTTTTGAGAAGATTAAGGACACTCTTAGATCTCCAAGTTTTGGAAGAATCATCAGCCTATATCTTAATCAGTTGAATGGAGATAGGTTCGACATGAGTAAAGGAGTTCCATTGCATTATTTGAAGAAAATGGACTCCAGTGTATTTGACAGATGGGAGCGACGCATCGGGCAGGCTGCAGTGGTAGTAGAACAAGAAGAATCTCCTGCCGAGGACAGAACTGTAGCAGATTCCGTGGCTATTCCCGGTGAAGTTCCTGATGCACTGACTGCAGGAATTGAGGGGGAGCCTCTACCCGCTTCTGCCAATGTCATATCTGGCATCTCTCAGATAGCTAGAGATGCAGTTGCGGATCTGCAGGAAGAAAGTGAAGATGTGGTGGAAAATGAGGCAGCCCTGAACGTGGATGATCTAGGAGCCAGAGGTGATGTAGAGGAGAATAATGAGGAAGGTTTGGAAGATGATGAAGTTGAGAATGACATCATGGATGATGAGGATGAGGAAGAAGGAAATGAGAGACAGGAAGTACTGGAGCCTCAGGACGACACTGAAGTTCCATCTGAAAAGCAAGCTCCTGAGATAGTTCCTGAGAAAACTAGTGCAACAGTGGAGGGGGAGTACTCTCAGCAGAGGCTGCTAAGTACTTCTAAGAATTCTACTGAGGGTGCAAATATTCCACCTTTAGAGACTGTGCAAGTGTCCAGCTCTACAAGTGAATCTGCTGAAGAGCAAGGCCAAGGAATGCCTCAGGGTCATCCACTACGAGCTGATCTAGCTAATCACACAGTGAATGTTATTCAAGGTATAGTGGATGAGCTCAAAGCATCTTTTGAGCAAGCTCAAAATAAAGTGTTAAAAAATTAAGAAATCTGAGAATCTAATGCTCAAGAACGTTGTGGAAATTAATCACAAACTGGATTTGATGGAAAAGAAGTTCGAAGACAAGTATACAGCAGCCGGAAAAGCTGTAACTCTTCTTATGGACGGATTGAAAAAGAACATAGATACTCTCGCAGTAGTTAATTAGAATGCTCATGTAGTGGCAAATAGCATCCAAAAATTTGATGCCAATATGGTGGTTCTTAACGAAAATCAACAAGCCTTGATTACCGAGTTCTCCAAGACTACAAAGCACATTGATGAGTCACTGCATTCTTATGCAAACTCCATTGCCGTCGCAGCCAAAAAGGGGGAGCAAGAATATACAACTAAGATGGCCGGGCTTCAGGAAGTCATAATCAAAAATTTTGACCAGTCAAACTTATATGTATATGACAGTTGCTGGTGGATGCTCAAACAAGTGTTAGGCACCAATATCCCTGAAAATCCTGAGGGTCATCCTGCTCCTGGGAATAATACTATGGCTGATGAGGGAGCAAGTGATGAAGAAGTTCCTTTAAGTGGAGCTGATGCTCAAAGGGCTGCTAGGGCTACCTCCAAAGCAAAACTGATGGCCATGTTTGACCAAGAAGCCCTAGCAAAAGCTAGGAACAAGAGAAAAACTCAAGAAGGGACATCTAAGGAAACGCAAGCTGAAATGAAAATCAGATTGAAAGAGAATGAAGTGAGGAACGAAAAGAGGAGTCCGGTATCAAAGAGTATTATCTTGGACACGTTCTGGCTACAAGAAAAAGGGGAAATCAATCGGAACGACGTATACATCCAGCATGAGTGGGAGCTGCACAAGACATATGAAGCCAAACGGAACATCTTCTTCAGGACCAACACTGTGGCAAACAAAGCTCCTCCTCCCAGATACTATCCAAAGCCCAAGGAGTACGTTGAGAGGCAAAGAAAGAAGTTCCTGGCTCAAAAACACAAGGATGACCTAGCCAAAGAGAAATATACATAAGTTTATAGCTTGTCACTTTCTCAAGAGCATATTTATCTTTTCTTATTGATATACGAACAATTTTTGGGAATATATATATATATATATATATATATATATATATATATATATATATATATATATATATATATGAATTTATGATTGACTAAATCTTTGATCTGTTTGCCGTTATTTCTTTATGCCGTATCTTTAAATTCTATATGTTGTGTATATTATCTGGATGGTGGTATTCATCTTAGCTAGTAGGATTTTGGCTTCGTCAAATAGGGGGAGATTGTTGGGTATTGTATCCACAATTACCTGGATTTGAGGAAGCCACCTGTCAAGCTAAGATGAATTCACAATGTATTTGATGAAATCTTTCAAGTTGTGCTTGCAGTTATTCCACGCTAAGTACACACCAATGTCAGGGTGCAGTAGGTCAATATACACGGGTCTGCGCGACGTAATCCCTCGTTGAGCAGATCAGTGTGTTGGCCTACGTGTACTCTCTCTATTGGAGTGTACTTATTTTCAAGTACAGGGCAGTGATAATGCAAGAGTAGACAAGGAGCAAGGATGGGTCAAAGAGCAGCTCATGGGTGGAAAGGCGAAAAATCATCCAAGTATTAATCGACGAGAATCACCATGTGATTCTCGCCGAATCATCGAGAATCACTAGCTGATTCTCGCCGTCTCTATCCAGCTAAATCAGAGCATGCAAATAAGTCAAAATTGACGAGAATCACCTTTGATTCTCGCCGAATCGACGAGAATCACCTTTGATTCTCGCTGAATCAACGAGAATCACCTTCGATTCTCGCCGATTTTGCCTTGGGCGAATTTCTGAAGCATGCTGGACCGGATCAAATGTTAAGGCACTGTTTTGAACCAGTTTTAGGGTTTCTTCTGGTGGGACCCACAACGGTCATATAGAAGTATTCTACTGTATAAATACTCGCGTATTTTTGAACAGTGAAAAGAGAAGAAATTTGAAAAGAAGCCGAGCAGCCGACATGCCCTAGATCGCGAATCTTGCTCCGCCGTCTTCACCGCCCGTGCCAGTAGATCGTCGGTCGTTGATCGTGGTTTCTTCCAGATCTCCCGGCGACAGAAGCTCAGCCAAGCACAGCGTCTCACACGTCTAACCAGAGATCCTTTGTCTCTTGATTCATTGATCGGGAAAACCTTCCACTTCTGAATCGATCGAGATGATTGATCCTAGTGTGACCGTTGGAAGACCTTGCTAGCTTTGCTACAAAGATTGAATTTCCAAAGAACAGCCGCAGCACGCCGTTGTCGCTGCCGATCCCGAGAACCAAGCCGCGGCCCTTCTTGCCGCCGTCGGTATCGGGGAGATTCTCTCCAAGTGAGATCTAGGGTTGTGGACTCTTCGTTGACTTCAAGAACACGTCATCGAACGAAGAGGGACACCTTAGTCTCCATAAGTTGTTTGTATTTCTTATACAATCTATTTTCAATTTCCTTGTAACGGACCGATTGGTCCGTAGTTGTAAGGGTTGGGTGCAACCCGTGTTGTGGGAGTGGTGACTCCTACGTGTGGAAGGGTTCCTTCCGTTAGTGCAAGGATTGGATTTCAATCCTGTTGGTGAAGTGACCGAGTCATCCCTGGTTGGGAGATAGGTCGAAGGGGGAAAGTGGATGTAGCCAAATCGGGGAACCACTATAAATTGCTTGTGTCCTTTCTGTGCTGTGTTGTTTTGTTTTCGTGTGCAGGTACGATTTTAATTCCGCAAAAAAGCTGCAAGACACCTATTCCCCCCCCCATAGGTGAAGGTAGTTGACACTAAGTGGACTTTCACATATGGCTCGAGACAGCTGAAGGTGCATGAGAGGTACTATCCGGTCCATGACTTGGAGTTAGCGGCCGTGATTTTTGCCTTGAAGTTTTGGAGGCATTATTTGTACGGTGTGAAGATTGATATCTACACCGATCATAAGAGCCTGAAGTATTTGATTGATCAGAAAGACCTGAACATGTGGCAGCGTAGATGGATGGAGTTCCTGGGGGACTATACATTCAAGATCCACTACGTGCCTGGTAAGGGCAATGCGGTTGCGGATATGTTGAGTCACCGAGCCAGTGCTCAAGCCAATTGTCTATCGGTGCATGATGAGCGATTGGTTCGGGAGTTGTAGGCATTGGAGATTTCTTGCGTGGATAAGCAGTCAAGTGCTGAAGCACTATTGAATTGGACTGAAGTTCAATATGACCTGACTGATCGGATTCGACAGGCTTTGGATTTGGATGGCCACATGAAGCAACTCATGGTAGAGGTTCTGGATGTGTCAAATTCCCAATATGAAGTTGTGGATGGATTGCTTTGGAAAGACGGTCGTGTGTGCGTTCCAAGCGTGGGTAATTTGCGGGTGGATTTGTTGTACGAGGCGCACCATAACAAGTACCCAATTCACCCGGGGAGCCCGAATATGTACCGCGATGTTAAGAAATTGTTCTGGTGGCCGGGACTGAAGAAAGATGTGGCGCTGTATGTGGCGAAGTGCCAAACTTGCACCTTGGTGAAGGCGGAATGCCAAAAGCCGGTAGGATTCTTGAAATCCTTGCCTATTCCGGAGTGGAAGTTCGACGACATTACTATGGACTTTGTGTACGGGTTGCCAAGTTCGCAAAAGGGGAACGACGCCATTTGGGTGGTCGTAGATCGTCTAACGAAGGTGTCGCAATTCATTCCGCATAGGAAGGATGATCCGGTTGAGAAATTGGCAAAGTTGTATGTACACAATATTGTGTGGCTTCATGGTGTGCCCCGCAGCATCGTGAGTGACCGAGATGGGCGGTTCATGTTCAATGATTGGAGGCTGGTGCAGCAAATGTTGGGAACAAAGTTGAGTTTTAGCATAGCCTTTCATACGCAAACGGATGGGCAGACCGAGAGGGTCAATATGACAATGGAAGACATGTTTCGCATGTGTGTCCTAGACTTTGGAAAGCAATGGGAAGACCACCTATACATGGTGGAATTTGCGTACAACAATAGCTACCAGGCGAGTATTCAGATGGCGCCCTTCGAGGCCCTATATCGTAGAAGATGTCGCACGCCGTTGTCCTGGTTGGAAAAGGGTGAGTCAAAGTTGTACAAGCGTCAAGATGTGGAAGATGCTACTTCATTGGTGCGAACCATTCGGGAGAGGTTGCTAATCGCTCAGGACCATCAGGCGAAGTAATATAATGCCAAGCCTAGGAACGTGGAGTTCACTGTCGGCGATTGGGTGTACTTGAAGATCAAGTCGTTCATGAGTGTCTCGCGGGTCCGGTCATTGAAAAAGCTAAGCTCGAGGTACCTTGGGCTGTTTGAGGTTCTGGAGCGGGTTGTTGAAGCAGCCTATCGTTTCAAGCTATCAGTGGAGCTTAGTGCACTATATGATGTATTCCATATATCGGTGCTGCGGAAGGCGGTGCTGGAGCCTACGCAAGTGATCGCGGTCGATCAAGTGCCGATTGATATTGGGTTGACGACAAAGGTCAAGCCTGTACGAATTGAGGATTCAGAAGTCAAGCGGCTACGCAATAAAGAGATCAGGATGGTCAAGGTACATTGGGACAATTACGGTCGAGAAGAGCTCTCTTGGGAATGATAGCAGACTATGCTTGACGAGTACCCAGAGTTGTTCCGCTCAGGAACAAATTTTAGTTTTGTACTTATCTTTCCTTTATGTAATTTCGTGGACGAAATTCTTTTAAGAGGGGGAGAGATGCAATGCCCTGAAACTCAAAGGAGCGACGGGAGGCATTTTGTACCAAATTTGGAATTTGGTCGGGGGTACACGGCCTGGGTCACGGGCATGTCCTAGGGCGTGTCAGGGTCGTTCGACTTTCTGGCAGCAAAGTCTGCGTTCGACGATTTAGCCAAAGTCTGCGTTCGACGATTTTCCAGCAATCTGCGTTCGACAATTTTCCGGCAATCTGCGTTCGACGATTTACCAGGGATCTGCGTTCGACGATCTGGCTACGTTCGACGATTTTTCCAGGGATCTGCGTTCAACGATCTGGCTGCGTTCGATGATTTTTACAGGGAACTCAGTTCGACGATTTGGCTGGTTCGACGAGTTGCCAGTGATTCTCCGCTCGACGATTCGGCAGCGTTCGACGATCGGGCCAGCGATCTGTGATCGATGATCTAGCAGCATTCGACGATCGGTCCAGCGATCTGGGATCGATGATTTGGCAGCATTCAGCGATCTTGGCTCGACGATCGTCGATCGCTGGGCGGATTGTGGTGTGTTTGACTCTATCGACGCGGAGTGTCGACATAGGGGTTTTTGGCGGGATCTTGACTAAATGTCCCAACACAATTTGATTGGTCGCGGACGTGTCCTACTCCGGATTGGTGAACTGTGTGGTGTTTAGCCCCATTTGTCCAGGTCAGACCTGGATCGTAGCTGTGCATTTCCCTTTTGTGGGATCCGACGGCTGGTGGTTAATCCGATTGGGTTATACCCGTGTACAGGGTTTCAAAACCCTTATTCTCCTGCCGCTGGTTCTCTATATAAATTCTAGAGAGAAGGGAGAGCAAAGGAGGAAGAAGAAATCTAGATCCGGTCCTTGGAGGGGCTTCGGAGCTCCAAATCGCGAGCCGACTTCGGATCTACGATGTCAAAGAGAGTGAGGTGCTTTTCATCCGCTGACATTTTCATGGCGCCAAGGAAGAACGCTAGGGTAATGATCCTATACTTGAGCATGTGAAGCTCTCCTTCTTTTGCATAGGAAGCCCGCTCTCGCGAGTTTGCGGTGAGTTTGAGGCGTTCCTTCCGGTAGATATGTAAAGTCCCCATTGTCTAGAGTTTGTAATCAAGAAAGGACATAGGCATGATGTGTGAAGCATACCCGGACAAGTTGGTCTGGATCGGTGATGTTGCATTGCATAAATGGCCAGAGAAGACTCCGTGCAAATGTGTGTTTTTCGGGTTTTCTATGTGGTAGATTGCAACAGTGATCCTTGAAGATTAACCCCAAGATGCACCCGGAAAACTGGGCAGATGTCTGATTCTGCCAACATGGTGGCCTGGGAGCCAACTTGAACATAACTGGGTTATGAGAAGTGTGTAACGGAAACGGGACTTGGAGAAGTTTGACCTACGCATATGGCTTAAATTGTCGTTGCGATATGAGCACGGGTTAGATGGAACCGTACCCGTTCTATGTCGTTTGGTTAGAGCCGTTGTCATAGATGAGGGTCTTCGGCGGTCTATAGCTTAAATTGACGTGACCCATGATAGGAAGACAAAATGCTCATTGTTTGGCCGTCAAAGTGGCGGTGGTGAGACCGGGGTGACTATGACTTAAATTGACGTGACATTGACCGGTTCACCGAGAATGTTCCCTGAGGGCACGGGGCGTGTGGCCGTGCGTGCCAACGTCTGTGATGCAATGTATATTTATATACTGCTTGGTTATGCTAATAAACTGCAGGGAAGGTGCATCGCCGCCCCGAATTGGGGGTGGGATCGTTATAATTTGGTCAGCATTGCTGACCGCTGCCTTTGTTTGCCACCGTGCGGTGGTTTGTTGCTTGCAGGTGCTGCTAGACCAAGCGGTCAATAGCGGGCTAAAGACCACGTTGCTGTGCCGACCCCCGAAGACCTAATATTTTGGAAGTTTTCTTTATTCATGTATGGCCGGCCTGCGTGCCGAGGTTTGAAAACATGTAATTTTGAAGGAAACAATTTGTAAGGCCTTAAGGCCAGTACTTGTGTATTTGTACTTCATTCCTTTGGTGTTTTTTAGTGGAAATTCATGATTTTTGTGCTGGGTTCTTTTAATTGCAACTTATAAAACTGCACCTCTAGAATGACTATATGTAGGACGTTGGAATGGTTGGATGGTTTCCATTGAGTAACCACCCGGTCTGTCTGTGGTATATGACGTCGGGACCCGGCCGGACCTACTGTTATATGCTATGCGACGGATAGGGGCTGTTACACTATACACCTTTTCAGAAAAGCAATAAAGGGGTACAAGGAGGAAGCTGGCGGCTAAGGAAGAAGTGCCAGAAGAGGCCGCGCGGACTGAAGAGCCAGGTCGGCAGGCCCCGCGGTTAAGGGAAAAATGGAGACCGCGCGGACTGGGAACAGAGGTCGGCGGGCCGCGCGACTAAAGGCAGAGAGAAGAGCGCGGACTAGAAAATGGAGTCCGTAGGGGTTGAGCTTGAAAGTGTAGCTAGATCTGATATACTCTAGAGGGGGGGGGGGGTGAATAGAGTATATGGTGATTTAAAAACTTTTACAACTGCTGTTGTATTTTAGGTGTGTGTATGTGTGTGTGCAGCAAACACAATAAACCAGAAAGCAGCAATGGACTAATCACAGCACAATCACAGAGCAAGGCCAGAAAACAAAAGGAAAAGAAAGCAACCAGACGACACAAGAATTTTATAGTGGTTCCCCAAATCTGGGTAGTCCGCTCTTCTACCACCCTGGTAGGAATCCACTGCAGGAAGGGGTTGATCAGGTGTCCTGGCACCAATGGGGTTTTGATCTGGTTCCCAAAAACCAAACCCTCAAGTCTTTTGGTGGGAGACTTGCAACTAGAATAATTTTGAAGGGAATTAAAACCTTGTACAAAGGTGGAGTGTGAGGGTGATGAGGTCTTCTCTTTCTCAAGTCAAATGAGAAGACTTGTGGAATGTTGTTTAGCAGCTTTGCTGATGCCGCTGCCCCTCCGCCACTACTTGATGACGATCCAGTTGCCGAGGCTCTACAACATAAAGACCTTCGGAGCCGTGATGACGCTAACGGACGACGCCGCTACAACCTCCGCCCGCGGCGTGCAACCCTCACTTGAAGACTATTTTAATTAATTTGTCATGCTTTATTATTTTATGTGCGAATATAAAAATATTCCAATCTTGGTTAATAATTTTATATTCATTTGTGACTTGTAATCTTTAATTATTTTCTGCAAACATTTTGGTGTGTATTTAGCCTTCCGGATGGATGAGATTTCATCTCCATGTTGGATGGCTAGATGTGTGTTGTAACTCCTATATAAGGAGATCCTTTTGAGAATGAAGTTAGAGAGAGAAATAAAAAAAAGAACCCTAACCCTCATTTGAGAGACTTCGGCCAAGGAGATTCCTCCATAGCCGCCGGCCAAGGTGTGAAGCCGCCGCCCCCCCTTGCTTCCTCCCCTACTTCGGTGCGACGCCGGCGTGGCTTCCTTTCGGTGCGACTCCAAGGAAGTAGGTTGCAGCCCATTCGGTGTGAAGTCGGTGGATCCGTGGAGAGAGTGATTCTCCCACATTATCTTGTGTGATTGTTGTTCTTGGTTGGGTAACTTCTTCCCCTTAGAGATTCTTGCTTTAGATTTTGTGGAGGTTTTGCAAACCGTTTCTTCCATGATTTTTAAATACGTCGCTTGCAAATTCCGATTTCGATTTCGTTGTTATTGAACCTCTTGTGATCCGGATTGTGTAGATCCGTTGCGAGAGCGAGACTTGGCCTAGCCTTGACTTGCCCTCCAAGATTGGCACATTTTGGTGTTAACAAGGGATTTAATCACAAATCGAACTCGACCGCCTATTGAAGTTTTCCGCCACTCCGAAAATAAATTATTGCTGCGTTGAAACGGCTCAAGTTGTTACAATAGATGCTTGTGGAGGTGCGGTGAGTTGTGTTTGTTGGAGAGGTAGGTCTTAAGGACGTTGTATCGAGTCCGGTTGCGGTGAGTTGTGTGCTTGTTGGAGAGGTAGGTCCTAAGGACGTTGTATCGAGTCCCGCAATTTTCTCTTTTGGATTTGGGAGCAAACCCGACCCCTTTTCGCTCGCTTTTTGGTCGGAGCCCTCCCCTTTGGTTTTATGTCTTGTGTTAATATTTTCCGTTAGCGTATTCGGGCACGAATCACGGTCACCCCTACATCAATTTGGTATCAGAGGGAGGTTGTTTCAACTCTCACGTTGCAAACAACCTCTCTACGTTTCTTGTTGCCCGATCGGATCTTTAAAAAAATCAAAAAAATTATTTTCTGTGGTCTGCCAATAGCGGGCTGAAATCTTTATTTTTCAGCAAAATTTCAAAAAAAAAATTTTTTGCGATCCACGTGTTCCTCACGTCGGGAAAATATAAAAATATCTTATTTTCAGTATAGCTACAGCCCTAGGAAAAATCACCTTTCCAAAATTTCCTAGACCTGAATGCGCACTAGGCACGGATCTGAGTACGCGACAACGTCTACGTCTAGGATGGCTACGAACGAGCATGGGTATCCCAACACCGAGGTCATAGCAGGGCTACATAACGAAATGACGGAGATTAGAAACATGTTGGCACAGATCCTGCAAAATCAACCAAGGCCACCCCCGCCACCCATTAATGTTGAGCAGCCCAACCTGCGCCAACAAACTCCTGAGTCAGATTCCGATGAGGACTCTCCCCGAGTGCCCCCTCGAGAACACCGCCACGATCGTGCTTACGATATCACTAGGGCCATTAAGATCGACGCCCCCACTTATGATGGCATGGGAGATCCCCAGATCTTCCTTACTTGGGTGGTGGATATGGAGTGCTACTTCGATTGGCACACCCTTACGGACCATCAAAAGGTCCAAGTTGCCAGGATGAAGCTAACGGGACGTGCCAAAACTTATTGGCTGATGAAGAGCGTAGGCTAGGAATCGGGAACGGGGTCCCACTTATTGGATGGGCCGTGATGAAGAACTTGTTGACCGATCAGTACGTTCCCGCGTACCATCGGATACAGATGTTCGACGAGCTTGCCACTCTACGGTAGGGCTCCAATTCGGTAGCTGAGTATATGGGAGAACTGAAAGACCGTATGGTGCGTTGTGATTTGAGGGAGATCCCCGAGGTCACCCTATCCAGATTTCGTAAGGGGCTTCATCCCGATATTCAGCGGAAGATCTTACGATATGGTCATACGGATCTGAACACGACATTTAATGCCACCCTCGACATCGAAAAACACTTAGCCTCTAAGGCTCACTCCCGGTATTCCCATGCAAAGGGAAATTCCACAGCTGGAGCCTCTTCCTCCACATATCAGGATAAAGGGAAGTTTCGGTCTGCCGAGTCAAAGTCTGTCGTGATTACTGCTAGGAACGACAAGAATCCTGCGAGTGAGCGTTTCCCTATAGGGAAGGTTAGCAAGGATAACACTACTTGTTACTCTTGCGGCATTCAAGGCCACTACACCTTTGAATGCCAAACGAAGACTAAAATCATAGCCCATCTAGAGTCGACTACCGACCTTGCTGATTTCGTTTATGAGGCTGCTGAGGAGAGTGACCCAGAAGGGGTCCGAAGCGATTTAGAGGACGAACACCCCGTTATGGTGATGCGTTGTATCTTGACCACCCCTCGTCCGTTAGATGACTGGAAAAGGACTAGTATATTTTCCCTGATCTTTAAGAGTCGCGAGAAGTTGTGCAAGTTGATCATTGATAGTGGCAGTTGTGTAAACGTCATCTCTGAGAATGCCGTTACACGTATGTCCTTGACTACGCAGCCCCACCCGGCTCCCTATCAGATAGCCTGGATTAATAAGGTTACCGTCCCGGTCACCAAGCGTTGCCTTGTACCTCTCTCGATCAAATCCTATACTGACGAGGTGTGGTGCGATGTCCTTCCAATGGACGCTTGTCACGTGTTATTGGGCCACCCTTGGCTTTACAACCGTGACGCGACACACTTTGGAAGGGCCAACACATATGACTTTAATTTCAATGGCAAGGTCATTACGTTGAGACCGACCGTCCCGAAAGAGCCAGTAGCTTTGCTAAGGACACCACTGTTCCAGTCGAAAGGAAAACGTTGAGTCTCGTGGGAAGAAAAGAATTTGTGAGGGATCCCTTTCTTGACGGGATGATGTACGCTCTAGTTCTTATGAGTGCGAAAGGGGATACGAGAGCATTGGATGAGTTGCCTAGAGAGTTATGGGAATTGTTGGATGAGTATAAGGACGTGTACCCGGATGAGCTGCCTTCGGTATTACCACCGCTTAGGAATATACAGCATGCTATAGACCTTATCCCCGGCTCCTCCTTACCGAACCAGCCCCACTATAGGCTTCACCCCGCCGCCCATAAGGAGTTACAGACCCAGATCGATGATTTGATGAAAAAGGGGTTCATTAGGACTAGTATGAGTGCATGTGCGGTACCTGCCCTTCTAGCCCCCAAGAAGGATGGTATGTGGAGAATTTGTGTTGATAGCCGTGCCATCAACAAGATTACCATCAAATATAGATTTCCTATTCCGCGATTAGATGACCTCCTAGATGTCTTATCTGGCGCCACCATTTTTTCAAAGTTAGATTTGCGGAGTGGCTATCACCAGATCAGGATCCGTGAGGGGGACGAGTGGAAGACAACATTTAAGTCCAAGGATGGGTTATACGAGTGGCTTGTGATGCCCTTTGGGCTATCCGACGCCCCCAGTACCTTCTCCCGGATGATGACCCATGTCTTTCAGCCTTACATGGGGAAGTTTGTGGTCGTCTATTTTGATGACATTTTAGTCTTTAGTACCGCCACTGCTGAGCACGTCTCCCACATGAGATCGGTTCTTTCCACCCTGCGGAAGGAAACCTTATTCCTTAATCTCAAGAAATGCACATTCTATGTCACAGAAGTGGAATTCTTAGGCTATATAGTCGGTTCGGAAAGCATTAGAGTTGACCCTAATAAGGTTAAGGTCATGAGGGATTGGCCCGAACCGACCACATTACGAGAGGTGCGAACTTTCCATGGGTTAGCTACTTTTTACCGCCGCTTTATTAGAGACTTTAGTAGCATTATGGCCCCCATTAGTGATTGCATGAAGAAAGGTGAGTTCACCTGGACAAGGTCCGCCGCTATTGCTTTCCAACGCATTAAGGAACTTATGACTGAGGCACCTGTCCTACATCTACCTGACTTCAATAAGGTCTTTGAGATTACGTGTGACGCTTCTGGCGTAGGAATAGGAGGTGTCTTGAGTCAGGAAGGGCACCCTGTGAGTTATTTTAGTGAGAAGTTAGCGGGCGCCAAATTGAATTACTCGAATTACGATAGGGAGTTTTATGTCGTCATTAGATGTCTGCACCATTGGAGGCACTATCTCCTCTCTAAGAAGTTTGTGATCCTCTCCGATCACGAGGCACTGCGGTTCATCAATGGCCAACATAAAATCAGCCCGCGACACGCTAAGTGGGTATCTTTCCTACAGGGTTACACTTTTAACCTCAAACACCTTAAAGGAGCTGACAATCGAGTCGCGGATGCTCTTAGTAGCCTGACCCTGTTACTCACCACTATGGAGGTTAACGTGGTAGGATTCGAGCGAATCAAGGACAAGTACGCCACATGTACAGACTTTCAGGATACATATTTGTCTGCCCAAGATAGCTCCCCCACGATTATATCTGCGTTCGTCATTAAGGATGGCTACCTATTTAGACATGGGAAGTTATGTATCCCGCAGTCATCGTTACGCCTTCATATCATCTGGGAATTGCATAGTGGAGGGTTGAGTGGTCATTTCGGTAGGGATAAGACCATTACGTTAGTTGAGGAGAAATTCTATTGGCCAAAACTTAAGGCGATGGTGGGAAGGGTAGTTAGTAGTTGTCGTACCTGTCAGGTATCCAAGGGCACCAAGACCAACGTAGGATTATATACGCCCCTGCCTATCCCTTCCACGCCATGGGAAGACGTGAGTATGGATTTTGTTCTAGGCCTACCCACCACCTTACGCCGTCACGATTCTATTTTTGTAGTGGTGGATAGATTCTCTAAAATGGCATATTTTATTCCCTGCGCTAGAACCAACGACGCATCTCACATTGCCAAATTATATTTTAAGGAAGTAGTTAGTCACCGGGGAGTGCCGAAGACAATAGTCTCGGATAGAGATGTTAAGTATACGAGCTATTTTTGGAAAACACTTTGGGTCTTGATGGGTACCAAGTTATTGTTTTCCTCAGCCTATCACCCTCAGACCGATGGGCAAACTGAGGTAGTCAATCGGAGCCTAGGAAGCCTCCTTAGATGCCTAGTTAGCGATCACAAAGGTACGTGGGATCTTCTTCTTCCCCACGCACAGTTGGCCTATAATAATTCCAAAAACCGGTCCATTGGTCTGTCTCCAAATGAGATAGTTCACGGGTACAAGGCCCCTGTGCCTCTTGACTTGGTTCCTTTGCCCCCAACATACAAGACAAGTCAATTTGCACAATCCTTCGCCCAACATATTCATGACCTACATGCACGTATACGAGCTACCTTGACTGCTCAATACGAGTCTTATCAGTCGTACGCTAATCTACATAGGAGGGTGTCGCACTTCAACGTCGGCCATTTGGTCCTAGTCCGGTTAGTTCCCGAACGCTTGCCATCTGGCACCGTTAAAAAGTTGGCACCAAAGCGCGCCGACCCTTTTCGAATTATAAAGAAACTAGGTGACAACGCTTTCGTGTTGGATTTGCCAGCTGATTGGGGTATCTCCCCTATTTTTAATGTCTCGGATTTGACGCCGTTTGTTTCTCCTCCACCTGAGTTGAATTCTTTGTCGTCTTCTCCCTCCACTAAAATTTCTACTGGGTTGGGGAGTGGTAGTTCGGATGATCTCTCTCTTTCGATCCCCGCATGTATAACATCGGATGGTACGTTGCCTTCTTTTTTCCCTACTGCTGACATGTTTCCCAGGTTTCCGAAGACATTTCTCACTCCAGATATGATACTTGCTGCTGAGCCACTTACCACTCCTGATGGTGCTACCTACAGCTTCCTCATCCGTTGGCGTGACCGCCCCCCTTCAGATGATTCATGGGTACTTGCGACAGAGCTTCAATGTTTGGATGCAGAGCTTCTCCGCCGCTATCTCTCGGACCATGCATCGGAGATACGTGATTTTGAGTGGGGGAGGATTGATGCCGCTGCCCCTCCGCCACTACTTGATGACGATCCAGTTGCCGAGACTCTACAACATAAAGACCTTCGGAGCCGTGATGATGCTAACGGACGACGCCGCTACAACCTCCGCCCGCGGCGTGCTACCCTCACTTGAAGACTATTTTAATTAATTTGTCATGCTTTATTATTTTATGTGCGAATATAAAATTATTCCAATCTTGGTTAATAATTTTATATTCATTTGTGACTTGTAATCTTTAATTATTTTCTGCAAACATTTTGGTGTGTATTTAGCCTTCCGGATGGATGAGATTTCATCTCCATGTTGGATGGCTAGATGTGTGTTGTAACTCCTATATAAGGAGATCCTTTTGAGAATGAAGTTAGAGAGAGAAATAAAAAAAAGAACCCTAACCCTCATTTGAGAGAGTTCGGCCAAGGAGATTCCTCCATAGCTGCCGGCCAAGGTGTGAAGCCGCCGCCCCCCTTGCTTCCTCCCCTACTTCGGTGCGACACCGGCGTGGCTTCCTTTCGGTGCGACTCCAAGGAAGAAGGTTGCAGCCCATTCGGTGTGAAGCCGGTGGATCCGTGGAGAGAGTGATTCTCCCACCTTATCTTGTGTGATTGTTGTTCTTGGTTGGGTAACTTCTTCCCCTTAGAGATTCTTGCTTTAGATTTTGTGGAGGTTTTGCAAACCGTTTCTTCCGTGATTTTTAAATACGTCGCTTGCAAATTCCGATTTCGATTTCGTTGTTATTGAACCTCTTGTGATCCGGATTGGGTAGATCCGTTGCGAGAGAGAGACTTGGCCTAGCCTTGACTTGCACTCCAAGATTGGCACATTTTGGTGCTAACAAGGGAGTTAATCACAACTCAAACTCGACCTCCTATTGAAGTTTTCCGCCGCTCCGAAAATAAATTATTGCTGCGTTGAAACGGCTCAAGTTGGTACAATAGATGCTTGTGTAGGTGCGGTGAGTTGTGTGTTTGTTGGAGAGGTAGGTCTTAAGGACGTTGTATCGAGTCCGGTTGCGGTGAGTTGTGTGCTTGTTGGAGAGGTAGGTCCTGAGGACGTTGTATCGAGTTCGGCAATTTTCTCTTTTGGATTTGGGAGCAAACCCGACCCCTTTTAGCTCGCTTTTTGGTCGGAGCCCTCCCCTTTTGTTTTATGTCTTGTGTTAATATTTTCCGTTAGCGTATTCGGGCACGAATCACGGTCACCCCTACATCACCCCTACACTAATTATTCCAATCTTGGTTAATAATTTTATATTCGCACATAAAATAATAAAGCATGACAAATTAATTAAAATAGTCTTCAAGTGAGGGTAGCACACCGCGCGCGGAGGTTGTAGCGGCGTCGTCCGTTAGCGTCATCACGACTCCGAAGGTCTTTATGTTGTAGAGCCTCGGCAACTGGATCGTCATCAAGTAGTGGCGGAGGGGCAGCGACATCATTTGCTCCCCCTGAGATGTAGAATGGTTCAGGAAGAATACTGAATCACTGCTTCAGGGTGATAGGTCTTCAAAGACCTAGAATTTGAGGTCCAGAGAAAGTCTTCAGGAACTTCTTGCAACTGATATGACTGTATTGTTTTGAAGTTCTCCTGAGTAAAAGCAGATGAAGAAGACTCTTGATATTGATGTAATGTTCTTCTTCTTCTTTTTCTAAATCAATTTCTCTCTGGGCCAAGAATGAATTCTTTTTCTTGTGTTGTCTGAATCACTTTCTATCTTTTTCTTGTTGTTGTCTGGTGTTGTGTCCTTGTTGTATTACTTCTGGTTTCTGTATATCTCTATCTGTCATGGAGAGCATTCGAATTTTTGAATGTCGAGCAGTAATGACAGACGGCCTGGAAAGGAAGCAGCAATTAATTATTTCCCCAACTATTTCCATGGGAAAACGGCATGTAATAATCCAGAATTAACTGCGCATCCTAACGGTAGTATACTGTGAAGAACAGCCATTAATTGTCCAGGAATCAGCGCCATGAGATGAGACGGGAACGGAAGAAGACCTAGTTTGGAATCGTCGACCGAAGAATAGAATTCGTCGAGCAGAGTCTTGAATTCGTCGAGCTAAGCTGCGTTCATCGAGCTGAGCTGGGTTCGTCGAGCTGAGCTGAGTTCGTCGAGCTGAGCTGAGTTCGTTGAATAGACAATCTTCTATATCAGACAAACACTATTCGTTTAGCAGAGAACCAAATTCGTCGAGCTGAGAATAAACTTCATCGACCTGAGAAAAGTTCTGGACTTGGACGAAATACTCTGCATCTACTGAAATGCTGTGTCGACACAAATTGGTGTCGACAGATTGATCTTGGTGTCAACACAACTCCTCTGGTGTCGACAGATTGGTCTAGGTGTCGACACAAATCCTCTGGTGTCGACACATGCTGGTGCCGACTGAAATCCTGGGTGTCGACACAAATCGTCTGGTGTCGACACAAGCCCTATGTGTCGACACAGATTCTCTGAGCACAAAAATCGTCGAGTAGAGATTAGCATTCATCGACCTAAGAAGCTGTGAACTTGAGGTCCAAGTTCGTTGAGCTCAGAATATAATTCGTCGACCGAAGCATGGAGCTGGACTTAGAGAAATTTGAAGTAGTCCTGAGAATGCTGGAAATAGAACCTGGTGTTCATCGAGCAAAGAACAAAGTTCGTCGAGCTCAGCACTGCGAATTGTCTCACGATCGTCGAGCGCACAACTTCCTTCGTCGAGCTGAGTTCGACGAACGTCGAACTCATTTCACTTAGTCTGAAAAACTGATAGATCTGGAGTTCCTGAAGGTCTTGAAGAAGGTTGGTCCATCTGAAGTTGAGATAGAGGACAATCCTAGACTCTAAGACACAAACTTGACCCAGACTATACATGATGGGTCACATCCTAAGTCAGTGAACCTAGCCCAAATCAACTAGGGATCCAACAATCTCCACATATTTGGGTGAGGTCACTAACAGAAACTCCAAGCAAAGATCAAACAGAAAAACAAAGCAAAATTAAGAGATATATCTGGCAGAGAATTTACAACACATGCAACAGATATATATATATATATACATACTGGCTTTATTTTAATGCAAAAATATAGACTGAAACAGAAGCAGAAATGAAAATAAAACACAAAATTACTTCTCTGATTTCTTCTGTTTTGGCTTGAATTCTGGTGCTTTTTCTCCTGGCTTCTTGAAAATGATTTCCCTATTGGGATCTGAAGCTTGAACCTTGGTCATAGTCATGTCAGCTGCCCCTATGATGTTTAGTGACGTGGCTCTGGGGACAACTGCTTCTGGGTGAAGATTCATGTACTCATCAACATTGAGTAGCTTGTTTGCTGTCCCAAATCTTTTTAGCTCATCTCTCCTATACTGAGACATAGTAGTTAAGCCTGTTGTATCCTTGCCTTCAGCATTAGCTTTGTTGATTAGAGATAAGCCAATGATTTCTTGGAATCTTGCCATTCTGGCTGTGTTGGCTGTTTCTGGATCTTTAGGAGGAGAATAGGGCCTTTCAGCTTCATGTTCCTTAGATTCCTGGTTTTGCTGCTGTTATTGTTGATGGTGTTGACTGCCTGAAGATGGTGGCCTTGGCTGACTACTACCAGAGGATCTCCCTGTTTGTCTCTGATAAGTTTGAATAGGAGCAGATCATTGAGAGCTTGAGCCAGAGGCACCTGCTGCTGGAGGAGGAGGAGGAGGATCCTTTCTGTATCTATGCACTGGGGGAGGAGAGTATCTTCTACTCCTCTTCCTCTCTTTTTGCTGGTTCTTAGACATCCATGCAGGCATCCCTTTGTAAGGAGCAACATTATGCAGAATATAATATGGAGTGTCTGCAGTGGGATTAGGCTTGGGAGCAGGAGGAGGAGGGGCCTTCCTTTTCTTAGAGAGCAACTTCTTTTTCTTTTTAGTAGCCTCCTCATCTAATTCATCATCATCATCATCAGAATTTGAACTCTGAGGGTTATCATACAAAGCATTCAGCTTCCTCAGAGTGGCATAAGGAATGATAAGAGGTTTTTCTTGAGGGGAAATAGAGGGTTCAGAGGGTGAGGGTACAACAGCAGTAGAGATAGAACTTGCAGCTGCTGCCTTGTTCTCTTCTTCAATGTCTGCTAGAATGAGCTCATCCAGATCAGGCATGGGAGAATCATCCATGACAAAATCTGGGACAGGGCAGATTTCTGGAATAGACACAGAAGTTGGAACAGCAGAGGGAGCAGCAAAGGATGCACAAAGTTGCCTGGCAACTGCTGGACTTGCTGGAGAGGTATACTGGACAATAGCCAAATATGGCTTAGCAATCTCTACTGAAGGAAGATTCATATATACAAGATCAAAGATCTGAATTATTGCAGATAAATTAACTGTGGGATTTATATGGAAATAACCAGCAGTTGTTATTGAATCTACTGACTCATCAAATCTACTGTCAGTGTCCATGAATTGAATAAAATCTATTGCTGTATCTGTAACTGCAAGTGCATTATCAAGCACTGAATCAACTATATCTGTAGTATATATATCTGTATCAACAGTATTCACTTCTGCAGCTGCTACACCAGCTTCATCATGGAGCATCTCCCCCTGCCTGGGTTCAGGAGAAGCTGGAGCCAGGCGCCTGAATGAAGAGGGGGTAGTAGATAGGGCTGAGATTTGGGCAGTTAAAGAATCAATTGAATTCACCAGAGGTGTAATGTCCTCTGTGATTAGTGATTTGATAAGAGGGGTCAGAAGAGAGATGATGGTGGGGATGGTGGAAGAATCCATAGGTGGAGAAAGAATAGTAGAGGAGGAAGGAAGAATATGTGGAGGGGATAAGGGAGGGAGAATAGGTTGTGGTTCAGTGGGTATGGTGTAGGATGGAATAGTGGAAAGGTGTCGTGGAAGAGGGGATTGAGGAGATGATTGAGGAGGTGAGGGAATATGTGTTTCAGTCAGGGAAACTGGAGGTGTAGGCATATGTGTAAGATCAGGCGGTGGAGATTGATTTTGAGGTGGAGTCAATTGAGGTGCAGGAGGAGTGGGAAGAGATTTGGTAGGGGGAAAGACCTCTTCAGAGTCAGGGTGAGGAGTGACCTTGACGTTCCTGGTGCTCTCAGAAGCATTGATGGAGGAGGAGGAACCCTTGGAGGGTTTGGAGATTGTCCTCTCCCATTGGCCAAACAAGGCGCAGGTGAGGCGCTTGCTGGCATTGATGAATGTGGTCGGGGAGACCAAACATTCACTGGCCTTTTCCTGGAGGAAAATCCCCAGGATTCTGCCGTAGCAGACTTCCTTCTTGTAGTTCTTTTCTTGGTAAGGTCAAAGAAAACCGTTCCCCAATCAACCTGACGCTTGTTGAGTACTTCGCACATGATCAGGAATTGATGGCGAGTGATGTAGTCCTGTGTCGAGTGCTTGCCCATCAGAATTTTCCCTACAATGTCAGCCAAAAATTGATAAGCGGCGGACAGTTGTTTCTTCAGAAGCTTATTAAGGTTGTTGCCGGAGAAACCCATGACTTTCAGCATATCAGCATATTCCTCAGCGTCCATTTCCAAATTGTCTTCCCCATTGCTCAGACCAAATATTTCAGAGAGTACTGCTGGGGACAGGGAAACGACTGTGTTTCCAATATTTCCTGTCAGATTTCCATCTTCAGAAACTGTGGTAGTATACACCCATTCTCTTATCTCGGTTGAGTGTAGCTTGATGTTGCGTGTCATGAAGTCCTTGAGATGCAGTTCTTCAAGTATTTCAAGGATGTACAGAAAAATTGGATTGGAATGCTGGAAGGACTCAAAGTCCATTGAGAATACTGCATCAAACTTCATCGTTGTAAGTGCTCCTGGAGGAATTGCCATTGATGACCTGCAAAGAAAATTACAGAGAAAACGGCGATCAAGAGCAAAGGAACTGAAAGCGCGGGACGGAGGTCGAAGAAAACCTAGATATAAGATTTTCAGAATATGAATCGACAAGCTCCGTTCCACGAAAAAGAGACAGATCTTCGAACTGAGATCGACGAAATAAGGTATAGGAGAGTAGTTCGTCGAACACATTCAGAAGAATTGAAAACAGTTCATCGAACTCCGTCTGACGAAATGGTTTCTGAAGCAAGGTTCGTCGATCTCCGGTCGACGAAAATTGTTTCCACACAGAGAATTCGTCGATCTCCGTTCGACGAGAATCTCTCGAACTTTCCCTACTTCGTCGAACTCCGTTCGACGAACTCTGGAAAATTCGTCGAATGCAGACAGAAATTAATTTAACTCTTCTCCATCAATCATTCCCAGTTGATTTATAAAGAACAGATGGGTTTTCTCATCCAACGGCTTGGTGAAGATATCTGCTCTCTGTAGATCAGTAGGAATGTGGATCATGTTAATTTTCTTTTTGTCCACATTATCTCTAATGAAATGATGTCTTATTTCAATGTATTTAGTCCTAGAATGATGAACTGGATTCTGAGCTATAGCAATATCACTTATATTATCACAAAATAAGGTTGAATTATTTAAGTTGATAACATAATCTAGGAGTTGGTTTTGTGTCCATAGCATCTGTGAACAGCAGCTGCCAGCAGCCATGTACTCCGCCTCAGCAGTTGATGTAGACACAGATGTCTGCTTTTTGCAAAACCAAGAGACAAGTCTCATACCCAGGAACTGGCAAGTTCTAGAGGTACTTTTCCTGTCCACTCTACATCCAGCATAGTCAGCATCTGAGTATCCAGTTAACTCAAATTCTGACTCTGCAGGATACCAGAGTCCTAAACTAGGACAACTCTTTATATATCTCAAAATCCTTTTTAGAAAAATAAGATGAGATTCTTTAGGATTCACTTGGAATCTAGCACAAAGGCATGTGGCAAACATTATGTCAGGCCTGCTAGCTGTTAAGTATAATAGGGATCCAACAATTGCCCTATAATGTTTCTGATCTACAGGTTTCCCTGCTGCATCAGAATCCACAACAGCATTTGTACCCATAGGTGTTTTCATTCTTGAGGCATCACCCATCCCAAACTTTTTAATGAGCTCTTTAGCATACTTAGATTGGGAAAGGAAAATACCATCAGGGAGCTGCTTCACTTGGAGACCAAGGAAGTAGGAAAGCTCACCCATGCAACTCATCTCAAATTTGGAATGCATGAGGTCAGCAAACCTCTGGCACAATTTGGGATCAGTAGACCCAAAAATAATGTCAACCACATATGTTTGTACCAATAAGATTTGTTCCTTATGATGTCTAGTGAAAAGGGTTTTATCTATGGTTCCTCTTGTAAATTTATGCTCTAAAAGAAAGCTAGCTAGGGTCTCATACCAAGCTCTTGGAGCTTGCTTTAAACCATAGAGAGCTTTATGCAACTTGTAAACATAAGAGAGTTGAGTTATAGAGATAAAACTTGGAGGTTGTTCTACATAAACCTCTTCTTGAAGTACACCATTCAGAAAGGCACTCTTAACATCCATCTGGAATACCTTGAACTTTTTATATGCTGCATAGGCTAGAAATATTCTAATGGCCTCCAACCTTGTAACAGGGGAAAAGGTTTGGTCATAGTCTATTCCTTCTTCTTGCCTATATCCTTGGGCAACCAGTCTAGCCTTATTCCTTACTATGTTCCCTTGTGCATCTAATTTGTTCCTATAGACCCATTTGGTTCCAATAACTGGGTAGTTATGGGGTCTTGGAACCAAATCCCAAACTCTACATCTCTCAAACTGATTTAGTTCCTCTTGCATTGCAAGAATCCAGTGGGGATCTTGCTCAGCTTCATGGATGGTGAGAGGTTCAATTTGAGAGAGAAAACAGGCATGCATCAAGTCTTGATTGAGCTGATGTCTTGTATGTACACCAACTGAAATGTCCCCAATCACTTGAGATCTGGGGTCATCTCTAAGTGTAATAAGATCAGTTGGTGGAGTTGGTTGAGCAACAGCTTCTGCAAATAATTCCTCTTGAGGAATAGTACTGCCTGTTGATGGAAGTTCAGTTACTTCCTCTTCGATTTCTTCTTCACTATCTTCAGCAGCCTGTGGAGTGGGATGAATTGAAACCTCTTGGGTAAGGTTTAGTCCATCCATAGACTCACACATTGGTGAAACCTGCAAAGGACTATTGGTAGAAATGTCTTTCTCCTTATAAGACATGTTAGCTTCATCAAAAGACACATGGACAGATTCTTCAATTTTAAGGGATGATTTGTTGAAAACCCTATAGGCCTTGCTTACTTGGGAATATCGTAGAAAAATCCCTTCTTCAGCCTTAGCCTCAAATTTTCTAGTGTATCTTTTGTTATTAGTGTGGATGTAACATATGCAACCAAAAACTTTAAAGTAAGTGATTTTAGGTTTCTTTTCTTTAAGTAATTCATAGGGGGTCTTGTGTTTTAGTTTATGTATAAGACATCTGTTCAGGACATAGTTAGCTCTGTTTACAGCTTCTGCCCAAAAGGATAGAGGCATGTAGGCATCTGCTAGCATTGTACCTGCAGCTTCAATGAGTGTCCTATTTTTCCTTTCAGCTACCCCATTTTGTTGGGGAGTTCTAGGAGCTGAGAAGCACTGCCTAATACCTTCCTTCTCACAGAACTCATGTATAAGAAGAGACTCAAACTCTGTGCCATGATCACTTCTGATCAATGCAACATAAGTAGAGAAGTCAATCTGTATGGTCCTGAGAAAATCTGTAAGAACTTTGAATGTATCTGACTTAGCTCTCAGGAAGGCTACCCAACTGAATCTGGAGAAATCATCAACAATAACTAAGGTGTAAGACTTCCCTCCTAGGCTTTGTACTGCAATGGGTCCAAAAAGATCCACATGAAGCAGATACAATATCCTAGGTGAATCACATTTATTAATGGATTTGAAGGTAGTTTTAGTTTGTTTGCCTAGTTGACAAACCCTGCATAGGCTTTCCTTCTTGTAGGGGCCAGAAGGTAAACCTCTAACAAGGTTGTCTTTAGATAACCTAGATATGTTCTTAAGGTTTACATGTCCTAGCCTTTTGTGTCATAGCTCATTTTGGTTACTAGTGATATTGAGTAAACAAATATCAGTTGTGGCAGAAATGAAATCTACTAAATATATGTTTCCTTGTCTAAGTCCAATTAAAACAGTTTGGTTTTTATCATTTATAATAGAACAAGAGGTAGAGTTGAAATGTACCTGATAACCTTCATCACATAATTGACTTATGGATATAAGGTTATGTTTAAGTCCTCTTACATATGTCACCTTTTTGAAGGTCACTGCTCCAATGCTTACTCTTCCATACCCTTCTGACTGACCACTCTTTGAGTCTCCAAATATCACCTTTGGTCCTAGCTTGGACTTATAGTTGGAGAGATTTGCTTTGCTACCAGTCATGTGCTTGGAGCAGCCACTGTCCAGGTACCATGTCTGACTTAGCCTTGGACAGTTCATCACTTGTACCTGCATCAAACAATAAAGCTCAATTGTTCTTGACCCAGGTTACATTGGGTCCTCGGTTTGGTTGAAAAGAAAAACTAGAAATGACTGATAATGCAGGTTGAGACTTATACCCTAGAGGGTGATATCTCCTAGGTAGAATTATCCAATCAGCTACTGGATTAAATGTCTTGTTAGCTGTTTTAACATTTCTATAGGTGAAATTATTTATATTTGGTCATTCTAGGATAGACGAATTATTGTAAGTTCGTCGACCAGAGTTCGACGAATGGGGATGAGATCGTCGACCTCCACTCAGAGAATGACCATGGTCATTTTCTGCGTCCCATGTTCGTCGACCTCTGCTCGACGAACCACACACAGTTCGTCGATCGCAGTAAGACGAATAATTATCTCTGAAGTTTGCGTTCAACATTCGTCGATCGGGGTTCGACGATCTTGCAGGATTTCGTCGATCTAAGTTCGACGAATTCTGCTGAACTTGGTTTTTAACAGCTTTCTTCTGTTTTCTGTTGCTATTGTCTAGGTGATTTGATTTGTTTTCTGATCTGGGTTTTTCAGTTTGTTTCTCTTTACCTTTAGCAGTGATAAACTTTATGGGAGTGGAAAGTATATTCTTCTTTATTATGGGGGGTAAACCTGATGAAGCACCCAAGCCCAGCCTGCCATTTAATCTGGCATTTACTATGCTTGTGATATCCATCAGCTTGTGGCTTCTCCCATTGAGAGATTGTTCAAGTTGTTTTGCCTCACATAATTCAGATTTTAACTTGATTATCTGTTCATTAGCTAGAGTCAATTGGTCAGTTAGTTTTCTGTTTTCTGTGCTGACAGATTCAAGATTTTCTAGTCTCATCCTCAGGGTCTTTATCTCTTTCTCTGAGTTTATTAAATCCATGCACATTGTTTTAAATTCTACTTTAAAAAAGTCAGAATTGAAATCATAACTAGAATTCACCTGATCAGCCTCTGAGTCTGAGGCACCTTCATCTTCAGAATCCTCTTCTGATCCACAGTTGCTTCTGGAGGCATCTATTGCCATTAGGCACACCTCCTTGGATCTTGCTTCTTCCTCTTCTTCACTGGAGCTGGAGGAGGATGTTTCCTCTTCTGTGTCACTCCAGGACTCAGCAACAAATCCTTTGTCCTTCCTTTTATACTTGTTGGAGGAGGGTCTGCTGCTTTGTTTTCTTCTGGAATCCTTGTCCCTGCCCTTGTCCTTTTTCTGATTCTCTGGGCATTCTGAAATATAGTGCCCAGGCTTTCTGCATCCAAAACACACAACCTCCTTAGTTGGTGTCTTGTCATATTTGGGTTTATCATCCTGCCTGGATGATTTTCTTCTAAAGTCCTTTCTTGCCATTTTGTAGAATCTTTTGGCAGAGAGGCTCATTAACTCTTCATTGGACGTAGATGTTTCACTATCTTCAGAAGCTTTGAGGGCCAAGATGTGCTCCTTCCTAACTGGGATAGTTGCCTTCTGTTCTGCTGCCTCTCTTGATTTGACAAGCTGCTCATATGACTTCAGCTTGCCTAGCAGATATTCTATTGAGATCTCATTGAGGCTTCTGGCTTCTTTGATTGGCCAGATTCTGGAGTCCCATGAAATGGGGAAACACAGCAATATCTTGTCATTCACCTCAGTTAAGGTGATGTCCTTATCAAGAGTCTTGAGTTCACTAATGATTGAACTTAATCTATTGTACATCTCAGCCACTGATTCTGTCTCATCCTTTTTGATATTCTCATAGAGAGAAATGAGACTGGATCTCCTTTCCTTTCTTTCATCAGCTGAGCCTGCTACCATTTGATTGAGAGAGTCCCAAATGGCCTTGGCTAAGGTGCACTCAGCCACCTTCTGAAATATGTCATCTGACATTGTTTGGGCCAGAATATTCATAGCCTTTGCATCAGCCATCTTGGCTTTCTTATAGGCTTCAGTATTGTCTGGAGGTGGTACTGCACTCAGATTAGTTAATATGCTGGCAAAAGTTGTAGGAGCTGGAGGAACACCTGTTGAAATGACAGAAAAAATATCCTCATCAATGGAGTTCATATACAATCTGATTCTTGCCTTCCAGATGGCAAACTTGTTAAGATTGCATACTGGAGGTCTGATGCTTGTATAATCCTTATTTTGGGCCATGTCTGTGAGAACAAAATCTAATAACAGAATAAAAACAAAGAGATATAACTAAGGGATCTTTGGGTTCAGGTGTTAGCCTGTACAACCAATCAGGTATGGTATGTTTAACCAACCTCCCTCTGATACCAATTGAAAGTGTAGCTAGATCTGATATACTCTAGAGGGGGGGGGGGGTTGAATAGAGTATATGGTGATTTTAAAACTTTTACAACTGTTGTTGTATTTTAGGAGTGTGTATGTGTGTGTGCAGCAAACAAAATAAACCAGAAAGCAGCAATGAACTAATCACAGCACAATCACAGAGCAAGGCCAGAAAACAAAAGGAAAAGAAAGCAACCAGACGACACAAGAATTTTATGGTGGTTCCCCAAATCTGGGTAGTCCACTCTTCTACCACCCTGGTAGGAATCCACTGCAGGAAGGGGTTGATCAGGTGTCCTGGCACCAATGGGGTTTTGATCAGGTTCCCAAAAACCAAACCCTCAAGTCTTTTTGTGGGAGACTTACAACCAGAATAATTTTGATGGGAATTAAAACCCTGTACAGAGGTGGACTGTGAGGGTGATGAGGTCTTCTCTTTCTCAAGTCAAATGAGAAGACTTGTGGAATGTTGTTTAGTAGCTTTGCTCCCCCTGAGATGTAGAATGGTTCAGGAAGAATACTGGAGCACTGCTTCAGGGTGATAGGTCTTCAAAGACCTAGAATTCCAGGTCCAGAGAAAGTCTTCAGGAACTTCTTGCAACTGATATGACTGTATTGTTTTGAAGTTCTCCTGAGTAAAAGCAGATGAAGAAGACTCTTGATATTGGTGTAATGTTCTTCTTCTTCTTCTTCTTCTAAATCAATTTCTCTCTGGGCCAAGAATGAATTCTTTTTCTTGTGTTGTCTGAATCACTATCTATCTTTTTCTTGTTGTTGTCTGGTGTTGTGTCCTTGTTGTATTACTTCAGGTTTATGTATATCTCTATCTATCATGGAGAGCATTCGAATTTTTGAATGTCGAGCAGTAATGACAGACGGCCTGGAAAGGAAGCAGCAATTAATTATTTCCCCAACTGTTACCATGGGAAAACGACATGTAATAATCCAGAATTAACTGCGCTTCCTAACGGTAGTATACTGTGAAGAACTGTCATTAATTGTCCAGGAATCAGCGCCATGAGATGAGACGGGAACGGAAGAAGACCTAGTCTGGAATCGTCGACCGAAGAACAGAATTCGTCGAGCTGAGTCTTGAATTCGTCGAGCTAAGCTGTGTTCGTCGAGCTGAGCTGGGTTCGTCGAGCTCAGCTGAGTTCGTCGAGCTGAGCTGAGTTCGTTGAATAGACAATCTTCAATATCAGACAAACATTATTTGTTGAGCAGCGAACCAAATTCGTCGAGCTAAGAATAAACTTCGTCGACCTGAGAAAAGTTCTGGACTTGGACGAAATACTCTGTATCTACTGAAATACTGTGTCGACACAAATTGGTATCGACAGATTGATCTTGGTGTCAACACAACTCCTCTGGTGTCGACAGATTGGTCTAGGTGTCGACACAAATCCTCTGGTATCGACACACGTTGGTGTCGACTGAAATCCTGGGAGTCGACACAAATCGTTTGGTGTCGACACAAGCCCTAGGTGTCGACACAGATTCTCTGAGCACAAAAATCGTCGAGTAGAGATTAGCATTCGTCGACCTGAGAAGTTGTGAACTTGAGGTCCAAGTTCATCGAGCTCAGAATATAATTCGTCGACCGAAACATGGAGCTGGACATAGAGAAATTTGAAGTAGTCCTGAGAATGCTTGAAATAGAACCGGGTGTTCGTCGAGCAAAGAACAAAGTTCGTCGAGCTCAGCACTGCGAATTGTCTCACGATCGTCGAGCGCACAACTTCCTTCGTCGAGCTGAGTTCGACGAATGTCGAACTCATTTCACTTAGTCTGAAAAACGGATAGATCTGGAGTTCCTGAAGGTCTTGAAGAAGGCTGGTCCATCTGAAGTTGAGATAGAGGACTGTCCTAGACTCTAAGACACAAACTTGACCCAGACTATACATGATGGGTCACATCCTAAGTCAGTGAACCTAGCCCAAATCAACTAGGGATCCAACAGAGCTTGTTGTGGGCTATCTTCGAGCCTGAGCACCTTGGTGACGATGAGAAGCTGAATATTATGTTCCGTGCCACCCTGAATGAGAGGTATGGGGGTCTATTTATAGGTCCGAGGAGGTAACAGCTTGCGGTAACGTTACCCCCGGTGAGACGGTAACTTGAGAGGGAAGAGGAAGGATTCTGTCGAGTCTGCAACTGGTCGTACGGACTGGGGCTGGCTTCTGGAGCTGGTGCTGCTGACGGCAAACTGAGAGACTTAGTGGCGGACTGCGAAGAGAGTCTGCGGTGTCCGCCACTGCTGGTCTGACTGTCCGCCTGCTGCAGGGGTGGCGGATGCTGGAGAATAAGTGGCGGACTGTGAGGGGAATTCGCCGAGTCCGCCGCTGCTGAACTGAACGAGCGCAAGAGAAGAGTTAGAAGCAAACATATATATGAAAGAAGCTTACAAGTACCTGGGAGAAGGCTTGCAAGTGTCTGCTAATCTCTGCAAAGAGAAGAGTTAGAAGCAAACATATATATGAAAGAGGCTTGCAAGTACCTAGGAGAAAGCTTGCAAATGTCTGCTAATCTCTGCAAAGAGAAGAGTTAGAAGCAAACATATATATGAAAGAAGCTTGCAAGTACCTGGGAGAAGGCTTGCAAGTGTCTGCTAATCTCTACAAAGAGAAGAGTTAGAAGCAAACATATATATGAAAGAACTTGCAAGTACCTAGGAGAAGGCTTGCAAGTACCTTGGAGAAGGCTTGCAAGTGTTAACTGTTGATAAGATAAGGTCGATATGATCAAATAACAGGGGAAGTGCCTGATACACTGCTGATATTTGAAGATCAAATCAAAGCAGTGATCTTGTTGCTATATTAGAGACATTTTTAGCATGAAGTCCAGATCAACAAGTCGAGTGTTGACTGTTGATTTGATAGGGTGGATAGGATCAGATTAGTAGAGAAGAAGCTTCATGCATTCTGTTAATAGTATTTCTTGATCCCAATAGTATTGCTTGATGATCAAAGGGAGTTTGATGCTTTGATAAGTGTTTGATGCCATTAGCATTTCATAAAAGTAATGAATAGCTCTGTTAATCTTCATATGATAGAGCTTAAGCAAGCAGTGGATAAAAGATGAAATTAATAGAGCTTGTATAGGTTATCATCTGGTAGAGATTATGCAGGCAATGCATATAAGATGAGCACAAGCAAAGTGAATGTTTGCTAATCCTTTTGTTAGGTCGGATTAACCTGTTTACCTTTGAAAGAGGCAGATGATAACAAAGAGCACTAGCTACACTCCCTTGACAAAGCACAAAAGGGAGACATGCGCAAAATCCTAAGAAGGAAGCGGAGGATGCACTGCTCTCTTGCCTCAGGTACAATCATCATTGATCAATGAGAATAGTTGCACCAAGTGGCCTATTGCTTGTTTGAGGATTGATCAGTGGAATTGTGGGAACCCGCGAAGGCATGGATCGAGAGTACCATAGAGTGTTCGGCCATCACAGTCATGTGGTGATCGAAGAGACATGGCTACGCTTGATCGTCATTGCTTGTCAAGCAAATATCACCATAACTGTAATGTATCCTTTGCGAAGCACAATAGAGCTAACTCATGGGGCTCCCCTAGCACACACATTGTGTCAGATGCCTCCTAGGATCCCAAGTCTGAAGCCCAACGTCGTAGATTGAATGGCTCCCACTGCACATACGCGGACTCCCCACTGTATGTCGTCGTAGCGGTCGTGCCAGAGGACAATCTATGAAGGGAGCATTTCAGATTTGGTGATATCTCACTGGTGTAGTGATCTCTTTGGCAAAGAGAAAAGAGAGGAGGAAGCATCACAAGAAGGGAACTTTGTCAATATGAGATCCCTGATAAAAGCTTTATTTAAAAGCAATAATGAACACTTAGAAGTGTTTTGAAATGAAAATGTTTGAAAAAGATGAAGAGTAGAGTAAGGGTAACCAATAATGGGTGTGAGGAGCTTTGAGGACTCATGGATGTGATGGGTCACCCTTTTGTAGCAGATGTTGAATTTTACCCTCCTTCAGCATTTCCTGCACTAATCGTTGAAGAGCTCTGCAATCCTCTGTTGCATGACCCATTTCTTTATGATACTCATAGTATTGGTCTGAGATTTTGCCCTTTCGATCAACAAGCTGAGAATACCCCATATTGCTAACTTTGCTCTTCATGATGTGAGTTGCCTCACCCAATGTACTATCTACTTCAGATTCTTTGCTTGGGAAGAGACGTTGACGTCGTCAGAAATATCTTCCCTTCTTCGCTTGCGATTGAAGACACTTTGGGGGAGAGTTTGGAGGTTGTTTGGTAGGGAGCAAAACCTCTGGGCCTCTCTTCCTCTCAGTGGGAAGTTCAGACAACTTCATTGGGTGATTGGAGGTGCACGCGGTAGTTTGAGGGCTAAGTTTGCAGACACTTTCTTTTTGTTTGGTAACTAGAAGCTACACAGCGACTGTGGCCTAGTTGGATGGATAACTTGCCAGATAAGCATAAGGACCAACTGACAGAAGAGTTGGCATAATAAAATGTGATTTCCCTACTGCCGGATTGACTGTGGCAACTGGTGCTACTACAGGTTGAGACTCTAGTCGCTGAATTATAGTGGCTAGAGTGTCATTAATCGCTGCTATCTGCAGGGAAGTTTCCAGACGTGTCGGATGAGTCCACTTAATATACCTATTTTCAGACTCATTTGGGTTATTTTTCACGCGTTTGCACTTCACTTTTAGTTCTATATCGTTCATATTTCATCTTGTCTTTATTTCCACAGGAAGTGCACATTTCGGCCCGTGGTTGTGTATTTTGTTATTTTTATAGTTTGTACTCCTTTTTGTGATTGTCTGGAATGTCTGCACATATCAGTGATTGGTTTTTCCTTTCGGTACAGGGGTCGTGTGCGTGTTTCAGGATGGTTGTGAAACAGGAATACTATGCACGATCATGGGATCTAATGCGCACGACCACTGGTCGTGGGCCCCTGATCGTGCGCACTACTCTACATTTTCCAAAATCAGCCTGGGGTAAGCGCACGACCACTGGACATAATACGCACGACCACCGGTCGTGCGCCATTGATCGTGTGCATTGATTCCTCTTCTTTGGAGTCCTGTCTGGGGTAATCGCACGACCATTATACTTATTGCGCACGACCACTGGTCGTGCGCCACTGCTCGTGCGCGTTATGCCAGTTCTTCTTCCCGATCTTCCATGCCAGTGCGCACGATCACCGGACATAATGCGCACGACCACTAGTCGTGCGCCTGTGCTCGTGCGCATTGTTCATTTCTGCTTTGTATAAATAGTGCAGGTCTCGCCCTAATTGGGAGAGGATCCGGAGCTCGACATTTCTCTGTCGTTTTTCGCCTTCTTAGCCGTTCCCCTTCATCTTCCACCCTAAGGAGGTGCTCCGGGCAAGCTTTCACCGACAAATCCAAGCCAGAGCTTCCTCTTGGCCTCCACCTTCATCCTTGAGTTGTAAGAAGAGCTTGACCTAGCTTTCTCCATCAAGCTAGGGGAAGTTGTGCCATCCTCCACCGAATTGTGACATGAAGAAGACGGGCCATTGGAAGGTGGTGATAGCCCTTCTCTACCCCGGACGCAGTTGCGGACCGATCTTGGACGCGGATTGATAACCCGACGATTCCAACCGTGAATCCTCAGTAAGGCTTCGGATCCAGTCGATTTCACACTCTTTTCTTGTTTGGTTGTTGAATGTGTAGTTGAACTCTTGTATTTTATGAAGCTATGCTTAGTGTAATATACCTTTATGTGCAATCATGTCTATGTGATTTTGTATGTTTTCGTTATATTTACTTGTGGTGCGCCCATATTCCATCCACCACAATCCACCCATGCCGTTCTAGCAATTGCTAGAAGCGTGCGTAGTGAAGAGGTGCTCACGACCCTCATTCCACAATTCTAACCACCTCATCCGCTAGACTTCTCGTCCATCTGCCTAGTGATTCAGTGCATATCGGCCTGACTAGTCTTCCATCCCGCCTGGCGAAGCATCGCATAGCGGCGTTACATAGGAGTAGTTGATAGTGTTTTATTTTCTTTTTCCACAAATATCAAAGCCCCCATCGTTACCTCTGACCTAAGGACTTCAATGTCAAGTCCTCCTCGAAATTAACTCCACCTTACTGTGTTCCTTGAGAGATCGATACTTGGGAAAGCACCCATTTTATATTACTTGTGCGACCGATTCACTGCAGTGATCTTAAGCATCAAGTTTTTGGTGCCATTGTCGGGGAACACAATCGTGTGAGTTTTTGGAGAGGGAGATAATAGATTGAAGCCCTTTTCCATTTGTCCATTTCATTTTTTTTCTTTCTTAGTTGCTTTGGTTATTAGAATTTTTATTTTGCTTATTTCTGTTTTCCCTTTTCTGATTTTTGATTTAGATAGCAGATCCGTGCTATTTTTATTTTAGCTGTGTAGCACTTTTTCATCAATTATTTTTATTCGTGATGGATCCTGATGCTGAGTGTCGTCTACTTAACACTTTGCGCCGATACATCGATGTCAATGCTGTTATGAATGTCGGGCATTGCATTCGGTGTTTGCTATGTCGAGGTGTGGGCCACATGTTGAAGGATTGCCCTCGTTTGTGCAAGCCTTCTCCCTCTGAGGGCGTGTGCACAACAACCTCCCGTTCGCGGAAGACTGTTGTGGACAGGCCTACCAGGGTGTTGTCTGTCCCATACACTAACATAGCACACCTTGCTCATCTTTACCCGTTGAGATTACTGAAGAATCTCTGGCCGCATACAGCTCTTTCATGGGTCCCTCGATCCCTTTTTACGAGCTTCCCTTGAGTGATGACAATCACTCTGGTGTTATACAACAAAAAGAAGAGCAGGAACTCATGGACGCTCCTGTATGGGATGATGAGATTGTTTCGGTCGTCGACGGGGTGGCGTCTGCGAATGACTGTGCGAGGGGGCCTGCTCATTCAGTGCTTGATTTTGAGAGCAGCCTTGCCCCTCCGCAATTTTTGCCGAATTGTGCTACTCCATTTTTGTGTGAGTCTGTTGATGATGCCGTATTTGTTGATGATTCGGTGCCCGAGGTTGCGCCGAAGTGGGATGATGATTCCTCTATCTCTGACGGAGAAGGTGGATCTTCGGAACACTTTTACGCATCCTAGTGGGATGAGGAATATCCCCTTTCCAATGCGGAGGTTTGCACCTCCTTATTGGATGAGGTCGTTCCTCTTACCACCGCGGACCTCGAGTTCTCGGATTCCCCATGGTACGACTTGTATGATACCGACGATGATCTCTGCTTGGATCCTGCTAGGAGTGAGACCGGGACCACTACCCCTATTTCAGATTATTTTAGTTCTTCTTCTCCTTTATTTCTTGATCCCCCTTCTTTATCTGAGCCTGGGCGGGTTGAGTCTCCGTAGGTGCTTCAGGAGGACTTAGAGCTTTCAGCTCGAGTCATCGATGATAGCATCCTCTCTCGCGAGGAGGTTGATTCCTCCTCTGTTGAGTAAGCTCCATTGATTACTTTCTCCTCCTGCCTTCTCCATGTAGTAGACGATACCTTGCTGGGCAAGGATTCATTTTGTGGTGAGATGAGTGAGGAGGAGGCCTCCACCTCATCCTACTTCCTATTTCCTCTGCCTGCGAGGAGCAGGTATGATTATTTAGGCAGAGGGGTAACTGTTCTATCACCGTATCGGTACCCGTTACCGAAACGGATTTTGGAACAGTTACCTGTTCATTTTTCTTTTCATAGGCCCATTAGCTAGAACCTTTTCGTAGTCGAATAAGTCGTGCTGGGATGACAATAACCCCAGTACTTATCTTTCATTTTCTGTATTTTATTTTTCATGTCTATTTTAATTTTAGCATTTCTTTCTGTATATTTGGTTTTGTTTTTACGGAGCTCACCCCTGCAGGTATTCTTGACAACTTCGTGTTGGCGGGGTTGTGATTCTTCGTATGGCGGACCTGCTTCAGGTTTCCACGCGTCTTCTGGTATGCTCACTAGCTGAGCATAGGGTAACCTCTTCCCTTAGCTCTTCATGATTTTAATTTCTCTATCATATGATTTCTTGCTTAGTTTAAGTCTGGGGGAGAGATTTGTTACTTTTTCACGCACACATTTCTTGTGCATACTAGAAGCTTTTATAGTTTTATTTTTATTAGTTCATTGCACTGCACACCACTACACCCATATGAGCGCGTGCTTAGCTTTTTGCATGCTGCGAGTTAAACTCGTTTCTTTTCTATGATTTGGGAAAATTATGGTGCTGACATAGGATTGTGAGACGGAGTAAAATGTTGACCTTGCTATGCTCCTAGTCAACTGCTCTCGTCTCGTGTAGAAATTGGAGTAGATTTAATTTTTCTGTATGCTTTTAGTTTTATATTTTTCTAATTGCGTAAATACTTTTTATTCTGCTCAAAAATTGGTGAATCCGGTTTGAATACGACGGTAGCTTAGGGATGTGTGTAGACGGCCGTTAGGTTCGTATTGCTCGAGTCGGGAGGATGGATAGTCTTTCTCGTTGGCTAAGAACTTGCCCCAAGCTATTCTTGAAGCATGGGTATAGGTTAGTTCACTCGCATGAGCGTGATGTAGGCCATCATTTTGGCCCGGTTGAGCTTTGTACCATTCCGAACGTCTTATCCTCGCTAGCCCTGTTGTGCCTACCCCTCCTTTTGATTCAGCTCCACAATGATTTCACCAAAGCCTCATAGCCAATCATAGTCGCACACCCAAGTTGAGCTTTAGAGTTTTACATTTTCATTTTGGGATGTGATATGTTGATTTTATTTGTGAAAATATGGAAGTGCTCCCAAGTTTATATCTGCTGAATTGTGAAAATAAAATGAAGAAAAATAGGAAAATATATATATTTGTAAAGAAAAAAAATGAATGAAAAGAAAAAGTTTTAATTTAAAATCATTTTGGAAATGTGATTATATTTGGAGTAGGCGGTGCACACACCCATATGTTAAAAGTTAAGTTTGGGGGTGTGGTGTACCCGCGTGTATTTTGATTAGTAGAGGGATTCCTTTTATACTAGCTCATTTGGGTTAGGTGCATAGCCTTCTTGTTTATCCTTGTTTACCTCACTGAAACCCAAGCCCCATCTCTTCACCTACAGTCCTACTTATTCGTGTGTGAACCCAAACCAGTGCCGTGGAGAGAATGCGAAAGGGCAAGCACATGGTCACCGACATTGGTGGATTCCTTTGGAGGTTATCCCGAGCCCCGATCTTTGACAATGCTCACCTAGCGATTAGTCTACTTTCTCCCTACGCATGACCGGATGATTCACCGTGATTCTATTTTTGAGTAGTAATAAAATTTTGATACGTATTGTGAAAAATATAAACTATTTTGCATACTTATAAATTTTCTCTATTGTATTTTTACGCACGTGAGCATCCGACTTCGCATGGTACTTTGTATCACAATTTCTTTGTTAACTAGTATTTTTCCCTATCTACTTAGATTTTGTTTGCTCGGGACGCACAAACAGTTAAGTATGGGGGTGTGATGAGTCCACTTTATATAACTATTTTCGGACTCATCTGGGTTAGTTTTCACGCGTTTGCACTTCACTTTTAGTTCTATATCGTTCATATTTCATCTTGTCTTTATTTCCATCGGAAGTGCACATTTATGCCCTTGGTTGGGAATTTTGTTATTTTTATAGTTTGTACTCCTTTTTGTGATTGCCTGGAATGTCTGCACATACTAGTGATTGGTTTTTACTTTCGGTACAAGGGTCGTGTTTGTGTTCCGGGATGGTTATGAAACAGGAATACTTCGCACGATCATGGGATCTAATGCACACGACCACTGGTCGTGCGCCCCTGATCGTGCGCACTACTCTACATTTTCCAGAATCAGCCTGGGGTAAGCGCACGACCACTGGACATAATACGCACGACCACCGGTCGTGCACCACTGATCGTGTGCATTGATTCCTCTTTTCTGGAGTCCTGTCTGGGGTAATCGCACGACCATTAGACTTAGTGTGCACGACTACTGGTCGTGCGCCACTGCCCGTGCGCGTTATCCTAGTTCTTCTTCCTGATCTTCTATGCCAGCGCGCACGATCACCGGACATAGTGCGCACGACCACTGGTCGTGCGCCTGTGCTCGTGCGCATTGTTCATTTCTGCTTTGTATAAATAGTGCAGGTCTCGCCCTAATTGGGAGAGGATCCGGAGCTCGACATTTCTCCGTCATTTTCCGTCTTCTCCGCCGTTCCCCTTCATCTTCCAGCCTAGGGAGGTGCTCCGGGCAAGCTTTCACCGCCAAATCCAAGCCGGAGCTTCCTCTTGGCCTCCTCCTTCATCCTTGAGTTGTAAGAAGAGCTTGACCTAGCTTTCTCCATCAAGCTAGGGGAAGTTGTGCCAACCTCCACCGGATTGTGACACGAAGAAGACGGGCCATTGGAAGGTGGTGACAGCCCTTCTCTACCATGAACGCAGTTGCAGACCGAGCTTGGACGCGGATTAACAACCCGACGATTCCAACCGTGAATCCTCAGCAAGGCTTCAGATCCGGTCGATTTCACACTCTTTTCTTGTTTGGTTGTTGAATGTGTAGTTGAACTCTTGTATTTGATGAAGCTATGCTTAGTGTAATATACGTTTATGTGCAATCATGTCTATGTGATTTTGTATGTTTTTGTTATATTTACTTGAGGTGCGCCCATATTCCATCCACCACCATCCACCCTTGCCGTTCTAGCAATTACTAGAAGCGTGCGTAGCGAAGAGGTGCTCACGACCCTCATTCCGCCGTTCTAACCACCTCATCCACTAGACTTCTTGTCCATCCGCCTAGTGATTCGGTGCATAGCGGCCCGACTAGTCTTCCATCCTGCCTGGCGAAGCATCGCATAGCGGCATTGCATAGTAGTAGTTGATAGTGTTTTATTTTCTTTTTCTGTAAATATCAAATCCCCCATCGTTACCTCTGACCTAAGGACTTCAATCTCAAGTCCTCCTCGAAATTAACTCCACCTTACTGTGTTCCTTGAGAGATCGATACTTGGGAAAGCCCCCATTTTATATTACTTGTGCGACCAGTTCACTGCCGTGATCTTAAGCATCAGTGTCCGCAAGAGGGCTTCCCAAAGAGCGTCTTCACTGGTACGAGGAATGTACTGAGGAAGTTCGCGGTCTGACATGGCTAACTGTCGCTGTTCTACATCTGTTCGGATCTGAAGGTCGTGTGTTAACTGTTGATGCGCTAATACGACACCGCCTAGTTAACACGGAGGAGGGGTGTTCGATCTCACAAGCTAGGAGAGGAAGAGGATGAAGGTTGCGGGGAAAGAGGAAGCTTCTAAGTGCTCGAGAGTGGAGCAAGCGCTTGTCAAAAGGTTTGCGGGGATAGAGGAGAGGTTTGCTGAGAGAAACAGAGGAGGTTGATCGGGAGCTTTCGAGTAGACAGTTACTTGGACGGTTCTGCTTGCAGGTTGATGCCGAGTGGGAGCTGAGCTGAGCTAAGAAGAAGAAGAGAGAGGGCCGCTAGCAGTGACAACAGCAGACTTCGTCCGCCGCAGCTTACATGCCACTCTTGCGACGGGCTTTTCTTTGATTAATATCGAGTTATTATAGCTTTCTATATACCTTTGCAAGAAAGCAATAAAGGGGTATAAGGAGGAAGCTGGCGGCTAAGGAGAAGTGCTAGAAGAGGCCGCGCGGATTGAAGAGCCCGGTCCGCAGGCCGCGCGGTTAAGGGAAAAATGGAGACCGCAAGGACTGGGAACAGAGGCCGGCAGTCTGCGAAAATAAAGGCAGAGAGAAGGGCGTGGACTAGAAAATGGAGTCCGCAGGGGTTGAGCTTACTGTGGGCTATCTTCGAGCGTGAGAACCTTGGCGACGTTGAGAAGTTGAAGATGACGTTCTGCGCCACCCTCAATGAGAGGTATGGGGTTCTATTTATAGGCCCAAGGAGGTAACGTCTTTCGGTGATGTTAACCCCGATTAGACGGTAACTTGAGAGAGGAGAGGAAGGAGTCTGCCGAGTCCTCAACTGGCCGCATGGTCTGGGGCTTGCTTCTGGAGGTGGTGCTGCTGACGGCGAACTGGGAGACATGGTGGCAGACTGCAAAGAGAGTCTGCGGAGACCTCCACTGCTAGTCTGAATGTCCTCCTGCTGTAGGGGTGGCGGATGTTGGAGACTAAGTGGCAGATTGCGAGGGGAATTCGCTGAGTCCGCCGCTGCTGAACTGAACGAGCGCTAAGGGGGGCGCGAGCTGAGGAGTGCCCGCTGAGTCCGCTGAGTCTGCATCGAGGTTATGCGGTCTGGGACTGCCTTGAGGATGTTCTGCTGCCTGGCGGACTGTGGGGAGAATCCGTGGAGTCCGCCTCTACTGAGCTGAGACTAAGCAGCGGACTGTAAGGAGAATCCGCGGAGTTCGCCGCTGCTGAATTGAACGAGCTCCAAGGGGGTGCGAGTTGAGGAGTTCCCGCTAAGTCCGCGGAGTCCGCAACGGGGCTATGCGGATTGGGACTACCTTCTGGAGGATCTACTACCTGGCGTGTTGGAAGGAGTCCGCCACTACTGACTGAGTCCGCACCAAGACTGCGGACTGAGCGAGATTGACCCAGCTGCTGAAGAAGAACGGGTGCTGGCTAAGGAAAGGCAGACTGCAAAGCGAGTCTACATAGTCCGCCGAGTCTGTGCCTGCTGCTAAGCTGAGTCAGCTTATGCTGGGAGTGGAGAGCCTGGATGTTAAAGTTGTTGGGGTTCAACAATAAAGGCGGACTGGAAGTCTCGATCGCACTTGGATTCCGCCAAGCTCGCGAGAAACTGGGTATTGCTGCTGATCTTTGAGGGTAGCCAGAGAGTGAGTGTCCGCGCTCCTTAGGCGGACTGATGAAGCCGGCTGCCCATGCTACTGGAGGACAAGGAATGGTCGACCTGCCAAACTGACGGGGCAGGACACGCGTGTTGGCGAGGAAGTTGAGGTCGCTAGCTGGAGGCCTGGGAGTAGGTCGCCACCAATGCTTGGCATTTTGGAGCGGTCTGGTCTTATTGGAGAGCGACCTGCAGGAGTGGGTTGGAAGAAGCCAATTCCTGTAGAGGACGTGGCTTATTGCCGACCTGGGCGGATAGGCAACCGAATCCGACAAAGGGACACCTGCGGAGACAAGCTTGCGGTTAAGCTGAAAAGGGGGCGGCCTGCAGGGGGGACTGCAGGAGCAGTCCACGGCCCCTACCGTCCAAGGGAAGGCATGCACCCTGGGCGGTCAGACCGCTGAGACCACCCAAGCCATGCGGACTTAGCGGACAGGGAAACCTGTCCTCCCAACCTAAGAAGCGACCTCCAAGAGGAACCTGGAGCAGGCCACTACTAGCGAGCTGGCTGCCTTGGGAAGGATCGCCGATTTCGGTGTTAACACACTTAGAGAGAATTTCAATTCTATAATTGAAGAGTATAATAAAACTCTTAAGCACCTAGATCTGAAGGCGAAAATCATCAAAGAATTGGAAGAACAACTTGCAGCTGAAAAGAAACTTATTGAAAGTTCCTCCAATCCCAAGACTATCGTTTCGTTTATTACTGAATTCTCAGCTCAGGCCAAAGGTGCTGGCTTAGGCCATATGGATGCTCCTACTAAATCTTCTAGCAGAAATAAGGCTCAATGAAAGAATAAGGCTGATAAAAATGCTTTGGCCAAGGTGAAGGGGAAAGCTCCTCAAGATTAGATTTCATTCAAAAAGGTTATCTTTCCAACTAACGAGTTTGATCTTGATTCCTCCTACAGTCACTTTGCTAGGCCTAGTTATGTAGAGCCCAAGTATCGGTACCAAGGATGGACCCGTCCCCGAAACAATGGTGAAAGTACCAAAAGTAAAACCCGTTGTGGAAAAGCCTCTTAAGAAGAAGATGTCATGTGAGTGCCATCACCATAAAGCTTCTACCACCAAGACTGCTGCCCCTGCTAGACCACACTCTCAAAAGGTCAAGCAGGAGAAATTTAGGCAAATATACAACAGGTTTCACTGTTGGTGATGCGGTAAATTTGGTCATTTTGCTATAAATTGCTGGTTTTACTCCAGAAATTATGTAGCTCCTCAAGTTTATAATGTGAGAAAGACCACTCAAAATGTCAACACACGTAGGGGGAGTATGCTAACTATAGACCAAGGACCCAAACGAGTTTTGGTTCCTAAGGCAAACTGATTTGTGTATGCAGGTATGTCCAAAGGCCACCAACAATCCTATCTGGTATTTGGATAGTGGATGCTCTCGGTATATGACCGGGACTAGAAACCTACTCGAGAATTATTCTCTAGTCATGAATGGGCCAAAGGTTATCTTTGGAGGTTATAATAGAAGAATTACTAAAGGCTACGGTATGATTACTAATGGTAGTGTATCCTTCTCAGATGTATCTTATGTCGAAGGATTGGAACACAATCTTATAAGCATAAGCCATCTCTGTGATAAAGGATACATAGTAGAATTTCATGTAGACAAGTGCTTGATAAAATCGGTAGACAATTTGGAAATGATTCTATCAGGCACTCGTAGTAGAAATATATTTTATTTAAATTTTATTTGCATAGACTCATCTACACCAGTGTGCTTTTTGGCTAAATATAGTTCGTCTCTTAGTGACCAATGGCACATGAGATTTGCACATATTAATTTCAAAACTATTAATAAATTATTTTCTCTTAATTTAGTATGTGATGCCCCAAATGTCAAGTCCGCTAAAGATAGACCTTGTCACACATGTGTAAAAGTCAAACAAACAAGGGCTACCTTTAAAAGCATTATTAGCAAAGACACTAATATGTGTTTACACCTACTTTATATGGACTTGTTCGGTCCACTACAAGTTAGAAGTTCGGGAGGTAAGGATTATATATTGTTATTGTTAATGATTACTCTCGCTTTGCGTGGGTGTTCTTTCTAAAACAGAAGTCAGATACTTTTGATATCTTCACTAATTTTGTCAGGCAGATCTAGAATGAATACAACTGTTCTGTAGTCAAAATCAGAAGTGATAATGGAATAGAGTTCAAGTCTGGGCCCATGATAGAATTCTGTTAAAGTCTAGGTATCTTTCATGAGTTTTCCTCTCCTCGTACTCCACAACAGAACGGAGTAGCTGAGAGAAGAAATAGAATACTCATAGAGGACTGTAGGACCATGTTGAGTGATGCCTCACTACCGGAATATTTTTGGGCTGAAGCCGTCAATAGTGCATGCCACGTGCAAAATCGAGCACTCATAAACAAGAATCATAATAAGACACCTTACGAACTACTAAAGGGCAGGAAACTGACTATTTCATATTTTAGAATCTTTGATTGTAAATGCTTCTTCCTTAACAATGGTAAGTATTACACCACTAAATTTAGTGAAAAGAGCTTTGAAGGTATTTTCGTAGATTATAGTAGCCATAGTAAGGCATATAGGATTTTTAATAAGAAAAACCTGATTGTAGAATAATCTATTCATGTTGTATTTGATGAGACGAGCTTGCGGTAAGGAATGTATTCTAGTGTTTTTATTGAAGATGCAGGTTAAAGAATAAAAGAATTAAACTTGGATGAGCCGACTGAAGAAAAAGATCAAAAATTCATCAAGATCACAACTCCAACCCCAATTGGAGAGGTTGAAGACCATGATGAAGATGTCATTCAAGTTGATGATGTCACTTCAGTTATAGAGGAAGCTCCAGATGCAAGTACTCTAGAGCTTAGACACTTGAAGGGCCACCCATTGGATCAAATCATAGGAGACCCCCGTGATAGTGTCAGAACTCGTAGAGGTACAACTAATGAAAATTTATATTTAAGTTTCCTCTCACAGGTTGAACCAAAGAAGTTTGAGAACGCAAACTCAGACGTATCTTGAATAATGGCAATGGAAGAAGAACTGAATTAAATTAAGTGTTGCCAAGTCTCGAAGCTTGTTCCAAGACCAAATGGCAAGAACGTTATCAAAACAAAGTGGGTCTACAGGAACAATTATAAAGAACAAGGACAAACTCGTCGCCAAGGGATATAAAAAAAGAAGAAGGAATCGACTTTGATCAGACTTATGCACCAGTGGCAAGGATGGAGCTAATCAGGTTGTTCCTAGCATATGTAGCACTTAAGGGCTTCATTGATTATCAGATGGACGTCAAGTTGGCCTTCCTTAATGATGACATAAAGGAATAGGTGTACGTGGAACAACCTCCAGGTTTCATTAATTCTAACTTTCCTGAGCATGTATATCTTTTATTTAAAGCTTTATATGGTTTGAAACAATCTCCTCAAGCTTGGTATGAGACGGTGTCTAACTTTCTTCTTGAGAACAAGTTCACAAGAGGAAAGATAGATAAGACATTATTTCTTAGGGAAATAAAATGCAAGATTTTGCTAGTGCAAATCTATGTCGATGACATCATATTTGACTCTACTAAGGACAACCTTTGCAAAAAGTTTTTCAAACTAATGCAAGGGAATTCGAAATGAGCAGTATGAGAGAGTTGAAGTATTTCTTAGGACTTCAGATGAAACAATCTTAAGATGGAATTTTTATCTCTCAGACGAAATTCACCAAGGAGTTAATTAAGAAATTCAGAAAGGAGAACACAACCTCTATGAGGACTCCAATGGGTTCAACTATGTCTCTGGACAAGGATGAGAAAGGGAAACCTTTTGATGAAACCAAGTACAAAAGAATAATTGGATCCTTGCTCTATCTTACTGATAGTAGACTTGACATAATGTTTTCAACATGCGTGTGTGCTAGATTTCAATTAAACTTTAAGAAATCTCACTACGCTGCTGCAAAGCAGATTTTGAGATACCTTAGAAATACACCAAATCTTGGTCTATGGTACCCAAGAAGTAATGACATCAAACTAATTGGTTTTTCAACCGTAGATTTTGCAGGAATCAAAGATGATAGAAAGAGCACTTCCGGGGCATGCCAATTCCATGGAAGCAGACTCATTTCATGGAGCAGCAAAAAGCAAAATTATGTCGCAATCTCAACGGCCAAGTCAGAATACATTTTTGCCGGCAGTTGTTCTGCACAATTGCTTTGGATAAAAAACCAACTTGAAGACTACAACTTGAAGGTCAAGGACATTCCTTTATTTTACGACTCCTCCAGTGCGATTGCAATATGAAAATATTTAAGTTGTCTACCTAAATCACCTAGAGGGGATGAATAGGTGAGTTGTGCATCTTTTTGCAGAATACAAATTTAGCGAGCGATGCATTGAGAAATAACCATGCATTCACAGAAGACACCAAGAGTTATAGTGGTTCCACAACATTTGGCACATCCACTTCCACCTCACTGATCTACCAACGCACTAGACTCGGCTACTCCATAAATCTTGGATTGAAAATAATCCTACCACTCAGAATAAAGTTCCTACAACTCGATCCCAAAAACAAGATCTACACTCGGAAGAGAAAACTTCCTACAAATAACTCGGAGAACAAAGCTCCTACACTCGGAGAAGAATCTCCTACAAGAATAAAATGAATATAAAGAAATACAAATAGTAATTTCTCAGATCTGAAAACTTCAGCCTTTCTTCTTTCTTAAACTTTAAGACTCTGTCAGAATTAATTTGGAGAAGACTCAGCTAGATCTCTGGATCTAAAATTTCTAGACTCTGCAAGATCAAGGAGAGAATCTGTCGATTGTAGAATATCTTGATCTTTGAATCACTTGCTCTGAATCTCTGGATCGAAAGCGTATCGGCAAGAATGGCGATGAACAACAACGACTGCCCATTTAGAAAGTTAATTTATAATTCAGAATGCTTAGAATTTCTTCTTATGGCTTCTTCTAAGGTTGGTCGATTATGATAAGACCTTTTATAGGACTTTTCTAACGGTCATAATAATAATAAATGATAGCCACGTGGACCAATCACGTGCTACTTACATTTGAAAATCCTTCTGACTGGACTTAAGAAAAATTTCAAAAATAGTACAGCAGTTCTCGAGAAGAATGATTGTACTCGAAAAAAATAAGTTATGTTCTCGAAAACAATAATGAAGATCTCGAGAAAAAGGACTTATGAAAATGTGGAGGTGGAAATCAGCAATCTCGAGAATGAAAGAAGTACTCGAGAAAAATGAATTTTTGTTCTCGAGAAGGATCATTCTTGTACTCGAGAACAAAGAAGTATCTTGAGAACAGATGTTTGGCTCTCGAGAAAAATAGTCTAGGTCTCGAGAAAAATCTTCTACATCTCGAGAATTAAGCATAGTCTTCTTAAGAATAAACTTAGTCTTCTCTAGAAAAAGACTTAAAAAAATTCTATCAGGAGAAGAAGTAACTCGAGAAGAAGTGTCATGAAGCACTCGAGTAGATAAGGCCTTCTCGAGAACAACATTAAGATTTCTCAAGAAATGCTTTTGGAACTCGAAATCATGACAAGTCTCACTCGAGAACAAGCTTTAGTTCTTCTCGAGTACAAAACATAGAACTCGAGAAAAACACTTAAAAATTTCTCTAAAAATCTGAAAACATGATTTCTTCATTATAATCAGCATCCAACTTTTCTCTCATACCCTTAGTGCTTGAAAAGGAAGTGTGTCTCAATAGAGAGGCTACACATGAGTCAACAACATGGATCATACAATGAGGGATTACATTGTATGGTCCTATATTTGTGACTCATTATAGACTGACATTGGTCTACACTTGGCAATTGTATCCTGCAAACACTCAACTAAAACAGACATCAAATACAAACTTAATTCATCTTAGTTCAAGGGTGACTTCATACAAATCTGGGTTATTGTGGATGTAATACCCAACAATCTCCCCCTATTTGTAGAAGTCAGAACACTCAACACTAAGGTGAATTACATCAAGATAAAACAAGTAAAGAATCTAATAGCCATAATAAATAGAATAAGAGCTATAATGGAGAAAAATCAGATCTACAAAACTAAAGATTCATATTAATAGAAATTTGTCCAAGAGAAAGTTCAATTCCATAATTTAAAAAATGAGAATTATCAAAACATCTTCAATTTCTATTGATCCTGTTGTTGTTGCTATCTTTCTAGCATCTCCTATTGTCTCTTGCGGTAGCTGTATTGTTTAGGAAAAAACTTTGGTGGTCTGGGAGGAGCTTTGGGATTCTTCCTTCCATATTCTCTGTCATATATCCTACTTTTCGTAAGAGACTTTTCATATAACTCTCATTCATGAGATCTATAATGTAAGTTACTCTATTCATTGAAATCTACTACCAGCTTGAGAGTGTCAAGAATAAGAGATTTGGAGGTTGGACTCCATACTTCAATAAATTCTTGAGGTATTTTACTTTCAGAAATAAAGATAAGGAGTTGATCAGCTGGCGGAGGGTCCATCCCCATATTTCCTTCTTTTGGCTTTTTGAATCTCTAGTGGTTGAGGAGGCATGCTTACTTGTTCTGATTCCCAAACTTCTTCATAGTTTTCAGGAGGAGGTCCTTCAAAATAGTTAGGAGGTTGAGGAGGCATGTTTACATCCAAATGTGCAGGATGGGGTGCAGAAGGATCCATTTCCAGTTCAGGAAACTATTGATTATGCATCCATATGGTAGTGTCATATGTATATAGCTTTGTGCTTTTGACTTCTTTAACTACTGAAGTCTGGATCTCTTTTAGTTTATCATCCCACTGATTTTTCATAGTTTGTGCTTGTTTTTCCAGTTATTCTTTAACTTTATCCTCCCCCTTTCTAACTTCTAGAGAGAGGGTGCTGATTACATCTTCTTTAAACTCCCCAACTTCTTCACAAGTTTTGAAATTTCTCTCTTGAGCTCTCTTGTCTGGCTGAATTTGATTATTAGCCAGAGTAACTGATTGGTCCATTACTTCACCAATTCTTGTAATGGTATGATCTATGGCTTTTCCTCCAATTTTTAAGAGCCTTTTAAATACATCAGTATTGGTGTGATTATATTCGTAAGGAGAAAATAAACCGAACTAGAAATCCAACGAGGAAAGTATACCTATCGAAATGCAACTAGGGGACACAAGTGTCGTATTAAAATCTCGGAACTGTCGAATAATATTACTCACACGAAAACTATTATCTTATCGAAGATTGATTTTGGTTTATGAAAATGCTAAAATGTGATTAAGAATAGAAGTATTACGCTAAAAAGAGAAAAGCTTGTGGTTAAATATAGAGCTATTAAAATGATTACAACGAGGGGTTAAGACGATGATATAGAAGAGCACTCGATCGAGAATCACCTTGTGTACAAGGAGGATTAGTTACTCATGGTCAAATGGAGGGAGAGAGAGAAGTAGAAAAGCATTTAGGACACAAAGAAAAGAGCACACTTTTTATTTATACTGAAAGAGAGCTACAACTTGAATAGACGATTACAAGTGCTGGAATTGAAAACCTATGATAACATTAACATTCAGCTACTGAACAATTACAACAACTAATACAAAAAAAAGTAAACTAAGCTAGATTAAAAAGCTTAAAATGAGGAGGGAGAGAAGAAGCATGGAAAAATATAAGAAAACTAAAGGGCAGAGCCTCCCCTCTCAATCAAAAGATGGCCCTGAACCCTTGGAGATGGGCTCAATTTATAGATTTTCTTTGGGTCAGGTCACGCCCCCCTGAAACGGCCGGGAAGGGCGTGTACCTAGGGCGTTACACATTCGGTGCGAATTTTTGGGCTGAAATTGAATGCTGGAGGTGATCGGCGTCATAGTTGGAGTACACGCCCATATGTCATGCCAGGCCAGGGCATGTCCATGGGGCATGACCATTTCGGTGCGACTTTTTTGGCTGCAATTTACTGCTGGAGGTGACGGGCATTGTAATTGAAGTACAGGCCCATATATCACGCCCGACCAGGGCGTGACAGGGGGCTTGACCATTTTGGTGCGATGGTGGAGAGGGAAAAAGAGCTTGCTATGACGATTCCTCGGATCCTGGCGACACACCTCTTGAACACGCCCGTGTAGTGGTGACATGGGCGTGACCGAGGGCGTGTACACTGATTTTCCAAGAAATGCAGTTTTGGACATGTTGCTTCATTCCTCTGGGCTACACACCCTAGGTATAGGCCCTGGTAGGGCGTGACCTTGGGGCGTGTCACAGCAAAATTTTGCTGAAAGCCGTGCAAACCTGCAAAAAGTAGAAAACACATTAGTGACAATAATATTTACAAAAGGGGGTCAATATAAGCACTTACAAGACATGATTTGTGCTTTAAAAAACCGAAAATACCCTAATATTGTTGACTAAAAACGCACTATCAAATTCTCCCAAGCTTAAACTTTCCTTGTCCACAAGAAAAGATATAAAAACTAGCTAATCATAAAAAGTAACTAATTCAAAAAGTTTTAATCATGATTACACAAGTACTATGCAAAATTTCAAGAAGGGAGAATGTGAAACGTAAATCTAAAATAATTATTTAGGTATGGTTTAACTTTTATAAACTTTACTTAACGAAAATAAATCATCCAAAATTTTGACGAAATTTTTTAAATAGATTTAAGCAAGTCAACAAAAATGAAAAAAAATGCATTGAGTTGTTACTAGATCCAAGCAACGCATTATAATTATATCAATAAAATAACAAAAAATCTAAGTTTAAATCGAAAACTAATACTGATTTATTTTTCTTCTTTTCTTAGTTATTAAATAAAATTCAAAAGTCGTGAATCAAAAGTACTTAATAGGACTGAAGCGTTTGGTTTAGGATTATGATTAGTATTGGAATTCAAAGATAAATAGGGAGGCTTAATATTGCACTAAACCAAAAAAGAGTTTCAAAAATTCTAATTCTAAATGAAATATTTTTCTCTTTTTTTTTTCAAAACAAATACCATAAATATTTTTATTTTCATTTTGAATTGGCCAAACAAAAACAAACATTTCTTTTGAGCATACCTTTTTTCAAAAACTTCTCCAAAAATATCGCAAAATAACCTATCATAATCATGAAAATTCTTTATGAAACCCAAAAAGGCTAGTTTGATTAGATAGGTTGGAAATTTTGGCTTTGGTGAAAATGATTTGAAAAAGGAGCTATCAAATGAAATTGGAAAAAAGGCCCAAAAGCGGCTAACTAGTGGTGAAAGTTTTTAGGTTGGCAAGAAAGCTCAAACGAAAACAAAAAATGGCATAAATCATTTTCACAATTTTAAATTTATTTAAAACAAATATTTTAAAATTTTCAAAAAGCAAGTCCTAGATAATAAAAGAAGATTGATGAAATTATCTTGAAAATAGAAATAATAGGTGGCTTGGATCGTTCACATCTACTACACTATTCAAAAGTTGACCTTTCAAAAATTATCTAAAAACGAGAAGGAAAATAGTGGATGATGAAGTTTTGAGAAAGTAAAAAAAATAAAGAACAAAAAACCATAATAAAAATGCGAGTTTTAGAAAAATATTTCACCTTAACATGCTACCGTGAATTAGAAACATAGCATGACCAACATTTTACTTGTGAAACATAATTAAAAAAATGATTAGAAAAATTATAATTAATTAAGAAGTTTATATCAGATTTTGAGAAAAAACAAAACAAAAACAAGGGGTACTATGGAAATATTAAAATTTCTAAACTAAGAAAAACAAAAAGCATATATTTTTTAGGAGGAAGTCCTTCCCCATGCTTAAAATTGACATTATCCTCAATGGACAAGGAGGTTAGAGAGAGAGAGAAAATTAAAGTACAGAATGAAAAAAAGATTGAAAAATAGGTACTTCCCAGAATTTATTTGCTGCGAAAGCTAAGTGATGTTGTTCCCCCATGCTTGTGCTCTGGATCTTATTAACATGTCTTATTTGACCTTTGTGATGGATTTAACAACATTGTCGGTGGTGATCGCAGAAGATTTAACTTGTGGAGCCGTCCGGGGTAAAAAATGTAAAATAAAGAAAACAGAAAAATAGTTTGGGTTGCCTCCCAAGAGCTCCCTTTGTTTAAAGCGTCCTTTGAGCTCGACGCATCAAAATAATATTGTCCAAAAGATAATTTGTCCAAAATAGCATGTAAATAAATGGTGTCAAGTTAGTTTAAAGTTCGTGCAGAAGAAAATTAATAGAGTTTGGACTAACATCACCACAAAAATAAAGTTTAAGACGCTGCCCATTTACTTTGAACTCACCCTTATCAGGGTGTGAAATTAAAATCATGTCATACAGATAAACTTCTTTAATGGTAAACGGCCCAGACCATCGAGATTTTAACTTACCCGAAAATAAACGTAATCGTGAGTTATATAAAAGAACTTGGTCGCCCGTCTTGAAGGTTTTTGGGTGCCTTAAATTTTTATCGTGCAAACATTTCGTCTGCTCTTTATAAAATTTGTTCTTTTCGTACGCGTAAGAACGCCACTCATCTAGTTCATTGAGTTGAAACTTTCTAAAATCGTTGACAGAGTGGGGATCGAAATTTAAGAATCCTAAGGCCCAAAAAGCGTGGTGTTCTAGTTTTACAAGTAAGTGACATGATTTTCCATATAACAATCGATACGGCGTACATCCGATGGCAGTTTTGTACGTTGTTCGGTAGGCACATAAAGCATCGTCTAATTTGGTTGACTAGTCTTTTCTAGATGTTGAAACAGTCTTTTCTAAAATTCTTTTTATTCTCTATTCACTACTTCGACTTGTTCGTTAGTTTGGGGGTGGTAGGCAGTTGAAAGTTTATGAGTAACTCCATATTTAGTAAGGATTTTAGAAAACTGTGCGTTACAGAAATTGGAACCCCGGTCACTAATGATGGCGCGCGGCGTACTGAATCGAAAAAATAATTTTTTTAAAAACGTAACTATGACTTGGGCATCGTTTGTAGGTAGAGCTCGGGCTTCTGCCCATCACGAAACATAATGAACGACAATTAAAATATACTTATTCCCGAATCTAGAAGGAAGAGGGCCAACAAAATCAATTCCCTAGAGGTCAAAAACTTCGCACTCACGGAAATAATTTTGTGGCATTTCATTTTTATTAGAAATATTACCCGGCCGTTGGCAACTATCACACCTGCTAACAAAGGCTTGCACATCTTTAAACAGGCTAGGCCAGTAAAAACCCATGCTTAGAAACTTGTGAGCGGTGCGAGCAGCTTGATAGTGCCCACCTGTCGGTCCTTCATGCAAATGCTTAATAATGTCTAAACCTTCTTCATAAGAAACACACCTTTTTATCACTTGGTCTGCACAAACTCTGAAAAGATGTGTGTCCTCCCAAAAATAGTTCTTCAACTCAAAAAAGAATTTCTTCTTTTGCTAAGATGAGAACTCTTTTGGGAGCAAACGAGCCACTAGATAGTTGATGATGCGTGCAAACCAAGGAGAAGTAGATGTGTTAATTGAAAATAGCTTCTCAACGGGAAAATAATCGTTAAAAGAGTTTTCGTCTAATTTTTCAATAAAAGGATTATCTAGGCGCGAGAGGTGGTTGGCGACCAAGTTCTCGGCTCCTCGCTTATCACGGATTTCTAAATCAAACTCCTGGAGGAGTAAGACCAAGGGAATCAGGCGCGGTTTCGCGTCCGTTTTATAAAGAAGATATTTGAGGGTCTAGTGGTGCATAAAAACAATAATTTTTGAAAGAGTAATATAAGAGCGAAATTTATCAAAAGCGAATACTATAGCTAGGAGCTCCTTCTCGGTTGTGGTGTAATTTTCCTGTGTAGATGTGAGTATTTTCCCAGCGTAATAGATGGAGTGGAAGTTTTTAGATAAACGTTGACCTAATACGGCTCCTACTGCATAGCTACTGGCATCGCACATTATCTCAAATGGAAAGTCCCACACCGGAGCTATCATAATTGGGGCATTAATTAATTTTTCTTTTATTAAATTAAAAGCAGCTAGGCAAAGGTCATCAAAAATGAATGGGGCGTCTTTTTCTAAGAGATGGGTAAGGGGCTTGGTGATCTTGGAGACATCCTTTATGAAGCGGCGGTAGAAACCACAGTGACCTAGGAAACTTCTTATATCTTTTATGTTTGTAGGCGGCGATAACTTATCGATAACTTCTATCTTAGCAACGTCTACTTCAATACCTCATGCCAAAATTTTATGGCCCAAAACAACCCTTCCCTCACCATAAAATGGCATTTTTCCTAATTTAGGGCAAGGTTAGTTTCTTTGCATCATTCTAAGACTTTGTCGAGGTTTCCTAAACAACTATCAAATACGTCACCGAACATAGAGAAATCATCCATGAATACCTCCATAACGCTTTCTACGTACTTGTCAAAGATAGCGAGCATACATCGTTGGAATGTAGCTGGCGCATTGCATAATCCGAATGGCATTCTTCGGTAGGCGAAGGTGCCGAAGGGACAAGTAAACGTAGTTTTCTCCTGGTCCTCAGGAGAGATGGGGATTTGAAAAAACCCCGAGAGGCCATCGAGAAAATAATAAAAGCTATGGCCGGATAATCGTTCTAAAATCTTATCGATGAATGGCAAGGGAAAGTGATCCTTTGGGGTGGCATCATTTAACTTACGATAATCTATACACATTCGCCATCAGGTCACCGTCCGTGTCGGGATTAATTCATTATTCTCGTTACTTATTACCGTTATCACTCCCTTCTTTGGTACTACCTGGACTGAGCTAACCCACTTACTATCAGATATAAGATATATAATTCATGCGTCTAATAATTTCATAATCTCGCCCTTAACTACTTCTTTCATGTTCTATTTTGTACTGCACTGAGGTTGTATGGAGTTGCGCGAATTGTCTTCCATTAAGTCTTTGTGAGTGCAGAAAGATGGGGTTTTGCCCTTGATATCAGATATTTGCCAAGCAATAGCCCGACGATGCTTACGTAAAATTAAAAGAAGTTTATCATTTTGTGCACTCGCGAGGTAGGCCAAAACTATTACGGGCAGCTTGGAGTGCTTTTCTAAGAAAACGTATCTAAGATGCTCAGGTAGTTCTTTCAATTCCAGGGTAAGGGGGTCTTCATATGACATTTTAGAAATCCGTTCTTTTTCAAAAACAATATTTTCATATACTTTTTCTTTATACGGAAAATTGAAAGGGGTAGGGCTAGCAGCCATGGCGGCTTCTTGCAGCAATTCATTTGGAAGAGTAGAAAAGGAACAAAAATCAGAAAATTCTTTTTCAAATTCAGAGAGGCGACAGGAGGATTCTTCACTTAGGTGTAGCGATTCAGTTGGAGGAGTAGAAAAGGAACAAAAATCAGAAAATTCTATTTCAAAATCAGAGAGTCTACAAGGGGATTCTTCACTTAGGGCATCTATGAAAAAACAAGAGTCATCATTTGCTACGGTGTTCTTCAACGAGGGGGTGATAGAGAAAGTTACTTCATCGTCGCCTATTCGAAGGAAGAGCTTACCATTGCTTACATCAATGATAGCTCAGGAGGTGGTGAGGAAGGGTCGGCCAAGGATCAGGGGATCCTCGACGTCTTCTTCGATGTCCAATATGACAAAGTCCACCGGGAAGATGAACTTGTCAACTTTAACTAGGACATCCTCCATGATTCCTAACAGGTATTTGACTGATCTGTCGGCGAGCTGGATACTCATGGGTATGGGGTATAGACTACCAATTCCTACCCTTTTAAACAATGAGAGTGACATCACATTAATACTCACACATAGATCGTCTAATGCGTGCTTGACAAAAAGATCACCAAAGACACACAAAATAGAAAAACTACCCGGGTCACTGATTTTCATTGGTAAACCGTTTGTCAAGATCGTCGAGCACTCGACATTTAACGTGACATGTGAAAGGTTCTCTAACTTATTCTTGTTGATCAGGATTTCCTTAAGATACTTAGCGTACATCAGCATCTGGTATATCGCTATGTGAAAGGGCAGATTTATGTGGATTTGTTTCAACATTTCTAAGAAATGGGTGTATTGATCGTCCTGATGTTGTTTATTAAGTTCGGAAGGGTATGGCGGGGTTGGATTATTTTTAAAGGTGGGTGGTGGAGTGAGTTCTTCTTCTAATATATGGGTGATAAATTCTTCAACAGAGGGTGGGATTTTTAAAGCGGGAGCGGAGCTTTTATTTTTTAAAGCGGGAGCAGAGCTTTGATTTTTTAAAGCGGGAGCGGAGCTTTGATTTTTTAAAGCGGGAGCGGAGCTTTGATTTTTTAAAGCGGGAGCGGAGCTTCCCTCGGGCTCTTCACTTACCATACCGGGAACTTGCTTCCTGCTCCGAAGAGTTATAGCTTTCACTTGCTCTCTCGGGTTGGGCTCGGTATTGGAAGGAAGAGAGCCTGCAGGTTGCTTAGAAATTATTTTAGCGAGCTGTCCGACTTGATTCTCTAAATTTTTAACGCTTCCAGTTAAGGTTCATATCGTAGCGTCATTAACATTCATGTATTTTGAAAACATTTTCTCCAAACTTGGAGGTTTTTGAAAATTTTGCGGAGGTGGTGGTAGTGCAAAAAATCAATTTGTGGTGGCGGGCGTACTGCATTTGAAGGATTACACCACGAAAAATTCGGGTGATTTCTTAAAGCAGGATTATAACTATTCAGAAAATTAAAACCCGGAGGATGAAAATTCGCAGCAGAAAAATTATTAAAAGCATTTCTACGCATATTATTTACATAATCCAAATGTTTAGGGGGAAGGAGTTACAGATTCCCATACCTGAGGGGCGGAGGCAGCTGTCATATCCGTAATTTTATTGCTTAATATTTCAACTTGTAGAGCGAGCTTGGAGACATTGTCCACTTCAAAGATACCTAGAGGTTTATTTGGGCGGGACCTAGGCACATTCCACTGGTAAGTGTTCAAGGACAAGTGCTCAAAATGCTTAAGAGCTACTTCCGGGGTTTTTTGGTTTAAGGTACCACCAGAAGCTGCGTCTATCATTTGCATTGTGCTTTGATTTAGACCATTATAAAACGTATGTACCTGCAACCATAAAGGCAGGGCATCGTGTGGGCATCGTCTTAAGAGTTCTTTAAATCTTTCCCAGGTTTCAGATAAGGTTTCAGAATCTATTTGTCCAAAAAGCAGAAATATTGTTCCTAAGTTTTGTTGTTTTAGCTGGCGGAAAATATTTTGCCAAAACTTTTTTAGTTAGTTGATTCCAGGTGGTGATGCTATTTTTTGGTAGAGTGTTCAGGCATTGCTTAGCCTTGGTTCTTATGGAGAAAGGGAAGAGTCTTAGCCTAATAGCATAATTTGTAACACCATTGACTTTAAAGGTGTCACAAATCTCAAGAAAGCTTGCTATATGCACGTTCGGATCTTCATCTTGAAGTCCGTCAAATTGCACATACAGCTGCACCATTTGAATTATGCTAGGCTTAAGTTCGAAATTATTATTAGCTATAGCAGGGCGAACTATGCTTGATTCTGTACCCTCTAAAATGGGTCGTGCATAATAAGACATGGGCCTATGCACGACTTCCTCTACAGCAGGTTCTTCCATCCTTAGGGTAGAAAATGACTCGGAATCCTAGACCGATATTTGGTAAGTAGAGCCTTGAAATCGCGATCTTCTCCGAAGAGTACGCTCAATTTCGTGGTCCAAGTCCAAAATATCCGACGGATTCCCTTGGGTCATGCAATAGAAGAAGAGAAGGAAAAGAAAACGAAGTGAATAAACTAAAAAAATATTTTAAAATAGATTTTTTTATGTTTTAACTCCTTAACTTCCCAAGGGCTACCCGATGAAGGGTTCGCAAGGTACTAGACAAGATAGTGGCATTTAGAGCCACATTGCCCTTTTCGAGAGAGTTAAGTGGCGTAGAAAAATTGTGATATGGGTTTCTATTAGGAGCGTTAATATATTTTTGGAGTTTTAATTTGAGAAAGAGGGTGAGAAGAAAAAAATGATAAAAGTAATAGGTTCGTGTTTTCGAATTATCAACAAAAGTTGCTTCCCCGGAAACGGCGCCAAAAACTTGGTGTGATTATATTCACAAGGAGAAAATAAACCAAACTAGCAATCCAATGAGGCAAATATACCTATCAAAATGCAGCTAGGGGACACAAGTGTCGTATTAAAATCCGGGAACCGTCGAATAATCTTACTCACACGAAAACTATTATCTTATCGAAGATTGATTTTGGGTTTAAGAGAATACTATAATGCGATTTAGAAGAGAAGTATTATGCTAAAAAGAGAAAAGCTTGCGGTTAAATAGAGAGCTATTAAAACAATTACAACGAGGTGTTAAGACGATGATAAAGAAGAGCACTCGATCGAGAATCACCTCGGGTAAAGCTGATTAAGAAATGCGATAATAAACTCTAACTTTATAAAGAGAAAACCTTGACCATGGAGGTTCCATAAGCATGAACCCGCTTCTCTCGAAGCCGTGCCTACCTGAGTTTAGGAAGGTCCGACCGAACTCTCGTACAAATTGGAGACCTAAAAATTGCTTTATGTTGTGAACCCCTCTATTGGATTTCACTCCAATCTGGGAGATTTAACGTCTGCCTCTCTCGAGGGGAGCGTGCAACTCTCTTTACTCTTGATTGTTCACTTCAAACTACGAGCCTTTCGGCTAGCTAAGAATGAAAACAAATATGAAAATTATATATTGATAATATAACTCCAAACAAGATTTTTCCAAGAGTAAATAAAAAGTCTAAGCCTTACAAAGAAAGAGCGAACTAGAGCATCATAACTTAATCAACTCAAACCTCAGATCATCAAGATTGAGTATAAGGAGGATTAGTTACTCATGGTGAAATGGAGGGAGAGAGAAGTAGAAAAGCATTTAGGACACAAAGAAAAGAGCACACTCTTTATTTATACTGAAAGAGAGCTACAACTTGAAATAGACAATTACAAGTGCTGGAATTGAAAACCTATGCTAGCATTAACATTCAGCTACTGAGCAATTACAACAACTAATACAAAAAAAAGTAAACTAAGCTCGATTACCAAGCTTAAAATGAGGACGGAGAGAAGAAGCATGGAAAAATACAAGAAAACAACAAGAAAAATAAAGTGCAGAACCTCCCCTCTCAATACAAAGATGTCCCTAAACTCTCGGAGATGAGCTCAATTTATATATTTTCTTTGGGTTGGGTCACGCCCCCCTGACGTGCCCGGGCAGGGCATGTACCTGGGGCGTGACACATTCGGTGCGACTTTTTGGGCTGAAATTGAATGCTGGAGGTGATGGGTGTCGTAGTTGCAGTACACGCCCATATGTCACGCCCGACCAGGGCATGTACATGGGGCGTGACCATTTCGGTGTGACGGTTTTAGCTGCAATTTACTGCTGGAGGTGACGGGCTTTGTAATTGAAGTAAACGCCCATATGTCACGCCCGACCAGGGCGTGTCAGGGGGCGTGACCATTTCGGTGCGATGGTGGAGAGGGAAAAAGAGCTTGCTGTGGCGATTCCTTAGATCCTGGCGACACACCTCTTGAACACGCCCGTGTAGTGGTGACACGGGTGTGACCGAGGGCGTGTACACTGATTTTCCAAGAAATGTTGTTTCGGGCCTGTTGCTTCATTCCTCTGGGCTACACGCCCTAGGTATAGGCCCTGGTAGGACGTGACCTTGGGGCGTGTTACAGCAAAATTTTGCTGAAAGCCGTGCAAACATGCAAAAAGCAGAAAAAGCATTTGTGACAATAATATTTACAAAAAGGGGTTAATATTAGCACTTGCAAGACATGATTTGTGCTTTAAAAACCCAAAAATACCCTAATATTGTTGACTAAAAACCTACTATCAAATTCCCCCAAGCTTAAGCTTTGCTTGTTCCCAAGCAAAGATGAAAGTGAGCTGTTGATAGATCTTAATTTAAACTAATTAGAGTTATATACTATAATAAAGAAAGTCACAGGACAAAATAAAGTAAGAAGATCAAGCACAGAAGACACAAGGATATATAGTGGTTCCCCAACCTGGGTACATCCACTCTTCTCTCACCCTTGTAGGAATCGACTCAGATTTTTGATCAGATGCCTGACACCAATGAGCTTTTGATCAGGTGCTCAAAAACCAAATCTCAAGTCTTTTGGAAGGTGACTTCAGAACCAGGAATCACTTTTGAAGGGAGATGACAACCCTTTATACATGAGGGGGTGAGAGAGTGATGATGTCTTCTCTGTCAACAATCAGAGAGAAGACAAGTGGATTATTGATGGTAGCAAAAAGGGCTCCCCCTGAGATATTGAATGGTTCAGGGAAAAAGGAGCTTTGATTCAGGGTGATAGGGCTTCAAGCTTGCAGCCTTGATTAGCAGAGATTCAGGAACTTCTTGACTGATATGTTATTTGTTGTCCTTGAAGTATCCTGGAGAGTATAAGGAAGAAGAACACTCTTGATATTGTTTTAGTGTTCTTCTTCTTCTTCAGAAAACTGATGTTACTTCTCTGATCTAAGGCTTATAGTTGCTTCAGTGATATTGCCCTGTGTGTTCTTCTTCTTCTCTATCTTGGTTAACATTGTCACTGAATTTCTCTTCTTGTCTCTTTCCTGTAAAATATTTTATATCTGATTCAAAACCTTTGGATTCATAGTGTGCAATGGCTAAATCATTCCCGAGAATGGTAATTGCTTTGGGAATGATTTAGTATTAAATCCTGATTTATTCCATATTTAATGCAGCCTCCAAAAGGCTATATTCATTAGAATATATGACATTAAATCTGCTAGCTGTAATCTCCTTTAATTAAGCTTTAATTAATTCTGCTAGCTGTAAATATTTCACTCTGAATATTGACTGTAATTAATTCTGCCAACTATACAGAATTCGTCGAGCTCAGTTTTTACTTCATCGAGCTGAGTAAACAGTCCTTCTTTAGCTTCTAGTGTCGACATAGCTTCAGTGGAATGTGTCGACATAAGTCTTGTGTGTCGACACAATTGGTGGTGGTGTCGATACAGTTGATGTCGACACAATTGGTGTCGATAGAGTTGCTTCTGGTGTCGACACAGTTGGTGTCGACAGATGATCTATGTGTCAACAAAACTCCTTCTGGTGTTGACACAGCCTGGCTATCTTGTGTCAATAGAGTCTTGCTATCTGGTGTCAACACAATCTTGCTCAAGTTTCGACACAACATTTCCCAAGTGTCGACACAATCTGTCTGGTGTCGACACAGACTTTCTTCTGGTGTCGACACAATCTGGCTGATTCTTTGTCAAACTATTGAAAGTTGATCCAGGTGATGTTGACTAACTTGGCCTAGACTCTAGAACACAACTATTACCCTGGCTATACATGTTGGGTCAGACTAAACAAACCTAATAGTGATCCTTGCCCAAATCAGAACTAGGGTTCCAACAATCTCCCCCTATTTGGGTAAGGACACTATTTACATAAAAAACACATAAAAATATAAAGCACAAATAATCTGCATAATTTATAAGATTGTTCAGCAGATGTACATGGGTGCTTTAATAAATAAAAAAAAGTTATTCTATCGCTGCATCCTTCAAAGTAGTTTCCTCTATATAAAGCAAAAAATCTCCCCTAATTACTTTTCCTTGCCCAAATTCCTTTCCCAAATCTGAGTAGACTTTAAAATCTGTTAGAATAATTAGTCTCTCTACTGCTGTAGCCTTTTTCAAACAATTTCTCAGTATACAGCCACCGATATAACCTTGATATTGGCAGAGACTGCTGATTTTCATGACTGTCAAATACCACAGCTTCATTATGGTAAAGCATGACTTGTCCTGCAATGAGAGGTTAGAAGTTCTAGACCCAGATTACCTTGGGTCCTGGTTCTCTTCTATAATAATTAGAAATGAAAGAGCATATAGGTTGATCCTTGTATCAAAGTGGATGATATTTCCTAGGAGGGATTATCCACTCAGTGAAAGGATTTTTAAAATGCTGACTTTGATGATAATTTTGAAGAGAACAAAAGTTTTTGTTCTTAAATCTTTAGTTCGACGAATTAAAGTACTTTCTTCGAGCTGAGGTCGACGAATGGTAGTGAAATCGTCGATCTCAGTTCGATGAATTATATCTATTTCGTCGAGCATAGATTCCTGAATAGTTAAGATTGAAATCTTTGTTCATAGTTCGTCGAGCTTTGTTTGACAAATAATGTTGTTTTCGTCGAGCTCGGTTCGACGAAAAAATTGTGAACAAAGAATTTCTGAAGATTTTTAGTTTGATTTGGGAAAACTTCAGTTATTTTGTCTAAATCTATTAATTTTTCTTTTTCTTTAACTGATTCTAATGAGGCTATTTGTTCAGAAGTATTTTTTAAATCTTCTTTGAGTTTAATATTTTCAGAAGATAAATTATGTACTTTCTCTTTAAGAATGTTTATTACTTTTTCAGATTGAATTAATTTTTTACATAGGATTTTAAAATCTTCTGATGAAAGATCAAAGGTTGAGATTACCAGATCTTCTTTTTTTGATTCACACTTTGATTCTTCTTCAGAGTCTGTTTCTGCATCAGTGTTGCTGCAAGAAGCATTTATTACCATTAGGCAAAACTCTCTTGCTCTTGCTTCTTCCTCATCTTCAGTTGTGCAGGATGAAGCATCTGAATCACTCCAGGTTTCAGCTTTAGGGTTTATTTCTTTAGCTGATCCAGTAGCCATCGCTGTGAGAGAATCACACATCTCTTTTGCACATGAACATTCAGCAAGTTCCTCAAAAATGTCATCAGACATTGATTGTGCCAGGATGTTCATTACTTGTGCATCAGCAATCTTCAGGTTTTTTTGGCCCTCTATCCATTGAGATGATGGAACAACATTGATGCTTGATGTTGCCTGAGATTGAGTTGGACCTAACAAAATAGATTTAAATATGTTTTCATCAATAGTGTCCATATAAAACCTAATCCTTGTTTTCCATAGTGCAAATATATCAAGATAGCACATAGGTAGTTTGGTGCTTGAAAAGTCTTCAATTTGTGCCATGATAAACTCTAAAGGTATTTAAGATCTATCAGATCGTTTTGGTTCAGGTGTTAGCCTGTACAACCAAAGTAACCTGCTCTGATACCAATTGAAAGTGAGATGTTGATAGATCTTAACTTAAACTAATTATAGTTATATACTACAATAAAGGAAATCAGAGCACAAAATAAAGTAAGAAGATCAAGCATAGAAGACATAAGGATATATAGTGGTTCCCCAACCTGGGTACATCCACTCTTCTACCACCTTGGTAGGAATCCACTCAGATTTTTGATCAGGTGCCTGACACCAATGAGCTTTTGATCAGGTGCTCAAAAACCAAATATCAAGTCTTTTGGAAGGAGACTTCTGAACCAGGAATCACTTTTGAAGGGAGATGACAACCCTTTATACAGGAGGGGGTGAGAGAGTGATGATGTCTTCTCTGTCAACAATCAGAGAGAAGACTAGTGGATTATTGATGGTAGCAAAAAGGGATCCCCCTGAGATGTTGAATGGTTCAGGGAAAAAGGAGCTTTCCTTCAGGGTGACAGGCCTTCAAGCTTGCAGCCTTGATTAGCAGAGATTCAGGAACTTCTTCACTGATATGTTATTTGTTGTCCTTAAAGTATCCTGGAGAGTATATGGAAGAAGAAGACTCTTGATATTGTTTTAGTGTTCTTCTTCTTCTTCTTCAGAAAGCTGATGTTACTTCTCTGATCTAGGGCTTGTCGTTGCTTCAGTGATATTACCCTGTGTGTTTTCTTCTTATCTATCGTGGTTAACATTGTCACTGTATTTCACTTCTTGTCTTTTTCCTGTAAAATCTTTTATATCTGATTCAAAACCTTTGGATTCATATTCTGCTATGGCTAAATCATTCCCAAGAATGGTAATTGCTTTGGTAATGATTTAGTATTAAATCCTGATTTATTCCTTATTTAATACAACCTCCAAATGGCTATATTCATTAGAATATATGACATTAAATCTGCTAGCTGGAATCTCCTTTAATTAAGCTTTAATTAATTCTGCCAGCTGTTAATATTTTCGTCTGAATATTGACTATAATTAATTCTGCCAACTATACAGAATTCATCGAGCTCAGTTTTTACTTCATCGAGCTGAGTCAATAGTCCTTCTTTAGCTTTTTGTGTCGACACAGCTTCTGTGGAATGTGTTGACACAAGTCCTGTGTGTCGACACAATTACTGCTGGTGTCGACATAGTTGATGTCGACACAATTGGTGTCGACAGAGTTGCTTCTAGTGTCGACACAGTTGGTGTCGACATATGATTTGTGTATCGACACAACTCCTTCTGGTGTCGACAAAGCATGACTATCTGGTGTCGACACAGTCTTACTATCTGGTGTCGACACAATCTTTCTCAAGTGTTGACACAACATTTCCCAAGTGTCGACACAATCTATCTTGTGTCGACATAGACTTTCTTCTGGTGTCGACACAATCTGGCTGAGTCTTTGGAAAACTGTTGAAGGGTTATCCAGGTGATGTTGACTGACTTGTACTAGACTCTAGAACACTACTATAACCCTGGCTATACATGTTGGGTCAGACTAAACAAACCTAATAGTGATCCTTGCCCAAATCAGAACTAGGGTTCCAACAAAAGATATAAAAACTAGCTAATCATAAAAAGTGAGTAATTTAAAAAGTTTTAATCATGCTTACACATGTACTATGCGAAATTCAACAAGGCAAGTAAATATGCCTCGTCAAGCACCTCCAGAGACTTAAAAAGATAAAAGAAGAAAATATGTGATGATGCATCCGCCAGCAGATAAACTCCTCATCCTGAAGCTGAAAGGAGAAGACCTCAAGAATTCTCTGAAGTTTGGAGTCCAACCTCCAAAGATCTGATTCTTCATACTTTGAAGCTTGTCGTTGATTTTAATGAAGACAAGAACATTCATTACAGCTACTATGAATGCGATTTATATGAAAAATCTCTTACCAAGCGAAGATTTTATGACAGAGAATATGGAAGGAATAATCCCAAGGCTTCACCCAAACCTCCAAAATATTTTCCAAAACCTTACAGATACCAGAAGAGACAATAAGAAAAGCAAGAAAGACTGTTGGGAATTGAGCCCTATAATGTTCTCAGGATTAGAAGAGGCATCACTAATCATGCTAAGTAGCATAATGTATTTGATGTGTGCTTTAGTTCATGCATGCAGGTAGTCCATGTTTGGACAGGTGAAGAAAAATGAGTTTGGTGGTGAACTCAAAATTCATCGAGCTCAGCTCGAAGTTCGTCAAGCTAAGCTCGCTGGTCATCAAGCTCAGCTCAACACTTGTCAAGCTAAATCCAAAAAATTGACTAAGGCAAAAAGCGCTGAGACAGCTGAGAAGATCAGAGTTCATCGAGCTCAGCCCACAGATCGTCGAAGCAGTTAAAGCCAGAAAAATTGACTAAGGCATAAAGCACTGAGACAACTGAGATAGCTTAGAAGAAGGCGTTGAGACCTCCGAGATAGCTAGGACAACTGAGAAGAATGTGTCAGCTTAACCGCTGAGACAAAACTAGCAGGATTTTTTTAAGTCTAGAAGCGTTGAGTGAAGCAGGTTCACTCAATGCTTCTAATGAAGAAGGAAGCATTGAGACAGTTAAGAGGAAAACCACTGAGATAGAAGATAATCTCAGTTGTGAAGCAAAAAGCGTTGAGACCGCTGTGAAGATACTGCTGAGATAGAAACTTGTCACAACTGATAAGAAGAAAGCGTTGAGACAAAGGCCTATCACAACTTTTAAGAAGAAACCGCTGAGACCGTTGAGACAGAACCGCTAAGAGAAATCCAGCGAAAATTAACAAGTCCAGAAGTGCTGAGAGCCAAGACAAATGACGTTGAGGGACTTAACATCACTCAACATTTCATGAATTTCTGGAATATTTTATAATTCCAGATGGTGATGACCATTGTTGACGTCATCAAAGTCAACTTACATGTAGCTGTTGTAGTGGCGTCAAAAGCTGCTTCGTCCTTTTCTAAAGAAGATGTGGCTCACCAATCCTTGGCTGCGCCCATATACATTTGTGCCATTGATTTAAATCAATGAATATAAAAAGGAAAAAATAAAAAGGATTAGGGCAACGAACAAACGGAGAAAAAATGAAGAAAATACAGAAAGAAAATTAGAGGTGGCTAGACAACTTCTTCTCCATCAAGCTCGAAAGCTCAAGTCCAGCAGAGATTGCCTGAAAGGCAAAGAAAGTTAGCTGAAGCTCTTAAAGCTCAGCAAGATAGTTCTTTCCAGAATAGAGAAGCTGATTCATGCATTTAGCAAGCTGATAGCTGTTTATCCGTGCAGCCGAAAATATTTAGTTGTAGAAGAGGACTAATTCCTTCTACATCAAGTGTGCTGGACTAATATCTGCTCAGTCCAGCAAGATAGCCTCAGAGATTTATCTCTGAGTCAATTTTTTTATCTTTCTTAAACTTTCTAATTTACTTCCTGTAGGATTCAGTTTATCTGAATCTATGTGTAGGGGAAATTTGTTCCTGAGGTACGTGACTACTTAGTCACTAAGATAGGTGCCCTGTTAGGGTACTGAGGTAGGATCCATGTGTGGATCTGAGCTATAGAGCTTAATTGTCTGAGGTAGGAGAGTGTTGCTATCTAAGGTAGGATTCAAGTGTAGATCTGAGGTAGTGTTGTCCTCCCATCCTGAGTGTAGGGCCTTGTGCCTGAGGTAGGTGACTGGATGTAATACCCTCATTCGTCACATGGAATATAACAGAAGATCCGGTCGGGTCCCCATGATATATGCCACGAACAGTCAGTGGAGCTACATATTAATACCAAATTACCAGCATAGGAATACGCATCCTAACTCATAGCATTCTAGCGGAAGATTTTAAAACAATTATAAGAACCCTTACAAAACACATGAATGTCCACTAAAACCACAAAAGGAATGAAATAACATACACCAATCCTTTGGCCTTGTCCTTATAATAGTTTGATCATTAAAAGGGTCTTACATACTTCGACTCGCAGGCCGACATACATGATAGTATAAAAACAAAACACTTTGCTTTGGCCTTCAAGGGCCAGCATATTAACAAGGGCTTCAGCCCGCTATTTGCTACTAGGATCAGCTGCTCCTGCATAAGAACAGTCCACCGCACAGTGGCAAAACAATGTAACGGTCAGCTAAAGCTGACCAAATTATAACAACCCAGCCCCTTACTCGGGGCGGCGGTGCTCCTTCCCTGCATTTAATTAGTGTAATCAAGCAAGATAGTGAAAGTACAATTTACGTACACTTCACCACAGGCATTGTCATGCACGACCACATACCCCGTGCTCTCAGGGCACATTCTTGGTGAACCCGGTCCACCACCGCCCAAGGACAGCAAAATCGTGAGCATTTTAGTCTTTCCGGCCGAAGCCTAAGACTGGCCCTCCATGCCATCGGTAAGTGACACATACCTTAGGTCTCTTTAACCGAACCACATAGAGTGGGTACAGTTCCCCTCAACCCGTTGCTCACACCGCCACATCAATTTTATCCATAGGTGCGAGTCAAGCTTCCACGAGTCCCAAATCGATCATACAATAGTACATAACCTTGTTATATAGAAGGTTGGCTCGCAGACCAAACAAACTTACTCCCAGAGCACACAGCCTCACAATATTGGCCCCCAGGTCTCAAAGAGCCGGGCCTCACAATAACAGAGGGACCGCTGATCGTATTACTAATGTCGCGCGGTGCCGGGCAGAAATATGTTTCTGCCCAGTTTTCCGGGTGTACCTTGGAGTTAGTCCCCGAGTCTCCCTGTTGTAATCTACAGCGTCGAAACCCGAAAAACAAAACGGTACAGAGTATTCTCTGGTAATACATGCATAATAAAAACATCAACGATCCAGAGCAACATGTCTGGATCGGCATCACACACCATGCCAACGCCTGTACTTCGATTCCGGTCTCTATATGCAAAACTACGAGGATAAACCCTATCTACCCGAAGGAATACCTCACACTCACCGCCCAGTCGAGGGAGAGAGTTTCCTATGCAAAAAGGAAGAGGACTTCATATGTTCATGTAGAGAATCATTACCCTAGAGGTTTGCTTCGGCGCCATAGAAAACTAGCCTGATGAAAAGTACCGCAACGAACTCGCCTCCATGGATCTAGACTCGGCTCGCGATTCGGAGCTCTGAAGCTCCAATAATGGACGGAATACTACTCCTTCTTATCCCTTGGCTCTCCCCTCTCTCTAACCCTTAGAAAGTGAAATGGCCAAATAGAATGAGGCCTAAACCCTCATTTCCCGGCTATATACCAACAGGAAGGAATCTGGGCCGTCGGATCCTGCTTACATGAAATAAAAGGCCCTGATTTGCCTTTAAAATCATCTTCCTGGGTCCGCACACGGCCTATGACATGCCCATGTCACAGGCCATGTCTCACATTCGTATAAGAATTCATCGATCCCCGAATCAGGTCACTATCACTAACACGCTCGTGTTACCCTAGACACGCCTATGTCAACCCTGGACAATCCCGTGTCACAGGCCGTGTGCCTAAATCGATGTTGAAACCATCACGTACGAACAAGACAAGGCATTGGACACGCCTGTGTCCGCCCTGGACATGCCTATGTCTGACCTGGACATGCCCGTGTCCTTGGCCATGTTGCTCAGACGACACAGCCTAGCAAACACAGAACAGGACACGGCTTTGGACATGCCCGTGTCCGCCTTGGACATGCCCATGTCCAGCCTGGACACTCCCGTGCCATATGTCGTGTTCAACACTCGATAAAACTCAGCAAATTCCAGAAAAAGACACGGCTCTGGACACACCCGTGTCATAGGCCGTGTGAAACCATAATGGCTCCAAAGCTCTCAAAAACCCTACTCATTCATATTCAAGTTTTGGGGCGTTACAGTTCTCACCCTTAAAAGAATTTCGTCCTAAAACTATAGAATGGAAAGGTACACAAAATTAAATGGTACCTGAGTAGAAAAGCTCGGGATACTCCACACGCATGGTCTGCTCTCACTCCCACGAAAGCTCCTCATGACCACAATTATCCCATCAGACCTTGACCATCCTGATAGCTTTGTTCTGCAATTGTTTGGCCTCCGTATCCTCCATCCGAATGGGTCTAACTTTCGTTGTTAGCCCACTATAGACCGATACTTGATCCGCAACAACCACTTGCGCTGGTTCTTTCACGGCTTTGCGTAGGACCGAAATGTGAAATACATCATGCAATCCACTCAGTTCTACTGAAAGAGAGAACTGATAGGCGGCTCACCAACTCACTCCAACATCTCAAAAGGCGCAACATACCTCGGACTAAGCTTCTTTAAGCGTCGAATCCTTGATATACCTTTAAACGACTTTATCTTGTGGTATACCGAGTCGCGCACCGCAAACTCCATGTTCCGATGCATGACATTGTAGTACTTGGCCTACCTATCTTAAGCAATCAGAAACCGTTCTCGAATCAACCAAAATGTTGATATAGCATCTACAACATCTCTTCGCTTATAAAGCTTCGATTTTCCTATTTCTACCCAAGCCAACGGTGTACGGTACCTCCTTCCGTATAGAGCCTCAAAATGCGCCATCTCAATACTAGCTTGGTAGTTGTTATTGTATGCAAACTTAATCATGTAAAGATGGTCCTGCCACCTTTTACCAAAATCCATTGCACACATACGAAGCATGTCTTCCATCGCCCTATTCACCCTTTTGCTATCTCGGCAAACCGTGCATGAAATCAATAGAGATCATCAAACTTCCAGTCTAGTATAGGTAAGGACTTTAGAAATCCCCCAGGCTTCTGGCATATGGCCTTCACTAAGGCATATGCCTGACAATTCACCACGTATTGCACTATGTCTTTCTTCATGCCTTGCCACTAGAACAGCCTCTTCATGTCTTTGAACATCTTTGTTCTCCCATGGTGAATTGAGTACTTGGTAAAATGTGCCTCGTACATCAATTTTTCTCGTAATTTCCTTACATTAGGGATGCACAACCGACCACCTTTCCATACAAGGCTATCGTCAGCATAAAACAGGTCATTTGACCCATCCACAGACTCTGCCAAGCGATGTTTTAATCTTACGTCCAAGCCAAGGCGTGTCGAATCCTGTCCGTGACATTTTCTTGAACCTCTATCCAACTCAAACATGCATTTGCACTCGATCCCTTGCCAACACACGAGATCTCCAAAGCCTCCAAATCATGAATGAGCCGCTCGTCATGCATCAGCAACTTGTTGGCCTATGCAGAAGTTCTACAGCTTAGAGCATCTGCCATAACATTCACCTTTTCGGGAATATAATGAATCTTGTAGGTGTAGTCCCCAAGGAACTCCAACCACCTACGCTGGCACATGTTAAGGTCCTTCTGATCAAATAGATATTTCAGACTATTATGATCTGAATAAATGCCGACCTTTACTCCATACAGGTAATGCTTCCAAAGCTTGAGAGTGAATACCATAGCCTCCAACTCCAAGTCATGGATCGGGCAGTTCCTCTCATGCACCTTTAACTGACGTGATCCATAGGCTATCACCGACCCAAGCTGAAGCAGAACACAGCCTAACCCACTCCCAAAGGCGATAGTGTAAACCATAAAGCCTTCAGAACCACAGGGCGAACATAACACAGGTGTCGTGGTCAAACGACACTTTAGTTCTTCGAAAGATCGTGTGCATTAAGGCAACCAAACGAACTTCTAATCCTTCCTTGTCAGATTATTGAGGGGCAATGCTATCCGTGAGAAGTTCTCCACGAAGCTCCTGTAATAGCCGGCAGGCCCCAGAAAACTCCAGACTTCCGCCATCGAAGACAATACAGGCCACTCCCATATAGCAACTATCTTTGTCGGATCTACCGCAATACCTTCACCAATAACCACGTGACCAAGGAATGCTACCGAGGACAACCAAAATTCACATTTGGAGAACTTGGCATAAATTTGGTTTCACCTCAATGTCTCCAACAACATATGTAGGTTCTTGAAATGATCCTCCTCGCACTGTGAGTACACCAGTATATCGTCAATAAAGACTCTCACGGCCTCGTCCAAGTATTCTCTGAACGTTCAATTCATCAAATCCATAAACACGGATGGCACATTCGTCAGCCCAAATGATATGACAGTGAACTCATAATACCCATAACGTGTGCTGAAAGCCGTCTTGGGAATGTCACTTTCCCTTATCCACCGCTGATAGTATCCGGATTTCAGATCCAACTTTGAGTACACAGTCGACCACAATAGATGATTGAACATATCATCAATCCTTGGGATCGGATACTTATTCTTTTTCGTTAGCTTATTCAACTCCCGGTAATCAATGCATAGTCGTAAGATTTCGTATTTATTCTCAACAAAGAGTACCGGGGCGCTCCTAGGCGATGAACTTGGACGCACATAATCTCTGCTCTATCAATTCCTGAAGTTAAGAGTTCAACACTTCCATTTACCTCGGTGCTAAGGAGTAAGGAGACTGCAACATTAGTTTGGCACTTGGCACCAACTCAACGTTGAAATCGATCTCCCTTTGAGGTGGAGCTCCAGGGGGATCTTCAGGGAACATGGCGGCAAACTCCGATACCATCGGAACACAAACTAAATCAGGCTTGGGTTTCTTAGACACTAACGGGGTGGAGAACAACTCCACATACTAACGTACTTTTAACTTAGCCTAGCGCTAGGTGTTCAGTCCTAGTGCGACTCCTTTGATTTGTAAAACAATATAAGCACGCTACTCCGAGAGTTAGTCCATACTACGGATTACGTCAAACTCCACTAGGCAGAATAGACGCTTCCACGTCAATAGCTGACTTCCTATTCGCACTCTCAAGCAACAACCTCTTTTCACCACATCAAACACCCATTCGGTAACATCGCATCCAACTTACCTTTCGCCATTGAAGTAGGTACTCCGTTATGATACACGAAGACCTCAGATAGGAAGGAGTGTGAAACCCCTATAATGAACAGCTCTCGAGCCGGAACGTCCAAAACCATAACGAACCGTAAAACATAGCTGAAGGATCAAGTGCATACCCAACTGCACCAAAAGCCCGGACTATTGGAGAGGGTGCTACTTAATTTCTTAAATAAGTAAAAGAGCGCCACGGGTCAAGTGAAGGAACGCCGGACCCAACAATCCCCCCCCCCCCCGACGTCCAGCACAACCCGTCGGCTCAGAGGTGGAGTTACCACATGGCCCACATGGCTCAGAGGTGGGGTTACCACATGGACCACACGACTCAGAGGTGGGGTTACCACATGTCCACGGTTGCACGGCTCAGAGGTGGGGTTACCAGATGTCCACGGTTGCCTGACCCACTGGACCCACACAGGTAGAAGGGAAAAATCAGGATTTAATAGCGCTCCCCCGGTCTTGAACCCGTGACCTGCTCTGATACCAATTGAAGGATCAAGCGCATACCCAACTGCACCAAAAGCCCGGACTGTTGGAGAGGGTGCTACTTAATTTCTTAAATAAGTAGAAGAGCGCCACGGGTCAAGTGAAGGAACGCCGGAACCAACAATAACAATCATGCATCCAAAGCAAAAGATGTAAGGTATTGAAAGCACTAACACTAAAATCTAGCACATACTTGACACCATGTCACCTTGCTTGATGGCCTCCTACTGAAGAAGGTTATAAACTCTCGGTTGGACTGGAGTTCGATGGGATGCCGTTGAATATACCGCCTTTCCCTTATTAGCATAAGTTTCCCATGACTTCCACTCTGATTTGCCGCTCCAACAGTCTCGAGCCATATGACCTATCTTTCCACATGTATAGCAAGTAAGTGTAAGTCACCTTGAAATGGCTCCCGACTTAGATTCCTTTGCCTTTGGGGCTTCACCATGACAATCTTGGGCTAAGTGACCTAACTTGCCACAATTATCGCAAGTATATTGAGCTCGACTAGTAGATGTTATAGATATCTTATTCCTCTTCCAGCGGTGTTCAAACTTTGCTGAACCTGCAGAGCATGATACCCTGAACTCTGACGCCTGGTTGACTTTTGCCAAATCTTCTTCCAAATATATATCCGACTCCACCAACGCTCGGAATCCAAGTAGATTTAGTTCTACCAACAACAGTCGTAAATCATCACGTAGACTGTTGTAAAATCTATTAAGTGTGGTCTGTTCATTCTCCATCTCAAACCCTGAGTATCTTCTTATCAAGACAAACACATGCAAATACTCATCCACTGAGTGCGTTCCCTGAGTCAAAAGCATATTCAACTGCTGCATTGATGTTCTACCACCTGCCCTTTGCTCTAACGCGCCAATCAGTACTGCAGCCATCCCAATGATAGGGGGTTGCACATGCCCTCTATGTTTGGCTTTGAACATAGCGTACACCGCTTCAACCACAATCTGAATGGTTTCTGCAGAACGAGGGGTTGTAGGTACATCATTAGGTGCACTACCCTCCGTGAAATGTTGTTGTTGCGATTGCTGTGCATCGCTCCTAGTCACCTATAGTCGTACAGCACACCATTAAGCGACCAAACAAAATTTCAAAAAGCAATTATAGGAACACGCAGGTTCCTCAAACATGTGTATTTTCATTCCTAAGTCGACATTCATGGGTTCTTTTCAAGTTATAACGATGACGCACATACATGTGCTCACCACCCCTTAAAAGAATTCATCCACGAATTCAAATAATCAAGACTGATGCCTTAATATGATACCAAATTTTAACACCCCCATCCATCACATGGAATATAATAGAAGGTCCGGCCGGGTCCCCACGCCATATGCCACGAACAGTAAGTGGAGCTACGTATTAATACCAAATTACCAGCATAGGAATACGCATCCTATCTCAGAGCATTCTAGCGGAAGCTTTTAAAACATTTATAAGAACCCATACAAAACACATGAATGTCCACTACAGCCACAATAAGAATGAAATAACTGATGGAGACGTTGATAACACGACCTCTATTGATCCCCGTAGGTGAGAGTATTCTGACATGTTCATTAGTGCCCGACGATTCTGATGTGTCTGAGTGTGAGGGAATCCCTAGTGATCTAGAAGATGATGTTTGGGATGATGATGATAGTCCAAGCTGTAAGAGTATCTCTTTGTCTATTACTAGCCCTACTAGCATTGTGCATGTGCACCGTATTATTGAGTGCCCTGTCCCGGATACGATCCCCATCGCATTAGACCCTACAATTATACCCACTGAGACTTTATCTGACTTTCCTGAGGAGCCTATGAGTGAGGATTTTTCCATTGTCACTGACGACCATGACTTAGTGGATGTTCCAACTCATTGGGAAGACTCACCTTATGTGAGAAGTTTATGTTTGGATGATTTTAGCGCCACGAACCCTAACGATAGTTTTTTGTTATTATCACCATTATCTGAAGATCAATCTGAATTAAAATTATCGTCAGGTTCGATTTTGTTCATTTCTGAGACCTTTACTGATTCTGAATTAAACGACTTACCTAGTGTGTTGGAAGAAATTGCAAGCGAGGAAGTGGTATTTTTGGATGATTCTTTGGTTTTACCCCTAGATGAGAGTTCATTGATATTATCACCGATCGTTGAAATTTATTCTAATTTTGATATTATCCCGGATTTGATTCTACCGACCCTTCCACCTATGTTTGTGCCCACATTAGTTGACATTTTAGGTCGTGGAATCGGTAGCCCTACACTGAGTTGTTGTGACATGCCAACTCTGTTAGTTCCTACATTGGCGTTGTCTCAGCACTTAGATATTAGTACGTTGAGCGCGCTAGTTTTTGGTATGTTCACTGCACCGCGTAGATCTGACTACGTGACATATTTGGCTATTCATTTCTCTGCGTGTCTAGATACAGTTATATCCTCTTCCGTTTCTAATTCTTTGGCTATTGTGCCTCTAGATGTGGTTTCTCCTTCACATACCTATATCCCACGCCTAGTCGCATGCATTTACCCACTGCCATTTGATGACCCTTTTTCCCATACGTTAGTGACCAAGGTTAGGCCCCATGAGTTTCCCTTGGCATAACTTCATGCCAAGCGTGAAAATATTAATTATAAAATTAGGACTGCAAATTTGAAGCCTATGAAAATCATCTTTGATTATAAGGTTTCTGTACCGCCGCACTTAACCCCCTTATCCTCTGTATTTGGTGTAAGTCATGTAGCCCACGGTTTCACTCCTCACGATTGTATTATTCAATTGCTAGTTTATTGCCAAAACTCGCACCAGATTATGCTCATCATGACCACATTTTATATAAGCATATTAATGAAGCGCTAACCACGTCATATAAATCTTATCAATTTCATGCTAGCTTACATTAAAGGGCATCTCACTATATTGTTGGCGATTTAGTTTTGGTGCGTCTCATCCCTGAACGAATGCCTTCGGGCACTATAGAAAGTTGGCGATTTGGCGGGCTGGACCTTTTTCGGATATTAAAGAAATTGGGAGAATACGCATATTATTTGAAGTTTTCCACTGATTGTGGTATTACCCCTATTTTTAATGTCTCTGATTTAACGCCATGTGTTTCTCCACCACTTGAATTATCTGACTGTCTGTTTGGGTCCACTATGTTTTCTTATGGTTTGGATAGTGAGCTTGTGCCTGGATCACTCTCTTCATCAGTCTTCACTGGAGGTACGTTGGTTGTTGATGTAGAAACTTGTTTTCCTTTATTGCCTAATGCTTTTCCAAGGTTCTCCAGGAGCACATTTTTTCATGACAGGATACTCGAAGATGAAGTGCTCTCCTCGCCAAGTTGTTTTGCTTGTTGCTACATGGTTCTTTTGGATGATGCTCCCCTGCATCGGTACTTTTAGACCAACTCATCGGTTATGAGTAGTTCTAAGCAGGGAAGGATTGATGGAGACATTGCTGACATGACCGCCATTGATCTCCGTCTAAGAGAGTTTATCGATTGGGATGATCGCTGCCACAAGCTCGAGAAAGGGATCGACATACGCCACCATTATATAAAAATATATAATTATAAATTAAATAATTATAATTATAAATTTTTAATAATTTTATTATTTTAACAATTTTATTTTAAGTATTTATTTCATGTTTTAATTTTCATTTCATATGTAATGATGGGTGCTTATAACCATCATGTGTTGTTTTAATTATTTCATTTCATGTGCTATGATGGGTGCATATAAACATTATATTTTCAATTTTGAATTTTGAATTTTGAATTTTGAATGTAGGGAGATTAAGTGGTGTAGGATATATATAGTCATGTTATGAAGGATTGATTAGAGAAGAAGAAAAAGAAAATAATCCCCCTAAAATCTTTTTGAGATCCTCCTTCCCCCTTGGCAAAATTCGGCCACCTCACTTCCCCTCCTCCTCTTGGCCGCCGGCCAACTCTCCCTCCGTTCTCTAATTCGGCTTCCTCTCTTCCACCTCCACCTCTTATTTCCTCTCTAAGGAAACCCGACCTCTTCCTCTTCATAACCGACCCCCCTATCTCCTTAAAACCGACCACCAACAAAGAAGACCAAGCAGCCCTCATTCTTGAAGAAATCGGCCAAGGTGCAAGGATCTTCCTTGTGAGTGTCAACTCTGGCATGAAGCGACGAAGGCGGACAAGTTCCTCCCCTTCCGGTGTGACTCCGACGGAGCCGTTGAAGAACGATCCAAGTAGAGAAAATCGGAATCATCCATTCTGCATGGGTAATGAAAATATTTATACTTTGTGTGATTTTTCCATCTTAGATTAATTCTTGTGGTGGTTTACTTTATTGTAATTTTGGAAGCATTGAAATTTTGTGGTTTTCTCTATATTGATCTTTGCGTTTCATTTAATTCTCATTTATATTCGAGAGGTTTGGAGAATCTTCTTTTTCTTTTGTTGGGAGAGGTCTAGCGTTTCCGGATCATTATTTTTGGTAGATCTCTTTTGGTACAGCCTTCGCTCGATCAGACCGGTTTGGTCCTTTTAGCCAGAAAGAATATTTTCTTATAGCCTCTATTCGATCCTAATCGGTTTGTATACCCGTACACTAGCATATAATTGATAGAATTAATTAACGTGGTGCTGCGTAGAACGATTGTGCGAGCATAGGACTTGGATCGAAGAGAGGTATACATGTTAGTCCATTGATTCATTCGTTGTCAAACGTGCAAGCATGCATCAATAACATACACCAATCCTTTGGCCTTATGGCCGTACAATAGTTTGATCATTAAAAGTGTCTTACGTACTTCGGATCGCAAGCCGGCCATACATGTCAGTATAAAAACAAAACACTTCGCTTTGGCCTTCGAGGGCTAGCACAGCAACAAGGCCTTCAGCCCGCTATTTGCCACTAGTCTCACCTACTCCTGCATAAGAACAGTCCATCGCACGGTGGCAAAACAAGGCAACGTTCATCTAAAGCTGACCAAATTATAACAACCTCACACCTTACTCGGGGCGGCGGTGCTCCTTCCCTACATTTCATTAGAATAATCAAGCAAGATAGTGAAAGTACGATTTAAGTACACTTCACCACATGTGTAGGCACGCACAGCGACACACCCCGTGCTCTCAGGGCACATTCTCGGTGAACCTAGTTCACCACCGTCCCCAGGACGACAACATCGTGAGCATTTTAGTCTTTCAGGCCGAAGCCTAAGACACGCCCTCCATGCCATCGTTAAGTGCCACATACCTTAGGTCTCTTTAACATAAACACATAGAGCGGGTATGGTTCCCCTCAACCCGTTGATCACACCTCCATGTCAATTTAAGCCATAGGCGCAGGTCAAGCTTCCCCGAGTCCCAAATCAATCATACAATAGTACATAACCCGATTATGCACAAGGTTGTCTTGCAGACCAAACAAACTGGGCTCCAGAGCACTCAACCTCATAATAGTGGCCCCCAGGTCTCAAAGAGACAGGCCTCACAGTAACAGAGCTACCGCCGGTAGTATTACTAACGTCGTGTGGTGCCTGGAAGAAAAACATTTATGCCCAGTTTTTCGGGTGCACCTTGGAGTTAGTCCCCAAGGCTGCCTGTTGCAATCTACCGTATAGAAACCCAAAAAACAAAACGACACGGAGTATTCTCCAGCAATACATGCATAATGAAAACATCACCGATCTAGACCAACATGTCCCATAGGCTTCAGACACCATGCCTACTTCCGTACTTCGATTCTGAACTCTATATGCAAAACTACGGGGATAAACCATATCTACCCGAAGGAATACCTCACACTCTCCACCCACTCACGGGAGAGAGTTTCCTATGCAAAAATGAAGAGGACTTCACATGTACATGTAGAGAATCGTTACCTTAGAGGTTTGCTTTGGCGCCATGGAAAACTACATGGATGAAATGCATCGCAACAGACACGCCTCCGTGGATCTGGACTCGGCTCGCGATTCGGAGCTCTGATGTTCCAATAATGGCCGGAATCCTGCTTCTTCTTCTGCATTTGCTCTCCCCTCTCTCTAACCCTTAGAAAGGGAAATGTCAAAATGGAATGAGGCCTAAACCCTCATTTCCCGACTATATACAGACAGGAAAGAATTTGGGTCGTCGGATCCTACTTACATGAAACAAAAGGCCCTGATTCACCTTTAAAATCATCTTCCTAGGTCCACACAGGGCCTGTGACACGCCGTGTCACAGGCTGTGTCTCACATTCGTACAAGACTTCGTCGATCTCAGAATCAGGACATGGTCACTGACACACATGTTACCCTGGACACGCCCGTGTCAAACCTGGACAAGGCCATATCACAGGCCATGTGCCTCAATCTACATTGAAACTATCATTTCCGAACAGGACATAGCTTTGGACACGCCCGTGTCTGTCACGACCCGCATTTTCTCCGTATTCAAAAATACGTCAGAGTAGAGAAACTACGCGTCATGATGCCACGCCATGTAGGGTACAACTGCTGACGCTCAGGCATCCTGTCCTCACATTTACTTCAAGTAAAAGATTTATAACTTTTAGTTAAAAAACAATGCATATAGATTAATAGAGTTGATGACCGCGTCCCTCGGTCGGGTGGACTAATAGTCCATAGGTGAGAAAATATATATATTTTATGCGGCGGAAAATAATGAGTTAGCTCATTTGTTATCCTACGTTGGAGTGAGGGTCCAATGTCATAAAATGATGATGTGACTTCTACATTTACTATATATATATAAATCTTTTGTACGCTTAAAAGTAGTAGATTTAGTAGTTGAGGTCATGTCATGCCAATATTCCGGAATGCAGTTTTGTATACTTTAAAATAACTAAATGCATACTAACATAAATCCTTCCTACAGAGCAAGAACAATCAGGTAAAAAGTAACAGCAGTAACAGCAGCAAGTAGTCCAACACATAAAAGTCAAAGTCTATGGGCGTCAACAACTGACACAAACCCATAGTAAATTCTGACAAGTCTAAATAAAGTCAACTACCTCAAGCTCAGAGGTGGAATCAAACGGCCGCAGAAACCAGCAGCACCAGAAGCCCAACACTGTCAACTAAACCTACTACATCTCTGATCCCGAGGCATTCAAAAGAAGAACACCTCAGAAGCTAATCACAAGTAGTGCAAGAGTAAAAGCAGACTACACAAACCTCAAAGTGAAGGAGAATGAAAAGCGACTGCAACAAAATGGTCAGCAGAGTAAAAATAAGCAACAGTAAATCTAGCCGAGCAAGAAAGGCTAAACACATTATCAGGACAGAACAAGCACCAGCAACAGAAGTTCAATCTTTCATTAATAATTACTATGCCGAGGGAGAAACCCCAACACACACAGTCTATCTGAGCATTAAGCACTATGCCGAGGGAGGACCCCAACGTGCACAGTTCATCTGAGTATTAAGCACTATGACAAGGGAGGACCCCAACACGCACAGTTCATCTGAGTATTAAACACTATGCCGAGGGAGGACCCCAGCGCACAAAGTTCATCTGAGTTTCTTTAGTTACATAATTATACAAGCAGGGTTCATTTATTTTTATTCACCATAATCTCAAGGGATAACCAACCAAGTGGACTGCATAAGAGCATTTCAAGGTACAGTAAGTGAAGTTTAATAAGAAAAATGAACAAGATGACTCGATGGTTATAACAGCACGACAACAAATTTGTTTACCAATTCAATGGACTAGAATTTTGGGGTTTAAGGCTTTAGGGACATCAAGTCACAATTCCTGGAATAGAGGGGGGGGGATTTAGGATTTTAGGACAAGTATCTCAACAATCGAAACATAGTAAACTCAAACAAGTGTAGAAAAAGGGCAAAAATTTAGAATCAAGAATAAGAGGGAGAGCAAGAACACCACTTGCCTCGATTTACCGGAAAAACACTCCAAATCTCCACACGTCGCGATAGGAGCTGAAATCTAGACGAAAATGTCCGAAATAACGGTTAGGGCCGAAAACCCTAACAAGGAAATCTCAAGAAACGGGGAAGAATTTACCATGTGGGCGCAGCTCTCGACTAGAGCTTTCCAGATCTACGATCGGTTGGAAATTCCGAGCACCGGAGCTCCGTCGGTGGTCACCAGAAGAAGAACGGACGGACAACCTTCTCCTCACACGCCGCTCTGGTACGGAATGCAGGAGAAATTCTAGGTCGGCTTAAAGATTAAGAACAAGCAGAAAGTATAAATAATCAATAAAATAAAAGACTGGGTTCAACAAAACCGGCCCAGCGGTGTCGACACAACTGTGTCGACACCCGACGATAGTGTCGACACAGCTGTGTCGACACCCAACAGCACAGCGGGTCGACACAACTGTGTCGACACCCGACGGCATAGTGGTGTCGACACAACTGTGTCGACACCCGGCGGCACAGCGGTGTCGACACAACTATGTCGACACCCGACTGTACAGCGGTGTCGACACAACTGTGTCGACACCCGACGGCTCGTCTCAGCAGTGTCGACACAACCGTGTCGACACCAGACCACTCAGCTCAGCGGTGTCGACACAACCGTCTCGACACCAGACCGCTCAGCTCAGTGGTCATCGAACGAAAGGAAAAACTACATTCGACGAATTCTGTTCGAAAATCATCGAACGCAGAAAGCAGGGCCTGGTTGACGAACTCAACACCCCGAACCGCTAGACCTACGTGAGCTCTGCTCGACGCTTCGTCGAGCTCAGCATGACAATCGTCCAGCTTCGCTCGACGATCGTCGAACTCCAAGCAATGCCCAGAGAAACTAACAATCATCGAGCTCCGCTCGACGATCTTCAAACTCCAAGCAGCGCCCAAAAAAAACCAACAATCGTCGAGCTCCGCTCGACGATCGTCGAACTCCAAACAGCGCCCAGAAAGGAAAAGCAATCGTCAAGCTCCGCTCGACGATCGTCGAACCCAGACAACGACCAGAAAGGAAAAGCAATTGTCAAACTCTGCTCGACGATCGTCGAACCCAAATAGCACCTAGAGAATAAAATAAAATAAAATAAAACATAATAAGGTTGGTTCGACGAAATCCCAAGCCTTTAGAAGGACTTCCCGAGAATCTAAACAAGCAGTCAATAATATAGCAATTATCGTGTTCAGATAGTTTAATAAGGAACTATGAGATCAAAACAAAGGCTCAAATGTGCCGAATTAAACAAAACTCACGCCGTAGGCGAAAACTGCAGCTACAGACACAACGGCGAAGTCAAAACCAAAACTTCGATCGCGCGTCGAGACTACAAAAACGCTCGGGTTGTGACGAAACTGGACTAGCAAGACAAAAAATCAATCAATTAAGTTTTCCAAATGTGAAATTTTCCGTTTCCGCCAAAGATTCATGAATTCAGCCGACTGAATCGAAAAGACGCGAAAACGCACTATCGGCGACGCGCCATCAACTGCAAGCTAAAGTAACGCCCTTACGTCATTATGACGTCAACAAGAGAAGTAAATAATGCCGAAAAAACAGGGGTGTTACATTCACCCCTCCAAAAAGGAAGTTTCGTCCCGAAACTTGGAACATGAACGAAATAAGAGGACAGAGAACGAGACAAGACAGAAGAATTCTTGAAACTAGAATTCTAACCAGGGAGACTAGGAGAACAGATGAGGATGAGATTTTTTCATCGTGGATTCCAATTCCCTTGTTGCACCTCTTGCATCCTGATTTCACAAGAGAATCTTAACCATTGGAATTGTTTTCTTTCTTAGCACACGGTTTTGCATCTCCAGAATACGGACAGGTTCTTCAACATACGAGAGATTAGGCATCAACTAGGGTACTGATTCAAGGACATGCCGATCACTACGGACACACTTTCGTAACGGGCTCACCTGAAACACGTCGTGAACACCAGGGAAAGAATCATGCAACTCCAGTCTATAGGCAGAAACTCTAATGCGCTCCAAAATCTGAAAAGGCCCCACATACCTGGGATCTAGTTTATAGTTTCTTCCAAATCTTTTAACACCCGGCATCAGAGAGACCTTCAGAAATTCCATGTCCCCAACTACAAACTCCAGATCAACTCTGCGCTGGTGTGCATACTTCTCGTATCGCTCCTGAGCTAACCTCAACTTTTCACGAATATGACTTACTGAAGTACTCATATCCACCAGCACTTCCGGTCCGAGCAACGGCTTCTCGCCAACTTCTGCCCAAAACAGGGGAGTTCGACAACGCCTTCCATATAAATCTTCAAAGTGCGCCATCTGCAAACTTTCTGATAACTATTATTGTACGCAAACTCCATCAATCCGAGGCGTTTATCCCAAGCCCCACCATGGTCTAGAATATAGCATCTAATCATATCCTCCAAGATCTGGTTCACTCTCTCCGTCTGACCATTTGTCTGAGGATGATAGGCAGTAGAATACCTAAGGTCAGTACCTAAAGCTCCTTGTAAGCTTTGCCAGAAACGAGACATGAATCGGGAGTCTCGGTCTGACACAATACTCGTAGGTACACCATGAAGTCTGATAACTTCGTTCAGATAAAGCTCAGCTATCTTTTCCATGGAATAACTAACCTTGAAAGGCACAAAGTGGGCACACTTGGTTAGTATATCCACGATAACCCACACTGTATCATGCCCTCGGGGAGATCTAGGCAAATTGGTTATGAAATCCATGGATAAACTCTCCCATTTCCAACTCGGTATATCTAAGAGAGTTAACTTACCACCCGGCCTTCTGGGATCAGCCTTGACACGCTGGCAAGTATAACATTCCGATACAAATGTTGCAATATCATTCTTCATGCCTGACCACCAAACAATCTGCTTCAAATCTCTGTACATTTTCGTGGAGCCAGGATGATATGCAACACTAGAACCATGCACTTCACTACATATTTTTGATCGGATGTCCCCAACAGTGGGAATACAGTATCTGCCACGGTACTTTAGGGTACCCTCGTCGTCAATTGTAAAGTCAGGTAATTCCCTTTTTTCAGTTCTTCTGCAGAGGTGCTGCAAGTCAGGATCATCCTTTTGATGTAGCCTAGTGAGAGTAATCCACGAAGGCTCAACAACCTCTAGGCAACTCGGCGAAGCGCTATTCCCTACGGTTATGTCCATGAGCAAGAACTCTTCAACAAGGGATTGCACCGAGAGGTTAAAGATGTGTGCGGGCTTCCGGCTCAACGCATCTGCTACAACATTTGACTTGCCGAGATGATAAAGGATATTGACTTCGTAGTCTGCAACATACTCTAACCATCGACGCTGGCGCAAATTCAGTTCCTTCTGAGTGAAGACATATTTCAAACTTTTGTTGTCTGAATAAATTTTGCACGACACTCCATACAGAAGATATCTCCACAACTTCAAAGCATAAATGACGGCAGTAAATTCCAGGTCGTACGTAGGGTAATTATTTTCATGCACCTTCAATTGTCTTGATCCATATGCAATCACTTTGCCGTCCCGCATCAGCACGCAACCAAGTCCAACTCGCGAGGCATCCACATAAACAGCATACTCCACTCCTTCCACTGACAATGCCAATACGGGAGCAGAACACAAATGCCTCTTGAGCTCTTGAAAAGCTTCCTCATAGGCATCACTCCAAACAAAAGATGCGCTCTTTTGCATAAGCTTGGTCAACGGCGCAAAGAGAACAGAGAATCCTTCCACAAATCTTCTGTAGTAACCTGCCAACCCTAAGAAGCTCCTTATCTCCTTAGGCGAGGTAGGTCTCTTCCGATCCAAGACCGCGACTATCTTTGCAGGATCCACTGAGATACCATCCTTACTTACAATGTGTCATAGGAATGACACATGAGATATCTAGAACTCACACTTGCTAAGCTTCGCATACAGCTTGTGCTCCCTCAGAGTAGACAAGACCAAGCGCAAGTGCAAGGCATGCTCATCTGCATTTATAGAATATACTAGGACATCGTCAATGAATACCACCACAAACTTATCCAGAAAATCTTTGAACACCCTGTTCATCATGTCCATGAAAGCTGACAGTGCATTCGTTAATACAAATGACATTACCAGAAATTCAAAGTGACCATAGCGAGAACGAAAAGCGGTTCGCGGAACGTCTGACTCCCGGATTAGCAACTGATGGTAACCTGAACGGAGGTCAATCTTCGAGAACACGGAGCTACCCCGCAACTAATCGAACAAATCATTGATCCTAGGCAACGAATATCTGTTCTTAATTGTTACCTTGTTTAGCTCTCGATAATCAATGCATAGCCTCATCGTTACATCCTTTTTCTTCACGAAGAGCACTGGTGTACCCCAGGGGGAAGAACTTTGTCTAATAAAACCGCATTGCAATAACTCATCCAGTTGACTACGCAGAACCTCTAACTCACGCGGCGTCATGCGGTACGGTGCCTTTTCAATAGGGCGGGTGCTTAGCTCGAGGTTTATAACAAACTCCACCTCTCTCTCAGGAGGAAGTCCAGGAAGGCTAACTGGAAAAACATCCGGAAACTCACACACCACAGAAACGTCCTCTACCCGAGGCTCAACCGGTGCAGCTCCCAGAACAGAAACGAAGACAATAAAAGAATCACAGCCAGACTCTACAATTTGCGAGCACGTACCGCAGAAATGATCGGAGATTCCTGATGCGGCAAACCATACACACTCATGGGCTAGCCATTGCTACCTTTGAAATCCAAGTGCTTGTGCTTGCACTGAATGATGTCATCATAGTTGGACAACCAGTCCATGCCCAAAATCACGTCAAAGTCTAACAGATCTAGCACCTTCAGATCTGCAAATGCTAGAAATCCGCCTAGGGAGATGGGGCATTTTTGGATATCTTGGCTTGACCTCACCAACTCTCATGAAGGAAATTTGACATTTATGGAGGTGTCTAACTAGTCGAGAGCCCAGCGATGTCGGTCTACAAAACTCCTTGCCACAAAAGAGTGAGTAGCACCCAAATCGAACAAAACATGCACCCACTTATTCTTCACCTTAAATTCACCTAAACACATAGCGCGCGCAACTAATATGCGGAAACCATAAATCTACTAAAAGAAATTACTAGCCGAGTCAGAGACTAACCTGTGATCACTTGAGTCGAAGATTGGGCTTCCTCCTTGGTCAGCACATTCAACTTTCCTTTTCCCTTATCCACGAGAGGCGGGAGCACCGGTAAAGTCTTCAACGGAACTGCATGCAGCGCAGGCTGGCTCTGTGGGCAATTAGCCCTCATGTGCCCTTTTTGGCCACAGAGGTAACAGGCTCCAGCCTTCTTGTGACAACGGGCCACATCATCCCCACTCCTCTGACAATAAGAACAGACAGGACCCCCCTTGGGAGCATCCTGGATCACATGCACCTGAGAGAGATTCTGCGCATCCAATCTCTTAAAGAACTTATCGAAAGGGTGCCCCGGCTTACTACAGAAGCTCCACGCCTCTCTTCTATCCTTCTTCACTGCAGGGCCAGATGCCCTAGCACTTCCTCCATCGTCAGATTTCCTCGTGTCCTTCTTTGCAAGCGATCCCCGATTCTTTGCATTTTCTATCGCCTCAACCTTTAAGGCAGCTCGAGTACTTCTGCAAAGGTCTCAGACTTGTATGAACTAACCAACTGCTGGATGTCATACCTCAGACCACCCAGAAAACGCTTCACTCTGCCTTCATCAAATGCTATCAGATCTGGGGTGAAACGGCTGAGCTTGCCAAACTTGACCATGTACTCACCAACAGTGAGTTGCCTCTGCTTCAGGTGTAAGAAGTTATTCATTAGGCGGTCTCGCTCGACCGATGGTAGGAACTTCTTCAGTAACATACTCTTGAACGATTCCCACAAACACCCATCAAAAAGGTTCTCTTTTTATCTGATCCACCAACTCTTCGCAAGACCCTTGAGCTGATATGTCGCAATCATCACCTTTTGATCGGGAGAAACGCCAGAGTATGAAAACATTTCTTCGATAGCAACAATCTAGTCATCCAATGCCATGAAGTCTGCCCTAACGTCGTAAGAAGGAGGTCCTAATCACTGGAAGTGAGAAATGAAATTCATCTCAGGCGGCAGCGTGACTGGTGGAACTAGAGCAGCAGGGGGAGTAGGAACAGCTTGGTCCACAGCAGGGCCCTGCGCTCTGGTCTGCTGCCCGGCGACGACAGCCAACAACGATTGCTTCTGGGACTGTAAGTCCACCATCTGCCTTGCCAGGGTCTCATTACATTGCCTCAATGCTTCGATCACCGCTTCGCTCTAGGTACCAGAAGACTCACCCTCTGACTGGGGAGTCGACCTCGTCGCAACGCGCTTAGGCTGCATTCTACAGAACAAACATATATCTAGTTAGACTTTGCCTAATACATCATAAACTGGGAAAACATTTCTTAAACACACTGTTTCGGGTTCATATTTAACCGATACGAACAAAAGACTTATTAGGGACCTAACTTAAGACACTGAAGCAAGAAAACTAGAATACCCTGACACAGATCAAATCAGGAACGAACAAACTCAGATCAGATCGAAAAAGAACCGATACTTGCTCTTGCGGTTACCTTGCTCTGGGAAATCATAAAATGATGTTATGCTTCTAACTGTGCCTATAATATGAATGCATGAATGTATAAATTTCATCTCAAATCATGGGTGTACATATGGAATCATGCAGATCTTTAACTTGGCACGTGTGCTTATGCAATGATATGTTATGTATGCAGTGCTATGCATTCTAAAAAAAATCCTTAGTGCATGCTATGAGCGGCGTACACATATAATGTTATGATTCTCATACTACATAATATTGTATGTAACGAAGAAAAGAAAATGCGCTAATGGGCATCCATATGATGATGGTTATGCATCCCATACTACATAACCGTCACATGTTGCCACCTATGGTGGATCCATATACAAACACATATTATGCATCCCATACTACATAATATGCCCCGTATACTCCTTCTCATGCTATGAGTGTAGTGTTCGTGCTTCCATAAAAATCTACTGATGACATATTAGTGTGTGTATGCAATGTAATGATACGATTAGAGTTTTGCTTAAGGGGAAGTTGTTCGACTGGCTTGTCAAACCAACCAACCCTCTTGCAAAACCTGGCTCTGATACCAACTGTCACGACCCGCATTTTCTCCGTATTCAAAAATACGTCAGAGTAGAGAAACTACGCGCCGTGATGCCACGCCATGCAGGCGACAACTGCAGACGCTCAGGCATCCCGTCCTCACATTTACTTCAAGTAAAAGTTTTATAACTTTTAGTTAAAAAAAACAATGCATATAGATTAATAGAGTTGATGACTGCGTCCCTCGGTCGGGTGGACTAATAGTCCATAGGTGAGAAAATATATATATTTTACGCGGCGGAAAATAATGAGTTAGCTCATTTGTTATCCTACGTGGGAGTGAGGGTCCAGTGTCATAAAATGATGATGTAACTTCTACATTTACTATATATATATAGAAATCTTTTGTACGCTTCAAAGTAGTAGATTTAGTAGTTGAAGTCATGTCATGCCAATATTCCGGAATGCAGTTTTGTATACTTTAAAATAACTAAATGCATCCTAACATAAATCCTTTCCAGAGAGCATGAACAATCAGGTAAAAAGTAACAGCAGTAACAACAGCAAGTAGTCCAACACAGAAAAGTCAAAGTCTATGGGCGTCAACAACTGACACGAACCCATAGTAAAATCTGACAAGTCTAGACAAAGTCAACTACCTCAAGCTCAGAGGTGGAATCAAACGGCCGCAGAAAGCAGCAGCACCAGAAGCGCTACACTGTCAGCTAAACCTGCTACAGCTCTGATCCTGATGCATTCAAAAGAAGAACACCTCAGAAGCAAGTCACAAGTAGTGCAAGAGTAATAGCAGACTACACAAACCTCAAAGTGAAGGAGAATGAAAAGCGACTGCAACAAAATGGTCAGCATAGTAAAAGTAAGCAACAGTAAATGTAGCCGAGCAAGAAAGCTAAACACATTATCAAGACAGAACAAGCACCAGCAATAGAAGTTCAATCTTTTATTAATAATTACTATGCCGAGGGAGAAACCCCAACGCACACAGTCTATCTGAGCATTAAGCACTATGCCGAGGGAGGACCCCAATGTGCACAGTTCATCTGAGTATTAAGCACTATGCTGAGGGAGGACCCCAACACGCACAGTTCATCTGAGTATTAAACACTATGCCGAGGGAGGACCCCAACGCACAAAGTTCATCTGAGTTTCTTTAGTTACATAATTATACAAGCAGGGTTCATTTGTTTTTATTCACCATAAACGCAAGGGATAACCAACCAAGTGGACTGCATAAGAGCATTTTAAGGTACAGCAAGTGAAGTTTAATAAGAAAAACGAACAAGATGACTCGATGGTTATAACAGCACGACAACAAATTTGTTTACCAATTCAATGGACTAGAATTTTGGGGTTAAGGCTTTAGGGACGTCAAGTCACAATTCCTGAAATAAAGGGGGGGGGGAGTTAGGATTTCAGGACAAGTATCTCAGCAATCGAAATATAGTAAACTCAAACAAGTGTAGAAAAGGGCAAAAATTTAGAATCAAGAACAAGAGGGAGAGCAAGAACACCACTTGCCTCGATTTACCGGAAAAACTCTCCAAATCTCCACACGTCGAGATAGGAGCCGAAATCTGGACGAAAATGTCCGAAATAACGGTTAGGGCTGAAAACCCTAGCAAGAAAATCTCGAGAAACGGGGAAGAAATTACCACGAGGGCGCAGCTCTCAACAAGAGCTTTCCAGATCTATGAATGGTTGGAAATTCCGAGCACCGGAGCTCCTTCAGTGGTCACTGGAAGAAGCACGGACGGACAACCTTCTCCTCATACGCCGCTCTGGTACAGAAGGCAGGAGAAATTCTAGGTCGGCTTAAAGATTAAGAAGAAGCAGAAAGTATAAATACTCAACTGCAGAAAAGACTGGGTTCAACAAAACCGGCCCAGCGGTGTCGACACAACTGTATCGACACCCGACGGCAGTATCTACACAGCTGTGTCGACACCCGACGACACAGCGGTGTCGACACAACTGTGTCGACACCCTACGGCACAGCAGTGTCGACACAACTGTGTGGACACCCGACGGCACAGCGATGTCGACACAACTGTGTCGACACCCGACGACACAGTGGTGTCGACACAACTGTGTCGACACCCGACGGCACAGCGGTGTTGACACCACTATGTCGACATCCGACGGCACAGCGGTGTCGACACAACTCTGTCGACACACGACCGCACAATGGTGTCGACACAACTATGTCGACACCCGACGGCTCAGCTCAGCAGTGTCGACACAACTGTGTGGACACCAGACCGCTAAGCTCAGCGGTGTCGACATAACCGTGTCGACACCAGACTGCTTAGCTCAGCGGTCGTCGAACGAAAGGAAAACTCAATTCGACGAATTCTGTTCGAAAATTGTCGAACGCAGAAAGCAGGCCCTGGTCGATGAACTCAACACCCAGAACCGCTAGACCTACAGTGAGCTCCGCTCGACGCTTCGTCGAGCTCAGCATGACAATCGTCAAGCTCCGCTCGACGATCGTCGACCTCCAAGCAATGCCGAGAGAAACTAACAATCGTCGAGCTCCGCTCGACGATCGTCGAGCTCCGCTCGACGATCGTCCAACTCCAAGTAGCGCCAAAAAAACTAATAATCGTCGAGCTCCGCTCGATGATCGTCGTACTCCAAACAGCGCCCAGAATGGAAAAGCAATCGTCGATCTTTGCTCGACGATCGTCGAACCCAGACAACAACCAGAATGGAAAAGTAATCGTCGAGCTCCGCTCGACGATCGTCGAACCCAGAAAGCACCCAAAGAATAAAAAAAAAGAAAATAAAACATAATAATGTTGGTTCGATGAAATCCAAAGCCTTTAGAAGGACTTCCCGAGAATCTAATCAAGCAGTCAATAATATAGCAATTATCGTGTTCAGATAGTTGAACAAGGAACTATGAGATCAAAACAAAGGCTCAAACGCGCCAAATTAAACGAAACTCACGCCGTAGGCGAAAACTACAGCTACAGACACAACGACGAAGTCAAAACCAAAACTTCGATCGCGCGCCGAGACTCCAAAAATGCTCGGGTTGTGACGAAACTGGACGAGCAAGACAAAAATCAATCAATTAAGTATTCTAAATGTGAAATTTTCCGTTTCCACCAAAGATTCATAAATTCAGCCGACTGAATCGAAAAGACGCGAATACGCACTATCGGCGACACGCCATCAACTGCACACTAACGTAACGCCCTTACATCATTATGACATCAACAAGAGGAGTAAATAATGCCGAAAAAATAGGGGCGTTACAGTGTCTGCCTTAGAAATGCCTGTGTCCTCCCTGGACACGCCCGTGTCCGACCTGGACATGCCTGTGTCCCATGGCGTGTTTCTCACATGATACAGCCGGGCAAACACAGAGTAAGACACAACTTTGGACACGCCTGTGTCCTCCCTGGGCACGCCCATGTCCGGCATGTACACGCCCGTGTCCCAGGACGTGTTAAACACTCGATAAAACTCAGCAAATTCCAGAAAAAAGACACGGCTCTAGACACACCCGTGTCACAGGCCGCGTGAAACCATAATGGCTCTAAAGCTCTCAGAAACACTACTGATTCATATTCGAGTTTTGGGGAGTTACACTGGAGAGTGACTGTGCTGTAGGTGACAAGTGTGTCACTGAGTTATAGGCCTTGGAGGAGGCTGAGTTGTAGGTACCTGGAATGGTACTGATTTGTAGGAGTGATGTAGTATTCTGAGAGTAGGGCTGTGTGCCTGAAGTTGTAGGGTTGAAGAGCCTGAGTTGTTGGACTTAAAAATAAGGCTGAGGTAGGTGATCAGTAGATCACTGAGCTGTAGGAGCTTTGCAGGGCTCTGAGATAGAAACCCTTATGGTTTTGAGTTTGGAATCTATGAAGAATCTGTGTAATAGGCTGAGGGTCTAAGGTGTAAGCTATGAGGAGCATATTGGTGGAGTTTGTGCTTAGTCCAACAAATCAGTTGGCTAGGTGTGAGGGAAAGTGGATGTACCCAATTGGGGAACCACTATAAATCCTTGCGTATTTGTTGTGTGCTTGTTTTTTGATTTATTGCAGTTGCTAAGGACAAGCTCCAGATATATCATCTTAATAATCAGCAAAAGAACTAAGAAAACCTCAAAGTCCTATTCACCCCCCCTCTAGGTGATTAGCTAACCTTCAGTTAAGCAACTTTCAAGTGGTATCAGTGGGAGGTTGCTCAAAAAGGATTTAACAATCTGAGTATACCTCCAAGGTTAACTATAAGATAAAATTATGGGGTCAGGAATGAACTATAAGGAGCTAGGGATCATGAAGCTGCCCATCTGCAGGAAGGAAGGATTTGGCATATGGAAGCAAAGGGTCAAACTTTTCATGAAAGCATCTGACCCTAGGATCTACGTAACAGCAGTGGAAGGACCTTTTGTCCCCATAAAGGCTTCCACCATACATCCAACTATTAGAGTGCCTAAGGCATATTTAGAAATGGACAGAGATGAAGTGATTCTATCAACCATGGACAAAAGGGCACAAAATATTATAGCTAGTGTCATTGATGACTCAACCTTCCAAAATCTTGTACACTGCAAGACGTCCAAGGAAATATGGGACAACCTTGTGGTCTACATGGAAGGATCTAAGGAAGTTAGAGATGATAGAAAGTCCGTACTCGATCAAGAGTATGAGGCCTTTAGGCAAAGCAAGTCTGAAAAAGTTGATGATTATTTTGAATGGTTTTTTAGGATAGTCAACGAACTAAGAACCTATGTGAAAGTGAGGGATAGATCTGTCTTAACTCTAGAGGAGGGGCAGGTGAATAAAGTATTTTAAAAACTTGATTAGTTTTTATTACGGAATTAAAATGGGTGATAGCTATATGTATAGAGAGAAAATAAAATAAAAACAATCACAGCATAGCAAAATAAAAAATAGAGCAATCCAGATGACACAAAAAAATTATAACGGTTCCCCAAAACTGGGTACATCCACTCATCTACCACCCTAGTAGGAATCCACTACAGGTTTTTGATCAGGTGCCCTGCCACCACAGGTATTAGCTCAGGTGCCCTGTCACCACAAGATCTATGTCAAGGGAGATCTCACAACCCTTTTAGCTTTTGATCAGCTGCCCAAAAACCAATCCAATTCTTTTGATCAGGAGACTTGACAACCTAAGGGGTTAATTTTTGAAGGGAGTTATAACCCTATACATAGTTGGAAAAAGAAAAGTGATGATGTTCTTCTCTATCAACAGTCTAAGAGAAGACTAGTTGATTTGATGTTTTCAGAGCTCCCCCTGAGATTAAGAATGGTTCAGGAAGATGAGTGCTTGGCACAGGGTGTAGGCCTTCATATTATAGAAGATCTTCAGAAGCTTTCTGGACTGATATTGAATAGTTGTCCCTTGAATGTTCTGAAGCAGATGGTGAAGAGTTCTGTAAAATTCTCTATATGTCTCTGTATATCTGTGTATGTCTGTGTGTCTGTATTTCTCTGTGTTCTCTATTTAATCTTCTGAAAACAGACCTTTTATATTTCTTGCAAAAAATAGCATTTGACTTTTGAATTCTATCCTTGATTGACTGCAGAAAATCTGGGAGTTGAACGACTAGTAATTGTCTTTAATTTGTTTCCTCAATTGTCCCAGCAATTTAGCCAAATAATTACTCTATGAATACCATAATTAATGCAACCTTGAAATGGTTATATTCTTGAGAATATAAAGCATTAATTATCAAAGGATTTATATTCATATAATAATAAATTTTGAAATCAAACTGCCTTAGTTAATGCTGGAAATCTGTAGGGAAATTATTCGAACAGAACCTCTGAAAATGTAGTTGAACTGAAACTGTTTTGTCGACCAAAGATCACTTTTTGTCGACCAAAGATCACTTTTTGTCGACCTAAAACATTTCTTTCATCGAGCTGAGCTCCAAGATCTCTGAACAGAAAACTCACTACCATTCTGAGCTCCAAGATCGCCGAATTGAGATAGTCATTTCGTCGTGCTGAGCTTCTGGGAAGAAATTGTAATTCGTCGATCTCAAATAAGATTTCGTTGAACTCAGCTCAAAGAAGAAATAACTGAGTTTGTCGAGCTAAGCTAGGATTTCGTCGAACTCAACTCAGAGAAATAACTGAGTTCGTCGAACTCCGATCGACGAAAGTCGAGCTTGTTTCAGCATTCTCCGAATGACTTTTTCTGCTCTTAGAAAACTGCTTTCTCTGTGGGGTCTTCGGTCTTCTAAGTCTTATGAAGGTCGAAACCAATCATTCTAGGTTTGATGTCTTTGACTTAGACTCTGAGAAAAACAATATGACCCTAGACTGTACAATGTGGGTCAATCTAAGCAATCCTAATAGTGAATCTAGCCCAAATCAACCTTAAAACAGGTGGGGTTCCAACAATCTCCCCCAATTTTGGTGAGGTTACTATGAACAATAGAAAGAGAAACATCACAAAGCATAAAAGATATCTGGCAGAATTATAATTGTTCACAGATATTAACAACAGTGCCCTGTGAAGAATAAATAACAAATAACAATTAAAATCAAATAAAGAAAGAAAATTGTTAGGCTGTCTTTGAATCTTTCTTCTTTTCATCTGAAGCTGGTCTGGTGAAAATGGTTTCTCTTTTAGGATCAGCAGCTTGCTGCTTTGTCATCTTCATATCACATGCTCCATGAATTGTTACAGAAGCAGCTCTTGGTACAACTGCTTCAGGATGTAAGGACATATATTTATCTGCATTAAAAAGATTGTCTACCTGATATTTGTCTAGCTCTTTCTTTCTGTAGGAGGACATAGTGGTATATTGAGAGGTGTCTTGACCTTCTTCCTTAGCTTTTTTGATTTGAGATAGAGCTATTAATTCTTGGAATCTGGCCATTCTAGAGTTAGGCTCCATTACTGGATCCCAAATTGGAGATAAATGACTTTCTGGACTTTCTTTATCTTGTTGATTATCTTCAGATGTCTTCTGCTATCTGCTTTGCTTTTGTTACTGTCTGCTGCTACTGCTGCTACTGGAATTGTGCTACTGTCTGCTATAACAATGCTTGGAATGATGAGATGATGTGGACTTTTGACCTTGAGCAACACTTCCTGATGATCCTGCTGCAGGAGGAGGATGAGGAGAACCTCTCCTGAATTGAGGAGGTGGAGAGTATCTCATGCTCTTCTTCCTAGCTTTCAGTTCATTCTTAGAATATCTCATCTAGTTGGGGGTGTCTGGAGTGAGAGTTATATTATGCAGGATATAGTATCGAGTATCAGCAGTTGGATTAGGCTTTGGAGTAGCCTTTGGAGGTGCAACCTTCTTTTTTGCTTTTCTTTTCTTAGAACTTGTATCTTCAGAGTCATCTGATTCATCATCACCAGAAGAAGAATTTGTAGGATTATCATAAAGAGTATTTATTTGTTTCAACATTGCATCAGAAAGAAGTGGATGAGCCTGAGGCTGTACAGTTAGAGCTTCTAATACTGGAACGTCTTAAGCATGAGAGCTGGTGACCTCTGGTTCCATATCAGCAAACATAATGTCATCAAGATCGGGCATTGGGGACTCACACAAGCCAAAATTTGGTAGAGAGAATGTCTGTGGCTCTGAAACAGTTATTGACTCTATGATACTATCGAAAACTGCAAAACTTGTCCTAAGTTGTTCCAAAACATCAGAAATTATTGGAATAGTACTCTCCCATCTGCCAAATAGGGCAGAGGTAAGCCTTTTTGTGGCATTTATAAAAATGGTCTAGGAGACCATTAGCTCTGGAGTCTTTTCCTGAAGGAAGATTCCTAGATTCCTCCCAAAACTAACATCCTTCTTATAAATCTTTTTATTAATCAAATAAAAAATAATCTTGCCCCACTATATAGATTTCTTATTAACCAGCGCACACATCAGATTGATCTGGTGCCTGGTAATGTGATCATGTGTTGTGTGTTTTGCCAACAGCACTTTGCCGACAATATCGGGAAGAAATCTATATTCTATAGATAAGTTTTTCTTAAGAAGGTGGTTAGGTTTTCCTGAAGTATGACCTAACCTTTCTAGAATTTCAGTAAACTCACTGCTAGATAACTCTATTTCACCTTCTCCATTAATAAATCCAAAAACTTCAGTTAAATCTTCTGGAGAGAGAGTAACCTGGTTAGCGTAGATTGAGCTAATAATGACTGCGATTTACTAAAGCTTTGCAGTAAACATCCATTCCTTTATTTCAATCACCGGGAGTTTGATTGTGGTTGTCATGAAGTGTTGCAGATTATGAGGTTCAAGTAACTGAAGAATATCTTTGAAAATCTGATCTGAGTGACTGAACAATTCAAGGTCGATGTTGAAGCCAGCGTCAAATTTCATGCTGGAGAGAAGGGCAGGAGAAATCTCCATTGCTCTACAAAAAGAAACAAAAGATCAAGTGCAAGAGAATTGGAAGGTGCGGGATGAAGTTTAATGAAAACCCTTATTATAGGTTTTCAGAAGACGAATCAGAAAACTTCGTACAACGAAAAAGGAAAGGTTCGAGCTCAAGTCGACGAAAACATTTCATGAAAAAATGAAATCGTCGATCTCAGTTCGAAGCGGGGGAAAATAGATCATCGATCTCCGTACAACGAAATATTTTCTGAAGCAAGATCTTCGATCTCCGTTCAACGAAAATGACTTCATAGAGAGATTTCGTCGATCTCCGTTCGACGAAAAGTCTCAAGAAGAGTTCATAGATCATCGATCTCTGTTCGACGAAAAGTCTCAAGAAGAGTTCACAGATCGTAGATCTCCGTTCGACAAAATGTGATCAATTCTTTGACCTTGGACAAAAATCAAATTAAACTTCTCTATTAATCATACCTAACTGACTTAGAAAGAACATATGTTTCTGCTCATCTAATGGTTTAGTGAAGATGTATGTTCTTTGCAAATCAGTAGAGATAAAGACAAGATTAATTTTCTTTTTATCCACACAATCTCTAATGAAATGATGTCTAATCTCTATATGATAAGTTCTAATATGCAGTGCTGGATTTTGTGCAATAGAAATTGCACTGGTATTGTCACAAAATATAGTTGAATTATTTAAGTTGAGTCCATAATCCAGGAGTTGGGTTTGAATCCACAATATTTGTGAACAACAGCTACCAGCTGCAATGTATTCAGCTTCTGCAGTTGAAGTTAATACAGATGTCTGCTTCTTAAAAAACCAGGACACAAGCCAATCACCAAGGAACTGACATGTTCCTAATGTGCTTTTTTTGTCCACTCTGTATCCAGCATAGTCAGAATCTGAGAATCCAGATAACTCAAATTCTGACTCTGTTGGATACCAAAGTCCTAGATTAGGACAACCCTTTATATATCTCAAAAATATTTTAAGTAAAATATAGTGAGATTCTTTAAGTTTCACTTGGAACATAACATAAAGACATGTAGCAAACATTATATATGGCCTACTAGCTGTGAGATATATTAAGGACACAACAGTAGCCCTATATGTTTTCTGATCAACTGGCTTGCCATGTTTATCAGAATCAATCATAGTATTGGAAGTCGTGGGTGTTTTCATTGTTGAGGCATCAGACATCCCAAATCTCTTAATTAGCTCCTTAGCATATTTGATTGGGATATTAAAATGCCATAAGGGGATTGTTTCACTTGGATACCAAGGAAGTAAGAAATCACACTCATGCTACTCATTTCAAACTTGGAATGCATCAGGTCAGAAAACCTTTTGCATAGTTTGGAATCAATAGAGCCAAAAATGATGTCATCTACATTATTTATACTAATAATATTTGATCTTTATGATGCCTAATGAATAAGATTCTAACTACAATTCCCCTAGTGAACTTATGCGCTAAAAGAAAGCTAGCTAGGGTCTCATACCAAGCTCTTGGAACTTGCTTTAGACCATAGAGAGCTTTATGTAATTTGAAAACAAAAGAGAGATGAGTTAGAGACATAAAACCTAGTGGTTCCTCCATATATACTTCCTCTTTGAGTTCACCATTTAATAAGGCACTCTTAACATCCATCTGGTAGACCTTGAACTTTTAAGGAAGGTTGCATAAGCAAGAAATATCCAGATAGCTTCTAGTCTTGCAGCTGGGGCAAAGGTCTGATCATAATCAATTCCTAATTTCTGTCTATATCCTTGTGCTACCAGCCTTACTTTGTTCCTTATAATAGCTCTTTGTGCATCAAATTTGTTTCTAAATACCCATTTAGTTCCAATGCGTGGTAGTCTTTGGGTCTTGAAACTAAATCCCAAACTCTGCATCTCTCAACTTGATTGATCTCCTCTTGCATTGCAATAATCTAGTGGGGATCTTACTATGCATCTTTTATGCATTGGGGCTCAAGTTGTGATAAGAAGCAAGCATGCATCAAGTCTTGGTTTTGTTGATGCCTTGTTTGCACACCAACTGATATGTCTCCAATCATTTGAGATATAGGTTGATCTCTAAGTGTGACAAGATCAGTTGGAGGAGTTGGTTAAGCAATATCACTGAGAATTAATTCCTCTTGTGGAATTATGTTTGTTATTGGTGGTTCAGTGATTATTTCAATAATATCTTCTTCATTGTCTTCTTCAATATGTGGAGAAGGATGTCATATAGCCTCACTGGTGAGGTTTAAGTCATCCAATTTGTCACACAGTTGGGGTACCTGTAATAAACCTCTGCTAGAAGAATCCTTCACCTTGTAAAACATGTTAGCTTCATCAAATATTACAAGTATAAATTCTTCCATTTTTAAAGTTGATTTATTGAAAACCCTATAGGCTTTGCTGACTTGGGAATATACAAGAAAAATTCTCTCTGTAGCTTTGGCTTCAAATTTTCTAAGGTGTTTCTTGTTATTATTGTGTATATAACATTTACAACCAAATATTTTAAAATAGTCAACTTTAGGTTGCCTCCCTTTAAGCAATTCATAGGGAGTCTTACCCTTAAGTTTATGTATTAAACTTCTGTTCAGAACATAGTTTGTTGTGCTAACTATCTATGCCCAAGAGGATAGGGGCAAGAAAGCATTTGCAAGTAATGTCCCTGCAGATTCAATCAGGGTATTTTTTTTTCCTTTCTGCTATCCCATTTTGTTGATGAGTTCTAGGTGCAGAAAAATAGTGCCTGATACCTTTCTTCTCATAGAACTCTCGCATGAGAAGAGATTCAAACTCGATATCATGATCACTTCTAATCAATGCAACCAGAGTAGAATACTCAATATGTATGCTCTTCAGAAAATATGTAAGAACTTTAAAGTTATCAAACTTGTTTCTCAGAAAGAACACCCAAGTGAACCTAGAGAAGTAATCTATAATAACTAAGGTATAAGATTTCCCTCCCAAGCTCTGTACAGTAATGGGTCCAAATAGATCCATATATAGTAAGTATAGAATCCTGGGTGAATCACTCTTATTAATAGATTTAAAGTTATTTTTAGTTTGCTTGCCTAATTGACAAGCCCTGCAGAGGCTTTCCTTCTTGTAGGGGCAAGAAGGCAATCCTCTAACAAGGTTGTCCCTGGAGAGTTTAGCAATATTTTTGAGATTTACATGCCCTAATATTTTTTATCATAATTCATTATTGTTACTAATTTGATTAAATTAGCAAATTTCTGACCTAGCAGATTTAAAGTTTACTACATAAATGTTTCCTTGCCTAAGGCCAGTTAAGACAGTTTTATTATCTACTAAAGAAATAATGCAAGAAAAATGGTTAAAAGATACTTGATAACCTTCATCACATAACTGGCTTATGGATATCAGGTTATGTTTTAGACCACTCATATAGGCAACTTTCTTGAAGGTGACAGCTTCAATCTTGACTTTCCCATAGCCTTTTGTTTGGCAATAGTTGGAGTCTCCAAAGATCACCTTTGGTCCAAGCTTTGACCTGTAGTTGGTTAAATTATCCTTGTTGCCTATCATATGATTTGAACAACCACTATCCAGATACCACTGTTCCTCTTTGGTATGATAGTTCTTCACCTACAAAATAACAGATTAGATATTCTTGACCCAGTTAACCTTGGGTCCTTGAATCTTCTGAAATTTAAAACTAGAAATGTAAGAATAATCACGTTAGTCTTTGTATCCTAAGGGGTGAAATCTTCTAGATGGAATTATCCATTGAGTAAAGGGATTTACAAGTTTTGGTTTCTGATATTTAGTTTGATTAGAATTAAAATTTATGTTTTCAAAGTTTGAGTTCAACGAATTTAGTTGAGTTCGTTGAGCTGAGGTTGATGAAAAGTATTGATGTCGTCGATCTCGGTTCAGAGAATGATAATACTCATTTTTTGCATTCCACGATCGTCGATCTCTATTCGACGAAACATATTGATTTTGTCGAGCACCCTGTCTTGTGTAATCATACTCAAATCCTGGGTTCTGAGTTCGTCGATCGCCGTTTGACGCAAAATACCAATTTCGTCAATCTGAGTTCGACGAATTTTGTTGAACAGTAGTTTTATGTGAATTTTTATTTTTCTTTTTCTTTGATTGGTTTTATGTGAAGTTTCTGCTGGTTTATTGTTAACTTCTACAATTTTCTCTTTACCCTTAGCAGAAACAAATTTGATGGGGGTAAATAATATATTGTTCTTAAGAATAGATGGATGACTTGATGATGCTCCTAAACCATGTTTACTATTGAGCTTAGCATTGACTGTGCTAGTGATGTCCATTAATTTTATACTTCTCCAATTAAGGGATTCTTCAAATTTTTTAGCCTCAATTAGTTCAGTTTTTAATGAGATGATTTGTGTAGAAGCTATATCTAGTTCATCTTTTAATTTAATGTTTTCAGAAAATAAATTTTCATATTCGAACAATTCATATCTGAAAAGTTTGATTTCCATCTCAGATTTAATTAGATCATTACATAATAATTTAAATTCAATTTTAAAATGGTCTGAATTAAAATCAAATGAGGATATTACCTGATTCTCTTCAGATTCAGAATCTTCAGCTTCTGATGGATTGTTTGATACATTGATATCTGTTGGGTACATTGATCAAATGTACCTGATTTGAAGAAGCCTCACCTAACTCAATGATATACATCATAATGTATTTGATGTTTGTTTGAGTTACTTGTGCAGGTTAGGTATACACTGGATTGAAGCTAAAAGTTTCTAAGTCCATGTGTCGACACCCAGAGGGAAAGTGTCGACACTTGAGAAAGCTTGTGTCGACACCCAGACAAGCAGTGTCGACACTTGGAGTAATTGTGTCGACACCTGAGAAGAAGAGTCGACACCAGACAGAAAGTGTCGACACTTGGAGCTGTGTCGACACTCAGTGAAGAAGTATGCAGAAAAGCTGTGTCGACACTTAGCAGAAGTGTCGACACCTAGAAGAGCTGTGTCTACACCAGAAAGTGTCGACACTTGGAGATGTGTCGACACTCAGCAAAAGTCTGCAGAGTCTAAGTACAAGTGTCGACACTCAACACAATGTGTCGACACTATGCAGAAGAGTCAGCATTTGAGGAATGTGAAACACTCAGCACAATGTGTCGACACACAACCAGAAGAGTCAACATTTGAAGTAAGTGTCGACACTCAGCACAGTGTGTCGACACTTAGCTAAAGACTCAACACTTGAAGAAAGTGTCGACACAAGGAGCTGTGTCGACACTTAGCAAAGAACAGAAAAGTTTACAAAATATTCTAAGTACAAGTGTCGACACTAAGGGAATGTGTCGACACTCAGCTGAAGAAATAAAATTGAAGACAAGTGTCGACACTAAGGGAATGTGTCGACACTCAGCTGAAGAAACAAAATTGAAGACTTGTGTCGACACCAAGAAGTAGTGTCGACACTTGACAGTTTCAATACATGAAGATGTGTCGACACAAAGGAGATGTGTTGACACTTAGAAGAATACAGTTAAAGAATGAAGATCAAGTGCTTGTGTCGACACTTAATTTCAGTGTCGACACTTGAAGAAGTATCTGTGTCGAGACATACAAGGAATTGTGTCGACACCTTGTAGACTTGTGTTGACACTTACACAACATGTGTCGACACTTAGTCTATAAGTGTCGACACTTAAGAACAGAAAGTCTCGACACTATCTGACAGTTAGAGAATCTCAAGAAGTGACTGGTTGACATGACAGCTGCCGATTCAGCCGGTCTACAGCAACTGTCAGAGAAGTCAGAAGTCTGTTATGAACTGGACCAGCCGGTTACCATGAAGGAAGCCTATAAATAGGCACTCACGGTTTACAGATTGATGGTTGTTGTTGTTACAAGTAGTTGTCAAGAATACTTAAAGTGGTTGATCAGATTCTTCAAGTAATCAGGAAAGTGATACACAGAGGATCAACATAAGAAGATCTGACAGTCCAACTGCAGATCTAAGAAGTTGGAGAGAGAGAGCTCCAATCAAGAATTCAGTCTTTGGAACTAAGGCTGATAAGAAAGATTCAGAATCATCTGGATCTCAAGAAGCAGAGGTCAAGGATCAACTGCAGAAGATTCAGACTAATTCAGTTCTAACTCAAGAAGCTTTGAAGGAAGCTAAGTCAGTTTGGATCTAGCTAAGTTCTTCCAAGAACTCTTCAAGAAACTCTCAACTCCTCTCTTATTTTCTGAATTGTAGAGTTAGCTATTGTATTTCTATTTTAACTTGTAGGATCCATTGGATCTGAGAGAATTGTAAGCCTATATTATAAAGGCTGAGGGTAGGGCTTGGTTGCCTGAGTGTAGGAGTTGAAGAACTCTGAGTGTAGGCCTTAATTGGCTGAGTGTAGGCCTGGGTGGCTGAGTGTAGGCTTTGGTGGCTGAGTGTAAGGCTTTGGGCCTGAGGTGTAGGAACCTTGTTGGGTTCTGAGATAGTGGAGAAGGTTGGCCGAATCTAGTACACTGCTAGATAGGTGAAGAGGGACAGTGGATGTACCCAAAGATTGGGGAACCACTATAAATTAGTGTGTCTGCTGTGCTGTGCTGTGCTGTGGATTAACTGTTTATATTCTGTAATTGCTGTTAGCTGTAGAATTCTGTAAAATAACTGTTGTGCTGCCAACAAAGTCTCAAAAAGGTTTAGGTCACCTATTCACCCCCCCCCCCTCTAGGTGTTTAGGTACCATATCTTTCAAGTGGTATCAGAGGGAGGTTCCTCAAAAAGGACTAACTGTCTGAGGAGATCCAGTTTGGCAGATTCAGTGTAAGTCAGAATACAGTTTCAAGAAAATCAAGAAACATGGGGTCTTCAGAGAATCACAAGGAATTGGGTTCAATGAAACTGCCCATATGCAGAAAGGAGATTTTTGGAATCTGGAAAGAGAGGGTAAGGCTATTCATGGAGGCCTCAGACCCTAGAATCTACATCACAGTCAAAGAGGGGCCATATGTGCCCATGAAGATCTCAGTATTGGATGCAAATCAGAGGACTCCAAAGGATTTCTCTGAGATGACCAAGGATGAAATTGTCCTAGCCACTATGGACAAAAGGGCACAAAACATAATAGTAAGTGCCATTGATGATGCCACCTTCCAGAACTTAATTCACTGTAAGACAGCAAAAGAGATGTGGGACACTCTTATAGTGTATATGGAAGGATCTGAAGAAGTTAGGCAAGATAGGAAGTCCTTGCTTAATCAAGAGTATGAGAGCTTTAGGCAAGGAAGAGGAGATAGCATCACTGAATGCTACAAGAAATTCTACAGAATTGTTAATGAACTTATGTCCTATGGAAGAGAGTTCACTAACTATGAATTGAATGATAAGTTCTTAAGGTCCCTAACCAAAGATTGGGACACCAAGATCTGTGCCATCAGAGAAATGGCAAAGTTGGGAGAAATTCCTCCTCCCACACTATTTGGCAAGTTGTTATCTTATGAGATGCAGCTGTCTGTGAGAAAAGAGGAGGAAAAATCAACAAGGACTGAGCACAGAGAAAGGACTGTTGCTTTCAAGTCAGAAGTACCTAGAAAGGGGAGGACTAAGTCATCAACACCTCCTCCAGAGATAGTTGAATCTGAATCTGATGAGTCTGTTAGCACAAAGTCTACAAGCAGTGAAAGTGATGAAGACTTTGCTGCATTCACCAGACATTTTCAGAAATTCCTGAAGAAGAAACAGTAGAGGTCCAGACCTTCATTTTCCAAAGGGAAAGAAGTTCAGTATCAGGAAAAGAAGCCTTCAAAAAAGGACAAGAAAAAGACAAAGACTAGCAAGGCAACTGGGTCTAAGATAGTATGTTACTGCTGCAATAGACAGGGGCATGTTATTGCAGATTGTCCTGAGAGAAGAAAAGAATCCAGTGACAAAAAGAAGACTCACTTCAAAGGAAAGAAGGAGAAGTCCTTTGTTGCAAAGAATGAGAAGACTCTTTCAGACATTTCTTCTTCAGACACTGAGACAGATGCTGAAGCCTACATAGGGCTATTTGCTGAAGAAGAAGAAGAGTTTATGCAGATCATGGAATCAATCTATGAACAAGAAGAGTGTCAGTGCCAAGGACTGATGGCATTGACTGAAGGTACCAAAATCCTGGAGCAGCCAGGACCTAGTCAGGTACAAAGTCCAACTCAAAGTTCAGATTTCAGTTCTAGTTCAGAGTCAGATTCATCTTCATCAAGTGATGGAAGTGTTTTTGAATCTGAGGGAGATATTCATCAGCTCTTAGATGAATATAAAGTACTGTTGCAAGCCTATAAGAAAAGCAAGTCCCTTGCCAAAAGTCAGGCAAAGGAAATTGCTGATCTAAAGGCAGCTGCAACAGGCTTTGAGAAGGAATTTGATCAAAAGCTCAATGAGGTAGCCAGGCTGAAACACATTACTGTGATTCAGATGGGAACTATCACTTATAAAAATGATCAAATTAAGTTACTGAAGATCAATCTTCAGAAGGAAAAAGAGCTAGTTGCTAGGTTTTCAAAACCTAAATCAGTGCTACCCTTGATTGATGAATTTATTCATCATAAAGGAAAGGCTGGATTGGGTTTTATTAAACCAACTAGGACTGTTCAGGATCAGTCCAAGTCCAAGGGCAAAGCCCCAACATTCAACAAGCCTGCTGTAGTCAAGACAGCAAAGGTTGTACCTAAGCAAAGGTACAACAAGTTTGAATGCTGGTGCTGTGGCAAGATTGGCCATTTTGCAATGGACTGTTGGCACAATGCCAGTGCCAAGGTGAGTAGTAAGTTACCTGGTGAAAAGTCAACAGGTAGCTTTGTTAAGTTGCAAACTAACAATCACCAAGGACCCAAGTTTACTTTGGGTTCTAAGGTTCATTAATTTGTTTTGCAGGTGAATCCAAGTGGCCATACCCCTACATGGTACTTGGATAGTGGATGTTCCAGACACATGACTGGAACTAGGGGACTACTGAAGGACTACATTCCAATCAAAAATGGTCCAAAGGTGACCTTTGGTGGTTCTGAAAAAGGAATCATCAAAGGGTTTGGTAACATCTCTTCAAACCTAGTTACCATTACTCAAGTGGCTTATGTTAAAGGGTTGAAACACAACCTCATTAGTATAAGTCAGTTAAGTGATGTAGGGTATGACATCTCATTTGTTAAAAATGGTTGTCATATCAAGAGGTCAAGTGATCAAGAGATCATTTTGACAGGTTATAGGAAGAGGAATGTCTATTGTTTAGACATTATGATTGAGAACAATGGTTCTCCTGTTTGTCTTGTAGCTGATGAGACAGTCTCTCAATGTGTCAAATGGCACAAGAGGCTTGCCCATCTTAATTACAAGACTATTAGCAAACTCTTTAGCAAAGAGTTAGTGAGGAATGGTCCTCAAGTTAAGTGTGTTAAAGATGGCATTTGCTCAGCTTGTCAAAAGGGCAAGCAGACTAAATCCACCTTTAGAAGCTTAGACAACAAAGATGCTGTGAGGTGTTTATACCTCTTGCATATGGATCTATTTGGTCCAATGCCAGTTCACAGCTTAGGTAGGAAGGTCTATACCTTTGTAGTTGTTGATGACTACTCAAGGTTTTCCTGGGTGTTCTTCTTAAAGCAGAAATCTGAAACACCTAGTGTCTTCTATAGTTTTGTTAAGCAAATTCAGAATGAATTGAACTGTACAGTGGTCAAAATTAGAAGTGACCATGGTACTGAGTTTCAGTCTGAAAGCATGACAAAGCTGTGTGAAGACTATGGGATATTTCAAGAATTCTCTTCACCTAGAACACCTCAGCAAAATGGCATTGCTGAGAGGAAGAATAGAACCTTGATAGAGGCTGGTAGAACCCTACTTAGTGATACATCACTGCCTGAGTATTTCTGGGCTGAAGCAGTTAACACTGCATGCCATGTGATAAATAGGGCTACCATCACTAAAAGGTTAAACAAGACCCCCTATGAAGTTGTGAAAGGCAGGAAACCAAATCTATCCTATTTCAGGATTTTTGGTTGCAAATGCTTCATACTTAACAATGGAAAGTCTTACCTAACTAAGTTTGCTGCCAAGTCCCAAGAGGGAGTGTTTGTTGGGTACAGCAATAATAGTAAGGCTTATAGAGTCTACAACTTGACTACACAAGTTGTAGAGGAGTCTGTGCATGTAGTTTTTGATGAGACACAACTAATTAACAATGAGTTGTCTAGCAATGTATGCAGCCCCACAGGTCTTACTAAGAAGATGGACAAGCTAACCATAGAAGATGTACCTGCTGCAAGACAGCAAGTAGAAGAAGATGGCTTATGTCCAGGGGGAGAACTACATGTACCAGGAGCTGAAGAAGTACAAGGAACTCAGCATGATGAAGATGCTGTAGAAGTACAACCAGAAGTAAGGATGCCTCCAGCCAACAGGCATCTAAGAGATCATCCAGTAGAGCTGATAATTGGAGATCCAAGACAAGGTGTTCAGACAAGGAGCAGAAATCAGAATGCTGTAGTATATTCAAGTTTTCTGTCTCAAATAGAACCAAAGAAATTTGAAGAAGATATACAAGATCCACAGTGGACTGAAGCTATGCAAGAAGAACTTAATCAGTTCAAAAGGTGCAAAGTTTGGGAGCTGGTTCCAAAGCCTAAAGACCACAATGTTATAGGAACTAAGTGGATCTACAGAAATAAGTTAGATGAACAAGGGGTCATCATAAAGAATAAAGCAAGACTGGTTGCAAAAGGATATAGGCAAGAAGAAGGTATTGATTTTGATCAAACCTTTGCCCCAGTAGCCAGACTGGAGGCCATAAGGATGTTCTTGGCCTATGCAACTTATCAAGGATTCAGGGTATACCAAATGGATGTGAAGTCAGCATTCCTAAATGGTAATCTAAAGGAAGAAGTATATGTGGAGCAGCCTTCGGGTTTTGTTGATCCTACTGTTCCACATTATGTGTATAGACTTAGGAAAGCATTATATGGGTTAAAACAAGCACCTAGAGCTTGGTATGAAACCCTATCTAGTTTCCTCATTGAGAACAAGTTCTCAAGGGGGAAAATAGATAAGACTCTATTCCTTAGGGAATCTAGAGGCAAAGTCATACTTGTCCAAATATATGTAGATGACATTATATTTGGGTCTACTGAAAGTAGCCTTTGCAAAAAGTTTGCAAAGCTTATGCAAAGTCAATTTGAGATGAGTAGTATGGGAGAACTGAAGTTTTTCTTGGGTCTCCAAGTTAAACAGACTGGAAGTGGTCTATCCATATGTCAGTCCAAGTTCACCCTAGAACTCATAAGGAAGTATGGTATGGATTCATCCAGTACCATGAAGACTCCTATGGGGTCAAGTATGTCTCTAAGCAAGGATGATGCAGGGAAACCTGTAGATGAAACCTTGTATAGAGGGATAGTTGGCTCCCTACTATACTTGACTGCAAGTAGGCCTGACATTATGTATGCTACATGTGTTTGTGCCAGGTATCAAGCCTGCCCCAAAGAATCTCACTTGACTGCAGTCAAGAGAATCTTGAGATATCTAAAGGGCACTCCCTATCTAGGCCTCTGGTACCCTAGGAATGGAGATTTTGATCTAACAGGCTATTCAGATGCAGACTTTGCAGGATGCAAAGAAGATAGAAAGAGCACTACTGGATCCTGTCAATTCCTAGGTGGAAGACTCATTTCATGGAGTAGTAAGAAGCAAACCAGTGTGGCTATTTCCACAGCTGAGTCAGAATATGTAGCTGCAGGAAGTTGCTGTGCTCAACTTCTGTGGATTCAACATCAGTTAGAAGACTATGGATTTCAGGTAAGTAGAACTCCACTTTACTGTGATTCTACAAGTGCTATATCAATAGCTAACAATCCTGTATCACATAGTAGAACTAAACATATTGAGATTAAATATCACTTTCTTAGGGAGCATGTAGAAAGAAATGATATTGCACTTGAATATGTTAAAACTGATAATCAAATAGCAGATATGTTTACTAAGCCCTTAGAAGAAGCTAAGTTCAATAGGTTCAAAATTGAACTAGGTATGATAAACTTAGACTAAGTTTACAGAACTAAAAAATTGGCTAAGTAAAAAGGTGTCGACACATAGACAAGTCTATGTCGACACAGAATAGTAAGTGTCGACACTTCAGGAAAATGGTGTCGACACATCTAGGAAGTTGGTGTCGACATTTCAGAATGTTAGTGTCGACACATGTCGAGTTGGTGTCGACACATTCAATAAGGTGTCGACACTTAAGTTTTACTCAGAATTTTCTAAGTAAAGTCTCGACTACATGTCGAGTAGTGAGGTGTCGACACTTCACCAAGTGTCGACACATCAAATCTGATGACTTAAACTTGTGTCGACACATGAGTGTCGAGACATTATAAGTCAGTGTCGACACTTCTTGCCAGTGTCGACACATCTTTAGTAATCCATCCCGCCTGTTCGTCTTCAAACCAGAAAGGTATAAATAGGATTCTGTCTTTGTGTGTCGACACGCTTTCAGAGTTTCGAGACCAAACTACTGTGTCGACATTTCTCTCTTCTAAAGACTAATTCTCCAAACCCTAATGGCTCCCAAGCTGGAAGAGAACGTTAACGAAGGCTATGAACTGGTTCGTGGCGCGTTCGACGATGGCGATCAAGACATCAAATCGGTGATAACCCTAGTCACCGATTCTGGATTGGAGTATCTGGTTTCAGAACCAACTAAAATATGGAAGAAGGAGGTAATCGAATTCCTTGCTGGAGCTTCTGTAGATGACTCAGGCTACAGAATCAAATCAAGGGTGCATGGCACCAAGGTCAAGATTTCACCCAAGTCTCTGAGAAAGGTACTTCAGCTACCTAAAGTTCAAGATGAAGAGGAAGTGACTACATCTAAGACCAGAGAAGCACTTACCTGGTGTGGTCTAGATCCTAAGCTGAAGATAGGATCAGTATTCAACAGAAGAGGAATGAATACCCAAGGAAAGTTTCTGTCAGAAGTTGTGGGTAAAGTTATCCTCAGTAAATCTGGAGGGCATGACAGGGTGTCAGCCTCCATGTTCAGTGTTATGACCAGAATCATCTTCAACCTCAAAACAGATTGGTCAATGGTAGTATTTGAGAAAGTTAAGGAGAGTCTGAAGAAGCCCAATCTGGGCAGGATACTAAGTCTCTACCTGGCTGGTACAATACCAGAGGTCATGAGCAATGCTGCTGGAGCTAAAATCAATCATATGAGGAGGATGGATATGAGAATACTTTCAAGATGGGAAAGAGTACTGTCTAAGGAAGTTCCTACTCCAGAGAAGCCAGTTTCTAAGAAGGATTCCCCTCCAAGGAAGAAGTGAAAAACTGCTGTTGTGGCCCAAGTGTCCTCAAGCAGTTCTGGAAGTGAAGAACAGGTGGTGTTCACACCTGATGAGCAAGAGGAGGAGATAGTAGAAAAGACCCCTGCTGCTACAGATGTGGCTGAGACTCAGGGGGAGCTGCCTCACACTAGTCCCATCCCTAGGGATCTAAGCCAGGGGGAGCTTCCAGGTGTAGAAGAACCATCTACACTAGAAAGTGAGCAAGCTACAATAATTATCCAAGAGGTACTTTCTGACCTCAATACTTTAGATTTTTCTATAATAGATTCTGATTTGTCTGATGTCCATCAGCAAACTCAGCAAACAAATCAACTACCAGATGTTATTCTCCAAGACACATCAGTAGTACAAGAAGTTGTTCCTGATAAAGTAGTTGATGAACCCAGTACTTCTCCTGCACAGTCTCCAACTGAATACACAATGGAAGATCTATTTCTTAATTTAGATCAAGAGGACTTTGACATGGATAAAGTTGCTGCAGCTGAAGAGAAGGGTGCTGCTACTGAGGGGGAGAACATGGAAGTTGTGGAAGAGCCTATTAGGCTGGAAACTGAGCAAGCACCTGGTGTGCAGACTGCAAGACCTGAAAGCCCTAAGGACAGGGTGAATATAGCCAGTACCTCAGAGTCTGAGGATGATGAGACTGAATAAGCTAAAAAGAAGCAATTCTTTGTATTCAAAAGAAGGAGTCAGAGCTATAAGAAGGCTCTACAAACTGTTGCTCAACACTCTCTAGTCCAACAAGCTCCATCCACTGATTACAGTGGATTAATGGTAGCAATGCAAGTTAAGCTGGATGAGCACAGGAGGGCCATAGAGACGTATATTGATGAAAGCCAAAAGTCCCTACAATTTGATCTAGCTCAAGATATCAAATCAATAAGGTTTGAAATGAATTTGAATAAGAAGGAAATGACTGACTGCTTCTACAAGGGTGGTAATGCAGTGGTCTATTTGGCAACTCACCAGGAGAAAATCAAGTCTCAAGTAGATGATATAGCACTGAAGCAAGGCTATGTGCTGGAGAATCAATTAAGAATGAATGACAATTTAACTGCCTCCCACAATGCTATAGTGACTGAATTAAAGAATAAGTCTGCTGAACCATCTACTTCTACTGATGCTGCCAAGGCTGAATTTGATAAAGCTTTTCAAGAAGAACTTGCTGCTGTCAAGACTGCAATCAAGGATTCCCAGAAGGTCATTTCTGAACAGCTTACCAAGCTTAGACCTTTCTTTAAGGATGGCATAAGGTATTTGGACAGCCAAATCAGGTTCCAGAAAGATGATGTAAGAGACCATGTAGCCCAAGAAGTCATAAAGGGGGAGAGAGTGTTAGTCAAGGCCAGTTCTGAGCATGCAAAATGGATTTCAAATTCAATCAGGGCTACACTTGGATATCCTCCCCTGTGTGATGACAATGAAGTTGCTGAATCTGGACTGAACCCTGCCTATTTTGGAGGTGAGCCACAAGAAGTAGCTCAAGTCATTTATCCACCTCCAGATTTTGAAATGATTCATGCAGAGGTGAGCACTATGTATAGCCCATCTGGGGGCAAGGACAATGTCCATTTAGAAAAGGTTACTCAACCTATTACAGCAGCTATGCAAGAGGCTATGGACAAAGAAGAAGAAACAAGGCTGTCAAAGAAGAAGTTCAGGGAACTGGCTGAGCAAAAACCCGATTTTGAACAGTGGAGCCCTACTTCTAGGAACATCATTCTCACAGCCTGGAAAGCAGCCAAGGACAATGCACATGAGAGGAACAAGTGGTTCTCAGAAGCTGAGTGGAGGAAGCATGAGATCAGGCAGGAAGCCATTGTCCAGTATAGAAGGAAGGCTAAGTTAGGAAAGCTACCTCCTACAACTGTGGAGCCTAGCAAGTACTTTCCTAAGCCCTATCATTACTTTGAGAGGCAGAAAATCAAGGCTGAAGAACAAAAGAAGAAAGACTCAAAAGGCAAGAAGCCTGCTGCTGCTGCTGCTGTCAAAGCTCAAGTTAAAGCTGGAAAACGAATTGTTATCAAAGAACCTGATCAGAAATAGATTAGGAATTAAACTTGAAGCTTGTTGTAATCTTTTAAATGAAAAATATTTTTGTACAACATTGAAAATGTATAAGGAACAATGTTAGAACAATATGTGATAACTTTAGTATGATTGATCTGAAATGTGTTTGTTTCTTATTTGTTCTGGAATGTTGAATGTGTATATGTGTGAAGTTTTACATGTTCATGTTAACCCTGTTGATTATAATCTGCTTTTCATCATTTTGTAATTTTTAATTATGAGTGGTGTATATCATTGACTAAGGGTTATGACTTCTCCAAATAGGGGGAGATTGTTGGGTACATTGATCAAATGTACCTGATTTGAAGAAGCCTCACCTAACTCAATGATATACATCATAATGTATTTGATGTTTGTTTGAGTTACTTGTGCAGGTTAGGTATACACTGGATTGAAGCTAAAAGTTTCTAAGTCCATGTGTCGACACCTAGAGGGAAAGTGTCGACACTTGAGAAAACTTGTGTCGACACCCAGACAAGCAGTGTCGACACTTGGAGTAATTGTGTCGACACCTGAGAAGAAGAGTCGACACCAGACAGAAAGTGTCGACACTTGGAGCTGTGTCGACACTCAGTGAAGAAGTATGCAGAAAAGCTGTGTCGACACTTAGCAGAAGTGTCGACACCTAGAAGAGCTGTGTCTACACCAGAAAGTGTCGACACTTGGAGATGTGTCGACACTCAGCAAAAGTCTGCATAGTCTAAGTACAAGTGTCGATACTCAACACAATGTGTCGACACTATGCAGAAGAGTCAGCATTTGAGGAATGTGTCGACACTCAGCACAATGTGTCGACACACAACCAGAAGAGTCAACATTTGAAGTAAGTGTCGACACTCAGCACAGTGTGTCGACACTTAGCTAAAGACTCAACACTTGAAGAAAGTGTCGACACAAGGAGCTGTGTCGACACTTAACAAAGAACAGAAAAGTTTACAAAATATTCTAAGTACAAGTGTCGACACTAAGGGAATGTGTCGACACTCAGCTGAAGAAATAAAATTGAAGACAAGTGTCGACACTAAGGGAATGTGTCGACACTCAGCTGAAGAAACAAAATTGAAGACTTGTGTCGACACCAAGAAGTAGTGTCGACACTTGACAGTTTCAATACATGAAGATGTGTCGACACAAAGGAGATGTGTTGACACTTAGAAGAATACAGTTAAAGAATGAAGATCAAGTGCTTGTGTCGACACTTAATTTCAGTGTCGACACTTGAAGAAGTATCTGTGTCAAGACATACAAGGAATTGTGTCGACACCTTGTAGACTTGTGTCGACACTTACACAACATGTGTCGACACTTAGTCTATAAGTGTCGACACTTAAGAACAGAAAGTCTCGACACTATCTGACAGTTAGAGAATCTCAAGAAGTGACTGGTTGACATGACAGCTGTCGATTCAGCCGGTCTACAGCAACTGTCAGAGAAGTCAGAAGTCTGTTATGAACTAGACCAGCCGGTTACCATGAAGGAAGCCTATAAATAGGCACTCACGGTTTACAGATTGATGGTTGTTGTTGTTACAAGTAGTTATCAAGAATACTTAAAGTGGTTGATCAGATTCTTCAAGTAATCAGAAAAGTGATACACAGAGGATCAACACAAGAAGATCTGACAGTCCAACTGCAGATCTAAGAAGTTGGAGAGAGAGAGCTCCAATCAAGAATTCAGTCTTTGGAACTAAGGCTGATAAGAAAGATTCAGAATCATCTGGATCTCAAGAAGCAGAGGTCAAGGATCAACTGCAGAAGATTCAGACTAATTCAGTTCTAACTCAAGAAGCTTTGAAGGAAGCTATGTCAGTTTGGATCTAGCTAAGTTCTTCCAAGAACTCTTCAAGAAACTCTCAACTCCTCTCTTATTTTCTGAGTTGTAGAGTTAGCTATTGTATTTCTATTTTAACTTGTAGGATCCATTGGATCTGAGAGAATTGTAAGCCTATATTATAAAGGCTGAGGGTAGGGCTTAGTTGCCTGAGTGTAGGAGTTGAAGAACTCTGAGTGTAGGCCTTAATTGGCTGAGTGTAGGCCTGGGTGGCTGAGTGTAGGCCTTGGTGGCTGAGTGTAAGGCTTTGGGCCTGAGGTGTAGGAACCTTGTTGGGTTCTGAGATAGTGGAGAAGGTTGGCCGAATCTAGTACACTGCTAGATAGGCGAAGAGGGACAGTGGATGTACCCAAAGATTGGGGAACCACTATAAATTAGTGTGTCTGTTGTGCTGTGTTGTGCTGTGGATTAACTGTTTATATTCTGTAATTGCTGTTAGCTGTAGAATTCTGTAAAATAACTGTTGTGCTGCCAACAAAGTCTCAAAAAGGTTTAGGTCACCTATTCACCCCCCCTCTAGGTGTTTAGGTACCATATCTTTCAATATCCATCAAACAAATCTCTTTTGCTTTAGCTTCTTCCTCATCTTCACTGGAGCTGGTAAATGAAGGTTCTTCTTCTGTCTCAATCCAAGTTTCTGCAACAAAGCCTTTCTCCTTCCTCTTATGCTTGCTTGAGGAGGGCTTGCTATACTGCTTTATGGAGTCCTTGTCTCTTCTTTTCTCCTTCTTTTGATTCTCTGGACACACAGGAAGAATGTGTCCAGATTTTTTGCAACCGAAGCAGACAATCTACTTGGTAGTAGTTTTATCAAATCTTGGTCTGACATATTGTCTAGATGACTTCCTTCTGAAATCTTTTCTGGCCATCTTATAAAATCTTTTGGCCAGCAAGCTTAGGAGTTCTTCATTTGCTGGTTGATCTTCTCATTCTTCAGATGCCTTGAAAGTAATATTTTCCTCTTTCCTTTCTAATAAAGAGGTCTTTTGCTCAGCTGCTTCTCTTGTCTTTATAAGCTGTTCATAAGATTTGAGCTTGCCTAGTAGAGACTCGGTGGATATTTTATTCAAGCTTCTCGCATCCTTGATTGGCCAGATCCTAGAATCCCATGAGCTAGGGAAGCACATTAGGATTTTATCATTTATCTCAATCAATGAGATATTTTTATTCAGGTTCTTCATCTCATTGACAATTAGGCTGAGTCTGTTGTACATATGAGCCATTGACTCTAACTCTTCTTTCTTGAAGTTCTCATATTGGGAAATGAGATGAGATTTTCTATCCTTTCTTTCATCAACAGAGCCAGCAACCATTTGATTGAGAGAATCCTAAATGTCCTTTGCTGATGTGCATTCAGCTACCTTTTGAAAAATATCATTAGACATAGTTTGAGCTAGGATGTTCATGTCTTTAGCATCAGCCATCTTCAATTTTTTCCGGGCTTCTGTCCACTCAGGTGGGGGAACTGTTGAGCTACTTGTTGATGTTGTTGCAGAAGAAGTAGGGGGACCTGTCAAAATTGAATTATATATATCTTCATCAATTGAATTCATATACAATCTGATACTTGTCTTCCAAAGTGCAAACTTGTTAAGGTTGTACAATGGAGGCCTGGTGCTTGAGTATTCTTTATTGTTTGCCATATTATAGGTTAGACACAAGAGATAATAAGATCTATCAAAGATCTTTTGGTTCAGGTGTTAGCCTATGAAACCAAATAACCATACCCTCTGATGCTAATTGAAAGTGAGGGATAGATCTGTCTTAACTCTAGAGGGGGGTAAATATAGTATTTTAAAAACTTGATTAGTTTTTATTGTGGAATTAAAATAACTGATATCTATATGTATAGAGAGAAAATAAAACAAAAAATATCACAACACATCAAAAAAAATAGAGTAATCATGATGACACAAAGATTTTAGAGTGGTTCCCCAAAACTGGGTACATCCACTCTTCTACCACCCTGGTAGGAATCCACTATAGGTTTTTGATCAGGTGCCCTGCCACCACAGGTTTTTGCTTAGGTGCCCTGTCACCACAAGATCTATTTAAAGGGAGATCTCAGTGTTGAAATTTGTGAAGTGAAAGTGGGTTAATGGAGCACTTAGACCTATCCGCGCGGACTACGTAGATAGGGTTGGCGGACAGCTTGGTCAGCAGGGATGTTGCAGATAGTTTGCTCTATAGCCATATGGGCGGTCTATTCGCGCGGACAACGCGGACTGTGGCGACGATTAGCCAGGCCGGCATGTGCTCAGTAGGCTGTTGGAACCTAGGAGGTAACCTGGTGGATAGAAACTCTATCCGCGGAGTCCGGTAAGAAGAGGACTGAAGAACTGGAGCTCGGTAGGCTGGCTTGGAGGATGCCTTGGTCTTGCTCTGTTGAAGAAGCAAGTGGAAGCCTCAGAGACCGCCAGTTAGTGCGGACAGGTGTTGGAGGTTGCCGGGTTTGGCGGACTGAATCCAGTGTCCGCAAGTTAGTGCGGACTGGCGCTTATGGCCAGTGGTGTGGACTTGGTTGGTTCGGAACCAGGTCCATGTTTGGCTCAGTCCGGGGAGATCGCGTAGTGGAGCGCGAACTGCTTCTCAGTCCACCAAGCTCGGCAGAAGTACATTTAACTTGGTTGCGAGTTTGGGGATAAGCGGACTGAAGATTGTGTTCGTAACTGCATACGGGCTTGAGCTGGAGTCCTCTGAGTCCTATAAGTATCTTGGTATCAAGGCTATGGACTCAGGGCATATGGACTGGGGCTATCTGTAGGGATATGCAGACTAGAGCTGTCCGATGTATGAGCGGACTGGAATGTGTGTCCGCTGAATCCGACAGTTTCCTTGGTGGTGAGGCCGTGGGCTCGAGATGTGTGGACTGAAGCATTGTGTCCGCTGAGTCCGGCAGTTGCCTTGGTGGCGAGGTCGTAGGCTCAGGATGTGCGGACTGAAGCTTTGTGTCCGCTGAGTCCGAAAGTTGCCTTGGTTGCAGGGTCGTGGGCTCGGGATGTGCAGACTGAAGCTTTGTGTCTGCTGAGTGAGGGAGGTGCCTTGATGGCGAGACTATTGGCTTAGGATAAGCGGGCTAGAGCTGTGTCCGCGGATTAGCGGACAGTGTTGCTACGGAGTCCGGCTGTGGTTGTCCTGGTTTGGCCCTCGGTGATAAGTCAGACTGTTGTTGATGTACGGCCTTGTTGATGTCTTGGCAGCTTGTCCTTTGGCGACAAGGCAGACTGGCAATTGTGTCCGGCCTTGGAAAAGCTATTGTGGACTGGCTATCCTGCACAGGCATGACGGACTTGAATAAATCCGCGGACTGTGGAGATGTCTTGCTGTGGGATGTGGCGGTAATCCTATTAGTTAGGGCGGTGACCACACTCATCATCGTGCCTATAAATAGGACCAATGTTGTAACGCACCGAAACTCAAAAGAGCGACGGGAGGCGTTTTGAGCAAAGTTTGGAATTTGGCAGGGGGCACAAAGCCTGGGACACAGGCGTGTCGAAGGGCGTGTCGTGTTTGAGTCGACGATTTGGCCGAGAGGTCGACGAATTTTGGTGTCGACGATCGTCGAGCAGCGAACACGGCCTGAGACACGGGCACCTCTCAGGGCATGTCGAGCTCAGGTCGACGATCTGCCTGGGGGGTCGACATTTTTGCTTGAAGATGTATCGAGACAGGGAACACGACCTAGGACACGGTCGTGTCCAAGGCCGTGTCAGGTGGTCGACGAAGTGTCGAGACAGTGAACATGGCCTAGAGACCAGGCGTGTCCGGGTTTGACATGGGCGTGTCAATTATGACACGGGCGTTTCCAAGACCCATGTGAGTCTCGGGTTGGTGTTGGTACTGTGTTGATGGAGGAACATGCCCGGGAACACGGGCGTGTACTGGCTGACATGGGCGTGTTAGGTTGAACACAGGCGTGTCGGGTGCCCGTGTGTTTTTCAAGACGCGTCGATTTCTACGGCAAATGGGGGACACGGCCCTGGACACGGGCACGTTGCAGGCCGTGTTCGGCCCAGGTTTTGCTTTTCAGCTCCGGATCGTGGCCGTTCGTTTATTTATTTTGGGATCCGATGGTTGGGGGTTGTTCCTACTGTGATATACCCGGGAATAGGATTTCAAATCCCTCACTTCTTTCACTTAGTCTCTTTCTTAAAGTCTAGAGAGAAGGGAAGCAAGGAAGAAGAAAGGAGGCTAGATCCTGTTCCCCCTGAGGGTCTCCTTTTTGGGCCAGGTGGCTAGAAGCTCCTATTCGCTCAGGTCGTGCATTTAGGAGGGTTTCCCCGGTCTAACCGCCCCAGTCGCATGGACACTGCGTGCCCTGCGGGACGGCGGGCTACTCCCATAGCTCACCCTCGCAGGCCACGTGGTTAGGCCTGCTAACCGTGCAACATTCTTCCTTGGAGGAGGCAATAAGAGGTAATAAGGATGATCTACGTGATCTACTCCTTCGAACCGCCACGTCGCCCAATCGGCATTAACCCAAGACCAACGCAACCGTCGCGGGCTCGGCAAGCTCATTCTATGGCTCGCTACCAGTTTTCTCCCCATGAGCGTAGCCTGCTCCTCAGGATGCCTCCTTAGTTCGCCCAAGCGGCGCGACCTCCTGCCGCTACCGCGGAAGCCGCCCAGCAGGCGGGGCCTCCAGCTCGCCAGGGGCGCGGACTCCTGCCGCTGCCTACCTAGGCCGCCCGCCTAGGCAGCCTCCTGTGGCCAGGCAGCCCTCCTAGGGGGCCTCCTATGGCCAGGCCGGGCGCCTGGGAGGCCTCTGTCCAGGGCGCTAGCCTGGGCGGCCTCCTGTGGACAGGACGCTACACTGGGCGGCGTCCTCTGGCTAGGCCGCCAGCCTGGTGGCCTCCTGTGGCCAGGTCGCCCGCCTCGGCGGACTCCTCTGGCCAGGCCGCCAGCCTGGGCACCCTCCTGTGGCCAGGCCGCCCGCATGGGCGGCCTATGGCTAGGCCGCCAGCCTGGGCGGCCTCCTGTGGCCAAGCCACCCGCCTATGCGGCCTTCTGTGGCCAGGCCGCCAGCCTGGGCGGCCTCCTGTGGCCAGACCGCCTGCCTGGGGGGCCTCCTCTAGCCAGGCCGCCAGCTTGGGCGGCCTCCTGGGGCCATGCCGCCCGCCTGGGTGGCCTCCTCTGGCCAGGCCGCCAGCATGGGCGACCACCTGTGGACAGGCCGCCTGCCTGGGCGGCCTCCTCTAGCTAGGCCGCCAGCCTGGGCAGCCTCCTGTGGCCATGCCGCCAGCCTGGGCGGCCTCCTCTGGCCAGGCCGCCAGCATGGGCGGCCTCCTTTGGCCAGGCCGCCCGCCTGGGCGGCCTCCTATGGCCAGGGCGCCAGCCTGGGCGGCCTCCTGTGGACAGGCCGCCAGCCTGGGCGCCCTCCTGTGCCCAGGCCGCCCGCCTGGGCGGCCTCCTTTGGCCAGGCCGCCTGCTCGGGCGGCCTACAGTTGCTAGGCCGCCCCCAGCGGTGGCCTCTAGTCTAGGCTGCCCGGCAGGGGAGGCCTGCCCTCTTCTGCCAACCAGACGTCTGCTCTTCACCAGAGGCAAAGCCTACAGCCTGCCCGCCTCCAGTCCACCGAGTCAGCCCAGGTCGGCGACCTGCTCTCTCTTCAGTAGAGGCAAAGCCTGCAGCCTGCCTTCCTCTAGTCAGGCGAGTCCGCCTAGGTCGGCGACCTGCTCTCTCTTTAGCAGAGGCAAAGCCTGCAGCCTGCCCGCCTCCAGTCCGCCGAGTCCGCCCAGGTCGGCGACCTGCTCTCTCTTCAGCAGAGGCAAAGCCTGCAGCCTGCCCGCCTCCAGTCCACCGAGTCCGCCCAGGTCGGCGACCTGCTCTCTCTTTAGCAGAGGCAAAGCCTGCAGCCTGCCTGCCTCCAGTTCGCCGAGTCTGCCCAGGTCGGAGACCTACTCTCTCTTCAGCAGAGGCAAAGCCTGCAGCCTGCCTGACACCAGTCCGCCGAGTCCGCCCAGGTCGACGACATGCTCTCTCTTCAGTAGAGGCAAAGCCTGCAGCCTGCCCGCCTCTAGTCTGCCTAGTCTGCCCAGGTCGGCGACCTGCTCTCTCTTCCGCAGAGGCAAAGCCAGCAGCCTGCCTGCCTCCAGTCCGCCGAGTTTGCCCCTATCGGCGACCTATTCTCTTCAGCAGAGGCAAAGCCTGCAGCATGTCGACCTTCAGTCCGCCGAGTCCACCTAGGTCGACGACATGCTCTCTCTTCAGCAGAGGCAAAGCCTGCAGCTTGCCCACCTCCAGTCCTTCGAGGCCACCCAGGTCGGCAACCTGCTCTCTCTTCAGCAGAGGCAAAGCCTGTAGCCAGCCTACCTCCAGTCCGATGAGTCCGCCCAGGTCAGCGACCTGCTCTCTCTTCAGCAGAGGCAAAGACTGCATCCTTCCTGCCTCCAGTCCGCCGAGTCTACCCAGGTCAGCGACCTGCTCTCTCTTCAGTAGAGGCAAATCCTGCAGCCTGTCGACCTTCAGTCCTCCCAGTCCTCCCAGGTCGGCGACCTACTCTTCCCAATCCAAGAAGCAGCCAGTTCAAGCAGTAAGTCCCAGACCACACGGCCTATCGCAGACTCCGCGGACTCAACATTTATACTCGCGTAACTCACCGCTTCACTGGTGGTGATGTTACCAAGACTGTTACCGCCCCGGTCCTATTAATAGCCCCCAATGCCTATCATTTATGACGGTGGCACATGGGCGAGAGGAGAACTACTAGCTTGATCAACATCTGCGGACTCAAATTTCTCAGTCCTCCCAGTCCTCTATAGTTGATCAAGCAGGGTCTGCGAACTCAAATTTCTCAGTCCTCCCAGTCCTCCACAGTTGATCAAGCAGGGTCTGCGGACTCAATTTCTCAGTCCTCCACAGTTGATCAAGCAGGGTCTGCAGACTCAATTTCTCAGTCCTCCCAGTCCTCCACATTTAACCAAGCAGGGTCTGCAGACTCAATTTCTCAGTCCTCCACAGTTAACCAAGCAGGGCCTGCGGACTCAATTTATAAGTCCTCCCATTCCTCCATAATTGACCAAGCAGGGTCTGCGGACTCAGTTTCCCAGTCCTCCCAGTCCTCCACAGCTGCTGGTAGTCACTTTTACTTAGTCTCTGGCAACTCCTTCGCTAGCCGCCAACTTCCCCCATTGTACCCTTTATTGCCTTCTCTTGTAAAAGTGTAATGGCAAGTTGTGATTCTGCTTCTTGATTAAAGGAAAATCCCATCGCAGGAGTGGCATTCAAGTCGCAGCTGGTGAAGTCTGTTGTTACCGCTGCTAGCGGCCCCCTCCTCTCTTCTTCTCTCCTCTCTCGGCATCAACCTGCAAAGCTAACTACCCAAGTAGCTGTCTGCTCGACAGTCCCTGACCTAGTTTATCCTCTTCTCAAGCAAGCCTCTTCTCTGCTTGAGCAAGCTTCTTCTCTGCTCAGGCAAGCCTCTTCTCTGCTTGAGCAAGCTCCCCCTCCGCTCAAGCAAGCTTCTTCTTTGCTCTAGCAAGCTTCTCCCTTGCTGATTAGGCAAGCTTCTCTGTTGATCAGCAAACTTCCCAGCTGCTCTCAGCAAACCTATCCTCTTTCCTCGCAGCCCTTCCTCTTCTTCACCTTAGCTTGTGTGATCGAACAACCCGTTAACTTGAGGGCACATTTCTTGCGTCAACACTGCAGTTTTGATCGGGTTCACCGAGAATGTGCCCTGAGAGCAAGGGGTGTGTGGTCGTTCGTGCCTACGCTTGTGATGTAGTAATATTACTATATAATGCTTGGTTATGATAATAAAGTGCAGGGAAGGAGCATCGCCACCCCGAGCTTGGGGGCGAGATTGTTATAATTTGGTCAGCATAGCTTATCGTTGCCTTTGTTTGCAATCATTGCGGTGGATTATTGCTTGCAGGTGCTACAGGACCAAGTGGTAAATAGCAGGCAAAAGCCCATGTTGCTGAGCCGACCCTCGAAGGCCAAACTTTTGAGTGTTTTCTTGTTTATTCATGTGTACCGGCCTGCGCGCCATGGTATGGAAGACACATTTTATTCGAGTAAACATTATTAAGGCCATAAGGCCATTATACTGGTGTATTGTACGTTCATTCCTGTTGGCTTCGTAGTGGATGAAAGAAATTGTACCTAGTCACCTAGAGGGGGGGTGAATAGGTGACTTTATCTTTTTAAACTTTTAGGTAGATTATATCACACAATTATAAATACTTCTTCACATCAATTCAGCACAGCAATCATAGAATCACACACACACAGAGTACACACAGTTTTATAGTGGTTCCCCAAGGTTTGGGTACATCCACTTTCCCCTTCGCCTATCTAGTAGTGTACTAGATTCGGCCAAACTCCTCCACTATTCCTCAAATCCTCAGATCTTACACTCAGAACCCAAACCAGGTTCCTACAGCTCAGAGTGATCCCACTCCTACAACTCAGGCTCAACAGCCCTACCACTCAGTCTTCACAAAGACCTACACTCAGCCACAAGGCCTACACTCAGAGAAATGAATCTCCTACACTCAAGCACACAGGCCCTACCACTCAGCCTTTATAATTTCAGGCTTACAACTCAGATCCCTAAGGATCCTACAAGAAATTAAGAATACAATGTATATAACCTCAACTCAGAATAAGAGAGAAGAGCTGACAGGTTTCTTGATGAGTTCTTGGAAGAACTCTGCTGAGATCAACCTCCCTTGGCTTCCTTCAAAGATTCTTGAATGTAGAACACAGTAGGGTTGATTCTCTATGCAGCTGATCTTCAATCACTGCAACTTAAGTTTCAGATCTCAATCTGAAACCTTCTTCACAGCCTGGTTCAACAGCCGTCTTCTTGGAAGGAGCTCTCTCTCTCCAACTACTTAGATCTTCACTTGACTTGATTCTTCAATGAAGTGCTTGATCTTCTTCTCAATCAATATCTCCTTATGTTGACAGAATAAGCCTTTATATAGGCTTCCTTCATGGTGACCGGCTGATCCGGTTTCTAACAGCTTTCTGACATCTCTGACAATTGCAGTAGACCGGCTGGAATGGCAGCTGTCATGTCATCCAGTCACTTCTTGAAATATCTGTAACTGTCTGAAAGTGTCGAGACAGTCTGTCTTTAAGTGTCGACACTGATAGACTAAGTGTCGACACAAGTAGACTAAGTGTCGACACTAGCCTTCATTGTGTCGACACAACTCCTTGTTTTGTAGAAATTACTTCTCGACACTTCTTCTTCAACATGTATCGATACTGATAATGTGTGTCGACACAACTCCTTGTACTTTAGTACTTTGTTGATTTCTTGTAAGTGTCGACACAACACCTTTGTGTCGACACATCTTCTTGTGTTGAACTTGTTCAGTGTTGACACATCTTCTTGTTGTCGACACATGCCTTCTGTGTTGATACTTTTGCTGAGTGTCGACACATCTGCTTGGTGTCGACACTTGTACTTAGACTTCATTGAAATTTGCTGAGTGTCGACACAGCTCCTTGTGTCGACACTTTCTTCATGTGTTGAGACTTTTGCTGTGTGTCGACACATCTCCTTTGTGTCGACACTTGTACTTAGAACTTGTTGAACTTCTGCTGAGTGTCGACACAGCCTCCAAGTGTCGACACTTTTTGATGTCGACAAAGTTCCTCTGGGTGTCGACACTGCTTCTAAGTGTCGACACAGCTTCTCTGAACATTTCTTCATTGAGTGCCGACACAGCCTGTATATGTCGACACTTTCCTTCTGGTGTCGACTCTGCATCCCAGGTGTCGACACAATTACTCCAAGTGTCGACACTGCTTCTCTGGGTGTCGACCCAAGTCTTCTTAAGTGTCGACACTTTTCTTCTGGGTGTCGACACATGGACTTAGAAACTTTTCAGCTTTCTTTGCAAATACTTAACCTACACAACTAAACTCAAAAGACATCAAATACATTTAAATATATATCATTGAGTAGGGTGAGGCTTCTTCAAATCAGGTACATTTATTCCAATGTACCCAACAATCTCCCCCTATTTGGAGAAGTTATAACCCTTAGTCAATGATATACACCATACATAACAAAATTACAGTATGATGTAAAATAGGATTATATAACAGGGTAAGTACATAAACATGTATAAGCAAAACATGTATACACAAATATTACAGAACATTAATGTACACATATATCACATTGTTCTTCAATATATTCATTATCCAAAAGTTTACAGACAGTTTAAAAATCAAATGATTACAACTGTAAACTAAAGATAAATTCTATCCTATTGCTGCTCAGTCTCCTTGATCACAATGCCCTTTCCTGATTGTATCTTTGCTTGGACTGGGGCTTCAGTGTCTTCAGCAGTAGCAGGCTTCTTTCCCTTAAGATCCTTCTTTTTCTGATCTTCAGCTTTGATCTTTTGTCTTTCAAAGTAATGATATGGCTTTGGAAAGTACTTGCTAGGCTCCTGGGCAGTAGGAGGTAGCTTTCCCATCTTAGCCTTTCTTCTATATTGCACAATTACCTCTTGCATGTTCTCATGCTTCCTCCACTCTAGTTCAGAATATCACTTGTTTCTATCCTAGATATTGTCTTTGGCAGCCTTCCATGCAGTCAAGATAATATTCCTGGAGGTGGGGCTCCATTGTTCAAAGTCAGGCCTAAGTTCAGCTTGCCCTCTGAATCTCTTCTTAGACAATTGAGTCTCTTGTTCCTTCAGCAAAGCTTCTTGTTCTTTCAGTATAGCCTCTAGCACTTGCTGAACCACTTTCTCTATGATTACCTTCTCAATTCCCTCAGGAGGGCTATACATTGACTGTATATCTGCATGTATCATATCAAAGTCTGGTGGAGGGTATATAACTTTAGCCACTTCAGCTTGCTCCCCTCCAAGATATGCAGGATTAATCCCAGACTCTGCCACATTGTCATCATCACATAATGGAGGATATCCAAGGGTGGATCTGATGGAATTTGATGTCCACTTTGCATGATCAGAGCCTGCTTTGACTAACACTCTCTCCCCCTTTATGACTTCTCTTTCAATATGATCCCTCAGATCATCTTTCTGAAATCTTATCTGGGCATTCAAATAATTTACTCCATCTTTATAGAAAGGTTTCAACCTTTGGAGCTTGTCAGTTATAGCTTTTTGAGAGGCTTCTATAACAGTTTTAACAGCATTGATGTGCTCTTGGAACTTCTTATCAAACTCTTCCTGGGCAGTAATTCTTGTTGTAGTTTGAGCAGCAGCCAGATTCTGCATCTCAGTGACTATCACATTGTGTGATTCAGTCAAATTGTCATTCATTCTTATCTGGTTTTCCAGGACATAGCCTTGCTTTACTGTCAGGTCTTCAATTTGTTTCTTGATATTTTCTTGATGAGTAGCTAGATAGACTACTGCATTTCCTCCTTTATGGAAGCAGTCAGTCATCTCTTTCTTATTCAGATTCATTTCAAATCTGATGGACTTAATGTCTTCTGCAAGATCAAACTGCAGAGGCTTATGTCCTTCATCCACATAATTCTCTATTGCTTGCCTTTGCTCATCCATCTTTATTTGTAAAGCAACCATCAGAGAACTAAAATGTGTTGATGGGGCTGGCTGTGTTGCAGGCTGTGGTGCTATTGTTTGTAAAGCTTTCTTATATGTATAGCTTCTCCTCTTGAAAACTTGAAATTTTCTCTTCTTGGCTCTTGCAGCCTCTTCATCTTCAGAAGCAGATGTGCTTGTTATATCTACTATGTCCTTAAGACTAGGATGTGAAGCCTTCTCAGTCCTTTGTAGGCCTTCAGCATCTTTGGGCACCTCAGTCTCTTTGCCTACAGTTTCTTCTATATTCTCCACTTGCTCCCCCTCAAGGATTACTTTCTCCCCCTCAGCAGCAGCACTTTCTTTCTCAAAGTCAGTTTGGAGAAGGTCAGGGAACAGTTCTTCTAAAGTAAATTTCTGTTGATGATGGGGTGGAGATTCTCTTATTTCATCAACCACTTGATCAGATACCACTTGAGAAGCAACATATGTGTCTTCCATGACAACATCTTGGGGTTGACTAGGAATCTGAGGTTGTTGATTAACATCAGACAATCTGTCAGTTATATCTTCATTTTCAATAGAGAAATCTAATTGGTTGATGTCAGTTATTACCTCAAGTATGGTTTGGGTAGCATGTTCACTCTCTAGTGGAGTTGACTCATCCACCAGTAGAGGCTCCCCCTGGACTAATTCCAGGTGTACTAGGCTAGCTTGTGGTAGCTCCCCCTGCGTTGGGGCATCTTCTTGTTCTTCTGGAGATTGGCCAACATGTCCAGTATCTTCCTCATCAGGAGTAAAGACAACTTGCTTCTTAGAGCTGCAAGAGGATTCTTGAGCCACTGGGGCTGTCTTCTTCTTCTTATTCAGGGGTGTTTCCTTCTCAGGAGTTGGCATTTCTTTGGTCAAGACTCTATCCCACCTAGAGAAGATTCTCAAATCCATTCTCCTCATGTGGTTAGTCTTAGTCCAGCTGCTTGATTCATGACCTCTTGTATACTACCAGTCAGGTAAACACTTAGAATCCTACCCAAATTGGGCTTCTTCATGCTCTCCTTTATCTTCTCAAACACAACTGTAGACCAATCAGTTTGTAGTTTGAAAATAATCCTTGTCATGAGTCTAAACATGTGAGCTGAGATTCTGTCATGGCCTTCAGGTTTGCTCAGGATTACTTTGCCAACAATTTCAGATAAAAATTTGCCTTGCATGTTCGTTCCCTTCCTGTTGAAAACAGAACCTATTTTCAGGTTGGAGTCCAATCCACACCATGTTAGTGCTTCTCTAGTCTTAGTAGCAGAAACATCATCTTCTTCTTTTGTCTTTGGTAACTGAAGTATCTTTCTCAGACTTTTAGGTGAGACCTTCACCTTTGCCCCATGTACTCTTGACGTAATTCTGAGTCCTGAGTCATCTATGGTTGCTGCATTCAGAAATTCCAGGACTTCTTTCTTCCAGATCTTGCATGGCTCTGAAACAAGAAATTCTAACCCAGTCTCAGCTATTAGGGTTATCACGCTTTTGATCTCAGGTTCCGCGTCATCAAAAGCATGCCGCACGAGTTCATAACCTTCATTCACATTCTCTTCGAGCTTGGGCGCCATTAAGGTTTGAAGAAATTTGAATTAGAGAAGAGAGATGTCGACACACAAGTTTGGTCTCGAAACTTTGGTGAGCGTGTCGACAGACAAAGGCAAAAACCTATTTATACCTTTCTAGAATCGAAGATGAAAGGGCGCGTCAAAATACTCAAATTGTGTCGACACTGTTGAAAAGTGTCGACACAGACTTATAATATCTCGACAACTATGTGTCGACACAAGTATAGTCGACAGAATATATGTGTCGACACTTGTTTATGTGTCGACACCGCTTAGCTCGACACTTAGTCGAGACTTTACCAGACTAGTGTTGAGTAAATCCTAAGTGTCGACACCACCTTGGATGTGTCGACACCTACTATTTATGTGTCGACACTAATTCTCTTAAGGGTCGACACAGACTGTCTAGATGTGTCGACACCATTTCTCTAAAATGTCGACACCACTTTGCTGTGTCGACACAGACAACTCTGTGTGTCGACACCATTTTACTTAGCCAATTTTTTGAAAACTTAATCTAAGTTTATCATACCTAATTCAATTTCGAACCTATTGAATTTGGTTTCATCTAAGGGCTTAGTATACATGTCAGCTAGTTGATTATCTGTATTAATATAATCTAGGGAAATATCTTCCTTTTCTACATGTTCTCTTAGAAAATGGTATTTTATTTCTATGTGCTTAGTCCTACTATGGGAGACAGGATTGTTTGCAATAGAAATAGCACTAGTAGAATCACAAAATAGAGGTGTTCTACTTACTTGAATACCATAGTCTTCTAGCTTATGTTGTATCCATAGAAGTTGAGCACAGCAACTTCCTGCAGTAACATATTCTGATTCTGCTGTGGAGATAGCCACACTTGTTTGTTTCTTGCTACTCCATGATATAAGTCTTCCACCTAGGAATTGACAGGTACCAGTTGTAATTTTCCTATCTTCCTTGCAGCCTGCAAAATCTGCATCTGAAAAACCTGTCAGTTCAAATTCTCCATTCCTAGGGTACCAAAGGCCTAAATAAGGAGTGCCCTTAATATATCTCAGTACTCTTTTGACTGCTGTCAAATGAGATTCTTTAGGGCAAGCTTGGTACCTAGCATAGACACATGTAGCATACATGATATCTGGTCTACTTGCAGTCAAATACAATAGGGAGCCAACTATCCCTCTATACAAAGTCTCATCTACAGGTTTCCCTGCATCATCTTTGCTAAGAGACATACTTGACCCCATTGGAGTTTTCATGGTACTGGATGATTCCAAACCATACTTCCTAATCAACTCTAGAGTGAACTTAGACTGGCATATGGATAAACTATTCTCAGTCTGTCTAACTTGGAGACCCAATAAGAACTTAAGTTCCCCATACTTCTCATTTCAAATTGTCCATGCATTAGTTTTGCAAACTTTTTGCAAAGACAACTTTCAGTAGACCCAAATATGATGTCATCTACATATATTTGGACTAGTATGATCTTGCCTCTGGATTCCCTAAGGAATAGAGTCTCGTCTATTTTCCCCCTTATGAATTTATTCTCAATGAGGAAACTAGACAGGGTTTCATACCAAGCCCTAGGGGCTTGTTTTAACCCATACAAAGCCTTCCTAAGTCTATAAACATAAGTAGGTTTAGTTGAATCAACAAAACCTGATGGCTGTTCCACATAGACTTCTTCCTTAAGATTTCCATTTAGAAAACCTGACTTGACAACCATTTGGTATACTTTAAACCCTTGATAGGTTGCATAGGCCAAGAACATCCTTATTACCTCCAGTCTGGCTACTGGAGCAAAGGTTTGATCAAAGTCAATACCATCTTCCTGCCTATATCCCTTAGCAACCAGTCCAGCTTTGTTCTTCACAATAACTCCATGTTCATCCATCTTGTTCCTAAAGATTCACTTGGTTCCAATTATGTTGTGGTCTTTTGGTTTAGGAACAAGCTCCCAGACTTTGCATCTCTTGAACTGATTCAGTTCCTCTTGCATAGCCTCAATCCAATGAGGGTCTAGGATGGCTTCTTCAAATTTCTTTGGCTCTACCTGAGATAGAAAACTGGAGTAGAGTACTGAACTTAGATTTCTGCTCCTTGTTTATACCCCTTGACTTAGATCACCAATAATTTGATTGGCTGGATGATCGTTTAGGTGTCTATTTGCTGGAGGTAGCCTGTCTTCGGGTTATACTCCTTCATCTTCTTCAACTTGCTGCACTCCTTGGTCTTCTACTGCATCAGGTGTATCTAGTACTCCCCCTGGACAATAGCCACTATCATCTACTTGCTGTCTTGTAGTAGAATCTTTTCAATAGTAAGCTTGTCCATCTTCTCAGTCACACCTGTGGAGCTGCAAATACTTCTAGACAATTCATTGTTAATGAGTCTAGCTTCATCAAATACTACATGTACTGATTCTTCTACAACTTGAGTAGTCAAGTTATAGACCCTATAAGCCTTACTGTTGTTGATGTACCCAACAAAGATCCCCTCTTGGGATTTGGCAGCAAACTTGGTTAAGTAAGACTTACCATTGTTAAGTATATAACATTTACAACCAAAGATCCTGAAATAGGATAGGTTTGGTTTTCTGCCTTTCACAATCTCATGGGGGGTCTTATTGTGACTTTTGGTGATAGTAGCCCTATTAATTACATAGCATGCAATATTTACTGCCTCAGCCCAGAAATATTCTGGAAGTGATGTATCACTTAATAGGGTTCTACCAGCCTCAATCAAGTTTCTATTTTTCCTTTCAACAATGCCATTTTGCTGAGGTGTTTTTGGTGAAGAAAATTCCTGAAATATCCCAAATTCTTCACATAGATTTGTCATACTATCAGACTAGAATTCAGTACCATGGTCACTTCTTATTTTGACCACTGTACTGTCTAACTCATTCTAAATTTGTTTGACAAAACTATAGAAGATACTAGGTGTTTTAGATTTCTGTCTAAGGAAGAACACCCAGGAAAACCTTGAGTAGTCATCTACAACTACAAATGTTTAGACCTTCCTACCTAGGCTGTGAACTGGCATAGGTCCAAAAAGATCCATATGCAAGAGGTATAAGCACCTCACAACATCTTTGTTTTCAATGCTATTAAAGCTGAGCATATTCCATCTTTAATACACTTAACCTGAGGACCATTCCTCACTAACTCTTGGCTAAAGAGTTGGCCAATTGTCTTGTAGTTAAGATGGGCTAGCCTCTTGTGCCATTTGACACAATGAGAGACTTTTTTATCAGCTACAAGACACACAGGAGAAACATTGTTCTCACACATAATGTCTAGGTAATAGACATTTCTCTTCCTATAACCTGTCAAAATGATCTTTTGATCATTTGACCTCCTGATATGACAACCATCTTTGACAAATGAGATGTCATATCCTAAATCACTCAGCTGACTTATACTAATAAGGTTATGTTTCAAACCTTTAACACAAGCCACTTGAGTAATTGTTAAAGGTTGCTAGAAATGTTACCAAAACCTTTGATGATTCCTTTTTTAGAACCACCAAAGGTGACTTTAGGACCATCCTTGATTGGTGTGTAGTCCTTTAGCAATCCCCTAGTTCCAGTCATATGCCTAGAACATCCACTGTCCAAGTACCATATTGGGGCATGGTCACTTGGACTCACCTGCAAAACAGATTAGTGAACCTTAGAACCCAAAGAATTCTTGGGTCCTTGGTGCTGGTTAGTTTGCCTCTTAACAAAACTACCTGTAGCTTTTCTAGCAGGTAGATGGCTACTCACTTTGGCACTTGAATTGTGCCAACAGTCCATGGCAAAGTGGCCCACCTTGCCACAATACCAGCACTCAAATCTGTTGTACCTTTGCTTAGGTGCAACCCTAGCTATTTTATCTACAGCAGGCTTGCTGAGTGTTGGGGCTTTGCCCTTAGACTTGAACTTTACAGTCCTAGCAGGTTGTGTAAACCCTAATCCAGTTTTACCCTTTTGATGTACAAATTCATCTATCAAAGGTAAAATAGATTTTGGTTTAGAAAACCTTGCAACTATATCTCTCTCCTTCTGAAGACTAATCTCCAGATTTCTGATTTGATCATTCTTGAATGTAATAGTCCCCATCTGAATAACAGTTATGTTCTTCAGCCTGGCTATTTCATTTAGTTTTTGATCAATCAACTTATCAAAATCTGCTGCAACCACTTTGAGACTTGCAATCTCCTTAGCCTGACTCTTGGCCAAGGATTTGCTTTTCTTCAAAGCTTGCAACACTACTCTATATTCATCAATTAATTGATGAATGTCTCCTTCAGATTCAGATTCACTCCCATCACTTGATGTTGATGAATCTGATTCTGATCCAGCACTAGAAATTGAACTTGAAGAACAATTTTATACCTGAATAGGTCCAGGCTGCTCTTGGATTTTGTCACCTTCAGATAAGGCCATCAGTCCCTGGCCATGATTGTCCTCTTGCTCATATATTGAGTTCATTAACTGGATGAACTCCTGTTCCTCTTCTTTAGCAAACAGTCCAATGTAAGCTTCAACTTCTTAATCTGATTCTGAAGATGACATATCAGACAGACTTTTGTCCTTCTTTGCAACAAAGGACCTTTCCTTTTTGCCCTTGATTAGAGTCTTCTTCTTCTCAGTAGACTCTTTATTTTTCTCTGGACAGTCAGCAACAACATGTCCTTGTCTGTTACAACAATAACAAACAATCTTTGAATATGTAGTTCTACTTGTATTGGGCTTTCTCCTGTCATTCTTTGATGACTTCTGTGAAGTGGATGGCTTAGACCTCCACTATTTTTTTAGGAACTTCTGAAAATGTCTTGTGAAAGCTGAAAAGTCCTCATCACTCTCACTGCTTTCAGAATTCTACTTTCTGACTCATCTGTCTCAATCTCATTAACTTTTGGGGGAGGAGATGGAGACTTACTTTTATATTTCTTAGTGGCTTCTGTCTTGAATGCCACAGCTCTTTCTTTATGCTCAATTCTTGTAGTCTTCTCTTCCTCTTTCTTAACCATTAGCTGCATTTCATAGGATAACAACTTTCCAAACAATGTTGGAGGAGGAATATCTGCTAACTTGGCCATTTCCCTTATGGCATAAATCTTGGTATCCCAGTCTTTAGTTAGGGATCTCAAGAACTTATCATTCAGCTCATAATTGCTGAATTCTCTTCCATAGGACATTAGATCATTAACTATCCTATAGAATTTCTTTTAGCACTCAGTTATGCTATCAGACCTTCCTTGTCTGAAGCTCTCATACTCTTGGTTTAATAATGACTTTCTATCCTGTCTAACTTCTTCAGAACCCTCCATGTACACTATCACAGTATCCCACATCTCCTTTGATGTTTTACAGTGTATCAAGTTCTGAAATGTAGCATCATCTATTGCACTTACTATTATATTCTGGGCCCTTTTGTCCATGGTGGCCAGAATAATCTCATCCTTGGTCATTTCAGAAAAGTCCTTAGGAGTTCTCTAATTTCCATCCAGGACTGAAACTTTCATAGGCACATATGACCCTTCTTTGACTGTGATATAGATTCTAGGGTCTGAGGCTTCCATAAATAGCCTAACCCTTTCTTTCCAAATGCCAAAAATCTCCTTTCTGCAAATTGGAAACTTCATGGATCCAAGTTCTTTGTGATTCTCTGTTGAACCCATTTTCTTGATTTTCTTGATTCTGTACTTGAGTATACTGAATCTGCCAACAGGATCTACTCAGACAGTTATGTCCTTTTTGAGTAACCTCCCTCTGATACCACTTGAAAGAAATTGTACCTAATCACCTAGAGGGGGGGGGGGGGGTGAATAGGTGACTTTATCTTTTTAAACTTTTAGGCAGATTATATCACACAATTATAAATACTTATTCACATCAATTCAGCACAGCAATCACAGAATCACACACACACATAGTACACACAGTTTTATAGTGGTTACCCAAGGTTTGGGTACATCCACTTTCCCCCTTTGCCTATCTAGTAGTGTACTAGATTCGGCCAAACTCCTCCACTATTCCTCAGATCCTCAGATCTTACACTCAGAACCCAAACTAGGTTCCTACAGCTCAGAGTGATCCCACTCCTACAACTCATGCTCAACAGCCCTACCACTCAGTGTTCACAAAGACCTACACTCAGCCACAAGGCCTACACTCAGAGAAATGAATCTCCTACACTCAAGCACACGGGCCCTACCACTCAGCCTTTATAATTTTAGGCTTACAACTCAGATCCCTAAGGATCCTACAAGAAATTAAGAATACAATGTATATAACCTCAACTCAGAATAAGAGAGAAGAGTTGACAGGTTTCTTGATGAGTTCTTGGAAGAACTCTGCTGAGATCAACCTCCCTTGGCTTCCTTCAAAGTTTCTTGAATGTAGAACACAGTAGGGTTGATTCTCTATGCAGCTGATCTTCAATCACTGCAACTTAAGTTTCAGATCTCAATCTGAAACCTTCTTCACAGCCTGGTTCAACAGCTGTCTTCTTGGAAGGAGCTCTCACTCTCCAACTACTTAGATCTTCACTTGACTTGATTCTTCAATGAAGTGCTTGATCTTCTTCTCAATCAATATCTCCTTCTGTTGACAGAATAAGCCTTTATATAGGCTTCCTTCATGGTGACCGGCTGATCCGGTTTCTAACAGCTTTCTGACATCTTTGACAGTTGCAGTAGACCGGCTGGAATGGCAGCTGTCATGTCATCCAGTCACTTCTTGAAATATCTGTAACTATCTGAATGTGTCGAGACAGTTTGTCTTTAAGTGTCGATACTGATAGACTAAGTGTCGGCACAAGTAGACTAAGTGTCGACGCTAGCATTCATGGTGTCGACACAAATCCTCGTGTTGTAGAAATTACTTCTCGACACTGCTTCTTCAACATGTGTCGACACTGATAATGTGTGTCGACACAACTCCTTATACTTCAGTACTTTGTTGATTTCTTGTAAGTGTCGACACAACACCTTTGTGTCGACACATCTTCTTGTGTTGAACTTGTTCAGTGTCGACACATCTTCTTGATGTCGACACATGCCTTCTGTGTTGATACTTTTGCTGAGTGTCGACACATCTGCTTGGTGTCGACACTTGTACTTAGACTTCATTGAAATTTACTGAGTGTCGACACAGCTCCTTGTGTCGACACTTTATTCATGTGTTGAGACTTTTGCTGTGTGTCGACACATCTCCTTTGTGTCGACACTTGTACTTAGAACTTGTTGAACTTCTGCTGAGTGTCGACACAGCCTCCAAGTGTCGACACTTTCTGATGTCGACAAAGTTCCTCTGGGTGTCGACACTGCTTCTAAGTGTCGACACAGCTTCTCTAAACATTTCTTCGTTGAGTGTCGACATAGCCTGTATGTGTCGACACTTTCCTTCTGGTGTCGACTCTGTATCCTAGGTGTTGACACAATTACTCCAAGTGTCGACACTGCTTCTCTGGGTGTCGACCCAAGTCTTCTTAAGTCTCGACACTTTTCTTCTGGGTGTCGACACATGGACTTAGAAACTTTTAAGCTTTCTCTGCAAATACTTAACCTGCACAACTAAACTCAAAACACATCAAATACATTTTGATGTATATCATTGAGTAGGGTGAGACTTCTTCAAATCAGGTACATTTATTCCAATGTACCCAACAGTGGACATTCATGCTAGTAGCTGGGTTCTTTTAATTTGCAACTATTAAAATTGCTTCCACTAGAATGACTCTGTGTAGGACGTTGTATATTAGTTGGATGGTTTCTATTGAGTAACCACCCGGTCTATCTGTGTTATATGGTGTCGAGTCGCGGTCGTACCTACTGTTATATGTTATGCGACGGATAGGGGGTGCTACACATGTCACATTAGGAATTGGAACTTGAGAGAGCTGAAGTAAGTGAACAGTGTCTTGAGCTCATAAGAGTTGCAGCGGACTGCCTTTTTGGTGTCTACGCGGTTTGCTTGAGTTGACTGGATTGTGCTGTGAAGGTTGTGCGGATAGCACTGGAAAGCCATGACTTGGCTCTGATTGCGGTCAGGGATAGTGCAGACTCTGCAGTTAAGCAACAGGCAGTAAACAGCAGGTCGCGGACAGCGACCAGATGGTTTTCTCTTTGGCAACTTGGTTCGGGGTTCAATAAGGCGCCAGCTTCAGGCGGACTGTTCTATTCGGCATCGCAGCTTGTGCGGTCTGGCAACTAGGCGACCTCGCGGTCAGGCGGCTTGCAGATCGGAGGCTAGAGCTAACATTGGAATAAGGGGTAGTCCGCGTCGCTTGGGTTGCATTCTAGCAACCTGGCGGACTGTGTGGACTCCACAGCAGTAGACTCGCGGCTTGGTTTTGAGTTCGTGGGGCTTGTTTCTCTTATCTTGTATTTGTAGTCTCTGTTATCCCTTTGGTGGTTGTTTGGTGAAGCATGTCTCGCCATGTCTGTCTCACCTTGTAACAAGGATTGTTGTTAATCAATAAAGACTCTTGTGTTGCATGTGTTGCTGGTTGACTGACTTAAGTTGAGATAACCCCTGCTCACTCCAAGTTCTAGGGAAATTTCTTCATGATCAAGGTGTGATCTTGATAGTGCTGAGAATTGGCGTCAGGCTATCTTGTTGACCACGTGGAGAATATGCAACATGGTGTCAAAGCCAGGTTGTTGAATTTTAACACTCAGAACCCTTCGAGCTTTTGATTAGGTGCCCAAAACTCAATCCAAGTCTTTTGATCAGGAGACTTGACAACCAAAGGTGTTAACTTTTGAAGGGATTTATAACCTTATACACAGTTGGAAAAAGAAAAGTGATGATGTTCTTCTCTATCAACAGTCTAAGAGAAGACTATTGGATTTGATATTGTCAAAGCTACCCATGAGATTAAGAATGTTTCAGGAAGATGAGAGCTTTGTATACAGTGTAGGCCTTCAGATTGTAGAAGATCTTCAGAAGCTTTTTGGACTGATATTAAATAGTTGTCCCTTGAAAGTTCTGAAGCTGATGGTGAAGAGCTCTGTAAAATTCTCTGTATTTCTCTGTATATCTGTGTATGTCTATATGTCTGTATTTCTCTGTGTTCTCTATTTAATCTTCTGAAAACAGTTCTTTTATATTCATTGAAGAAAATAGCATTTGAATTTTAAATTCTATCCTTGATTGACTGGAGAAAATCTGGGAGTTAAACGGCTAGTGATTGTCTTTAATTTGTTTCCTCAACTGTCCCACAATTTAGCCAAATAATTATTTTGTGAATACCATAATTAATGCTTCCTTGAAATAGTTATGTTCTTGAGAATATGAAGCATTAATTATCAGAGCATTTATAGGCATATGATAATGAATTTTGAAATCAAACTGCCTTAGTTAATACTGGAAATCTGCAGGGAAATTATTCGAATATAACCTGTAAAGATGTAGTTGAACTGAAACTGTTTCGTCGACCAAAGTTCCATTTTCGTCGAACTAAAGCCTCTCTTTTATCGAGCTGAGCTCCAAGATCTCTGAACAAAAAATTCACTACCAATCTGAGCCCCAAGGTCGTCGAACTGAGATAGTCATTTCGTCGTGCTGAGCTTCTGGGAAGAAATTGGAATTCGTCGATTTCAGCTAAGATTTCGTCAAACTCAGCTCAAAGAAGAAATAACAGAGTTCATCAAGCTAAGCTAGGATTCCGTCAAACTCAGCTCAGATAAATAACTGACTTCATCAAACTCCAATCGACGAAAGTCGATCTTAGTTCAGCATTCTCTGAACAACTTTTTCTGCTCTTAGAAAACTGCTTTCTCTGGGGGGTCGTCTTCTGTCTTCTAGGCCTTCTGAAGGTGGAAACCAATCATTCTAGGTTTGATGCCTTTGACTTAGAATCTGAAAAAAAACCTATGAACCTAGACTATACAATGTGTGTCAATCTAAGCAATCCTAATATTGAACCTAGCCAAAATTAACCCTAAAATAGGTGGGGTTCCAACACTATGGAAGCAACTATGAGCTGAATGATAAGTTCCTTATATCTCTCACTAGAGATTGGGACACTAAGATTTGTGTCATTAGGGAAATGACTAAGCTAGCAGACACTCCTCCACCAACACTCTTTGGAAAGCTGCAATCCTGTGAAATGCAGCTGGCTGCTAGACAAGAAGAGTAGAAGAGCAGCCAATTCAAGTCCAAGGACAAGTGTGTAGCATTCAAGGTAGAAGCCCCAAGAAGAAGCAGAAGAAAGACTCCCTCACCACCAAGGAGGGAAGCTAAATCTAGCTCAGAAAAGTCTGAGCTAAGCTCATCAGACAACCACATGTCTGATAAAGATCTAGCTGTCTTCTCCAGGCAATTTCAGAAGTTCATAAAGAAGAAGTACTGGAGGAGCAGGCCATCTTCATCCTCTTATCACAGGAAGTCATCCAAGAATGACAGGTATGTCAATAAAACTTGTAAACAGATTAATTCTATTGTTATCTGTTATTATGGTTGCAAGGCTGGGCATGTCATTGCCGACTACCCAGTCAAAAGAAAGGAAGAAGATGAGAAGAAGAAGAAAAAGAATCACCATCACAACAAGGATAAGAAGATGGAGAAGTCCTTTGTGGCTAAGAAGGAGAGAAGCTAGATACAGTCTTCCTCCTAAGAATCTGAAGATGATAAAGAAGAAGCCTATATAGGGCTGATATCTATTGTTGTTGATCCAAAAGAAGAAGGGGAATATCCCGCAACCATGATAGGAATTACGGCCCCTCTATCACACTCAGACAGTGACAATGAGGAGGATGAATAAGACTATGGATGTCATGGTATGATGGCAATGACTGAAGATGAAAGAAGTCAGCAAGATTCAGAATCAATCTTAATACAATCTATTTTCAATTCTACATCTTCCTCTGACTATGAGACCAGTCCAGATACTGGTGCATCTTCATCCTTTGATAAAGATTGCTCAGAATCTGATACTGATGTTAATCAATTTATTGACAAGTATGGACTACTCTTAGAAGCTCTAAAGAAGAGCATAATTCTTGCCAAAAGGCAAGCCAAGTAGATTGAAGTCCAAATGTCTTATAAAAAACTTTATAACAATAAATCTATTGAGTTCTATAAGAAACGTAATGAGGTGTTTGAACTCAAGAAAAGTCTTGAGTGTCAGACTTTTCTTCTGGAAGAGAAGAAAAAGCATATCAGATATCTGAAACAAAATTTCACAAAGAGGTTGGGGATTGTGAGTAACCCTTATCAGTCATACAGTCAGTTGCCAAAAGTTATTACTTGCCAAGTCCCTGAGAAGCTGGACATTAATCACATCAATCATCAATTTAAATCTGAATTCACTGATAAGACGACAGTGTTTCAAAAGGTAAATTCACCTTCTAGAAATATCAATGTTGGATCTTCTCTCAAGGATCAATCTAATGTGAGCTCTACCAGTACGATAAGGACACATGATCTCAAAAGGAGTGATGTTGTCAACTCTAGCCAAAATCCTCAGGATAAGTTCTTTAGATTTGGATCTATGTATCCTTTATCTAAAGAGATGAAATAGTCCACTAAATGGCAGGCTCCAAAAATACAATTGGCCTATTCTGGACCAGGTGTATTTAAATCTTCAGCACCTTCACTCAGGAAGAAGGAAGCAGCATCATGCTATGCTCATCTAGCAAAATCTGGAGTTGCTGACTTCTCTTATGGACAACAATTATGTGTTGTCCTGAAGAGAAGGTACAACATTCATAGATGTTGGTGCTGTGGGAAGGTGGGCAATTTTGCCATTGATTGTCGGCACAACCTGAATATGGATAGTGGACAGAAAGGTGCTCAGCCCATTTAGAGTGTTAGGTAGATGTTTTACAATGCTAACAAGGACCTAGGACCCAATTTTCATTGGGTACCTAAGGGTAAATAAATTCTATTTTGCAGGATAGTCCAAGTACCTGTCCAGTTGAGACTTGGTATTTGGACAATGGGTGTTCCAGACAAATGTCTGGGACAAGAAACTTGCTTTAGGAATATGCTCCAGGAAAAGCAACAAATTAAGGTTGGGGCTGTCAAGAATGTAATCCTCAAAAGCTAGAGGAAGCAAGGCTCAAGGTAAGTCTCTCTCCTATATAGAGATTAAGTTTGCTAATTGTTAGTTATGTTAGATGTGCTCAGGCTGAACCTAATCAGGCACAACAAATAGAAAATAGTGATTAAATTTTCTACACTGTTAATTTCTATAGGCTTTACTCTAAAATTCAAATAACTTAATAGCAAGCTTTCAGGTAAACCAATGCATAAATTGGAGTGTCAATAGAACTGGCTCGTCAACATGTTAGGTCCCCTTCAATTTAACATTAATAAATTTTTTACTAAGTTAATTAAATTGTACATCGAATAAGTAAGGGAAGCCGCAAATTAAACAAGCCTAGAACAAATAGAAGGAAAGATGAGAGGTAAAATAAAATTACTAAATTTTCCACTTCATAACAGGAAGCGTAATGCAACCCGTTATAAAAAAATGAAACGTACAAGATAAAACTAAAATGCTTAATTGGTAATCAGATAATAATATAATTAAACTTTTTCGGTATAAATATAAAGCCGTCAAGAAACGAAATGCCAATCCACACTTAAAACCCTTAACCCTAGCCGTCAAGACCGAAACCCTCTCAGCATCATGTCAAACTATTTCAATGGTGCCAAATGTCATCAAGGAGCTCCAGGAAGGATAAGAAATTATGAGGGATGGATTCAGTCATGCCTTTCCAGAGATTAAAGCAGTGATAAGGATGATTGAAATCACAGGCCTGGAGTACACCCTGTCTGAACTCTCCACCATTCTCAAAATGGAGTTAGTAGAATTCTTCTCGAACATTAAAGTGTCCTCCTCTCAAAACTCTCTTAAGTATAAGATTGAAGATATCAAAATAATGGTAAACCCTAAGAGACTAGGAAAGGCCCTTCATATACCCTCCATCAACCCTAGCGAGGAAGAAGATCCTGCCATGACGGACAGAGACAGTGCTCTCAGATGGTGTGGATGCAATGAGGCCAAATTTAGGTCTCTTAAGAGGAAATTCTTCAATCAGAGAGGCAAACTGATAACAGATATTGTAGGGAAAGCCCTTATCTGCAAACATGGATCACATGACACTATCTCCAAGTATATGTTTGATGTCATGACCGGAATGATCTTGAATAAAAAGACTTCATGGTCTTATCTCATCTATCAGAGAATAGTAGACTGTATATCGTCTCCAAATATGGGCAGAATTCTTTAATTATACCTAGTGAACACCTATCCTGATACTTTCAAACAGGAACATTGTGTGAAGATTCATTACCTAAAAAGAATTGACATAGAGACTTTGGACAGATACACTAGGGTCCTACTAATGATCCAACCTTCAGGAATAAAGTACTCCTCTAAGGGTACAAGAAATAAACCTATTGTGGAAGAAAAACTTTCAGCCCTGAACCAGAGCTTGGATAATCCTCTCCAGCCAATATTGATCTGCAGGTTGACCTATCACTCAATCAAACCTCTACAAACATTCAACTCCAGGACACTATTGTGCACGTTGATAAAATCCATGACCATCCATAGGTTAGGATAAGTGTCAAAGATTGGCAATGAGGAAGAAGTTGCTGCAGAAGATGAGGCAAATATGGCAGATACTGATGATATTGCTGCAATTGATGATATGATTACTACTAAAGATAACTATGAGACTCCTGAAGCTTTTGATACTTATCTTGATAGTGTTGATGTGCAAAAATGGAAAGGGAGTCGAGCACCCCCATCTAACGGTTCGAGCACCGGGGAATGTAAGGGAAAAGGTAACTGCAAGCATCAATCTACTAAGTGGATGAGGTAAAAAGGACAGCAGAGTCGTGAGCCACGGCAGCACTAGACTTCGCTCGTCGCTGCCTAAATGCCTCTCTTGCGACGAGCTTTCCTTTGATTTCAAATGAGTTTGGTTATAAGTTGATTAAAGGGAAAGTGCAAGTGCAGAGCAAGCCAGAGTCCGCAAAGCTTGAGATTCGAGTCCGCAACATTTAACAAGTAGGATCCAGGGCTCGATTCTATGGGCTTTGGGTGCACCACTTCCCCCTATTTATAGGTACGGGGGCCTGCCCAAATGGGTAGGGCTAAAATAATCGGCTGCCTGGGGTATAGGAGAACCGGGCAGTAGGGACTGGACGTGAAAAAAGAAAAGAGATTCCAGTTCGCGTAAGAGGGTGGACTGGGGTCGCGAGCTGATGCTTTCGTCTGTTGCTGCAAGTCGCGATCCTACCGAAGGGCCGCGGCCTGGGCGAACTGAGCTTTGAGTCCACCTGAAGATCAGGGTGATCAAGACCCGATCGCCTGAGGATGAGCTGGGTGTACTGGAGAAGCGAGTCCGTCGAAGAACAGTTGGGATATTAGGGTTAATAGATAGGTCGATGCTGAAAACGCCGATGCTTTTCTGATCTGGGCGGACTGGAGAATGGATTCTGGCGTTGATGGGGCATGCGAACTTGGAACCTTGCATGTGTTGCGGATTTTGGGGTTAATAGATAGGTCAAGCCCAGATAAGGATGCTCAGTCTGAGGGGGAGCATGATCAGATGGATCTGACAAACTTGGATCAAGTTGTCAACAGAATAGTTGAGTCTACACCCACTACAGGTAATACCCATACCCTCTTAGTTAGTAGTGTTAATACAGCTTTAGCTAAAGAAATGTTTCCTACTATATGTGCTGCAGTTGAGGCAGAGCCTTCTCAGATCCCTGCCCAGAATGTTGTACCTCCTCCTATGAGCCATACTTCATCTAACCACATCTCCAATGAGGAATTTCTTAACCAAATCAAAGCACTCTTGGATGCTCAGACCATAACCCTCAAGGAGTACGTTGATCAATCAGTTGCCAAACTAATGGATGACTTCACAACCAAAGTCAATGAAAATAAAGAACAAATCTCTCACTTAAACAAACAGGTCACAACCTGGTTCGATAAGGCTGGAACTGCTGGAATCAAACTGACCGCCCTCATGAAATCCTTGGACACAAGTCAGAAACTCTCTACAACTGACATGGAATTTGTCAAGAATTATGTGAGTGCAACTGATGAGGTTATTAAGGGTGCAGTAGATCATATGAATCTACATGTCACCAATGTTGCCTTCAAATCTATGAAGGAGGAAATACTTCTGAAAGATGAGCTGCTTGCTGACATTGAGAGAATATTCAATTCTATATCAAGTAAGAATGAAGCCAACACCACCTTACTACAAAAGACCATCTCTGAATAAGGTAGAAAGCGGGAGAGCAGCCAAGCTAAGGCAGCAACATTCATTGAAGATCAATCCTTCAATGTAATTTAAGGCACCAGGGTGGCACTACACCTGACCCTCTTGGATAGAAAGATGCCAGAGGACCTAAACTTCTCAGCACAAGCTAGAATTGCACAAGATGCACAACTTTCTGCCAGAAGAAAGAGGGAAGGAACTCAAATGGCTGAAGAGTTCATGTCAAAGAGGAGAGCTGAGAACATAGATGATCCAGACTATGAACAGCTAAGTGATGCCTCTGAATCCATCATTATCAATGTGTGGGTAAGCCATGGATAAATCTTAAAGAATATTGATAGTGTATATCATTCTGAGGAATGGATAAAGCATCTGGAAAGAAATTCCCTAAGGGAATGAATATTCAAAGAAAATCTGGTAAGTAAGAGCAACCCCAAGAAAATTTCTCCCATATATATTCCAGAGTCATTCCTCTACTTCAAGTGGAAGAAGAACAAAGCTAAAAACTTGAAGAAGAGTGCTGCAACTAAGGATGCTAGTACAAGTTCATCAAAGAATAGCTGATAGAAGACTACAAGACTTATGCTTATTTAAAAATTGTCTAATTTATGTTTTGTAATGAATATCAACAGGTTAAAAATTTCAAATCTATATCAAGAAAATGAATATGTTTTGGCCCTGCCTATATTGATGTGACAAATGTGCCTGAAATTTTCACATACATATCTTTGTTTGATAAATATGTTGTTCTTTCATATAAATCTTGTAATCACAAGTTTGATACTGTTGTTTGGCTATGTTAATGTTTAGGTAGTTCTTAATCAAACTGTGTACCTTATAAATAATTAATAAAGCTTTTGTTGATTAATCATATAATCATATTGTCAATGATTGATAATTCACCTGTACCATTGATCTTTCAATCATAGTAGTAAGCCATGTTATCCAGGGGGAGTTATCATGTACTGGATGGCTATTTGTCATGATAATATTATCATTAGACCTATCATGATATTTCTTGTGTTGATGTACCTTAGCAATAAAGGGTGTTCTGCATTATTCAAATAGGTGGAGATTGTTGGGAATTGTGCCCTACAATGTTCCTCTGGATTTGAAGAGGCATCACCAATCATGCTAAGGAGCATAATGTATTTGATGTGTGCTTTAGTTCTTGCATGCAGGTAGTCCATGATTGGACAGGTGAAAAAAATGAGTTTGCTCAACACTTATCAAGCTAAAGCCAGAAAAATTGACTAAGGCAAAAAGCACTGAGACCGCTGAGAAGATCAGAGTTCGTCGAGCTCCGCCCACAGATTGTCGAACGAAGCTAAAGCCAGAAAAACTGACTAAGGCAAAAAGTACTAGGACAGCTGAGATTGCTGAGAAGAAGACACTGAGACTGCTGAGACAGCTGAGACAACTAAGAAGAATGTGTCAGCTTAACCGTTGAGACAAAACTAGCTGGATTTCTCAAGTGTAGAAGCGTTGAGTGAAGCAGGTTCACTCAACTCTTCTAATGAAGAAGTAAGTGCTGAGACAGTTAAGAGAAAAACCGCTAACACAGAAGATAGTCTCAGCTGTGAAGCAAAAATCACTTAGACCGCTGTAAAGATACTTCTGAGACAGAAACTTATCTCAGCTGATAAGAAGAAAGCGTTGAGACAAAGGCCTATCGCAACTGTTAAGAAGTGTTAAATTTTCTCAGCATGGTCAGCAAGATAGCCCAAACACCAAATTAATATCTTCGGAACTACCCAGTTCGCACGCTGAACCTGCGGAAACCCAAGGACTAGAGGTTGCACCCAACAAAACAATGGAAGCACAAGAAGGTCTTATTATGCATTCACTTCTTTACAATCCGAGGCATACATAGCGAGACATGATTTCGCTAGTATTACAGCTGTAAACAGAAAGAACCAAAAAACAAGCCGGGCGGACAGCACCGGAGTCCGCCGAGACCGCGAGCTCGACGAGACCGCCGAGACCGCTGAGCTTGCCCAAGCTATGCTGCAATCCGCCGAATACCACGGGGTCCGCCGAAGCCGCGAGGCCGCGCGGACAGACCGTTATTCGCCTCCTGCTGACCCGAACTGAGGAACTCCCCTACCCGCCTGAAACTGGCGGACAGGTTATTGAAGCTGGCAAAGATGAAACAGAACTGACAAGCCGCAGAGCGACCTCCTGCTGAGTCCGCAGAGACCGCACACTTCCAAGCACTTGACCGAAGTCACAGCCAAACTCCTGGCTCCTTGAAGTTATCCGCGCGACCTGCACACAGCAAACCGTCAGCCTGAAACAATCCGCGCGGACTGACAAACACAGACCGCAGCACTTCGCACACCCCAACTTACTGTTCACTCAAGTTACTTAGGTTACTGTAGATGTGCCAGCGGGGTCCTATTTATAGGCAAGGTGAGGAGTGTGGTCACCTCCCAAGAGATAGCGACACAACCCTCAGTCCGCGCGAATACAACCACCGTCCGCTGAGTTCGCATGGACTTAGCCGGATACCAAGGAAACCGCCAGGAGTAAGGCAACCATTGACGAACCCTCTCCAGTCCGCCCAAGCTAAGCGGACAAGGCACCAGCCCGCAAAGCTCCAACTGCTTCAGGATAGCAAACCCCCTTCAATGGCTGTCCGCACCAACCCGAGGCAGTCCGCAAGACTTACACCTCAATCCGCCACAAGTCCACGACCAAAGGCAAACAGGAACAGTCCGTTCGGTCACAGCGGACTTGGCGGATACGGCGGACACCATGAACTTGGCACAATGTGTGACCAAGTCCAAAACCATCAAGGGCCAGTGCGAGCATGGCGGACACAAAGTCCCGTCCGCCAAACACCCTAGCACAGACCGCAACCAGTCTGCGAGCTCCTCGCACTTGTCCTACGCAGCAGCTTCCTGCCGGACTCCAAGAATCAGTCCGCCAACCGGTCTCCACAGCAAGACCTGCTGTAACACCAGAACTTGACAAGGCCTCAGCCAAGCTCTAAACCCAGTCCTCAACAGCCCACACCGCGGACACATCAGTCCGCAAGGCTTCCCGCGAACTCGAGCCAACCCGCCTACAGCGCAAGCTTGCACCCGCGGCCACTGAGCAAAGCATCAGTCCGCAAGCCTCTCTATCCGCAGATACCAGGCCGCACCAAAACGCGAACTCCATGCAACAACCCGCTCAACACAGCCGACTTCCAGCAGACTTTCCACCAGGCCGCAAACCTCAGTCCGCCCAGTCCGCCCAGTCCGCCAAAGCTGTCCGCCACAGGCCGCGCGGCCTGTCCCGTCACCCACTTCCACTTCATAAATTTCAACACTCCCCCTTGAAGTGAGAAGTGGTGACCAAGCCCAGCAAGCTGCGCAAGCATTCAAAGGGCCCCTTCGACAGCGGCTTCGTGAAGATGTCAGCAAGATTATCTTCACTCCGAACATGCCCGACCAGCAGAGATCCTTCCAACACCTTCTCCCTGATGAAATGGTGATCAATCTCTATATGCTTGGTCCTGGCGTGACACACTGGATTGTTAACCAGTTTGAGAGCACTCTCATTGTCACCCCGGAGTAAAGTAGGCCCTTGCACTTCTTCATGGACATCCTCTATAAGTCTCCTCAACCAAACGGCTTCCCGAGCAGCCAAGGCAGAAGCCTTATACTCCGCCTCCGTGGTTGAAACCGACACCGAGTCCTGCTTCTTGCTACACCACGAGATGCTAGCTGAACCGCAAGTGAACACATAACCTGAAGTAGACCTTCGATCATCTGAATCACCGCCATAGTCAGCATCCGTGTACCCGAGCAACGCAAACTCCGCATCCCTTCCATAGAGGAGTCCCATCTTAGAAGTCACCTTGACATACTTCAGAATCCCCTTTACCGCCAACAGATGAGATTTCCTTGGTTCAGCCATATACCGACTTACACGGCCAACAACATAAGCTATATCCGGCCTGGTAATCGTCAGATAGATCAAGCTCCCAACAAGAGCCCTGAACACCAAGGGATCATTAAGAACCCTTCCCTCATCTCGTCGAAGCTTCAGCCCAGATTCCAGTGGAGTAGAGCACTTCTTCCCTTCGCCCATGCCAAACCGCTTCACAATACGATCAGCATACCCTTTCAGGCTAATGAGAATCCCGCACTCCTTCCTCTCCACTTCAAGACCAAGAAAGTGATGCAACTCTCCTAGGTCTTTCATCTCGAAGCGTATAGCAAGCTCAGCCCTGAGCCTTGCTACTTCCTCCTCCGAATTCCCTGTGATGATCATGTCATCCACATACAGTAGGACCAAGACTCTTAGCTCTCCCTTCTTCTTGACGAACAAGCTTGAATCCGAGTTAGAAGCCAGGTATCCACAGAATTGCAAGTACTCTGCAATCTTCCCATACCACGCTCGAGGAGCTTGCTTCAACCCATAGAGAGCCTTCCTGAGTTTGCAGACATAGTCCGGATGCTTCTCAGAGACAAAACCAAGCGGCTGATCCATGAAGATGTCCTTGTCAATCTCTCCGTAAAGAAAGGCATTCTTCACATCGAGTTGCCACAACCTCCATCCCTTGCTTGCAGCCAAGGCGATCACCACTCTTACAGAAGTTCGCAACTGGACTGAATGTCTCCCCATAGTCTTCTCCATACTGCTGTGAGAATCCTCTAGCGACCTGGCGAACCTTGAACCGATCAATGCTCCCATCAGCCTTCTTCTTCAACTTATACACCCACTTGTAAGTAACCGGAGTAACGCCATCAACCTTGGGCACAAGGTCCCAGGTTTCATTCTTCTTCAGAGCATCAATCTCTTCCTTCATGGCATCATCCCACTCCTTCACTCCAGTGGCCTCGTTGAAGTTTGCAGGCTCTCGCTCATCCAGAGGACCTGCAAAGAAGCAGGAGACAAAGCTCACTGCATTCCCATCACAGTACCGAGCCGGTGGCTTGACCACCCTCTTCGATCTCCGAAGACACGGCTCCTTGCTCACGGCTTCCGTTGCTTCTTCAGGTTCGACTCCTACCTGGGGCAAGCATTGAGCAGTGCTCCCCCTGCTTCCTGAGCCAGAAGGCTCAGCCTCGGAGTTCGAAGCAACAGGAGCTGCTGGTGAAACAGTAAGCTCCTCTTCCAAGCCTTCAGCAGCCTCCACCGGTGCTTCATCATCCTTGCTACTTCCGGTTAGCTCCACTGAGCCACCTCCATATGACGTCAGCTCGTCAAAGACAACGTCTCTTGACACCACGAACTTCTTCGTCACAGGCTCCATGCACTTCCATCCCTTCTTCCGCTCATCGTAGCCAACAAAGACAAGTTTCCTTGCCTTCGCATCCAGCTTTGTCCGTGAAGCATCCGGGACATGCACATAGCAAGTTGAACCGAACACCCGAAGGTGTCCAACACTCGGCTTCTCCTTCAGCAACAGCTCAACAGGAGTCTTCATGTTGATAGGGCTGAGTGGCATCCGGTTGATAACATAAGCAGCACAAGACATTCCCTCCGCCCAAAAGGACCTTGGGATACCTTTCGCATGAAGCCAGCATTTGCAGGTCTCCGTCAAATGACGGATCTTCCGCTCCGCTACCCCATTTTTTTGTGGAGTGTGAGCACAAGTAAGCTCCCGTTGGATCCCGTGCTTCCTGCAGAAGTTAGAAAACTCGGAAGAGACAAACTCTCCCCCGTTATCAGTTCTAAACTTCTTAATCCGCAAGCCAAGCCGGCCTTCTACCAACTCCTTGAACTCCACGAACAAACGGAACCTGGCTCTGATACCATGTTAAATTTTCTCAGCGTGGTCAGCAAGATAGCCCAAACACCAAATTAATATCTTCGGAACTACCCAGTTCGCACGCTGAACCTGCGGAAACCCAAGGACTAGAGGTTGCACCCAACAAAACAATGGAAGCACAAGAAGGTCTTATTATGCATTCACTTCTTTACAATCCGAGGCATACATAGCGAGACATGATTTCGCTAGTATTACAGCAGTAAACAGAAAGAACCAAAAAACAAGCCGGGCGGACAGCACCGGAGTCCGCCGAGACCGCGAGGTCGCCGAGACCGCCGAGACCGCTGAGCTCGCCCAAGCTATGCTGCAATCCGCCGAATACCACGGGGTCCGCCGAAGCCGCAAGGCCGCGCGGACAGACCGTTATTCGCCTCCTGCTGACCCGAACTGAGGAACTCCCCTACCCGCCTGAAACTGGCAGACAGGTTATTGAAGCTGGCAAAGATGAAATAGAACTGATAAGCCGCAGAGCGACCTCCTGCTGAGTTCGCAGAGACCGCACACTTCCAAGCACTTGACCGAAGTCACAGCCAAACTCCTGGCTCCTTGAAGTTATACGCGCGACCTGCACACAGCAAACCGTCAGCTTGAAACAATCCGCGCGGACTGACAAACACAGACCGCAGCACTTCGCACACCCCAACTTACTGTTCACTCAAGTTACTTAGGTTACTGTAGATGTGCCAGGGGGGTCCTATTTATAGGCAAGGTGAGGAGTGTGGTCATCGCCCAAGAGATAGCGACACCACCCTCAGTCCGCGCGAATACAACCACCGTCCGCTGAGTCCGCATGGACTTAGCCGGATACCAAGGAAACCGCCAGGAGCAAGGCAACCATTGACGAACCCTCTCCAGTCCGCCCAAGCTAAGCGGACAAGGCACCAGCCCGCAAAGCTCCAACTGCTTCAGGACAGCAAACCCCCTTCAATGGCTGTCCGCACTAACCCGAGGCAGTCCGCAAGACTTACACCTCAATCCGCCACAAGTCCACGACCAAAGGCAAACATGAACAGTCCGCCGGGTCACAGCGGACTTGGCGGATACGGCGGACACCATGAACTTGGCACAATGTGTGACCAAGTCCAAAACCATCAAGGGCCAGTGCGAGCATGGCGGACACAAAGTCCCGTCCGCCAAACACCCTAGCACAGACCGCAACCAGTCCGCGAGCTCCTCGCACTTGTCCAACGCAGCAGCTTCCTGCCGGACTCCAAGAATCAGTCCGCCAACCGGTCTCCACAGCAAGACCTGCTGTAACACCATAACTTGACAAGGCCTCAGCCAAGCTCTAAACCCAGTCCGCAACAGCCCACACCGCGGACACATCAGTCCGCAAGGCTTCCCGCGAACTCGAGCCAACCCGCCTACAGCGCAAGCTTGCACCCGCGGCCACTAAGCAAAGCATCAGTCCGCAAGCCTCTCTATCCGCAGATACTAGGCCGCACCAAAACGCGGACTCCATGCAACAACCCGCTCAACACAGCCGGCTTCCACCAGACTTTCCACCAGGCCGCAAACCTCAGTCCGCCCAGTCCGCCAAAGCTGTCCGCCACAGGCCGCGCGGCCTGTCCCGTCACCCACTTCCACTTCACAAATTTCAACAAGAAGAAACTGCTGAGACCACTGAGATAGAACTGCTGATACTAATCCAACAAAACTTCACAAGTCTAGAAGTGCTGAGAGCCAAGACAGATGGACTTGAGGGACTTAACACCACTCAACACTTCATGGATTTCTGGAATATTTTCTAAGTCCAGATGGTGATGACAATTGCTGACGTCATCAAAGTCAACTAACATGTAGTCGTTGCTGGAAAGCTGTAGTGGCGTTGAAAGCTGTTTTGTCCTTTTCTAAAGAAGGTAGGGCTCACCAATCCTTAGCTGGGTCCACATACATTTGTGTCATTGATTCAAATCAATGCATATAAAAGGAAAAAGAAAAAGTATTATGGCAACAAATAAACGGAGAAAAAACAAAGAAAATACAGAAAGAAAATTAGAGGCGGTTGGATGTGTTCTTCTCCATCAAGCTTGAAAGCTCAAGTCCAACAGAGATTGCCTGAAAGGCAAAGAAAGTTAGTTGAAGCTCTTCAAGCTCAGCAAGATAGTTATTTCCAGAACAGAGAAGAAGATTCATCCATTCAACAAGATGATAGTTGTTCATCTGTGCAGTAGAAAATATTTAGCTGTAGAAGAGGACTAATTCCTTCTACATCAAGTGTGCTGGAGTAATATTTGCTCAGTCCAGCAAGGTAGCCTTAGAGATTTATCTTTGAGTTAGTTGTTTTATCTTTCTTAAACATTCTAATTTACTTCCTGTAGGATTCAGTTTATCTTAATCTTAGTGTAGGGGCAATTTGTGCCTAAGGTAGGTGACTAATTAGTTACTGAGGTAGGTGCTCTGTTGGGGTACTGAGGTAGGATCCAAGTATGGATCTGAGCTGTAGGGCTTAATTGCCTGATGTAGGAGAGTGTTGCACTCTGAGGTGGGATTCAAGTGTGGATCTGAGGTAGGGCTGTCCTCCAAGCCTGAGTGTAGGGCCTTGTGCCTGAGGTAGGTAACTAGAGAGTCATTGAGCTGTAGGTGTCACTAAGTTGTAGGCCTTGGAGGATGCTAAGTTATAGTTACTTGGAAGGGTACTGAGTTGTCGGAGTATTGCAGTACTCTGAGAGTATAGTTGTGTGCCTGAAACTATAGGGCTGAAGAGCCTGAGTTGTAGGCCTTAGAAATAAGGCTGAGGTAGGTGATAAGTGGATCACTGAGCTGTAGGAGCTTTGCAGGGCTCTGAGGTAGGAACCCTTGTGGTTCATAGTTTGTATTATGTGAAGAATTTGTTTAATAGGCTGGGGGCCTGAGGTGTAAGCTCTGAGGAGCATATTGGTGGAGTTTTTGCCTTGTCCAACAAATCAGTTGGATAGGTGGGAGGGAAAGTCGATGTACCCAATTAGGGAACCACTATAAATCCTTGTGTGTATGTTATGTGCTTGTTTTTTGATTTATTACAGGTGCTAAGGACAAGCTTTAGATAGATCATCTTAAAAATCAGCAAAAGAACTAAGAAAACCTCAAACACCTATTCACCCCCCCTCTAGGTTATTAGCTAACCTTCAGTTAAGTAACTTTCAAAGACAAAAACAGCAACAGAACTAGTAGATATTGTTGAAGATTTGAAAATTCAATTTTTGAAATATTGTGGAATTGAATTTTTCTTGGACAATTTCTATAAATATAAACGTTTAGTTTTGCTGATCTAATTTTTTTATATTACAGCATTTCTTCAATTTATTATTGTTTTTAGTTTCTTTATTTGTTTATCTTGTTGTAATTCACCTTAGAGTAGATGGTTTTGACTTCTACAAATAGTGGGATATTGTCGGGTATTGCATCCACAATAACACACATTTGTATGAAGTCACCCTTGAACTAAGATGAATTAAGTTTGTATTTGATGTTCTTTTTAGTTGAGTGTTTGCAGGATACAATTGCCAAGTGTAGACCAATGTCAGTCAACAATGAGTCACCAAACACAAGACCATACAATGTTATCCCTCATTGTGTGATCCATGGTGTTGACTTATATGTAACCTCTCTATTGGGACAAACTTCTTTTTCAAGCACAAAAGACATAAGAGAAAGGTTTGCAGCTGTATATCTTGAAGAAATTAATTTTACAGATTTTCAGAAAAACTCTAAGTATTTTTCTCGAGTAGGAACTTTATACTTGAGTAGAAATTAAGTTTATTCTCGAGTAAGACTTGTCATTAACTCGAGTTGCAGAAGCATTTCTCAAGAAAGTTTAGTGTTGTTCTCGAGAAAGCCCTGTGTACTCGAGTACTCCATGACTTTCCTTCTCGAGTTACTTCTTTTCCAGACAGAATATTTTTCTAAGTCTTTTTCTCGAGAAGCCATATATTATTTCTCGAGAAGGTCAGTATTACTTCTCGAGAACCAGAAGTCATTTCTCGAGTAACAGATTCTCTTCTGGAGTAACAGAATATTTTCTCGAGAACAGAAGTTCATTTTTCTCGAGTACTTCTTTTCTTTCTCGAGATTCCTAAATTCCACCTTTATATTTTTTACCAAGTCTTTTTTCTAGAGAAGCAAAATATTTTTTTCTCGAGAAGGATATGTTTAGTTCTCAAGAAGTAGAAATTTTTTCTCGAGAATTAGAATATTTTTCTCGAGAGCTAGCCATCTGTTCTCGAGATACTTCTTTGTTGTTGAGTACCAGAATGATTATTCTTGAGAACAAAACTTTATACTTCTCGAGTACTTCCCTTCATTCTCGAAATTGCTGATTTCCATGTCCACATTTTTACTAAATGTTTTTCTCAAGATCCTCATCATTCTTCTCGAGAATCAGAAAACTTTTTCTCGAGTACTATTTTTATTCTCGAGAAATGTTGTACTGTTTTCTGAATTTCTTCTAAGTTTCGACAGACATGATTTCAAATGTGATTAGCACATTATTAGTCCACGTGTCAAGCATTTAATATAATTATGATTGTTAGGTAAGTCTTATAAAAGGTGTTATCATAATCGACCAACCCTAAGAAGAAATCCCTAAGTATTCTGAATCGCGTATTCTCTTTCCAAAATCGAAAACCGCCGCTGTTCATCTCCTTCATCGCATTTCTGCTTTCGATCCAGAGATTCAGAGCAAGTGATTTAACATATCAATATCTTCTACATCGATAGATTCTTTTCTTGATCTTGCTGAGTCCAAAATTTTCAGATCCAGATATTTAGCTGTGTCTTTTTCAATCTATTTCTGACAGAGCTTCAAAGTACAAGGAAGAAGAAGGGCTGAAGTTTTCGGATCTGAGATTAATACTATTTTTATTTCTTTGTATTTCATTTTATTCTTGTAGGAGATTGTTCTCCGAGTGTAGGAGCTTTGTTCTCCGAGTTATTTGTAGGAAGTTTCTCTTCCGAGTGTAGATCCTATTTTGACCGGTCGAGTTGTAGGAACATTGTTCTGAGTGGTAGGATTGTTTTCAATCCGAGATTAGTGGATTAGCTGAGTCTAGTGCATTGCTAGATCCGTGAGGTAGAAAGTGGATGTACCCAAGTTTGGGGAACCATTATTATTCTTGGTGTCGTCTGTGTATGCTTGCTTATTGTTCTGTGCATCGCTTATTCAATTTTTATTCCACAAAAAGACGCAGAACTCACCTATTCACCCACCTCTAGCTGATTTAGGTAGTCAACTTAAACATTATTCAGTCCGTAGTAAAGACTGACGGTGAGATAAAGGATGTGGAAGTGATATTGAATGGGGCAGTGGTGTTCACTGATTTCTAGGTGTTGGGACCAATGGTGAATGCTTCAAAACCTGTCTTAGGGGTCCCTGTACAACCCCGTATCCGGTGAGTGGGGTGAACTAGGAACCAGACCGGATGGCTCAAATCACCCAGGCCCCAAGCGATCTCGGCAGAAAAACCCGAGCCCGAGCTCGGCATTCGTCGACTGCGAGCTCGGCTTTCGCCGAGCTAAGAAAGGATTCGTCGAGCTGAGGCCGACTAATGGAGGCCGACCGATCGGCGAGCTCGCCATCCTAGCTCGCGCTCATGCGAAGGAGCTCGACAACAGTAGGCGAGCCGGATCTTCAGGGGTGGCCGAGTCCCACACCTCGCCCAGATCAATGAGATACTTTTTACTGTTTTTCCCCCGCTGGTCTGCCCATAGCCCTTCAAAATAGCATAGTTTGGCTGTTGGCAGACCCAGCCAAGGGTATTTTGGTAACTTCAGGCCAGTTCAGTTTGATTATTGGCAGTCCAAATTCTGAAATCTATAAATGGGACCCAAGGGGAACCTCAGAAAGCAGGCTTCCTGTGCTCTCTGGCATCACCACTCAAGCGCTTTCTGAGGATACCTTAGCTCGGCCTTTGGCTAATGAAGGGAAGCGCTCTAAGATCTTTTGGGTGTGTGGTGGGTCCATCCCGCCGAGCCCTTGGGTCAGTTTTCCTTTGTTTCCCTTGTTATTTTGCTTGCAGGAGCGACGTAGGTGCGCGATCACCTCTTCCCTGAGGGTGAACTACACAGGTGACCATCTTTTGGTTTCAACAGTACCCTTCCTGAAAGCTAGTGGGGCGACGTTGCAGTTTAACATAAGCGACATCACCTTGGCATCCAGGGTTGATTCGCCTTTACCGCCGTCCCTTCCCCCTATGATTCTGAATGAGCTTGGAAAACTATAGGATTTGAATATTGTGTTATCTGGCGGTTTGCCTAGTGTTGTTGAGACAGGTGTGCTACAGAAAGGGGAAGACAGAGCGGTGAAAGTAGCGAAAATGTTGAAGATAGCTGAAGGGGAAATAGATGCGAAGTAGCTTGGAGTGCAGCAAGTTGCGGGTAAGAAGGGTAGTGAGCGGAGTGAAAGGCACGTTGTTGGGACTAAGGAGCGCAGCATGAATGTTGAAAGCGTGCATAAATTAGAATCAAAAACTTATATTGAGCAAAACGATTTGTGTCAAATAGTAAAAATAGGTTACATGGGTTGATCTATTACCCTTCGTGTATGAGGAAAGGATCCCTCCAGACGGAAGAGCTACCTCTGAATTGGATGGAGTGGTTGTACCTGCGTGGCGATATCCATCCGTGGAATTGCGAAAAAAATAATAGTGAATGCGCAAGGCGCTGGATTTTGCCCGCCGGCTTGAGAATGAAGAGGCGAGGGGTAGGGGAGATTCGTCTCCCCTAGGCCCTAAATCTTACGCTTCTCCCTCGTCTCGCATGTCAGGGGGGTTTATCACAAGTCAACGGTTAACTGATATGTGAATGATCTCTACCCCCCCCCTCTTGTAGTATAATTTTTTCTTAATGTTATGTATAACGTTTTAGACTTAATTGTTGCGTACTGCACTTATGCTTTTGAAATATATATAAAACTGCTAATACAGGTATTTGGTCCACCTTAAGGATGGCAAAAAAAGTGGCTCCTGTGAGACAACCCATTATTTTGTTTTTGTTTTTTGCATATTCTTTAATATGGATTGTTGTGCTTGGATGTATTTTCTTTTGCAAGTGGAGTTCATTTGCGACGTGGACTTTCAACAGAAATTAACGCCAATCTTCGGGTATGCTCATTTCTGAGCATTGGGTAACCCCTTCCCCTTACTTGCTTTTTAATTTCACTATCACATTACGGTGTTAGGATGTTTAGGCTAAGTCTGGTGGGGATAGTTATACGGGGTACTCACGCATGTGCATTAAACCATTGTCATGCTAAAGCAATAGATTCATTTGCTGTCTATGATGATTGGCATTGCATACCACTGCACCACACTCGAGCGCATGCTTGAACAGGAGCACGTTGTGAGTTTTATCCTCACTAGTGCGCGATTTGGAAAATTTTGGCGCTGGCCTAGGACTGCGAGGCGGAGTAAAATGTTTCCTCCTTGAGTGCTCATAATCGAGTGCTCACGTCTCATTTATGATTATGTGTAGAATTTGATTCTCTTTATGCTCATAGCATATTTTATTTTTATTGTCGTAAATCTTGTTTACTCTACTTGCCTACTTCGAATCAGGTGTGAATCAAACGGTAGCGTAAGGATGTGTGTCGACAACGCTAGCCTCGTATTGCTCGAGTCTGGAGGAAGGATTGTCTTTCGCGTGGCTATGAACTTTCCCCGAGTAACTCTCAAAGCATGGGTACATGGTTAGTCAAGTGCGCGTGTGATGTAGGCCGTCACTTTAATCTAGATTAAGCCTTGTACCAATCCCGACCACTATCCGTTGTTATCCCCATTGAGCTTGTCTGTTCCTTTGACATCACTACGCCCCGCTACCAATGCCATATAGCCTTTCCTACTCGCACACCTGAATGTGGTCGCTCGATTGGTTTGTTTTATTGTCATTTTGTATCTGTTATGTGTGGCTGTTATGTGGGAGCTTTGCGCCGCTTGTGGTGTTGTCGTGTTTTCGGCTCGTTTTGGCTATTTGGTTAAATAAAAAGAAAAAAAATAAACGAAATGAAATGGAAATGAAAATTCCCAATGTGAAATAAAAGAAAAAAGAAAACAAATAATTTGTTATAGAGTTGTGGTTTTATGGTTGTGAAATTGTATTGTGTTCGTTATGGGCGTGCACACACTGTTAAAAGTCCAAGTCTGCTGGTGCATTGCACATGTTTGTCATTTCGTGTAGCTGCGAGTGTTTTCGGGCGGTCTCATTTTGGGTGTGTGTATCTGTTGTGTTTATCTTTGTATACCCCTCCTTCCCCTAAGCCTCCATTATACTCCAAGTCCTATGGATTCGTGCTTGAGTCAAAATAGTGTCATGGAGAGAGTGTGAACTAGCGAGCATATGGTCATCGACATTGGTTGATTCCTTTGGAGGTTATCCCGATCCTTGCTTTGGTAATGCTCAACTCAGTGATTGTCTGCTTTCTCCTTGCGCGTGACCGAATGATTCCCCTCGATTCTATAGTACAGTTGTAATAATATTTTGATACGCCATTACAAATATATAGGCTATTAGTGCATAATTAGAAATTCCCACTACGGTATTCCTATGGGCGTGAGCATGCGATTTCGCATGGTACTCCGCTACGCAGTTATAGGCCAGCTATGTTATTTTTCTCGTCCGCGTTAGTGATGATTTGATCGGGACGAGCAAATGTTTAAGTCTGGTGGTGTGATGAGTCAGATTTATATAGGGTTTATCAGACTCATCTGGGCTTATTATCTTCCATGTGCACTACTATTTCAGTAGGAAAAGTCGTATATTTGATTAGGGCTTCACTTAGCCATTATTGCACTGTTTTGTCCCATTTTGGTTTGTGAATTGCACCGGGATGTCGGGGGTAAGTACTAGGGTACTCTCTCTGCGGATTTGGATATTTTATGTTGTATATTGGTGCTGGAAGCTTTTGCTCCAGCTATGGTTTTTGGTGTGTAGGTGGTCAGTTTTCCCCCAAATCAGGAATTCTAAATTGTGGAAAATGGACGGTCGTGTATTTCCTTAGCGCGCACTTTCCACCAAATCGTGCGTTTTCTGCAGGATTTTTTGGAGGATTGACCAACCTGTGCGATTTATTCATACACGGTTTCTTTTGAACCATGTGCGAAGGAGATGCACGATTTTCCTGTAGCTGTCTATATTTATAGTGCCATGTGGTTAATCGTGCGATTTGTTCACGCACGGGCGGAAGTGACCGTGCGTGAGTAAAACGCACAATTCCACCTACTTGCCTGGAATTTCAGGGCTCTGTGGTTACCCGTGCATTTTCCTTCATGCACGGGCGGAAGCGTTCGTGCGCGAGTAAAATGCACAGGTCAACTCGTCTTCCTCCGCATGTTCTGTCCTAGAAGTTATTTTCGCACGGTTAACGCATGGTCGTGCACCAAACCGTGCGTGACCATTTTTTTGACCTACTCATATTTAAGCTCAGGAGTGGACTGAAGCAGGAACAATTCCGCATTTTCCGCTCTTATGAGAGGGAAAATCTTCCTCCAGACATTCTTTCCTCTCTTCTCCTTGGAGAGCTCATCTGACCACCGTTCTTCCTCCAAACTTCACTGCAAGCAAAGATCTTCCGTTGTTTTCTTCATCTCCATCTCAAGAGGAGCATTTGGTGCTCCTTCTCTCTGCCATTGGAGAACTTTTCAGCGACTACCAGCCTTCACGAATCGTGAAGAAGACGGGGAAAACACCTTTGAAGTAGGTGACAACACTTGAAGCTTCCTCGGACGTCAACCACCGACCGAGCCCGGACGAAGACCGACAACCTTCGACTCCGGCATAGAATCATGTCTACCTTTCATGCGTTGGGTTGTAAATCTCCTCTTTACTCTCATTTGGATGTTTTTCTATTCTTTGGATGTTAGCTAAACTTGCTAGGAACTCTTAACAATGTTCATGATTGTTTACAATTGCAAATGTTGTTGTAGTCCATAGTTTAGCTTTACTTTTTTCCTTGCTTTGGGTTGTTGCTTGGTGATATGCCATACTAACGTGTGTTAGGGGATGGCTTGGCAAAGAGGTGTTATCGACCCTCAACGGGTACGACCACACGCCCTAATACTCATCAAAGTATTCCACCATTACGAAGCGGTGAAGGCAACCCGCGTAATTAATTTTAGTTGTTCTAAAATAAAAACTCAACCCCCGAACCTTTGTTGCATTTGCAATCACTTTCCAACAAGGAAGATCACACTCCCAATCTGCACTCCTCGAGAGATTCGATACTCGTACGATATCTCCCCCAGTTTATTACTTGACGATGATCGGTGCACTTGCTGAGATTGCATCATTACTCCTGGTGGTAAAACCAATTTCAGAGTAACCTGCCTCTGATACCAATTGTTGTATCATGAGGCGCCCTTAAAGGGGGCGAATAAGGGTTAATTAATTTACTTTATGAAATAATGAAAGTAATCAAAACTAATTTTTCATAGACAAGATTAAACACTTCGAAATTTATAAAAACAGAAACAATAACAATTTATTTCAATAGTGTTAAATCTAAATACAATATATCTCTATAGAGCTAGAGATAAAAGGCTTATGAAAAATACAATTTACTTTTGATTTTGCCAGTACTTCTACCAAGAACCGACATGCTAAAGAGTATCTCTCCCTAGATATTGCCACAAGCCTCCCCTAGATATAACCATGATCTAGACATTGCACACAAGGCACTGATTTCTCCTTAAGTCGCACAAAGACTTAGACGCCACTCACAAGGTGGCGATTCTCGTCTAATCCACGCAAGGACTTAGGTGACACGCACAATGCGGCAATTTACTCTCTCGATTATAATAGGAATAAAGAACAAAACAAAATGAAAACTTCAGTAATAAAAACTACCTCTAAATGATGCGCTGAAGATGCCGACGAATCATTGCCAGGGTTGCTTTGAATGTCATGTACGTGTTGTCAATCTTTTGCGCTATGACTTTCATGAGAGTATCGAGTAATTCTAGATGGTGGAGCTCTCTGGATCGGATGAACAGTAAGGAACACTCCAGAAAATGAAAATTTGTAATCTCCACAGAAAATTGAATAGATTTTATATTTTAGAGATATTGCCTGGCAACACCGGGTATCGTTATTCGGCGATATCATTACCGGCTTCCATGTGACCCACGTATTCCTCATTTTAGCATCTCAGATTAGTCATGTAAATTGTGGATTGTCGCCTGGTGATATCTGATATTGCCGGGCGATAGTGAGAGAAACTGTTAGCCGTTTGGAGATTATGAGTTAACCGCTCATTCCTCTATCACCTTTTGGTGATACAAAATATCGCCTAGAGATATTTCGTGAGCACATCGGTTCTAACCCGAATCAATACCCAAAGGCCATTAGAGTTAGACCTGTGATATCTGCACAACATAAATACCCAATGATCAAATACAAATGAGATTTGTTATTAGCAAACTAAGAAGCGTGGAACACATGCTCCAACATAGTGGGTCATTATGCTATAGAACTACTGGCACAATCCTATTGTGTCGAGAGATGTTGTTAGTCCACCAGTCAGAAATTCAGTAAGTATAAAAGTTCATCTTCAGACAAAAATGCACCAAGGACCCAATAAAAATTGGGGCCCTAAGGTAAAGTAAAATGTGTGATGCAGGTTAGTTTAAGTGGTCATACCTCGATATATTACTTGGACAGTGCTTGTTTCAGGCACAAGACTGGCACAAGGAGTAACTTAAAGGAGTTCACTCAAGTGAAATATGGACCCAAGGTAATCTTTGGTGATTCAGATAGAGGAGTGACAAGATGCTATGGTAAGATTACTAATGGCATAGTCACCATCACAAAAGTAGCTTATGTGGAAGGTTTGCAACACAACTGTATAATCATAAGCAAACTCTCTGATCTTGGCTATGTCATTGTCTTCCATAAGGATGAGTGCCAGATTAAGAGGTCAAGTGACCAAGAGTTCAAGTGAGCAAGAGATCATCTTGACAGGCACTAGGAGTGGAAAAGTTTATTGCTTAAACTATCTGTGTCTAGATACAGACTCTCCTATTTGTCTAGTGACAAATGAGAAAGTATCATATTGTGTCCAATGGCACAAGAGAATAACTCATTTGAATTACAAGACTATTGGCAAGCTCTTTAGTCAGGAGCTAGTTAGGAATGGTCCTATTGTGAAATGCACAAAGGAAAGCATTTGTTCAGCTTTCTAAAAGGGCAAGCAGACCAAATCCTCCATTAAGGGAATTGGGACCAAAGACTCTATGAGGTGTTTATATCTCTTACATATTGGGACTTATTTGGTCCTATATCAGTTCACAGACTTAGTAGGAAACTCTACACCCTTGTGTGGTTGATGACTATTCCAAGTTTGCTTGGGTTTTCTTCCTCCAGAAAAAAATGAAACCGTTGATATCTTCATCAAGTTTGTCAATCATATTTACAATGAGTTTAACTGTATTGTGGTAAAAATTATAAGTGGCCATAGGACAAAATTAAAGTCTGAAAACATGACAAAGTTCTATGAAGTGAAAGGGATTCATCAAGAATTGTCTTCTCCAAGAACTCACAAGCAAAATGGGGGTATTGAGAGGAAAAATAGAACTCTCATTGAGTCTGGAGGAACTTTGTTGAGTGACACATCTCTCCCAGAATACTTCTCAGCTGAGGAAGTGAATACTATATGTCATGTCCTCAACAAAGCCTCTATCACTAAGAGCCATAAGAAGACTCTCTATGAGATCTTGAAGGGCAGAAAACCAAACTTGGGATATCTCAGAATATTTGGTAGTAAATGTTATGTGCTTCATAATGGAAAGTCTTATGTGACTAATTTTGCTGCCAAGTACTTTGATGGGATTTTTGTTCGGTGCAGTACTCATAGTAAAGCCTATAGGATCTACAACTTGAAAATCCAAGCTGTAGAAGAATCTATACATATAGACTTTGATGATTCTACTATGATTAATAGTTAGCTGTCAAGCACCTCTTCTAGTACTAGAGGTACAGAATAGATGATGGACAAGCTGACCATCAAGGAAGCAGCTCCAATTATCCAATATAAAGAAGATATTCTAGAAGAACACCCAGGCACATTAGAAGTGGATGAAAATCAGTAAAAAGCTGATTCTGAAGACGTTGCTAAAAGAAGATTGACACCAGCGATTAGGCATCCGAAGGATCATCCAGCAGACCAGATCATTAGTAAGGCAAGCCAAGGAGTCCAGACCAGAAGCAATAGTATCAACACAACACTCTACTCAAGCTTCCTGTCATAAGTATAGCCAAAGAAATTTGAAGAGGCCAACATAAACCAATTATGTATTGGAGCTATGCAAGAGGAACTGAAATAGTTCACGAGATGCAAGATCTGAAGCTGATTCACAGACCACAAGGACATAATGTTATTGGATTCAAGTGGATCTACAAGAATAAACTTGATGAAAATGGCATTATAACCAAGAATAAAGCTAGGCTAGTACCTAAGGGGTACAGACAAGAAGAAGGTATTGATTTTGATCAAACCTTTGCCTCTGTAGCAAGATTGGAGGCCATCAGACAGTTCCTTGAATATGTTGCACACAAGGGATTTAAAGTATACCATATGGATATAAAGTTAGCTTTTTTGAATGGTGACTTAAAGGAAGAGGTCTATGTTGAACAGCCTCCAGGTTTTGTCGACTCTTACTCAACTAATTTTGTTTATAGACTTAGGAAAACTCTTTATGGGTTAAAGAAAGCACCTACAGCATGGTATGAGAACTTGTCTAGCGTCCTCATTGAGAACAAATTCTCAAGGGTAAATATAGACAAGACCTTATTCCAGAGAGACTCTAAGGGAAAGATCATCCTAGTCCAGATATATATCAATGACATTATCTTTGGATCTACTGATGACAACCTTTGCAGGAAGTTTGCTAAACTTATGCAAGGGAAGTTTGAGATGAGCAGTATGGGTGAGCTCAAGTTCTTCTTGGGACTCAAAGTTAGACAGACTGATGAGGGATTATCCATATCCCAGTCCAATTTCACCCGGGAGTTGATTAAGAAATATGGTATGGAGAATGCCACCACCATGAAAACTCCTATGGGGTCAAGTATGCCTATAAACAAAGATGAAGGAGCGAAAGCTGTTGATGAAACTTTGTATAGAGGAATAATTAGCTCCCTTCTATACCTCACTACTAGTAGGCCTAACATCATGTATTTTACATGTGTCTGTCCTAGATATCAAGCCTGCCTTAAAGAGTCTCACTATTCTGCTAGAAAGAGGATTTTGAGATGTCTTAAGGGCACTCCTAATCTTGGCCTATAGTACCCTAAAAATAAGGATTTTGAACTAACAGTCTATTTAGATGCAAATTTTACAGGCCGTAGAGAGGATAGGAAAAGCACTTCTAGATCCTGTCAGTTCTTGGGATGAAGACTAGTGTCTTAGAGCAGCAAGAAGCAAACAAGTGTTGTTATATCAACCGCAGAGTCAGAGAACATATCAGTAGGCAGCTGCTGTGCTCAGTTATTGTGGATCCAGCATCAGCTCCACGATCATGACCTTTAGGTAAGTAGAACTTCACTCTATTGTGACTCTACAAGTGCTATTTCTATGGCTAGGAATCCTGTCTTACACAGTAGGACTAAGCACATAGAAATTAGATATCATTTTATTAGAGAGAATGTGGAAAAGGAAGATATCAGTCTCCAGTTTGTCCCCACAGACAAGCAAGTGGCTGACATCATTACTAAGCCACTAGATGAAGCAAAGTTCAACACCTTCAATTTTAAGTTTGATATATTGAACTTAGTCTAGCTTTAGTCACTCCCTATAATGTTGATGCAGGCTACATCTTCTGACGAACCACAACGGACAAAAGACACTGATTTGTTCTCTCTCATTCCAATTCTACGCTCTCACAAACTAAAACGCAGCACACCCAATTTTGCAATAATATTAATCAAATGCTAACGTACAGGTTCGCCACACCCTTTGAAATCGAATAGAAGCTATAAGCTAATATCCTCTTAAGCGAAAGGGATCTATCCTATCCGGTCGAGCATGTGTTGTACCAAAAGAGATCCACCAATAATAAATGATTCAAAAAATGGTAGGTCTCTCCCAACAAAAAAACAAGGTCCGTCAATTCTCATGAACTTAAATAGATCAAAAGAAAAACACAAAATCATTTTGGATCAAAACCACGACGGAATCACAATTTCGAAAGCCACGCCAAAGTAAAACCACCACAGGAATTAATATAGGAGGGAAACACTAAAAGTAGAAATTTCGTTACCAATCGGAATGGATGATTCTGATTCAAAAAAATGGTCTGCTCTTCTATGGTTCTGCCGGAGTCATGTCGAATGGAGAAAAACTCGTCCGCCTACCTAGCTTCATGACGGAGATGGTTCCACGAAATCACGGAGGGCCTTACACCTTGGTCAAAATACACAAAGATTGAACTCCTTGGTTTGCCGAAATATTCAAGGGAAGATGATGGGTTGGCCGAATCCTAGAGAGATATCCAAGGCTTGGCCGAATTCCTTCAAGGGGCATAAAGTCACGTTTGTTTGTTGCAAATAGTTTGGAGAGGAGAGAGAGATTTAAGGTGGAGAATAGAGAAAGGAAGAGGGTGGGGGGAAGAAGGTGGCTGAACCACAAGGGAAGGGGGAAGGAGGCTTGCACCAAAAGATGAAAGCAAGAGAGGAGGGGGAAAATTTCAATTTGAAATTTTAGGTTTTCAATTTTTCATTCATCTCTACTAAAATCGATCATAACATGGCTATATATAGACTACACCACTCCATCTCCTCCAATTCAAAATTCAAAATTCAAAATTCAAAATGGCACTATGATGGTTATATGCACCCATCATGAAATAAAACAATGTAAAATTTAAATGTATGAAATTAAAATACTCTTGATGGTTATAGGCACCCATCATTACATGAAATGAAATACTAAAAATAGAATTGCTTAAAATAAAAATTGATAAAATATATAATTATAATTATGTAATTTATAATTATATATTTTATTTATTGGCAGCGGCAGACGTCGAGCAAAAAATGTAGCTGCGGCGACATTGGCGAAGAAACATCGTAGCAGACTCCCATCTTCGAGCTTGAGGCAATGACCATCCCAATCAATGAACTCTCGATGTCGTGGATCCACTGCCGCATCAGCATTGTCGCCATCAATCCTCCCCCGCTCAAAATTACTCATCACTGATGAGTGGCCCGTGAGGAGGGAACCGTCGAAAGCAACAACAACATGAGGCAAATTTGGCCCCAAAATCCAAGTCATAGTAGCGTGGTCATCCCACATCAAAGAGAACCTGTCGGGCAAAAAAGGAGGTAAAGCTATCCATGGAAAAGCATTAGTCAAAGAAGGAGAAAAAGTTTCAACATCAACATTCAACATACCTCCAGTGGAAACCGTAGGACTGAGCGATCCAAGACCCAGCTGACCCCTCAACCCATTAGAAGACATAGTGGATAGAATAAACGGAGAGGCAGATAATTCAAGTGGTGGAGAAATAGAAGGCGTTAAATCCGAAATATTGAAAATAGGGTATATACCCCAATCAGTAGGTATCTCCAAAAGATATGCATTTTCTCCTAACCTCTTTAAAATTTGGAAAGGACCGGCTCGCCAATTCAAAAACATTTTTATGGAGCCCGAAGGAAACCATTTAGGGATGAGACGCACCAATACTAAATCATTAATATTAAAGTGTGACGCTCTCCTATGTACGTTAGCATGAGATTTATAAAATGCATATGGGGCGACTAACGTTACATATTTGTGCTTATGTAAATTATGAACATGCAGAGCGAATTCTTGCACAAACTCACTTTATTTATACGTTGGAGGTAACAGAACTAAATCTGGTGGCAATAGTGCTAAATGGTTTAATAGATTTAATTTATATTTAAAGTTTAGTGGACACAAACCAATGGGCACACCCGTCACGAAATTTGAAATGGGCATGATAGACGACCTCATCATAAATATATAATTAGAGAATTGATTATTCATAGGAAGTCTGGAGGATACAAAACTAGAAAAATTTGTGACGAGACCGAACATGAATTCTATCAAATCACTAATACCTATCTCAGCTATCATCGTAGTCACGGGCAAAGCAACGTCATAAGCAGGTGGGAAAAAATATGTGCAACCTTACCAGAGGAGTTAGCACATCATGATAAAGCTAAGATAAGAGGCACAGTTGCCACAGAATCAGAATCGATTGCAATCAGGGACAAAATCACAGATGGACAAGCAGAAAAATGCACAGTCAAAGGTGACACGTAGTTAGATCCAGGAGGTGTGGCGAAAAAACCAGCAACAAAATCTAACAACCCTAACAACTCACTAGAACTTTTATGACGAGACATGTCCAATGGAGGGGCCAACAAGGTTTGCAAAATAAAATTACTTGGATTAGACATACCTAACTTGTATCCTAAAGAGTCCACTAGTTGAGTCAACGGATCAGGAGGGAGATTCGGTAAAACTAAACCCGGGAGAGAATCAAAAACATCTTCAATTTCACACAACGGAGACAGCATCAAGGGACGCTCATCCGGGTCTACTTCAATATCGTCATCCAAAAGTACAACTCTTCTACATGGAAATTCTTCCAACACACTGGCCGCATTATTCAATTCAAAATCAGTAAAGTTCTCAAAAATGGGCAAAATCGAACTCGACAAAAGTTCTAATTCACATGTAGCTTCTGATGAGTCCATGTTTATACCTATTTTCGGACTCATCTGGGCTAGTTTTCACGCGTTTGTACTTCACTTTTAGTTCTATATCGTTCATATCTCATCTTATCTTTATTTCCATAGGAAGTGCACATTTATGCCCGTGGTTGTGTATTTTTGTTACTTTTATTGTTTGTACTCCTTTTTGTGATTGCCTGGAATGTCTGCACATATCAGTGATTGGTTTTCTTTCGGTACAGCGGTCATGTGCGTGTTCCGGGATGGTTGTGAAACAGGAATACTGCGCACGATCATAGGATCTAATGCGCACGACCACTGGTCGTGCACCCCTGATCGTTCGCACTACTCTACGTTTTCCAGAATCAGCCTGGGGTAAGCGCACGACCACTGGACATATTGCGCACGACCACCGGTCGTGCGCCACTGATCGTGTGCATTGATTCCTCATTTTTGGAGTCCTATCTGGGTAATCGCACGATCATTGGACTTAGTGCGCACGACCACTGGTCGTGTGTCACTACTCGTGCGCATTATCCCAGTTCTTCTTCCTGATTTTCCATGTCAGTGCGCACGAACACAGGACATAGTGCGCACGACCACTGGTCGTGCGCCTGTGATCGTGCGCATTGATCATTTCTGCTTTTGTATAAATAGTGCAGGTCTCGCCGTAATTCGGGAAAGGATCCAGAGCTCGAGATTTCTCCGCCGTTTTCCACCTTATCCGCCGTTCCCCTTCATCTTCAACCCTAGGGAGGTGCTCCGGGCAAGCTTTCACCGCCAAATCCAAGCTGGAGCTTCCTCTCGGCCTTCTCCTTCATCTGGGAGCTTCAAGTAGGGTTTGACGCCATAGCCATCAAGCAAAGGAAAGCTAGCAAACTTCATCCGCTATCGTGAGACGAAGAAGACGGGCCATTGGAAGGTGGTGACAGCCCTTCTCTACCCCAGACACAGTTGAGGACCGAGCTTGGACGCGGAATGACAAACCGACGATTCCAACCGTGAATCCTCAACAAGGATTCGGATTCGATCGATCTCTTGTCTTGTTCTTGCTTTATTGTTGAATATTGGTGTTTAAATTTATTTATATTGATGAAGTATGCTTAGTTTGTAAAATGATTTTATACAATCATGTCTATGTGATTTTGTATGTTTTCGTTATTTGATTAAGTTGCGCCATATTCCATCCACCACCATCCACCCTTGCCGCACTAGCAACTACTAGTGGCGTGCATTGCGAAGAGGTGCTCACGACCCTCATTCCGCCGTTCTAACCACCTCATCCGCTAGCCTTCTCGTCCATCCGCCTAGTGATTCGGTGCATAGCGGCCCGACTAGTCTTCCATCCCGCCTAGCGAAGCATCACACAGCGGTGCTGCATAGGAGTAGTTGTTAACCTTTTATTTTCTGTTTCCGCAACATCAAAACCTCCCCTTAGATAGCTCTGACCTAAGGACTTCAATCTCAAGTCCTCGAAATTAACTACACCTTACTGTGTTTCTTGTGAGATCGATACTTGGGGAAACCCCCATTTTATATTACTTGTGCGACCAGTTCACTGCCGTGATCTTTAACATCAAGTTTCTGGCGCCGTTGCCGGGGAACACAGTCGTGTGAGTTTGTGGAGAGGGATATAATAGATTGAAGCCCTTTTCCATTTGTGCATATTATTTTTTATTATTATTTGCTTTTGTTATTAGAATTTTTATTTTACTTATTTCTTTTTACCCTTTTCTGATTTTTGATTTAGATAGCAGATCCGTGCTATTTTTATTTTAGCTGAGTAGCACTTTTTCAGCATTTATTTTTTGTTCGTGATGGATCCTGATGCTGAGTGACGTATCCTGGACACTTTGTGCCGATCCATCGATGTCATTGCTGTTATGAATGCCGAGCATTACATTCGGTGTTTGTTATGTCAAGGTGTGGGACACATGTTGAAGGATTGCCCTCGTTTGTGCAAGCCTTCTCCCTCTGAGGGCGTGTGCACAACAACCTCCCGTTCGCGGAAGACTATTGTGGACAGGCCTACCAGGGTGTTGCCTGGCCCATACATTCACATAACACACTTTGCTCATTCTTTACCCGTTGAGATTACTGAAGAATCTCTGGCCGCATACAGCTCTTTCATGGGTCCTCGATCCCTTTTACGAGCTTTCCTTGAGTGATGATGATCACTCTGGTGTTAGCCAACAAAAAGTGGAGCAGGAACTCATGGACGCTCCTGTATGGGATGATGATATTGTTCCGGTCGTCGACGGGGTGACGTCAATGAATGATTTTGCGATGGGGCCTATTCATTTAGTGCTTGATTTTGAGAGCATCCTTGCCCCTCCGCAATTTTTGCTGGATTGTGCTACTCCATTTTTGTGTGAGTTGGTTGATGATACCGTATTTGGGATGATTCGGTGCCCGAGGTTGCGCCGAAGTGGATGATGATTCCTCTATCTCCGACGGAGAAGGTGGATCTTCGGAACACTTTTACGCACCCCGGTGGGATGAGGAATACCCTCTTTCTGATGTGGAGGCTTGCACCTCTTTATTAGACGAGGCCGTTTCTCTTACCACTGCGGACCTTGCGTTCTCGGATTCCCCTCGATACGACTCATATGACACTGACAGTGATCTATGCTTGGATCCTGCTGAGAGTGAGACCGGGATCACTCTCCCATTTTCTGATTCTTTTAGTTCTTATTCTCTTTTATTACTTGATCCCCCTTCCTTATCTTAGCCTGTGCAGGATGAGTCTCCACAGGTACGTTGGGATGACGATGAGCTTTGTGCTCATGTCGTTGTCATCGCCTCCTGCGGGCCTGTGATAGACGATACCTTACTGGGCAAGGATTCATTTTGTGGTGAGATGAGTGAGGACCAGGCCTCCTCCTCATCCTACTTCCTATTTCCTCTGCCTGTGAGGAGTAGGTATGATTATTTAGGCAGAGGGGTAACTGCTCTATCACCGTATCGGTACCCATTACCGAAACGGATATTAGGCCAGTTACCTGTGCACTTTTTATTTCATAGGCCTATAAGCTAGAACTGTTTAGAATTTAATAAGTCGTGCTGGGATGACAATAACCCCAGTACTTATCTTTCATTTTCTGCATTTTATTTTTCTTGTCTATTTTAATTTTAGCATTTCTTTTTGTATATTTTGTTTTGTTTTTGCGGAGCTCACCCCTGCAGGTATTCTTGGCTAATTGCATTGGCAGGGTTCTGATTCTTCATATGGCGGGCCTGCTTCAGGTTTCCACGCGTCTTCTGGTATGCTCACTAGCTGAGCATTGGGTAATCTCTTCCCTTAGCTCTTTATGATTTTAATTTCTCTATCATATGCTGTGTAGTTTAGTTTAAGTCTGGGGGAGAGCCAATTTTGTTACCTTTTGCACGCGCACATTTCATGTGCATACTAGAAGCTTTTATTGATTTATTATGATTAGTTCATTGCACTGCACACCACTGCACCCACATTAGCGCGTGCTTAGCTTTTTGCCTGCTGTGAGTTAAACTCATTTCTTCGTTAGATTTGAGAAAATTATGGTGCTGACATAGGATTGTGAGATGGAGTAAAATGTTGGCCTTATTGTGTTTCTAGACAACTGCTCTCGTCTCGTGTAGAAATTGGAGTAGATTTAATTTTTTCTGTATGCTTTTAGTTTTATATTTTTCTAATTTCATAAATACTTTTTATTCTACTCAAAAGTTGGTGAATCCGGTGTGAATCCGACGGTAGCTTAGGGATGTGTGTAGACAGCCGTTAGGTTAGTATTGCTCGAGTCGGGAGGAGGGATAGTCTTTCTCGTTGGCTAAGAACTTACCCCAAGCTACTATTGAAGCATGGGTATAGGTTAGTCATGCATGAGTGTGATGTAGGCCATCATTTTGGCCCGGTTGAGCTTTGTACCATTCCTAATGTCTTATCCTCGCTAGCCCCGTTGTGCCTACCCCTCCTTTTGATTCAGCTCCACCATGATTTCACCAAAGCCTCATAGCCGATCCTAGTCGCACACCCAAGTTGAGCTTTAGTGTTTACATTTTAATGTTGGGGTGTGATGTGGTGATTTTACTTGTGATTATGTGGATGTGCTCCAATGTTATATTTGCTGAAATTGCAAAAATAAAAAGATGATTTGAAAAAAAGAAAAAAAAAGAGAACAATATTTGTAAAGAAAAAAAAAGAAGTGAAAAGAAAAAGTTTAATTGAAAATCTTTTTGGGAAATGTGATTATTTTTGGAGTAGGCGGTGCACACACCCATATATAAAAGTTAATTCTGGGGGTGTGGTGTACCCGCGTGTATTTTGCTTAGTAGAGGGATTCATTTTATATTAGCTCATTTGGGTTTGGTGCTTAGCCATTCTTATTTATCATTGTTTACCTCACCGAAACTCAAGCCCCATGTCTTCACCTATAGTCCTACTGATTCGTGTGTGAACCAAACCAGTGTCGTGGAGAGAATGCGAAAAGGCAAGCATATGCTCACCGACATTGGGGGATTCCTTTGGAGGTTATCCTGAGCCCTGATCTTTGGCAATGCTCGCCTAGCGATTAGTCTACATTCTCCCTACGCATGACCGGATGATTCACCGTGATTCTATTTTTGAGTAATAATAAAATGTTGATATGCATTGTGAAAAGTATAAACTATTTTGTATACTTAGAAATTTCTTCTATTATATTTTTACGCGCGCGAGCATGCGACTTCGCATGGTACTTCGGATCGCAATTTCTTTCTTAACTAGTATTTTTCCCTATCTGCTTAGATTTTTTTTTCTCGGGACGCGCAAACAGTTAAGTCTGGGGGTGTGATGAGTCCATGTTTTATACCTATTTTCGGACTCATCTGGGATAGTTTTCACGCGTTTGCACTTCACTTTTAGTTCTATATCGTTCATATCTCATCTTATCTTTATTTCCATAGGAAGTGCACATTTATGCCCGTGGTTGTGTATTTTTGTTACTTTTATTGTTTGTACTCCTTTTTGTGATTGCCTGGAATGTCTGCACATATCAGTGATTGGTTTTTCTTTCAGTACAACGGTCGTGTGCGTGTTCCGGGATGGTTGTGAAACAGGAATACTTGCCACGATCATGGGATCTAATGCCCACGACCACTGGTCGTGCGCCCCTGATCGTGCGCACTACTCTACGTTTTCCAGAATTAGCCTGGGGTAAGTGCACGACCACTGGACATATTGCGCATGACCACCGGTCGTGCGCCACTGATCGTGTGCATTGATTCCTCATTTTTGGAGTCCTGTCTGGGTAATCGCACGATCATTGGACTTAGTGCGCACGACCACTGGTCGTGCGCCACTACTCATGCGCATTATCCCAGTTCTTCTTCCTGATTTTCCATGCCAGTGCGCACGAGCACAGGACATAGTGCGCACGACCACTGGCCGTGCGCCAGTGATCGTGCGTATTGTTCATTTCTGCTTTTGTATAAATAGTGCAAGTCTCGCCCTAATTCGGGAGAGGATCCGGAGCTCGAGATTTCTACGCCGTTTTCCGCCTTCTCCGTCATTCGCCTTCATCTTCCACCCTAGGGAGGTGCTCCGGGCAAGCTTTCACCGCCAAATCCAAGTCGGAGCTTCCTCTCGGCCTTCTCCTTCATCCGTGAGCTTCAAGTAGGGTTTGGCGCCATAGCCATCAAGCAAAGGAAAGCTAGCAAACTTCGTCCGCTATCGTGAGACGAAGAAGACGGGCCATTGGAAGGTGGTGACAGCCCTTCTCTACCCCGGACGCAGTTGAGGACCGATCTTGGATGCGGAATGACAACCCGACGAATCCAACCGTGAATCCTCGGCAAGGCTTCGGATTCGGTCGATCTCTTGTCTTGTTCTTGCTTTATTGTTGAATATTGGTGTTTAACTTTATTTATATTGATGAAGAATGCTTAGTTTGTAAAATGATTTTTTACAATCATGTCTATGTGATTTTGTATGTTTTCATTATTTGATTGAGTTGCGCCATATTCCATCCACCACCATCCACCCTTGCCGCACTAGCAACTGCTAGTGGCGTGCGTTGCGAAGAGGTGCTCACGACCCTCATTCCGCCGTTCTAACCACCTCATCCGCTAGCCTTCTCGTCCATCCGTCTAGTTATTCGGTGCATAGTGGCCCGACTACACTACAAGAAAACAAGCTTTTAGTGACGAAATATTTGGTCACTAAATACTGCGGGTTGGTCACTGAAGACATTTAGTGACCAAATTTAATCCGTCACAAGATGGTTGCAAAAGGCTTGTCACTAAATATTTTTTTGTGACCAAATTAATTTTGCGTCACTAAATGTATTTTATTAGTGACGAAGGAAAATCTTCGTTGCTAATTATTTTTTAGTGTCCAAGTTTCTAGTCACTGAAAGATATATTTTTTTGTGACCAAATTAATTTAGTCACTAATTGTTTAATGGAATAATGACCAACTTGTTTGTCACAAAATATTAATTTGTGACCAAATTAATTCAGTCACTAATTATTTAATTCAATAGAAGCCAAATTTTTAGTCACTAAATATCACCTATAATAACGAAATATTTGATCACTAATATTTTATAATTATTCACATGTACCTATTTTAAATAAATTTTTTTATTTGCTATTACATTGAATCCAAATATATACAAGAGAAAAGACAATAATAGATATAATATCTATTTTGTAAGCCAATCTCAATCAAACAAATTTTTATTAGTAGTAAAAAGTAAGTGGGAGATATATAATCCAAACCCCTCAATACAAATCTATATATAAAACATTTATGTTTATTGTTCTCATTACATGAAAAAAATGTATAATTAATAAACAATATGCTCTTGAAGATTACTCAAATCAACTAGCTAGTCCAGATGCTAGCCATTAATATTTATCTTTATTACATGTATTATTCACCTAATGAGAACTAGTATAAACTGGCACTGCCACCACTAGCTTGTTGTTTCCTGCCTTCATGGTGGTGTAGTCCCTTGAAAACATTGGTAACTCACTGTGCTGTTATGCCATTGCTGCTTGAGGACCATAGTAGATGAAACTCCAGCACTCAATGCTCTTACAAGAGCAGTGTCCAGCTGCAGCCAAGAAGAACAATCTTTAGCTCTTAGCTGTCTGATCTTCTACATGCACCATTAAATCACATTCCACCTATAAAGTTAGGGTTCTTTAGGCGTTTTTGCTCAGGCGAGCTCGGACAAAATGCTGCCATCATAGAATGTATGCTTATCAGGCTTCTTAAGGCGAGTTCGCGCGTTTCACGTCTGCTACCGCGGTGCCAAACGAAGCCTTAATATAATATCAGCAATCAAAATTATTATCATCATTTACATTAAAACATATCTTCCAATAGTTTGCAGATTTGTGTTTTCATTTGTATTGCATATCTTCAATAGTTAGCAGATTCTTACAATTATTCTTCAGAAGGAAAAAAGAGAGCAACATTGCGGTTACAATGATCCAACAAATTACTTACCATATTTGAAACAGTGCTGTGAGATCCTGATAAACAAATTTATGGCCTTCTGAAACAGGGAAGGCAGGTGATTCAGATCAGAAATTCTTCCTTTTCCTGGAGTAAACAGCTACATAAGATTATTTAGGAAATAAGATTACATCTACGATCAACTTAAGTTTGAATATTAAAGATAAAGCACTTCAATTAAATGGTAGGCAAACAGACTACGCAAGAAGTACATGATGGGCAAATTAGTACAAATTAATATCCCAAATAATATGATTATCCATCAAATATTTAATAAGTAGTAAAAGACTATGTACAAGAACTTAGACAAATAATAGAAGTCCGGAAGAAGTCAAGTGTTGATTTCAGTAACTGGACAACAGTTTCGTTGAAATTCTGCATTGATTTCAAGTATATGAGATAAATTCTGCATTGATTTCAAGTATATGAGAGAATTCTGCAGTAATAGAGGGCCTTGGATGTTGGGTTGGACTATGGTGGGTGGGGAGGGAGAATGCTTGGGCTGTTGGAGTGGATTTGGGGAGACTGGGAGGGAGGGAGGCAGGAACTCAAAACTGGGTAGCAGGACTCGTATCAGTCTGGGTGATGAGTTGAACCTTATCTTAGATGGGAGGAAGAGGGTCACGACGAGAATTCTTGGGACAAGAGGGCTAGGTGAGTAACTCCCTGAAAGGAGTTAAATGAATTACCACTCAAGAGGAAGGGCTCTGGCCAGAAATCTGTGATGGTAGGAAAGTGGTTTGTTTGGTCCTAGAGGGAGGTTGAAAGGCTTTATTAAAAATGGAGGCAACGCTTATAGGATAATATTATTTTTTTGGTGGCCTTAAGGTAGGTAAGGGGTGGTTATATTAGGGAAGTTTTTGCTCAGGGAAATGGTTGGGGTTTCATGATTAATGAAGGCCACCACTTAATAAACATCCATATTTAGCCGTTGGAACCCGCTTCTCCTTCTGAAAATAAGCAAGCTCCGGAGATGGAGGAGTCTCCGGCCAGCCAACTGTCATTTTTTGTTTCGTATTAAAATATTTTTTTAAAATCGAAGGACCTGATAGAGGTAACATAGTTGCTAATTTATATAATATTAAAGGACCTGTTAGATATATTTACATGTACATCACATTGAGAAACTCGCATGAATTCATTATAAACAAGTTAAATAAATATATAAAAATATAACGATTTAATGGATGAAGAGAGATTTCCTTTCCCAAAAAAGATACCACAGTAGTGACCAAGAAGCTGCTTCATCAAGCAAAGACTTGGCTTTCTGCTGCATAAATTTGTCCTCCACCACTCGATACTTCCACCACCTTCATGTTCAAATAATAATTATTTCCTAAGAAACAATATTACCATAGGAAACAAGAAGTACGTATACACGAAGCATCAATGTCAGATTCTGAAGAATGGACCTGAAACAAGAAGTAAAACAATAGTCAGACACTTTGAATGGCCACTTAAAGGTAAGAAACCAAATAGTTTTTAGGGTGGACTCACACAAATGATTGGACTGCAGTAGCCGGAACAAAACCTTAGGATAGGCAGCAGTGAGACCATTGGCATTGTTGGGACCTGCTCTTAGCTGCGGCTGGAATTTGCACTAACAACAACTTATTTTTGAAATGGAGTTTTAGGTTTAAGCGCCCTCAAACGAATCAACAAACGGAAAGAATTAAGAAACAAGTAAGATTATAATAAATAATGAAGCTAATTATAGTCATAAATCCTATGAAAAAAAAAGCTAGATCCAAGAAAAAATGGAGCTATAAACCACATATATTCCAAAACCACATATATTCCAAACCACATATATTCCAAAAACCACATATATTCCAAAATTCATAATTAGCCAAAGTTTCTCTAGTTAGTACTGTCCATCTGATCCTCTATTTGTCTTTGTTCCATGAATGCCAGCATTCGTGCCTCCATTTGCTCCATGCGTGCTTCTCTTTGCTCCATTCGAGCCTCTCTCTGAGCCACTTTGTCCTCCATTTCTTGAAAACGTGCGCTCATCTCTGCTTCTACTTCAGCTCGAATTTGTGCTTTGAGACGTTTTCCATTACTACTTTCACATTCCAAAGGTTTTGGTCCTGGACCCATGCCAGGAATATAACCTGATCGTTTTACCAAGTACGATTGTATAGGATTCTTTCGTGGTTAATTTGTCTTCTCCTTTTTCTCTTTTTTGTTCCTCATGAAGTTCCAAAAGCTTATTATAAACCTCTTTTGCAGCTTCATCGATCCACTGATTTTGTTTTCCTTTTTTAGTTTTCTCCCACAATCGTATGTATATAGGCAATTGTTGATCTTCAGGTGCAACTTGTCTCTGAATTAAGCAGAAAAAAAAAGAAGTAAAGTATGACAACTAATAAATTAAAACATAATTTTAGGAATATTAAAAATATTACCAGCTCATGTATTGTTCTCGCTATAGACTTTGTACCAACATGAGATTTCATTTTTTGTAGGCTCCTATTTTTTTGTTCACATCACTAATTTTCTACAATAAATCATAAGGAAAATCAATATATTATGAATGTTTAATTTAACAAACACTTTGTAATTAGGACATAAAAATAATAATAAGTCAATTAAACAAATAGTTTTCCACACCTTGAAATTTAGCGCTTCCCCAATATCCAATTAGCCAACTCCATTGATCTGGATCGATGTCTTTAGGGCAATGTTCACGCCTTGTGCATCGGTACTGCCCATTTTAAATAATGTTCGCTATGCAAACGAGCGCGCCAAACATTATAGATTCGACGAAGTGAAGATATAAGGTCATACATGACATGATTCTCAGTTGGAAGACTGAATTCGAACTAAAACAACATAATACATATTAAAATGCTGATTAGTAAAAAAAACATGTTCAATTTATATATTTACTTGAAAAAATTTCATTACTTACATAGATGATATCAATTATTTTGTCAATTATATCAACTGGAATATGAGCCCATCTCTCCACATTCAAAGGAGCATAAAGCCTTACAATGCGTCCACTCCTCGTGATAAGCTCTTGAGATCTATCACAAACAAATCTGCGAAGGTCGGCAGGAAGATGAACTTCAATCTTTTCAGTAGAATCATATTTTCTCTTAGACCATCCAATCCCAGTGGTTGGACCACGTGTCCTTTTCTTAATTTCACATGTACCTATTGATTGACAACTTAGAGTTAAAACATCTCAAGTAAGTGAATCTAAACAAAAATGAGAGTTGTATCATCAATATTACCATGCCCAAGATCTGTTGGATTTGAATGTAAATGATGATCAGCCTCAGGCTCAAGATGATCAAGTTCATGTCTATGCTCATATGTAGTCTCCTTTTCATTTATCAAATCTTGATGTAACTGGAGTGACAATTGTGAGTGTATTGGTGGTTGTTGTAGGACCCAATACCTGTATGTTTTGTTGCTTTATCTTTTATAGTTTGTGGTGCATTATATTTTATAGAATGATGTGTTTTATATTTTATACTGGGCTTCATGAGAGTTTTTTCCTGGATTCGATGTTTTGGCATGTGAATCTTTTGTGGAGGGTAAAAGTAAAGGTGGACTAAATGATTTAGCAATAGAAGAAATACGCGCTGCAGTGGTTCTTTTTGAATTGAACATGTGAATCTTTTGCTCCTGTTGTGCTTCTTTTGCCAATCTAGTGGATTTTTGATTTCTACCAAAGAATCTTTAGCTTTAGCACTTATATTTATCTTCCCTGCCATTTATTCTTTTATGGTACCTGAAAAATGGATGTATTAGAAAACCCCAAACCTAAAAAATCATGAGTAAGCAATTAAGAAAACCGAAGGAAATTAACAAACCCTCCGGAAGAGTTTTACATTCTCTACTTACATTTTTGAATAATCAGGTTGTTCATAGATTATTTGAGATTCTCTCCTGAAGAGTTTAACATATCCAGATTCCTCTTCATGCTTTCATAAGTAGGGAACAAAACAAAACAAGTCCTCTTGCTTGTTAATAATTAATAAGTAATAATGGCAACAAAACAAGTCCTCTTGCTTGTTAATAATTAATAATGACAACAAAACAAGTTAGATTTCTGCAACCATATAAAATGCAAATTTATGTCATTAAAAAGTACACAAATATGAAAAAAATGATAGAAAAAAGGTATTAAACATCCTCATTTTCCACATCTTCCTCAAAGTCATCAACAATGTCATCATCATGGTCCTCTTCATTCAGAACCCTTCTTTGACAAGATTGATCTCTTTTCTTAATTGTCATAGCTGCCACATCAGTTCTTTGTAATAACATTCCTGTGTCATCGTCATCTATGGTAATATTAAATACTGGGCTTGACCCTACATCTGTATCGTACAAGTGGATTTCTTCTTCATTAAATCTTCACTGTCTTTGGCAGAAAAATCATTAAACTGACGAGGCATTGTCTTTATTATCAATCTCCAATCTTTATTTTTGTTATCTGCTACATAATATATTTGTCCAACTTGACAAGCTAAGACAAAAGGTTCATTGCTTCTCAAATTGCGTTTTGTATTAATAGAAATAATTCCATTTTTTTCCATCTTGTAGCCTTTGCCTTCATGGTATGTATCCCACCAGTCACATTTAAACAGGACAATTTTGTATTCAACACCATAATCTAATTGAAGAATCTCCTTTAAAACACCATAATATTCTTTGCCACCTGAGTGTTCATCACCCTTTACAATGATGCCACTGTTCTGGGTCTTACGCCTAATTTCACGATCATAAGTGTGAGAACCTGAAGCCATTAACAATATAACCGGTAAAATGTGTCGCCCCTTTCCTTGGACCACGTGCTATCTGTAAAAGTTCTGTGTTAACTCTTGGATCCCCTTCGTAGTGTAACTTAGATGCCTTTTGAAAAATGAATATATTATCAGAGAAGTAAATTAAATCATAATAACAATAACGGTCTAACGTAGAGGATAAATTATATTATACTACTTAGTTACCTGTAGTTCGAACCATCTAACAAAGGCTGACTCATGTCTTCTTCCAGCATCTTTAGAATATATTTGCTCAAGATCCCTTAAATGCTCCCTATAAATAAAAATGATCGGTGGTGTATTTGTATTATTAATTTGTTAATAAGTTTTTAGAGAGCAAAGTTTTGAGACTTACTGTATAAATGGTTCCACTTCTGGACAATTCTTAATATGTACAATTGAGCACGATGCCAATCTTCATATGTCAAATTTTTTTCTAATCCTTTACCGAGTGGCCTCCCTGACTTTTGAAAAATGGATAGACTTGAATCTTGTACGTCATTTCCTTCGTCATTTCTAGTTGGACGATTCAACTTTGTCTCTATTTTACCAATATATCTTGAACAAAATGTCAAGCACTCGTGTACTAAGTAACCATTTGCCATTGAGCCTTCTGGGCGTGCTTTATTTCTTACAAATGATTTAAGTGTCCGCAAATATCTACACGACAAAGTTCAAGGATTATAAGTGATTATGTTAAAGCAAAAAAAAAATCAACGAAAAAATAATGCATACCTCTCAATTGGGTACATCCATCGATATTGAATCGGACCAGCAATTTTAGCTTCCCGTGCAAGATGAATTGGTAGAGCATCATGATTGTGAAAAATGAGAGGAGGAAATATCTTCTCCAGTTTGCATAGTATGATAGGAATATTACTCTCAAGTCTATCTAATACTTCAATACTTAATGTTTTAGAGCTCAACTCCTTGAAAAATAGACTCAATTCAACTAGAGGATCATAAACCTCCTTACGAACAATACCACGAAGAGCCGGGGCAAGTTGATCTTGCATGAAAACATGACAATCATGAGCCTTCATTTTTAAAAACCTTACCTTCCTTAGAATTTATACATCTTCTTATGTTAGATGAATAACCATCTGGAACTTTAATATTCTCTAAGAAATGACATACTGCCCTTCGCTCAGCTAACGTTAAAGTATAGCAGGCTTGTGGCATGATATAATAACCATCTTTCTCTATTGGATGTAATTCTGCTTTCAAGCCCATTTCTTTTAGGTCTAATCTAGCATACAAATCATCTTTTGTCTTCCATCAATATTCAAAATAGTTCCCAATATATTTTCTGTAACATTTTTTAGAATATGCATGTAATCTAGACAATGTCGTATCTCAAGAGTTCTCCATATGGTAACTGAAAGAAAATACTCAACTTCCTCCAGTTATAAGGCAGCGATGTTTCATCTTGCTTTCTTTTTTTTGATGCTTTCCAAATATCACATTGTCGCATTCTTTTAACTGTTCTAAAATCTCATCCCCTGAAAGGTCCTTTGGTGCAGATTGGGTTTCTATTGTTCCATCAAACGACTTCTTATCTTTACGCCATCTATGACCTGAATCCAAGAAACGCCTGCTTCCCATATAACTCATCTTGTACCCATTCCTCAATCGACACGACCATGTATCCTTATTGCAACAAGGGCATGCTAGCTTGCCTTTGGTGCTCCATCCTGATAGATTCGCATAAGCTGGAAAATCATTTATTGTCCACAGCAAAGCTGCACGTATATTAAAGTTGCACTTTCCATAAGCATCATATGTACAAGCTCCAACTTCCCATAAAAGTTTCAACTCATCAATCAATGGTTGTAAATACACATCTACATCATTCCAGGTTGTCCTGGACCAGGGATAATCAAGGACATTATAAAATTAGGAGTTTTCATGCACATCCATGGTGGCATATTATATGGGACTAAAACAACTGGCCATACACTATAATTTGTGCTCATAAGACCAAAAGGATTAAATCCGTCGCTCGCTAAACCAAGTCTAACATTACGTGTGTCCGATGAAAATTCATGGTGTTTTTCATCAAATGACTTCCAAGTAAAGGTATCAGCTGGATGTCTCAACAAACCATCATCGTGTCGTTTTTCTTTATGCCACCTCATATCCTTGGCCGTCCTAGAACACATATACAATCTTTGAAGTCTCGGTATCAAAGGAAAATGTCTTAATACCTTGTTTGGTATGTTTTTACTTCTCTTTGCATGAGCATTACTTTTTGCATTACTGTTGTCCTTGCTTGATTGCCATCTGGATGTGCCACAAGTGGGACAACTTACATAATCTGCAAATTTATCGCGGTAGAGAATGCAATCATTCAAGCAGGCATCTATCTTATTACACCCCATTCCAAGCTCTTGCATGTATTTTTTAGCTTCATAAAAGCTACTGGGGAGAGTTTCACTAAATGGAATTGCCCTTTTTAGTACTTTAAGTAATTCCGTAAAAGACCGATCAGTCCATCCATAATCTGTTTTAAGTGTGAGCAAAGTAACAATAAATTGAAACTTTGAGAATTCTTTGCAACCTGGATATAATTCTTTTTTCAGCATCATTTAGCAAGTCATAAAATTTTTTAGCTGCTTCATTTGGGTCTTCATTATTACATTCCACTGTATGTCATTCATGTTGTTATAACCAACATTAACATCATCCAGCATAGCGTGCATATCATCATGCTCTGTAATCTCTTGCTCACCTTCACCAAAATAAAATTATCATTATCACCACCCGGGTTAATGTAATTGTCTTCTCCATGACATGACCACCACTTATAAGTCCTGACAATTCCATTAATAATAAGGTGTCCAAACACAATATCTCGAGTGTGAAAGAAAATATTTCCACATTTATAACATGGACAACGAATACTGTTTCCCCTGGCAGAATGGATAAAAGCGAAATCCAAAAATTCATTCACTCCTTTGATATAGGTTGGTTGTCGTCGATCATTAAGATTCATCCAACTCTTGTCCATTGCACTATAAAAATCCTCGCAATTGAAATTGTTTGCAGAAAACCAAACTGAAAAACAAAACATGCAACGAAATCAAAGTAAAAAATGTGAAAAGAAATTTCTCCGCTCAAGCATAAAACACAGAATTCAATGCAGAACAAGAGTTCAAATTGAAAGCAGAATTTGTTTATGTATTGAAATATTAAGTTCTACTTTTAACACACTATGAAAGTAACTAAAAATTTATCATTCTAACACAAGAAGAAATTGAATACAATTGTTTAATCTAGACCTGCAGAAAGATGACACACTTTTGAATTACCTAACAATAATAAATGCAATCAACTTAAACCATAACTTATTATAGAACATCATAGCAAATAATCCCTGCGCATGGTCCCCTGTGTTACTGTTGTGTACATCTTTGATGGAATCCTCTCAACGACCGAAGACAACAAACTCTAATAGAGTTCGAGCATTCAGTTTCAAATTTGAGAATAAAGCTGGGGTCATATGAGGTACGTCTCCAAAAAAGAAGAATTAGTAGTTTCAGATGAGATGCTTACCAAAATAATTTACTTTATGACAATCTGGTGATTCAAAAAAGACTTACTTATGACACTAATAACATAATAAGCCAATAACAAAATGCAGATGACGAATGCATATATCCGGCAAGCGCGTACAGGATAAGATCTTTTGTACCAATTAACTGTTCACAGATCAAGCCTCTGAAAGAAGCCATCATAACAAAATGGAAATGGACTACAAGAAAAAACTTGCTAAGGACTCATTTACATTGGAAAGATTACTTGGTATAATTTATAAATCAACAAATTTAAAATGGATGACAATTAGGAAAGGGTTGGCTGCCAAAAAAATTGACCTCAAGAAGAAGAATCAACTGCTAGCTGTTGGCTACTGCTAGGGCACTAAGGGAAGGACCAACCGTTCCCTTCTCACTGCTGCTGGGAAAGGGCCGACAGGTGCTGCCAGGGAAAGGGAAAGGTCAACTAAGGAACTCAAAATCAAAATCAAACGAAAGATTGAAATCATAATCAAAAGCGAAATTGAAATATACCTGCTCTGCTGCTAAGAATCTCGCCGACCGCCTAGACTGCGCAGTGCTCGGCTTCTTCACTGCTAACAGTGAGTGGTATACACGCACGATGCAGTTGCCGGCGAAGTCCAGTCCTCGACGATGAAGGGGGGCGGGAGTCGGGAGAAACCTGAAGCCGGACAAGCGCAGTCACGATGAAGGGGGCGAGAAAAAACACCGCCGCTGGACGCTGGTGATATGATCTCCGCGAGTAGGACGCCGTCGATTTGAGCTCCAACGAGCGACACACGATGCCTTCGACGGATTTCTTGCGGGAGATGGCTGGAGAGAGGGATGCGGGCTCGGGAACGGGAGGCGACTAGGGTTTTTTAGGACCGATTACGGCGGCATATAATGAAAATAAGTGCGGGATCCAAAATGAAGGGGGACATTCTTAATTTTATTTTGTATTTTATTTTGTAATCATTATATTTCATTAGTAAATATTCCTATTTTGTGATCAAACTTAATTCGGTTGCTAAAAATATTTTTTTGTAACGTAATATTAGTTTGGTCACTAAAAAAAAAACTTTTAGCGACCAAACATTTTATTTTTGTCACTAACTAATTAGAAATCATCATTTAGTGACCAAATTATATTTTCTTCACAAAAAGAATACTTTTAGTGACGACAAATATTTCGTCACAAATATTTCGTCACTAAAAGCTTGTTTTCTTGTAGTGCTAGTCTTCCATCCCGCCTGGCGAAGCATCGCATAGCGGCGTTGCATAGGAGTAGTTGTTAACCTTTTATTTTCTGTTTCCGCAACATCAAAACCACCCCTTAGATATCTCCGACCTAAGGACTTCAATATCAAGTCCTCCTCGAAATTTACTCCACCTTACTGTGTTCCTTGTGAGATCGATACTTGGGAAAACCCCATTTTATATTACTTATGCGACCAGTTCACTGCCGTGATCTTTAGCATCAGCTTCAGGAAATGGTGATAACATCAAATAAATATCCTCCGGGTTCTCAGCACTAAAGTCATCCAAAATTAACATTCCCTCATAAGGTAAATCATCCATAATAACACTAGGGAAATCCTCACTCTCAGGATCCTCAGATGACTCAGATACATTCTCAGTAAGTGTAATCATAGGCTCTATCACGATGGGGATCGTAACCTGCAGTTGGCACACAATACTAGGGTGATCAGTCAAAATATTAGCAGGACAAGTAATAGGCGATTAGATACTGTCACAAATCGGAATATCTTCATCATATACATCATATTCCAAATCACTAGGATATCCAAGCTCATCATCATGACTAAAATTATCAGTCAAATCATCCTCGCCCTTAGTGGTGGGCTCAGTCCTAGACATTGCCTCAGACTCTACAGGAGAGTCAACGACTAGATCAGGCAACTCAGGGGGAGACTAAAAAGGGACTATGGGCGTATTTGGAATTGGACACACTAGCTCCAAGATCAGATACGCGACTAGACTCATATGTCATAATCATTTGTCTGCCCCTATAAAATGTCTAAGTCCACAGGCGTTGAGTGAAGTCTATTGACTCAACTCCAGCTGAGTAAAATTATTGAATATAACTTGGATAGTCTTAGCCTAACTAATGGATAGACAGAAAAGTGGCTAAGTCCATAAGTGTTGAGTGAAGTCAACTCACTCAATGCCATATACCTATAATCTCTTAGTAATGATCAACCTGTTAATGCCTATGAAGAAACAGGCGGAAATGTGGCTAAGTCCACAAGCATTGAGTGAAATCTACTCAATCAACTCCATACAGCAAAAATCTATGAGACAGACTAAGCCTAAAATGAAATGGGCAGAAATGTGGTGATGTCCACAAGCTTTGAGTGAAGTCCATTCACTCAACACCATAACTTCATAATCATTGAGTATTGCTCAGTCAGTCAAAGACTACAAAATTCAATGTAGATTTTTGACTAAGTCCAAAAGCGTAGAGTGATGCTTACTCACTCAACACCATGGGGTAATAGTGTTGACTGAATCTTAATCAGTCATAGCTACTGTGTTTTCACACAAAAAATTGGCTAAGTCCAAATGCGTTGAGTGAAGTTTACTCACTCAATGCCAGGAACAGAAGAAAAATCTTTTAAGTAGTTTGGCGTTAGGTGAAGCTTACTCACTCAATGCCAAGTGACAAAATCTGTCTAAGTGATTTGGCATTGATTGATGCAGGCTCACTCAACTCCTAGTTATAGAAAGTTTGGCTAAGGCAAAAGGTGTTAAGTGATGAAGACACACTTAACGCTTTAAATGCTAGAGAAACATGATTATTTTTTTAAGGCAAAAGGCATTAATTGGACTCAACGCTCTCACGCCTAATGACATAAATATTTTTTTAAGGTTCTTGGCGTTGCGTGAAGCTTATTCACTCAACGCCTAGTGACAGAAAAATCAATCTAAGTATTATGGCATTGAGTGAAGCTTACTCACACAATGACTAGAGACAGAATTTTGTCTGTGTTTTGGCATTGAGTGATGCTTACTCACTCAATGCCTATACTAAAGATGTTTGATTTTGGCCAAGTCCACAGATGGTGAAGTCAGCAAAGTCAATAAAGTCAACCAAAATTCAAAAGTTGTGGGAATGCTGATGTATGCCTTTAATGGCGCCATGGGACAGCTGTTGTCTTTTTCTGCAGATGGAAAGAGATAACTCGTCCTTTATGATAGGGGCCCTTAGAGCATAGAGACATTGATAAGCTGTCTATAAAATGGAAAGTCTGGCTGAAAGGAAAGGATCCATTTTAGGGTTTTCTGTTAACGCATTGCGGCCGAACTCCATCTTCTTCCTCGCCATTCTTGTTGATCCTAAAGAAGTTGTTCAGCACAGAGAACTTGAAAGAGAATGAGATGGTTGGAGAAATCTTCATCTACTACTGTAGGTTCATAAGTAATTTCTGAAAAGGAAGAAGAAGAGGCAGATCATACGTGTTCTGCAGGAAAAGGTAGCATATTGAACAAGAATCAAACTATCATCTCCATAGTCTTCATTAGCATGAGCTACGGTTGAAATCTACCTAGCCTAGGAAGAAGTGGACACAGAGTTATTACTCTGGTGTCAATTCAACAAAAACAGCATTACATTCTCTTTGTAGGATCAGGTCTAGGATCTGAGTTGTAAACCTTTCTATAAAGGCTGAGTGGTAGGATTCTATGTAGAATCTGAGTTGTGAGCCTGTGTTAAAAATGCCGAGTGGTAGTATTTGTGTAGAATCTGAGTTGTAGGCCTATGTTATAAAGTCTGAGGTAGGATCATTTTTGGATCTGAGTGTAGGGATGTCCTCCCAGCCTGATTTGTAGGGTCGTTGGCCTGAGGTTGGTGGTTGTTTATGTTGAAATTTGTGAAGTGGAAGTGGGTGACGAGACAGGCCGCGCGGCCTGTGCGGACAGCTTTGGCGGACTGGGCGGACTGGGCGGACTGTGGGTTGCGGCCTGGTGAGAAGTCTGGTGGAAGCCGGCTGTGTTCTGAGCGGGTTGTTGCTTGGAGTCCGCGGTTTGGTGCGGCCTGGTATCTGCGGATAGAGAGGCTTGCAGACTGGTGCTTTGCTCAGTGGTCGCGGGTGCAAGCTTGCGCTGTTGGCGAGTTGGTTCGAGTTCGCGGGAAGCCTTGCGGACTGGTGTGTCCGCGGTTTGGGCTGTTGCGGACTAGGCCTTGAGCTTGGCTGAGGCCTTGTCGAGCTCAGGTGTTACAGCAGGTCTTGCTGTGGAGACCGGTTGGCGGATTGATGTTTGGAGTCCGGCTTGGTGCTACTGCATTGGACAAGTGCGAGGAGCTCGCACTGGTTGCGGTCTGTGCTAGGGTGTTTGGCGGACGGGACTTTGTGTCCGCCATGCTCGCACTGGCCCTTGATGGTTTTGGACTTGGTCACACTTGGTGTCAAGTTCATGGTGTCCGCCGTATCCGCGAAGTCCGCTGTGACCGGGCGGACTGTTGTGTTTGCCTTTGGTCGTGGACTTGTGGCGGATTGAGGTGTGAGTCTTGCGGACTGCCTCGGGTTGGTGCGGACTGCCATTGAAGAGGGTTTGCTGTCCTGAAGCAGTTGGAGCTTTGCGGGCTGGTGCCTTGTCCGCTTAGCTTGGGCGGACTGGAGAGGGTTCGTCAATGGTTGCCTTGCTCCTGGCGGTTTCCCTTGGTGACTGGCTAAGTCCTCGCGGACTGAGCGGACGGTCGTTTGTATTCGCGCGGGCTGGGGTGGTGTCGCTATCTCATGGGCGGTGACCACACTCCTCACCTGGCCTATAAATAGGACCCCCCTGGCATATCTACAGTAACCTAAGTAACGTGAGTGAACAGTAAATTGGGTTGGGCGGGTGCTGCGGTCTGTGTTTTTCAGTCCGCGCGGATTGTTACAGGCTGACGGTTTGCTGTGTGCAGGTCACGCGGATAACTTCAAGGAGCCAGGAGTTTGGCTGTGACTTCGGTCAGTGCTTGGAAGTGTGCGGTCTCTGCGGACTCAGCAGGAGGTCGCTCTGCGGCTTGTCAGTTCTGTTTCAACTTTCCCAGCTTCAATAACCTGTCCGCCGGCTTCAGGCGGGTAGGGGGGTTCCTCAGTTCGGGTTCAGCAGGAGGCGAATAACGGTCTGTCCGCGCGGCCTCACGGTCTCGGCGGACTCCGTGGTATTCGGCGGATTGCAGCATAGCTTGGGCGAGCTCAGCGGTCTCGGCGGTCTCGGCGACCTCGCGGTCTCGGCGGACTGGAGTGCTGTCCGCCCGGCTTGTTTTTTGATTCTTTCAGTTTACAGCTGTATTACTAGCGAAATCATGTCTCGCTATGTATGCCTCGGATTGTAAAGAAGTGAATGCATAATAAGACCTTCTTGTGCTTCCATTATTTTGTTGGGTGCAACCTCTAGTCCTTGGGTTTTCCGCATGTTCAGCGTGCGAACTGGGTAGTTCCGAAGATATTAATTTGGTGTTTGGGCTATCTTGCTGACCACGTTGAGAAAATTTAACATGGTATCAGAGGCAGGTTTCGGAGGTTGCGGAGGTTCAGTTGCGTGAGCGGAGGTCAACCAGTGTTGTTACTCAGTGATTGAGTGGTGATCAACCTGTGTTGTTGCTCGGAGCTGCTGAAGGGTACCAACAGGTGATTGCAATGGAAGGAAGCTTAGCAAGAGGTCTTGGCATTGAACTCTTAACGCCGACTAACTATAAAAAGTGGAAGTCGTGCATGAAGAGTTATCTTCTAGGCGAGGAGCTGTGGGAAGTTGTCGGTGGAGACGACAGACAGGAAGTTACTGCTGCTTTCGGTACTGCTGAGCAGGTGAGGCTCTGGAGAAGAACTAATGCTAAGGCAGAGTTCGTTCTGAAGAGAGCTGTCTCTCCGGAACTGTTTGATCACATCATTGGATGTGAGTCGGCTGCTGATATTTGGACAACCATTGATGAGTTGTTCAATAGGAAGAATGTGGCGCGGCTTCAGTTCCTGGAGAATGAGTTGGCCAGGGCAACTCAGGGAGACCTTTCCATCTCCAGGTACTTCTTAAAGATGAAGAGCTTGTGTGCTGAGCTGTCGGCACTGGATCCTGATGAGCCTATCTCTGAGGCAAAGATGAAGAGGCACATTATCCGCGGCTTGCGGAAGGAGTATGTGGCCTTTGTTACATCTGTTCAAGGGTGGGCTACTCAGCCGTCGTTGCTGGAGCTGGAGAATCTGCTTGCCTCGCAGGAGAGCTTAGCAAGGCAATGGCTGGAGTGAATCTGAATCAGGAAGGCAGCGAGGCTCTCTTCTCAGGCAAGAAGAAGGGATGGGAAGGGAAGAAGAAGAAGAAGGTGCAGGCCGCTGGTGAAAAGGAGACTTCAACTTCGTATCCGCCGGAGAGGAGCAATGCTCCTAAGGACTGGAAGAAGAATCTGAAGTGCTACGGTGTCATCAGCGTGGGCACTTCAAGCGGGACTGCAAGGTCAAACTGCAGCCTGGGCATGCTGCGGGAAAGGAGGAAGCTTGCTCGCGAAGTGAAGAAGCAGAATGGGGAGGAGCTTTCATGACGGGCACTTGTGTCCGGGCCTTATCTGCTGAGGACTTCAACAGCGAGTGGATCATCGACTCTGGGTGTGGTCATCACCTCACCGGAGACAAGTCGAAGTTCACCTCCATGCAGGCTTACTCAGGTAATGAAGCTATTATCACTGCTGATAATACTGTTTATGCAGTAGAGAAGGAGGGGGTCGTGTCTTTGGGTAGTGATCAGGGGCCACTCACGTTAAGGAGTGTGTATCACGTGCCGGGCATGAAGAAGAACCTCTTCTCGGTGACCAACGCGATGGACGCTGGGTATCACGTTCTGTTTGGGCCAACAGACGTGAGGTTCCTTCGCAACGTATCAGCGGTAAAGGCTGATGTTGCTCATGTTGGGAGGAGGGTGAAGAACTTGTTTGTTCTTTCCACCAGTGCCTATGTTGATAGGATGAGAGCCAATGATAGTGCGGCTATCTGGCATGAGAGGCTGGGGCATGTTGGCATGGACAAGCTAAAGGCAATGGCGAGTAGAAGTCTGGTGAGGGGGTTGCCGATGTTGTCCTCCTTTGGTGATGGGCATGTTTGTGCGGGCTGTCAATACGGTAAGGCACATCGCCTTATGTTTGATAAATCTCAAACAAGGAGCAAGAAACCATTGGAGTGTATTCATGGCGACCTGATGGGACCGACTGTTACTGTCAGCCTTGGTGGAAGCAAATACATGCTTGTCTTGGTTGATGACTACTCAAGGTATACTTGGGTGTACTTCTTAAAGGAGAAGTCGGAAGCCTTCCATTTGTTCGTGGAGTTCAAGGAGTTGGTAGAAGGCCGGCTTGGCTTGCGGATTAAGAAGCTTAGAACTGATAACGGGGGGGAGTTTGTCTCTTCCGAGTTTTCTAACTTCTGCAGGAAGCACGGGATCCAACGAGAGCTTAATTGTTCTCACACTCCACAACAAAATGGGATAGCGGAGCGGAAGATCCGTCATTTGACGGAAACCTGCAAATGCTGGCTGCATGCGAAAGATATCCCGAGGTCCTTTTGGGCGGAGGGAATGTCTTGTGCTGCTTATGTTATCAACCGGATGCCACTCAGCCCTATCAACATGAAGACTCCTATTGAGCTGTTGCTGAAGGAGAAGCCGAGTGTTGGACACCTTCGGGTGTTCGGTTCAACTTGCTACGTGCATGTCCCGGATGCTTCACTGACAAAGCTGGATGCGAAGGCAAGGAAACTTGTCTTTGTTTACTATGATGAGCGGAAGAAGGGATGGAAATGCATGGACCCTGTGACGAAGAAGTTCGTGGTGTCAAGAGACGTTGTCTTTGACGAGCTGACGTCATATGGAGGTGGCTCGGTGGAGCCTACTGGAAGTAGCAAGGTTGAGGAAGCACCGGTGGAGGCTGCTGAAGGCTTGGAAGAGGAGCTTGCTGTTTCACCAGCAGCTCCTGTTGCTTCGAACTCCGAGGCTGAGCCTTCTGGCTCAGGAAGCAGGGGGAGCACTGCTCAATGCTTGCCCCAGGTAGGAGTGGAGCCTGAAGAAGCAACGAAAGCCATGAGCAAGGAGCCGTGTCTTCGGAGATCGAAGAGGGTGGTTAAGCCACCGGCTCGGTACTGTGATGGGAATGCAGTGAGCTTTGTCTCCTGCTTCTTTGCAGGTCCTCTGGATGAGCGAGAGCCTGCAAGCTTCAACGAGGCCACTGGAGTGAAGGAGTGGGAAGGTGCCATGAAGGAAGAGATTGATGCTCTGAAGAAGAATGAAACCTGGGACCTTGTGCCCAAGGTTGATGGCATTACTCTGGTTACTTGCAAGTGGGTGTATAAGTTGAAGAAGAAGGCTGATGGGAGCATTGATCGGTTCAAGGCTCGCCTAGTCGTTAGAGGAGTCTCACAGCAGTATGGAGAAGACTATGACGAGACATTCAGTCCAGTTGCGAAGATGACATCTGTAAGAGTGGTGATCGCCTTGGCTGCTAGCAAGGGATGGAGGTTGTGGCAACTCGATGTGAAGAATGCCTTTCTTTACGGAGAGATTGACAAGGACATCTTCATGGATCAGCCGCTTGGTTTTGTCTCTGAAAAGCATCCGGATTATGTCTGCAAACTCAGGAAGGCTCTCTACGGGTTGAAGCAAGCTCCTCGAGCGTGGTATGGGAAGATTGTAGAGTACTTGCAATTCTGTGGATACCTGGCTTCTAACTCGGACTCAAGCTTGTTCGTCAAGAAGAAGGGAGAGCTAAGAGTCTTGGTCCTGCTGTATGTGGATGATATGATCATCACAGGGAACTCGGAGGAGGAAGTAACAAGGCTCAGGGCTGAGCTTGCTATACGCTTCGAGATGAAAGACTTGGGAGAGTTGCATCACTTTCTTGGTCTTGAAGTGGAGAGGAAGGAGTGCGGGATTCTCATTAGCCAGAAAGGGTTTGCTGATCGTATTGTGAAGCGGTTTGGCATGGGCGAAGGGAAGAAGTGCTCTACTCCACTTGAACCTGGGCTAAAGCTTCGACGAGATGAGGGAAGGGTGCTTAATGATCCCTTGGTGTTCAGGGCTCTTGTTGGGAGCTTGATCTATCTGACGATTACAAGGCCGGATATAGCTTATGCTGTTGGCCGAGTAAGTCGGTATATGGCTGAACCAAGGCAATCTCATCTAGTGGCGGCGAAGGGAATTCTGAAGTATGTCAAGGTGACTTCTGAGATGGGACTCCTCTATGGAAGGGATGTGGAGTTTGCGTTGCTCGGGTACACGGATGCTGACTATGGCGGTGATTCGGATGATCGAAGGTCTACTTCAGGTTATGTGTTCACTTGCGGTTCAGCTAGCATCTCGTGGTGTAGCAAGAAGTATGACTCGGTGTCGGTTTCAACCATGGAGGCGGAGTATAAGGCTTCGGCCTTGGCTGCTCGGGAAGCCGTTTGGTTGAGAAGGCTTATAAAGGATGTTCATGAAGAAGTGCAAGGGCCTACTTTACTCCGGGGTGACAATGAGAGTGCTCTCAAACTGGTAAACAATCCAGTGTGTCACGCCAGGACCAAGCATATAGAGATTGATCACCACTTCATCAGGGAGAAGGTGTTGGAGGGGTCTCTGCTGGTCGGGCATGTTCGGAGTGAAGATAATCTTGCTGACATCTTCACGAAGCCACTGTCGAAGGGTCCCTTTGAACGCTTGCGCAGCTTGCTGGGCTTGGTCACCACTTCTCACTTCAAGGGGGAGTGTTGAAATTTGTGAAGTGGAAGTGGGTGACGGGGCAGGCCGCGCGTCCTGTGCGGACAGCTTTGGCGGACTGGGCGGACTGGGCGGACTGTGGGTTGCGGCCTGGTGAGAAGTATGGTGGAAGCCGGCTGTGTTCTGAGCGGGTTGTTGCTTGGAGTCCGCGGTTTGGTGCGGCCTGGTATCTGCGGATAGAGAGGCTTGCGGACTGGTGCTTTGCTCAGTGGTCGCGGGTGCAAGCTTGCGCTATTGGCGAGTTGGTTCGAGTTTGTGGGAAGCCTTGCGGATTGGTGTGTCCGCGGTTTGGGCTGTTGCGGACTGGGCCTTGAGCTTGGCTGAGGCCTTGTCGAGCTCAGGTGTTACAGTAGGTCTTGCTGTGGAGACCGGTTGGCGGACTGATGTTTGGAGTCCGGCTTGGTGCTACTTCATTGGACAAGTGCGAGGAGCTCGCACTGGTTGCGGTCTGTGCTAGGGTGTTTGGCGGACGGGACTTTGTGTCCGCCATGCTCGCACTGGCCCTTGATGGTTTTGGACTTGGTCACACTTGGTGTCAAGTTCAAGGTGTCCGCCGTATCCGCGAAGTCCGCTGTGACCGGGCGGACTGTTGCTGTTTGCCTTTGGTCGTGGACTTGTGGCGGATTGAGGTGTGAGTCTTGCGGACTGCCTCGGGTTGGTGCGGACTGCCATTGAAGAGGGTTTGCTGTCCTGAAGCAGTTGGAGCTTTGCGGGCTGGTGCCTTGTCCGCTTAGTTTGGGCGGACTGCAGAGGGTTCGTCAATGGTTGCCTTGCTTCTGGCGGTTTCCCTTGGTGACTGGCTAAGTCCTCGCGGACTGAGCGGACGGTCGTTTGTATTCGCGCGGGCTGGGGTGGTGTCGCTATCTCATGGGCGGTGACCACACTCCTCACCTGGCCTATAAATAGGACCCCCCTGACACATCTACAGTAACCTAAGTAACGTGAGTGAACAGTAAATTGGGTTGGGCGGGTGCTGCGGTATGTGTTTTTCAGTCCGCGCGGATTGTTACAGGCTGACGGTTTGCTGTGTGCAGGTCACGCGGATAACTTCAAGGAGCCAGGAGTTTGGCTGTGACTTCGGTCAGTGCTTGGAAGTGTGCGGTCTCTGCGGACTCAGCAGGAGGTCGCTCTGCGGCTTGTCAGTTCTGTTTCAACTTTCCCAGCTTCAATAACCTGTCCGCTGGCTTCAGGCGGGTAGGGGGGTTCCTCAGTTCGGGTTCAGCAGGAGGCGAATAACGGTCTGTCCACGCGGCCTCGCGGTCTCGGCGGACTCCGTGGTATTCGGCGGATTGCAGCATAGCTTAGGCGAGCTCAGCGGTCTCGGCGGTCTCGGCGACCTCGCGGTCTCGGCGGACTGGAGTGCTGTCCGCCCGGCTTGTTTTTTGATTCTTTCTGTTTACAGCTGTATTACTAGCGAAATCATGTCTCGCTATGTATGCCTCGGATTGTAAAGAAGTGAATGCATAATAAGACCTTCTTGTGCTTCCATTGTTTTGTTGGGTGCAACCTCTAGTCCTTGGGTTTTCCGCAGGTTCAGCGTGCGAACTGGGTAGTTCCGAAGATATTAATTTGGTGTTTGGGCTATCTTGCTGACCACGTTGAGAAAATTTAACAGTTTAATCACTGAGTTATAGGGCATTGTGCTTGAGCAGTAGGTCTTGGAGGAGATTGAGTGGTCCTGCGGGATCGAGTTTTAAGCTCTTAAGGAGGCAAGTATTGGGGATGAGCCTTGTCTAACACATTGTTAGAAAGGTGAAGAGGGAGAGTAGAAGTACCCATAATCTAGGGAACCACTATAAAACAATTGTGTGGTATGTGATTAATCTTGAAAGCTAAAATTACATAATAACTAAGTACACCACAATCGGGTAAAGGTCTAAAAGATAAAAAAAAGAAAGGCCAAATACCTATTAACCCCCCCCCCCCCACCTCTTTTGGTGTTTAATAGATATGAAAATAATGACTTTCAAGAACCATCCACAATGAAAACAGGAGGTGAGCAATTATGCTTGTCCAGACAAGAGAAAAGATGAGGATTTCCCATCATATGACTAGTAGCACTAGAACCAATGAGCCACCTACTTGTAGTGGCCATATGAGCACTCCCCAAATAGATGGCAAGATAAGTAGACTTTTTTGAGGTAGTGGCACCCGCAGAAGGTTGAAGATGGGGATGCTTGACCTACCAAGGATCAACACGGTGACCAATCATTCCATAGTGAGAGAAGAGATATCTTGATGAACCACATCCACTAGAGTGTCCTCCATGGCTGTTATTAATATCACGATGAGCTGGATGAGCAATAGTGTCAGGAGGAGGTGGAAAGGAAAGTAAAGGAAGCTAAAGAAGTGTAGTAGTAGAATAAATAAGCATGTAGTGACATCCAGAGTAGGAGTACCATCCTCTCCAAGAATTTGTTATCGGGGCATAATATAAGGCTCTAGAAAATGAAGTAATTAGCATACCACCATAAGTTCTTGGAAGTTTTTATGTTAGTCAGCTTGGTCAGTAGAGAAAGGGCGATGTTGAAGAAGCTCATCACCTAGAACTTGCACTTCTTGATAAGCAGCAGTAGGAGTCATGACAAGTCACGCAAAATGATCTGCATACAATGCATATATGCTTGAAATACAATCTAATTGCCAGATCGCAATGGTGATAGTACTTGGGAACCGCCAAACTTCAACTACAGTCAATAATTGTTGATTACTAAAGGGCATAGTTGTGGTAAATACATAGGACCACCTAAGGAAGTTAAACAGGTACTAACCACCAGACCGCAAATATGACTAAACTCAACTGACCACAAGACCGTACTATGGTTAACACTTTCTGACTAACAGACCATACTGCTAAATGCATGCGTGGTTACAAAGGAAAACTGCCAGATCGCAAAACCAGGTCACTAGAACTAGAGCAGGACCACTAATCCTGTCTGCCAGACTACAATTCCTGTCTGCAAATCTATCAACCAGACAGCCTAGATGTAATGACCCTACCCGATCCAACGTGACAGTGTCAATACTTCGCTCTAGGCGATGCTGCCGGGCTGTAGCCCAAGCACCCCAACCCCTCTCCAGTCCACCGGCGGGTTTTTGGTGGCCACAGCCTCACTTTGATGAGCAAAACTCGATAATCAAGCGCGCACCACGGGGACTTCCCAAGAGTTCACCCATCTCAGTACTACTCCAACCCAAGCACGCTTAACTATGGTGTTTTCCCACTTCTCATCACCAATTAAGCTACATTGTAACACCCAAAAAAGAGGAGGAGGTAACAGTTTAAAACGTCGAGAGGGGTTCGGCGAACGTCGAACGGGGTTCGGCGAACGTCGAATGGGGTTCGGCGAACGTCGAACGGGGTTCGGCGAACATCGAACGGGGTTCGGCGAACGTCGAACGGGGTTCGGCGAACGTCGAACGGGGTTCGGCGAACGTCGAACGGGGTTCAGCGAACGTCGAACGGGGTTAGGTGAATGTCGAACGGGGTTCAGTGAATATGGCTCTGTTATGTATTATGAACCCGTTCGACGAACCCAAGCCCGTTCAACGAACTCACTCCCGTTCGTCGAATTTCATTTTTAGTATGTTATCGTTGATATTTCATTTATACAGTTTTTCACGCTAAGTGCATTATTTTGGCCATTGTGGTGTGCAATTGCACATTCTGTTGTTGGGGGTATGCACATGGTGCTCCCCAGGGTCTCTTTCAAGTTGCTTTTATTGCATTTCTGCTTTGTTGGAGGATCCTCTTTCGTTTTATTAGTTTGTATACAGGTGGTGTGTTTTCCCAAAGGCTGGAATGCAGGTTTGACTAAAATGCACCGTCGTGCATTTTCTTAGCACACGGTTCTTTACGATCGTGCTTTTTGTTTGTGCAGGAGAAACGTCGAGTGGAGCTCGACAAATTTCATCGAGCTGAGCTCGACGATAATAACGCATGGTTGACGTGCAGTTTCATCGTAACCATGCACTAAGGAAACACACGGTTTTCCAATAACTTTCTTGTTTGTTCCATTCTATGGTTAATCATGTGATTTGTTCACGTACGGGCGGAAGCACCCGTGCGCAAGTAAAACGCACATTTCTCCTATATTACACTGAATTACAGCTCTCTATTGCCACCCGTGCGATTTCCTGAACGCACGGGCGGAAGTGCGCAAAGTAAAACGCACGGGTCAACGCTTCACTATCCGCAAGCCTGGCCTGGAAGTTAATAATGCACGGTTAGAGCACGATCATGCACCAAACCATGCGTGCCTATTTTTCTGACCTGCTTTTATTTAAAGCACAAATCTCTTCTTCCATGAGGGGGACTGGGGCCTGCAATTCCTGCCACCATTTTAGGCCAAAGTTCCGACGTTTTCCATCATTCTCCACCTTGGAGAGGCCTCTGGGCAAGCTTTCAATGCCAAATATAAGCCAGAGCTTCCTCTGGGCCTCCTCCTTCATCCTTGAGCTTCAAGAAGAGTTTGATCTAGCTTTCTCCATTAAGCTAGGAGAATTTTATGCAATCTTGCCCCGGATCATGACATGAAGAAGACGTGTCCATTGGGGGTTAGTGACAGCCTCGTCTACCCCGGATGCAGTTGAGGACCAAGCTAGGACGCAGATTGATAACCCGACGATTCCTTTTGTGAATCCTCAGAAAGACTTCGGATTTGGTCGATCTCACACTCCCTTTTTCTCTTGTTGAATGATAGTGTTGGTTGATCTCTTTGTATGTGATGAAGTATGTTTAATGTAATATACGTTTGCATACAATCATGTCTATGTGATTTTATATGTACGTTATTTGCTTGAGGAGCGCCATTTCCATCCGCCACCACATCCATTCTGCTGTTCTAGCAATTGCTAGAGGCGTCCGTAAGGAAGAGGTGCTCATGACTCTCATTCTACCGTTCTCACCACCTCATCTGCAAGCCTACTCGTCCATCCGCCTAGTGATTCGGTGCATAGCGGCCCATGTATTCTTCCATCCCGCATGGCGAAGCATCGCATAGCGGCGTTTCATAGGAGTAGTTTATTAGTTTTTTACTTTCTTTTTTCGCAACAATCAAAACCCCATTCATTAACTCCGACCTAAGACATCAATCTCAAGTCCTCCTCAAAATTAACTCCACCATACTGTGTTCCTTAAGAGATTGATACTTGGGGAAATTTACACATTTTATATTACTTGTGCGACCGGTACACTGCCGTTCAATGCATGAAGTTTTTGGCGCCGTTGCCGGGGAACACAATCGTGTGAGTTTTTGGAGAGTAAGATAAGAGATAGAAGCCCTTTTCAATTTGTACATTGCATGTTTCTTATTTGCTTTACGTTTTAGAATTTGTAGCTTATTTTCCTTTTTATCCCTTTTCTGATTTTTGGTTTAGAAAGCAGATCTGTGTTATTTCATTCTAGTTGTGTAGCACCCTTTTTGCTAAATATTTTTATTCGTGATGTATTTCGTAGCTGAGTGTCGTCTCTATGACACTTTGCGCTGATACATCGATGTCTTGGCTGTTATGAATGTCGAGCATTGTATTTGATGTTTGCTATATCGAGGTATAGGCCACATGGTGAAGGATTGCACTGGCTTGTTCGAACCTTCTCTCTATGAGGGCGTGTCCGCAGTAACCTCCCGTTAGCAAGAAAAAAGAGGATCAGGAATCCATGTGCGCTCCTGTATGGGATGCAGAGATTCTTCCTGTCGACGGGGTGGCGTCTTCGAATGATTTTGCGATGGGGCCTGCTCATTCTATGCCTGATTTCGAAAATAGTTTCTCCCCTCCGCAATTTTTGTCTGATCGTACTACTCCCTTTTCTTGTGAGTCGGTTGATGAGGCCGTATTTTTGGATGATTCGGTGCGCGAGGTTGCGCCGAAGTGGGATGATCATTCTTCTATCTCCAACAGAGAATGTGAATCTTTGGAACACTTTTACGTACCTCGGTGGGATGAGGAATGTTCCATTTCTGATGAGGAGATTTGCACCTCCTTATTGGACGAGGTCGTCCCCCTTACCACCGTGGACCTCGAGTTCTCGGATTCACCACTTTATGACTCATATGATACCGACGATGATCTATGCTTGGATCTTACTGGTAGTGAGACTGGGACCACTCCCCCTATTTTTGAATATTTTAGTTCTTCTTATCCTTTATTTTTTGATCCCCTTTCTGTATGTGAGCCCATGCAGGTTGAGTCTTCACAGGTGCTTCAGGAGGAATTGGAGCTGTCAGCACAATTCATGGATGATAGCATCCTCTATCGCGAGGAGGTTGATTCCTCCTCCGTTGAGCAAGCTCCAATCATTGCTTTCTCCTCCTGCCGTCTCCCAGAAGATGATACCTTGCCGGGCAAGAATTTATTTTGTGGTGAGATGAGTGAGGACCAGTGGTCCTCCACTTCTTACTTCCTATTTCCTCTACCTGTGTTGGGCAGGTATTATTATTTAGGTAGAGGGGTAACTGCTTTATCGTCGTATCGGTACCCGTTACTGAAACGGATAATGGAACAGTTACCTGTGCATTTTTCATTTCATAGGCCAATTAGCTAGGACTCTTCGTTAGCCGAATAAGTAGTGTTGGGTGTACAATAACCACAGTAGTTATCTTATATTTTCTGCATTTTTATTTTTCATGCCTATTTTAGTTTTAGTATTTCTTTGTATTTTGTATATTTTTTTGTTTTTGCGGAGCTCACCCTTGCAGCTATTCATGGTAAACTCGTATTGGCGGGATTGTGATTCTTTGTATGGAGGAACTGCTGCTGTGTTTTCACTCGTCTTCTGGTATGCTCATTTGTTGAGCATGGGGTAACCTCTCTCCTGACTTATATTTCATTATTTTTATTGTGAATCTTGTGATAGGTTGCATGGATTAAGTCTGGTGGGGGAGAGACTCGAGTTGTTTTCCTCTCACGTGCAAATTCCACTTGCATACTAGAAGCTTTTATTGTTATATCATTTGCATTTGCATTACACTCCACAGCACCCACTTGAGAATGCGTACTTAAGCACTTGCACGCTCCGATCTTGTTTATCACTTGTGCTTAAAATAAAGAATGTTGTGCTGGTTTAGGATTGCGTGATGGAGTAAAATGTTGACTCCAAGAGTGTTCCTAAGCATGCACTCATGATCACTTAGAGTTTGTGTAGATTAAAATTCTTTATATGCTTATAGTTTTTTTCTATTTGCGTAGATTTTGTTTACGGTACTCTAGTTGTGAATCTGGTTATGAATCAAACGGTGGTGTAGGATTGTGTGTGGGAGTTAAATAGCCTCGTATTGCTCGAGTTGGGAGGAAGGGTTGTCTTTCTCGGTGGCTAAGAACTTGCCCCGAGCTACTCTCGAAGCATGGGTACATGGTTAGTCAAGTGCACGCGTGATGTAGGTCGTTGCTTTGTCTAGTTTCAGCCTTGTACCATTCCTGACATCTATCCGTTGTTATCCCCGTTGAGCCTATCCCTTCCTCTGACATCCCTACGCCTCGCTACCAAAGCCATATAGCCTTTCCTACTCGCACATCTGAATGTGGTCGCTCGGTTAGTTATTTTGTTATAGTTTATATCTGTTATGTGTGACAGTTATGTGGGTGTTTATACAGCTTGTGGTGTTGTCGTTTTTCGGCTTGTTTGGGTTATTTGGTTAAATAAAAATAAAAGAAGAAAAAAATAAATGAAATGAATTAAAAAAAGAAATTCCCAATGTGGAATAAAAAAGAGAAAAGAAAAAAAATATTGTTATTGATTTGGAAATTTTGGTGTATTGTGCTCGTTATGGGCAAGCACGCACCGTCAAAAGTCCAAGTCTGGTGGTGCGGCGCACGTGTTTGTTCGTTGTGTTTAGCTGTGAGTGTTCTCGGGTGATCTCATTTTGGGTATGCGTACCCGTCTTGTTTGTCTTTGTATACCCCGCCTTCGTCTAAGCCTATATGATACTCCAAGTCCTACAGATTCGTGCTTGAGTCAAACTAGTGCTGTGGAGAGAGTGTGAATGGGCGAGCATATAGTTACTAACATTTGTGGATTCCTTTGGATATTTTCCTGAGACCTGATCTTTGGCAATGCTCACCTCATTATCCGCCTGCTTTCGTTCTACGCGTAGCCGAATGATTCACCGTGATTCACTTTAGGAGAATTTGTAATATCTTCTCTACGATTAAAGGAATTAGAAATGATTATGCATGCATAGAAGAGTTTTCTACTATTGCTTTTTGTGCATGAGGGTATGACTTCGCATGGTACTCCACTTATACAATTGCTTAGTCAACTAGCTTTCTTAAACTCCCCTTAGTGATGATTTGCTTGGGACGAGCAAATGTTTAAGTCTGGTGGTGACTTCGCGCAACAATCGAAACACCCTTCATGAGTTTTTCAGACTCATCACAAAAACTTGATGCGTTGAACGACAAGTGTACTGGTCGCACAAGTAATATAAAATGAGCGAATGTCCCCAAGTATCGATCTCTCAAGGAATACATTAAGGTGGAGTTAATTTTGAGGAGAACTTGAGATTGAAGTCCTTAGGTCGGAGTTAATGAAGGGGGTTTCAATTGTTGCGGAAAAAGAAAGTAAAACACTAATAAACTACTCCTATGCAACGTCGCTATGTGATGCTTCGCCAGGGGGATGGAAGACTACACGGGCCACTATGCACTAAATATCTAGGAGGATGGACGAGTAGGCTTGCGGATGAGGTGTTGAGAATGGCGGAATGAGGGTCGTGAGCACCTCTTCGCTACGCATGCCTCTAGAAATCGCTAGAGCGGCAGAACGGATGTGGTGGCGGATGGAAATGGTGCACCTCAAGCAAATAACGTACATATAAAATCACATAGACATGATTGTATGCAAACGTATATTACTGAAAGAATTGGTTTCAATATACCTTAAACACCTAGAGGGGGGGTGAATAGGTTCAATTCTTTTTATTTACTTAGGCAGATAAAATTATATCACTGTTAGATCACATATGCAATATTTATCATAGTACAGTTCACAGCACAGATTTAAACAAAACAGCAACACAGAAGACACACAGTTTTATAGTGATTCCCCAAGTGATGGGTACATCCACTTTCCCCCTTCAGCTATCTAGCAGTATACTAGATTCAGCATAACTCCATTCTTTCTTCTCAGATCCTTAGATCTTACAACTCAGAACCTTGAAATGTACCTACAGCTCAGACTTCAGCAAGTCCTACAACTCAGATTCTTCCAGAGAACCCTACCTTAGAGTGAGTCCACACTCCTACAACTCAGGAAATTAAGCCCTACCTTAGCCTTTTCCCAGGCATACAACTCAGAGAAATGATTCCCCTACCTCAGGCACTCAGCCCTACCTCAGCCTTTATAAATTTAGGCTTACACCTCAGAGAGTTAACTCTCCTACACTTAGATCTATATAAGATCCTACAGAGAAATTGATTAAAAAACAAATAGAACATTCACCCAGGTTGAGAGAGAAAGGGTTGAAGATTTCTTGGTCAGTTCTTGATAGATCTGACAACTTTAGATCCAACCTGTCTTAGCTTCTTCAAAGCTTCTTGAATTTGAACAAAGTAAGGTTGATCTTCTTTTGAAGTTGGAGATGATCTTCAATCCAGCTTCCTTCTTCTTTTCAGATGTGGCTCTGAATTCTTCTTGCAGACTTGTTCAAAATCTGCCAGGGACTTTTTGATTTCTGGATGAAGACTTCCTCTTCTTCTTGTTGTTGTTCTCTCGTCTTTGATGATAGAACATGTCTTTATATAGACTCCATCCGAGGTTACCAGCTGATCCGGTTCCTAACAGCCAACTGATAGCTCTGACAAATGCAACAGCATTGTCAGTTATGACTGCTGCCAAGTCTTCAGTCGTGATACTTGATCCTTCATTTGAACTTCAACTCAGAAGCAAACTGTCGAAACAATACTTCAAATGTGTCGACAAAAATAGATCATGTGTCGGCACAATCCTTGGTGATTTCGACAAAACTCACATACTATCGACACATCTCTTCTTTTTCTTCTTGACACAGTTTCTGTGGAATATGTTGACACAAGTCCTGTGTGTCGACACAACAGCTTCCATTCTAGACATAGATGATGTCGACAGAATTCTGGAGTGTGTCGACACAAGTCCTGTGTGTCGACACAATTGTTGTCGACAGATTTCTGGAATGTGTTGACACAAGTCCTCTGTATGGACACAGTTGCTGTCGATAGATTTTCTATGTGTCGACACAAATCCAATGTGTCGACACAATCTGGCTCCTGGTGTCGACACAGCCTTTCCCAAGTGTCGACATAATTTTTGTCAAGTGTCGACACTTGTACATAGAAACGTTTTCTGCATTTCCTTAACCTGCACATTGAAACTCATCACAACATCAAATACACATTGATGAATATCATTGAGTTAGGTGAGGTTTCTCCAAATCTGGTAAACATTTTTCAATTTACCCAACAATCTCCCCCTATTTGGAGAAGTCATAACCCTCAGTCAATGATATATATCACTTATAATAAAACACAAATTATTATGTATGAATGGATTATTTAGACAGGGTAACACATAAACAAAACCAGCATATTATATCATCACAAAACATGATAAAATCTAGTGAACATGATTCAGAGTTTTGTTGAAGTACAAGAAGTTTTTGAACAATAGATTACATAGATTTTAAAACAAAAGATTACATAGTTCTGAATTCTAGTCAATCTATTCTAGAACTGATCAGGCTCCTTGATGACAATGTATTTGCCAGACTGAATTCTCGCTTGTACACTGATTTCAGTGTCATCAGCCAGCTTCATTCCTTTAAGATCCTTTTTCTTGAGTTCTTCAGCCTTGACCTTTTGCCTTTCAAAATAGTGATAAGGCTTTGGAAAGTACTTGCTAGGCTCAATAGAAGTAGCATGTATCTTCCCAGCTTTGAGATCTCTTCTAAATTGATGTATGACATCTTGCCATTTCTGATACTTGATCCATTCTTGTTCAGAGTACCACTTGCCCTTATCATGAATGTTATCTTTAACAGCTTGCCAGGAATTGAGAATAATGTTTCTGGAAGTAGGACTCCATCTTTCAAAATCAGGCTTTAATTCAGCCTACTCTCTAAACCTTTTCTTAGAAAGTTGAGCTTCTTGCCCTCTTTTCAAAGTGGCATTAGACATTTCAACTTTTTCAATAATTACATTCTATCCCTCCTTTGGAGGACTATACATTTGTTGAACAGCAGATTGAATACCCTCAAAATCAGTAGAGGGATAAATAATCTGAGCTACTTCCTGCTGAACTCCTTCATGGTAATCATGTTGAATTCCTGATTCAGCAGTGTTATCATCATCACACATGGAAGGATAACCAAGAGTTGCTCTGATAGCATTAGTTATCCATTTAGCGTATTCAGAGCATGCATTGACTAACACTCTTTCCCCCTTTATGACTTCTCATTCAATATGGTCTCTTTGATCATCCTTTTGAAACCTTATCTGAGTAGCTAGATAATTTGTGCCTTCTTTGTAGAATGATCTGAACTTCAGCAGCTGATCAGCAATCACCTTTTGAGAGTCCTAAATAGCAGTGTGAACAACAGCCAAATCTGCTTTGAGTTGTTTATCAAACTCAGACTTTTCTTCAGCAATGTTGGTAGTGAAAGCAGTGGCTTTATTCTTAAGTTCTATGACAATAACATTGTGTGATTCTATTAGATTGTCATTCATTCTGAGTTGGTTTTCCAAAACATAGCCTTGTTTCACTGCTATGTCATCTATTTGTATCTTGTCCACTTGTTGTTGATTGGCCCAATAGACAACAACATTTCCTCCCTTTTCAAAGCACTCAGTCATTTCCATTTTATACAGATTGACCTCAAATCTGATAGATTTGATATCTTGGGACAATGTAGATTGCAGTTCTTTATGACTCTCATCTACATATTTCTCAAGAGCTGCTCTTCGTTCATCCAACTTTACTTGCACTTGTACTATAAGTTGATTGAAGTCTACTACTGGAGCTAGAGTTGAAGAGACAGTCTGTAAGGCTTTCTTATAGCCAGAGCCTCTCTTCCTTAGCTCTATAAGATTTCTCTTCTTTGCCCTCGAGGCTTCTTTATCTTCTGAGGACTCAGATGAGCTTGCTATGTCCACTGTATCTTTTGGACTAGATAATATAATGGGCATCTCCTGCTCAGTCCTTAGCAGCTCCCCCTCAGTTCTTGCATCTAATAAATTAGGAAAAAGTTCTTCTAAAGTAACTACTTGTTGCATTTGTACTAGAGGTATAACTGTCTCTTTAGCATATTGTTTTCCTTCAAATTTCAAAGTTTCTTCCCTTGTAATGACATTTTCAGGAACATTGTCTTGATTATTCTGTTCAACAACATTCGTATGCATATTCAGTGTATCATTTTCAGTATTTACAGCTGCTTTATGGATATACAATAGTACCTCAAGTATAGATTGTGTAGCTGCTTCACTATCCAATGCAGCTGTGTGTACAGGTGAGTGTTGCTCATGAGCTCCCCCTGAGTGTAATGCTTCTTGCTGAGCTGAAACTGGAGAAAGCTCATTGGCTCCCCTTGATTAAGCTCTTCTTGGACTTGTGTCATTTTGATGTCTCTTGCAGGAGCCTGCTCCCCCTGTATTTGTCCTTCAGTTACAGTCTCTAGAGCAGGTTACTTTCTAGTCCTTTCTGCTCCTTCTTCATCTGAGATGAAAACAACCATTTATTCTGAATTACTAGAAGATTCAGTGGTCTTAGAGGGTGTTTTCTTTTTTTTTCTGAATCTTCTTTGATTGTTTCTGAGGGGTAGAAACATCTTTGGTCAGAACTCTATCCAATCTTGATAGTATTCTCAAATCCATTCTTCTCATATGATTGATCATAGATCCTGTAATCTGAGTCAGTACTTCAGGAATATTCTCAGGCAGATATAAACTCAGGATTCTGGCCAGATTGGGTTTCATGATTCCTTCTTTGATCTTGTCAAAAATAACAGCACACCAATTTGTTTTCACCTTGAATATAATTTTGGTCATCAAATTGAACATGTAGGCTGAAATACTATCATGTCCCCCTTATTTGCATAGAATTCCTTTCCCTATAATTTCAGAAAGAAATTTACCCGCGGAATTCATCCCCTTCCTATTCATTGAGGATCCAATCTTGGTTGTGGGATCTATTCCACACCATTGGAGTGCTTCTCTTGTCATGGAAGATGTAATATCATCTTCTTCCTTAACCCTGGGTAGCTGAAATGTTTTACTTAAACTCTTCTGAGTGAGTTTGACCTTGGTTCCTTGTACAAATGACTTAATTTTTACCCCCATTGAATAAAGAGATATCATCGTGTATAATTCAATAACTTTCTTTTTCCATTTCCTTATAGGTTAGGCGACCAAATACTCCAATCCATTTTCTGTTATTATGGTAATCACAGCTTTGATTTCTCTAGATCCACTCGCAAACGCATCGCGAACTAGTTCATAGCCCTCGTTAATGTTTTCTTCCAGCTTTGGCGCCATTAGGGATGAGAGAGATTTGAAGAGAAGAGAGATGAAGGTCTGTCTACACAAAGGTTTGGTCTCGAGATTTTGGAGAGTGTAGTGATGAATTGTAAATATACCTATTTTTCTGTACATTAATTTAGTCGTTTTCCTTTCTTTTTGTCGTTTTTACTTATTTTTATTCAATAAAATGCTCCTATTTTTGTAAATATTATACTAACTTATTTTATTTTATTTTTCAGGAAAAAATGAAAATCTGCCAAAAAATTGACATGTCACGCCCGTGACATATTGGTCACGCCCGTGACCAGGGCGTGACACGTCAAAAACCGTGAAATCAGCAAATTTGAAGTGCAAAGCCTGACACGCCCGGGGTCACGCCCGTGTCACCCGAGTCACGCCCGTGACCCAAGCCCGTGACACTCCACTCGACGATTTCATCTCGACATTCGTCGAGTGTCGACACCAGCCGACACGCCCAGAGTCACGCCCGTGACCTGGGGCGTGACCTTTCCAGCTAGCTCGACAAGACCTGCCCGAAGACTTTCGGCGCGCACCGCGCCCAGATCCACCATACTGTCACGCCCCCTGTCACGCCCGTGACCAAGGGCGTGACCACTGCGAGACCGCCACGTGTCCAGCCTGAAGTCAACTTTCCCGTCAAATCGCCGGCCGCCTTCCAAATAGTACTGTCACGCCCCTGTCACGCCCGTGACCAAGGGCGTGACTCATGAAAATTTTTTCTATAAATTCAGAGGTTCTGCTCTGAAATTCTGTTCCTTTTTTTGAACCACTTTGCTTAGGGTAGGTGCTACCGAAATGCCTTCTTATGCTATGTAAGGGATTCTCTTCCCCCTCTCTTAGTGTTTGTTTTTAGCTTTCTTGTAATCACTTTTTCATTAATAAAATGTGTTAGTTTTCTCTCTCTTTGCATAGCTTGGAATCCATTCATGCGCCCTACTCGAAGTGATTTTTAATGTTTGTTTTTTTTTTATTTTGTTTTTCCTTTATGTCTCCTAAAATCTTTGTAGCGTATAACTTTTGTCTAATTTCTAGCCGTTATAATCGCAATTTTATTTTCATGCAAATACTTAGTTTTGGTTAACTTAAATATATATAGCTTTTATTTCATTCCTATAACCCGTAAAAACGCTTTAAAGTGTCTTTCTTTTTTTCTTTAACTTAGCCTTTTTTGTTTTAGGTTGTAAAACTTTTTCTTTCTTTTTACTTTATTTACACTTTTTTAGCGTTTTTATCAAGTTATAGAAATGATAACATAGTCGTTTTAATTTTTCGCGCACTTTGATTTTTTGTTTAACCTTTTGCTCCTTTTATTTTTCTGTTCTCTTTTTAATCATTTCTACCGCATTTTAGCGGTAGAAATGTATTCGTTTTAATTTTTAGAGCACTTGCATTTTTTCGTTTATTTGCAAAACTTTCTTTCCGGTTAATTTTTATTTTCTCTTTTTATGCATTTCTACCGCATTCTAGCGGTAGAAATGCAGTTGTTTTCAATTTTAGATAACTTAGTTTTTTTTACATTTTTTGTACTTGCGCATTTATTTCCGCCTACTCGTTAAGAGTTAAATGGCGCCTGCTTATTTTAATTTTGTAGAGTGCGTGAGTTTGTAATTTTCCTTTTTTCCGCCTACTCACTTGAGTTTAATGGCTGGATTTTATTTCGGTAGAGTGCGTGTGTTTTTATTTATGTCGAGAGAGTGTGTGCGTGCGTTGCATTTATTTTGTCCTACTCGGTTGAGTAGGACCCGTATTTATTTTCTCCTACTCATTTGAGTAGGACTTGCGTGTGTGCGTTTTACTGCTTTCATTTCTCCCGCCCACGCATTTGCGCCGGGACTCGCAATTTACTGCTTTCTTCAGTCCTACTCGTTTGAGTAGGACTTGCAATTTTCAGCTTTCATTTACTGCTTTCATTTTATCGCTTTCATTTACTGCTTTCTTTTTCTGCTTTCTTTTCTGACTTTCCCGCAAGCCGTCCCCATTCCGATGAGTGGCTAACCATTCTTAGCCCTCGGCATCGAAGAGCATTGGGACAGATAAAATAGCTTAAAATAACTAAAGGTCTAATCTTTCTAATTAATTAATAGCACTTAAGGTTTGCCCGGGGTTAACGACGCGTAGGACCACATATCGATGTGTGGGCCCTATTTCCGTAGTCCATATGCTAGCTAGCCGAGAGGCCGTGCATATGGACCGATCACCCCTTGGCAAAGAGAGTTCCGCACTAACCCTCGAGAGAGGAGGCGCGCCAACTCTACCGGATTGGGTTCCCCACCCAATAGCGGGGTTCTTAGCGTAATGCGGGCGTTAAGAGGAATCCTTCGTCGGACGAGAGCCCGGTCGAATAGTCTTAGCGTTCAGGTGAGCGATAGCCCTATAGCTAGGTGAGCTCATTTTAGTGGAACCTCCACGGCCAAGTCTCCGCCTTAATTAATTAGAAATTTAGGAGCTCTTTTTATTTAAAGTCTATTTTAGTTCAATTGTTTTTTCGGTGCCATCGAGCTAAGCTCTTCATCGGCACCACCTTCATGCTTTCATTTTCTTTCTGTCTTTTTCTGCATTTTTTATTATATATAAAAATATCCCGACAAGATAATTATCGGTAAAATAATAGTCCCCTCCAGGGAAGAGTAGAAATAATCGAACCGGACCCGAGAACAATACGACCTCGATATTCCACCCGGAATATCCTGTACTACTCACGATAGGTGCACTTGCCTCCTTTCGTTAAAACTCGATCTAAACCCTTTTTTATATCCAAAATAAATACGTGCGCCCCGTTTTCTTAAATAAATTCACTTCCGCCTTTTTCTCAAATAAAACCGCCGGGTCGCCGCGTGACCGCAAATAATTTTGGAGTTTTAACCATCAAGTTTTTGGCGTCGTTGCCGGAGAATTTTAGGTTCGTTATTTTAAACCCTGGAAATCTATTAATTTTACCTTATTATAAAAACCTATATATAATAATAATCATAAACTACTTACAAACAACAAAAAAAAACTAACTTAAAATAAAAACAAACACAAAAAAAAACTAAAAATCAAAAATCAAAAACACAAAAAAACAAACACAAAAAAATCTAAAAACTTCAAAAAAAAAAAACAAACATAATAAAAAAAAACGAAAAGAGAAAAACTTAACACTTAAAAAACTCAAAAAAAAAAAACTAAAAAAAAAACTAAAAACTAAAAACCAACTAAAAAAAAAAAAAAAAAATCTACTTAAAAACACAAAAAATATATATATATATAATTTGCTATTAATAAATGTATCTATGTTTTAACTTCTTTTATTTTCTTTGCTTTCATTTTGCTTCGGCGCGCTTCCATTATTGTGCGCGCTAGGGGATCACATTTTTATCACACAATGGTCGCTAAGGCCTTAGCTACCTCCGACTCCCCCACGCACATCCCCCCTACCGCCCGCGCTCTTTAGGCCGAGTTTATCTTTTTTGTTTTTTTCTGTTATCTTTTTGCTTTTTCTTCTAAATAATGCAGGGTTTCAACTTGGGCCTCCCGGACTTGTCTTAGGGAAGCTTCTACCCTCTCTGTTTTTGTTTTTTGTACTTATTTTATTTTGTATATTATCTGTTCCGCATACTTAGATTGCAACATTGGGGACAATGTTGGGTTTAAGTATGGGGGTGTTTTCCTATACTGCAATTTTTTATTCTGTACTCATCAAAACTAAAAAAAAATTTGCAAAACTTAAAATCTAAAAATTTTTTCTTGTTTTTATTATCATAAAACTTCAAAAAAATTCATAAAACTCAAAAAAAAAAAAAAAATTTTCCCCACATCTTCTTTTTTGTAAAAACTCGCATCTTGCCTGCCCGCGACGGTCGACTCATCGAACCAACCATTCAAATAAGAGTCTGTTCGCGGGGCCGCAATCGAGTTTTTACTTTGCCTTTTTTTGTAAATATCTCTCTTTCCCCCCTATCTTCTTTGTAAATAACACTTCTTTCTCTCCTCTTTCTTGTAAATAACTTATCAAAATAACTCTAAAAATCAAAAAATTAGAAAAACCAAAAACCCTAAAAAGATAAAAAGTCTAAAAAATCCTAAAAAGATAATAATTAAAACACAAAAAAATGATAAAATCCCTAAAAAATTCAAAAAAAAAATGTTTTGTTAAATTATGTAACAAAATAATTCGAATCTACCATTTCTTAACCCTTTTTGCTTTCCAAAAATCCAGTTTCGAGTTAATTTATATGCGAATTTTAGTTATTCTTTGCTTACTATTCGTTTATTAATTAAAGTTCGATAGATTTAAGTGTCTGGGGTTAAGATTTAAAGAATTTTTTATGTCTTTTCCTTATAATAGGGAACTTGTTTTTCACCACCACTTCTAATTTTATAAATAGAAGCTCATTTTTTATGTTAGAAAATAACATCCATGGATTTCAATTATTTCAACTTCATGCTTTTAAAAACATTGGAACGTTCATTTTAAAAAGGTTGCTCTCAAAACTTTTTGATTAAAAGCTAGTTTTATTTTTGAAAAAAATAAACCCACTTCCATTTTTTTTTCATGTCTTACTTGACATGTTTACCCCTATCCCTTAAAAGATCTTATGTCAATGGGAATAAGATTTCGTTCCGTAAACATAGGCACCCAATAATTTAAAAAGATTATATATGGAGTAAGAGGATAAAATTCATTACTCCTACAAATATGCATTGGGTTAATTTTATCCTTATGAAGAAAGAAATTTTTTTTTTTATTATGTGTTAGGGAAATAAGATTTCGTTTTCCTAACTATCCAAAAAGAAAAAAATTGGAGGTTCGAGAAAAAATTACCTCACCTCAATATTCAAGCCTTCTTCATAAACCACCAAACCACTTATCTCATTTCAATGATTCTAGAATTAGTTTAAATTTTTTTGAGAGCATAACTTTTAAATTGCATTATTTCCTTTAACTTCTTTTAAGCAAAGGTTTTTTATATAAATCCAATCCATCTTTGTTAAAATAACAAAAATAATTTTTTGCTTTCTATTTTATTTTTTCTAGAAGTCTTTTTGAAACTCTTCCTCTATTCATAACATTTCATAAATTAGGATTTAATTCTTTAACCCCGGATGTTTATTTTGATCTTCCTTTTAATTAAGTCAAGCGGTAGCTAAACTTAGGATTTCTTTTATTTCTTATAAGTTCATCTCCAACTTTTGCTCTGGAATAGCAAAAGCTTAAGTATGGGGGTATTTGATGAATTGTAAATATACCTATTTTTCTGTACATTAATTTAGTCGTTTTCCTTTCTTTTTGTCGTTTTTACTTATTTTTATTCAATAAAATGCTCCTATTTTTGTAAATATTATACTAACTTATTTTATTTTATTTTTCAGGAAAAAATGAAAATCTGCCAAAAAATTGACATGTCACGCCCGTGACATATTGGTCACGCCCGTGACCAGGGCGTGACACGTCAAAAACCGTGAAATCAGCAAATTTGAAGTGCAAAGCCTGACACGCCCGGGGTCACGCCCGTGTCACCCGAGTCACGCCAGTGACCCAAGCCCGTGACACTCCACTCGACGATTTCATCTCGACATTCGTCGAGTGTCGACACCAGCCGACACGCCCAGAGTCACGCCCGTGACCTGGGGCGTGACCTTTCCAGCTAGCTCGACAAGACCTGCCCGAAGACTTTCGGCGCGCACCGCGCCCAGATCCACCGTACTGTCACGCCCCCTGTCACGCCCGTGACCAAGGGCGTGACCACTGCGAGACCGCCACGTGTCCAGCCTGAAGTCAACTTTCCCGTCAAATCGCCGGCCGCCTTCCAAATAGTACTGTCACGCCCCCTGTCACGCCCGTGACCAAGGGCGTGACTCATGAAAATTTTTTCTATAAATTCAGAGGTTCTGCTCTGAAATTCTGTTCCTTTTTTTGAACCACTTTGCTTAGGGTAGGTGCTGTCGAAATGCCTTCTTATGCTATGTAAGGGATTCTCTTCCCCCTCTCTTAGTGTTTGTTTTTAGCTTTCTTGTAATCACTTTTTCATTAATAAAATGTGTTAGTTTTCTCTCTCTTTGCATAGCTTGGAATCCATTCATGCGCCCTACTCGAAGTGATTTTTAATGTTTGTTTTTTTTATATTTTGTTTTTCCTTTATGTCTCCTAAAATCTTTGTAGCGTATAACTTTTGTCTAATTTCTAGCCGTTATAATCGCAATTTTATTTTCATGCAAATACTTAGTTTTGGTTAACTTAAATATATATAGCTTTTATTTCATTCCTATAACCCGTAAAAACGCTTTAAAGTGTCTTTCTTTTTTTCTTTAACTTAGCCTTTTTTGTTTTAGGTTGTAAAACTTTTTCTTTCTTTTTACTTTATTTACACTTTTTTAGCGTTTTTATCAAGTTATAGAAATGATAACATAGTCGTTTTAATTTTTCGCGCACTTTGATTTTTTGTTTAACCTTTTGCTCCTTTTATTTTTCTGTTCTCTTTTTAATCATTTCTACCGCATTTTAGCGGTAGAAATGTATTCGTTTTAATTTTTAGAGCACTTGCATTTTTTCGTTTATTTGCAAAACTTTCTTTCCGGTTAATTTTTATTTTCTCTTTTTATGCATTTCTACCGCATTCTAGCGGTAGAAATGCAGTTGTTTTCAATTTTAGATAACTTAGTTTTTTTTATATTTTTTTTACTTGCGCATTTATTTCCGCCTACTCGTTAAGAGTTAAATGACGCCTGCTTATTTTAATTCTGTAGAGTGCGTGAGTTTGTAATTTTCCTTTTTTCCGCCTACTCACTTAAGTTTAATGGCTGGATTTTATTTCGGTAGAGTGCGTGTGTTTTTATTTATGTCGAGAGAGTGTGTGCGTGCGTTGCATTTATTTTGTCCTACTCGGTTGAGTAGGACCCGTATTTATATTCTCCTACTCATTTGAGTAGGACTTGCGTGTGTGCGTTTTACTGCTTTCATTTCTCCCGCCCACGCATTTGCGCCGGGACTCGCAATTTACTGCTTTCTTCAGTCCTACTCGTTTGAGTAGGACTTGCAATTTTCAGCTTTCATTTACTACTTTCATTTTATCGCTTTCATTTACTGCTTTCTTTTTCTGCTTTCTTTTCTGCTTTTCCCGCAAGCCGTCCCCATTCCGATGAGTGGCTAACCATTCTTAGCCCTCGGCATCGAAGAGCATTGGGACAGATAAAATAGCTTAAAATAACTAAAGGTCTAATCTTTCTAATTAATTAATAGCACTTAAGGTTTGCCCGGGGTTAACGACGCGTAGGACCACATATCGATGTGTGGGCCCTATTTCCGTAGTCCATATGCTAGCTAGCCGAGAGGCCGTGCATATGGACCGATCACCCCTTGGCAAAGAGAGTTCCGCACTAACCCTCGAGAGAGGAGGCGCGCCAACTCTACCGGATTGGGTTCCCCACCCAATAGCGGGGTTCTTAGCGTAATGCGGGCGTTAAGAGGAATCCTTCGTCGGACGAGAGCCCGGTCGAATAGTCTTAGCGTTCAGGTGAGCGATAGCCCTATAGCTAGGTGAGCTCATTTTAGTGGAACCTCCACGGCCAAGTCTCCGCCTTAATTAATTAGAAATTTAGGAGCTCTTTTTATTTAAAGTCTATTTTAGTTCAATTGTTTTTTCGGTGCCATCGAGCTAAGCTCTTCATCGGCACCACCTTCATGCTTTCATTTTCTTTCTGTCTTTTTCTGCATTTTTTATTATATATAAAAATATCCCGACAAGATAATTATCGGTAAAATAATAGTCCCCTCCAGGGAAGAGTAGAAATAATCGAACCGGACCCGAGAATAATACGACCTCGATATTCCACCCGGAATATCCTGTACTACTCACGATAGGTGCACTTGCCTCCTTTCATTAAAACTCGATCTAAACCCTTTTTTATATCCAAAATAAATACGCGCGCCCCGTTTTCTTAAATAAATTCACTTCCGCCTTTTTCTCAAATAAAACCGCCGGGTCGCCGCGTGACCGCAAATAATTTTGGAGTTTTAACCATCAAGTAGTCCACAAGATTTTACTTCCACCTATTTATATGTTCTAAACAAAGAAGGTCAAAAGGCAGGTAGAAATACTCTTATTGTGTCGACACTGTTGGGATTGTGTAGACACAGTCGACTAAAGTCTCGACAGAGAATATTATTATAGTACAATACTATGTGTCGACACCATTTGTGATGTGTCGACACAGATAACGTTAGGAGTATACACTAAATTTTGCGTGTTGAGATAGACGACTGTATGTGTCGACACCAATATCTAAGTGTCAGGAGAGCTATGAGTCGACACCAAATTCTAAGTGTCGACACGAACTTCTTGATGTGTCGACAGAATTTGCCTTATGTGTCGACACCAACTACTAAGTGTCGACAAAGATATCTTTATGTGTCGACACAAATTTACTTAGTCAAATTTGTCATTCTTATTCTAAGTTCAGCATGCCTAATTCAATTTAAAATAATTGAATTTAGTTTCATCCAGTGGTGTGGTGAACATGTCAGCAATTTGAAAATTTGTATTGACAAATTCTAAACTTATTTCTTCCTTTTCAACAAAATCTCTAAGAAAATGAAATCTTATTTCTATGTGCTTAGTTCTGCTATGAGAAATAGGATTTCTAACAATAGAAATGGCACTATAGAATAACAAAATAATGGATTTCTACTTACCTACATGCCATAATCTTCAAGCTGGTGTTGTATCCATAACAGTTGAGCACAGCAACTGCCAACAGCAACATATTCAGACTCAGTAGTGGATATAACCACACTTGTATGTTTTTTGCTGCTCCATGACACCAATCTACCACCTAAAAACCGGCATGTGCCAGTGGTGCTTTTCCTATCTTCTTTGCATCCTGCAAAGTCTGCATTTGAATACCCAGTTAGTAGAAAATTTTTATTCTTAGGGTACCAAAGGCCAAGATTTGGTGTTCCCTTAAGATATCTCAAAATTCTTTTGACTTCAGTATAATGAGATTCTTTATGGTAGGCTTGATACCTAGCACAAACACATGTATCATACATGATGTCTGGTCTACTAGTAGTTAAGTATAAAAGGGAGCTAATTATCCCTCTATACAAAGACTCATCTATAGGTTTTCCTGCATCATCTTTGCCTATAGGCATACTTGACCCCATTGGAGTTCTCATGGTGGAGTCTGACTACATACCATATTTCTTAATCAACTCCTTGGTGATCTTAGACTGGGATATGCACAAGACATCATCAGTCTGTCTAACTTGGAGTCCCAAGAAGAATTTTAGCTCACCCTTGCTGCTCATCTCAAACTTCCCTTGCATAAGTTTAGCAAACTTTCTACCAAGGTTGTTTTTTGTAGATCTAAAGATAATGTCATCAACATATATCAGGACTAGAATGATCTTTCCTTTTGATTCCCTTAGGAATATAGTTTTTTCTATTTTCTCCCTTGAGAATTTGTTCTCAATGAGGAATGTAGACATAGTTTCGTACCAAGCCCTAGGGGCTTATTTCAAACCATATAGTGCTTTCTTAATCCTATAAACATAATTAGGATAAAGAGGATCTACAAAACCTGAGGGTTGTTCAACATAAACTTCCTCTTTTAAGACACCATTCAGAAATTCTCACTTTACATCCATTTGAAATATCTTGAACCCTTGATAAGCTGTAAAGGCAAGGAACAACCTTATTGCTTCCAACCTTGCCACTGGGGCAAATGTCTGATCAAAATCTATTCCCTCTTCCTGCCTATAGCCTTTTTCTATCTGTCTTGCTTTGTCTTTAACTATAATGCCATTTTCATCTAGCTTGTTCCTGTAGATCCACTTAGTCCCTATGATATTGAGATTCTTTGATTTAGGAACCAACTTCCAGACTTTGTATCTTCTGAATTAATTCAGCTCTTCCTGCATGGCATCAATCCAAATTGGGTCTTGTATGGCTTCTTCAAATTTCTTGGGTTGCATCTGGGATAGGAAACTTGAGCAAAAAACTGTGTTCATGTTTTTGTTCCTTGTCTGAACACCATGACTTGGATCACCAATAATTTGGTGTGCTTGATGATCCTTTAGATGTCTGGTTACTGGAGGCAATCTATCTACACCTTGATTTTCTCCAATCTCCTAACCATGTTGCACCTCATTGTCCACGTCAGCAGCTTGTGGGTCTTGTACTCCCCCTAGACAGCATCCATCATTTTCTGCATCCTGCCTTGTAGGTTGGTCTTCACTGATGGTTAGCTTGTCCATCTTTTCCTTCAAACCTATAGAGCTACAAGGAGTACTAGATATCTCTCAGTTAATTAGTTTAGTTTCATCAAAAACTACATGGACAGATTCTTCTACAACTTCAGTAGTCAAGTTATAGACTCTGTACGCCCAACTGCTATTATTGTACCCAACAAATATCTCTGCTTAGGATTTGGCAGCAAACGTTGTTAGATAGTGCTTGCCATTATTAAGTACAAAACACTTGCTACCAAAGATTCTAAAATAGGCTAAATTTGGTTTTTTGCCTTATAGGGTGTCTTCTTGTGGCTTTTGGTGATGGAAGCCATATTGAGTACTTGACATGCAGTGTTTACTGCCTCTGAACAGAAATTTTCTGGGAGAGAAGTGTCAATCAGTAGGTTCTACCAGCCTCAATAAGAGTCCTATTCTTTCTTTCAACAATACCATTTTCTGGGGAGTTCTAGGTGAGGAGAACTCTTGATGAATCACTAGTTCTTCACAAAATCTTGTAATGCATTCAGACTGAAATTCAGTCTCATGGTCACTTCTGATTTTGACCACTGAATTGTTAAGTTCATTCTAAATTTGCCTAATAAAATTGTGGAAGACAGTAGGGTTTCAGATTTCTGCCTCAGGAAGAAAACCCATGTAAATCTAGAATAGTCATCCACAACCACAAATGTGTAGACTTTCCAACGTAGACTATGAACTTGCATAGGACCAAATAGATCCATATGCAATAGGTACAAACACCTCACTGAATCTTTGCTATCAAGATTATGAAAGGAGGTCTTAGTCTGTTTGCCTTTTTGACAAGCTGAACAAACACCCTCCTAAATGCACTTGACCTGAGGACCATTCCTCACTAACTCCATACTATAGAATTGGCCAATGGACTTGTAGTTCAGATGAGCCAACCTCTTATGCCATTTGACACAATGAGAAGATTTCTCATCTACAACTAGACAAATCAGAGAGTTCTTATTTTCATAATCAAAGTTGAGACAGTAAACATTTCCTTTTCTATAACCTGATTAGATGACCTCTTGATCACTTGTCCTTCTAATCTGACACTTATTCCTAATAAAAGAGGTGTCATAACCAACATCACTCAGTTGGCTTATGCTTAATAAGTTATGTTTCAGACCTTTCATATAAGCCACTTGGGTGATAGTGATAGAACTATTGGAAATGTTACCAAACCCTTTGATGACCCCCTTTTCAGATCCAACAAAGATCACTTTGGCTCCATTCTCTATGGGAGAGTAGTCCTTCAGCATCCCTCTTATTCTAGTCATGTGCCTGGAATATCCACTGTCCAAGTACCATATTGGGGTATGGCCACTTGGTCTCACCTACATCAAATTAAATTACTTAACCTTAGAACCCCAATAATTATTGGGTTCTAGGTTCAGGTTAGACTGAAACTTAACATGCTTGCCTGCAGCCTTTCTGACAAGTAAGCTGGCAACTTTCCTGACTATAGTGTTGTGCAAACAATCAATGGCAAAATGACCCACTTTGCCACAAAACCAGCACTCATATCTATTGTATCTTCTTTTTGGTAAAGTCTTAACAGCATTGCTGTCAGCTGACCTTAATACTCTAGGTACAGTGGTCCCTTTCTCGAGTGCTGGGGCTGATGCATCAAACATTGATGATTCCTGAAGATCATAATGATTTTGTACATGGGTTGCCCTATTGGCATTTACACCCCTGTCATTCATATTACCAGGCTTACAGTGACCATGTGTAATATCATGGTCATACTTACTAGTAGGCTCCATTACTTTCCTGAAAGAAATAGGGGGTTTGGGGAAAGTGGCTAAACTACGGCTTTACCTTTTCCTTTAAAATTATCTACCCTAGTTCTTCCCTTGAAGCCTAATCGTGTCTTACCCTTTTGGAGAGTGAAGTCAACAATCAAGGGTAAGACTGACTTTGGCTTTGAGAACTTAGCTACAAGTTCCCTCTCTCTTTGAAGTCTGACTTCCAGACTATTGATTTGATCATTGTTGAATGTAATTGTACCTATCTGAATAAAAGTTATATTTTTCAGTTTGGTAACTTCATTCATCTTTAAATCCATCATTTTTGCTGAATCTGATGCAGCCAATTTAAGTGATGCAATTTCCTCAACCTGTTTTTTTGTTAAGGATTCTGCTTCTCTTAAGAGCTTGCAACAAATCACCATATTCATCAATAAGTTGGTGTACATTCCCTTGAGATTCAGAACCATCCTCATCTCTTGATGCTGATGCTTCTGATTTCGATCCAGTGTAGTAATCAGAAACTGTAGATAGGTTGTTTGCCTTACTTGGACCAGTCTGATCCTAGCACTGATCTTCCTCAGATATAGCCATCAACCCTTTACAATGAAGATCTTCACTCCCATTGATAGAGTCCACCATTTACAAGAATTCAGATTCTACTGAATCCTCTTCAGTAGAGAAAAATCCTATATAGGCTTCAACTTCAGCTTCAGTCTCTTCTCCTGATTCTGATGATGATGAGTCAGTCCAACTCTTCTGCTTCTGTGCAATAATGGATCTCTCCTTCTTGCCCTTATTTTGTTGCCTCTTTGTATCTTTAGATTCTTTTCTTTTATCAGGAAAATCAGCTATGACATGTCCTGGCCTGTTGCAACAATAACAAACAATTTTAGAAGAATATTGTTTACTGGGATTAGAGACATACCTGTCCTCCTTAGATGTTTTCTTCTTATGGTAATAGTCATCCTTGGAGAAGGATGAAGATGGCTTTGATCTCCATTTCTTCTTCTTTATGAACTTTTGAAACTGCCTTGTGAAGGCAGCAAAGTCTTCAACAGATTTGTGACTGTCCGAAGTGTTGATGTCTGAATTTTCAGATTCAACTTCAGCCATTCTCTTGGAAGGAGACAGTGACTTTCTCCTGCCCTTTCTTGTGGCTTCAGCCTTAAAAGCAACTAACTTCTCTCTGCATTCAGACTTATTGTTTTTCTCCTCCTCGTTTCTGGCAGTGAGTTACATCTCATAGGATAATAATTTTCCAAATAAGGTTGGTGGAGGTGTATCTGCAAGCCTGGCCACCTCTCTGATGGCACATATTTTAGTATCCCAATCCTTGGTTAAAGATCTGAGAAATTTTTCATTTAATTCATAAGTGCTAAAGACTCTTCCATATGTCATTTGCTCATTAACAATTCTAAAAAATTTCTTATAACATTCTGATATGCTATCTATCTTAGTTTGTCTAAAACTTTCATACTCTTGATTTAACATAGACTTCCTATCCTCTCTCACTTCTTTTGTCCCCTCCATGTAGAGAATCAAGGTGTCCCACATATCCTTGGAGGTTTTCCAATGGACCAGATTCTGGAATGTAGAGTCATCTATGTCACTCATAATTATGTTTTGTGCCCTCTTGTCTAAGGTTGCTAGAATGATCTCTTTCTTTGTCATTTCTGAATAACTTTTTGGAGTCTTGAGATTAGCATCAAGAACTGATATGTTCATTGATAATACGGTTTGCAGTCAATTTATTAGGATATTTTCGGGGTTTTAAAGCAAATCATGTCTTGTAAAGTACTTATTTTGATTCCCCTTTGTATATATTTTTGTCGCTAATGCATTTTTTTCTGCTTTTTGTAGGTTTTCTCGGCTTTCAGCCGAATTTTGTTGTGACACGCCCCAAGGTCACGCCCTACCCGGGCGTGTACTTAGGGCATGTAACCCAGAGGAATGAAGCAATTGGTCTGAAACTGCATTCCGTGGAAACTTAGTGAACATGCCCTCTGTCACGCCCGTGTCACATCCGACACGGGCGTGTTCCAGAGGCGTGTCCCCAGGTTCTGAGGAATCGCCGCAACGTGCTCGTTTTTCCCGCTGCACCGTCGCACCGAAAGTGTCACGCCCCAGGGTCACGCCTGACCCGAGCGTGACATATGGGCATGTACTTCAGCAATTCCGTCTGTCACCTCCAGCATTCAATTTCAGCTCAACAGTTACGCCGCAAAGAACACGCCCCAGGTACACGCCCTACCAGGGCGTGACTTGGGGGCGTGTACTTCAACTACTTCATCAGAATTATATTCCAGCCCGAAAAAGTCGCACTGAATGTGTCATGCCCTAGGGTCACGCCCTACCCGGGCGTGACAGGTGGGCGTGACCCGACCCAAAAAAATCTATAAATAGATCCCAACTCTAAGGGTTCAGGGACACCTTTTGCATTGAGAGGGGAGGTTCTGTCCTTTGTATTTTTTAACTTTTTTAAGCATGTCTCTTCATTTTTAGTTCTTAGCTCTAGCTTTATGCTTTACCTGTATTAGCTCCTATCTTCTTTCTGTAGTATAATGTTAATGATAGTGTAGTTTACTTTCCATGCACTTGTAATCTCTGGTTTTCAAGTTGTAAGATCCCTGTTTCTATTAATAAAGAAGTGTTATTTTCTTTTTCATTTCTACTCTGTTTTCACTATTTTCTTCTACTGATCCCCCTCTTCCACCTCACCATGATTAACTAATCCTCCATGTACTCGATCTTAATGATCCGAGGTTCGAGTGATTAGGTTATGATGCTTTGAATCTTACCTTTTCTTTTTAGGGTTTAGCCTTGAATTACTCTTGGTTTATCACGGGTTGGAGGTATATCATCGATATATACTCTCCACCTTTGTTTTCATTCTGGGCTAGCTGAGAGGCCGAAAGTTTGAAATGAGCACTCAAGAGTAAAGGGAGTTGTTCGCACCCCTCGAGAGAGGAAGACATTCAAATCTCCCAGATTGGAGTAAAATCCAATAGAGGGGTTCACCGCGTAAAGCGAGTTTTAGGCCTCCGATTTTGGCGAAAGTCGGTCGGACCTTCCTAAACTCATTTAGGCACGGCCTTCGAGAGAAGCGTGTCAATATTCATGGAACCTCCACGGTCAAGGACCTTTACCCTAATTAGCTTAGGTTTATTTTTCGTATTTTTCTAACCACTCTTGCCGAGGTGATTTCTGATCGAGTGCATTTTCCCCTCATCGTTATTAAGCTTAAGTTTAATCGCTCTTTTAGCTCTCTTTATCTTTTCATGCAAGTAGCTCTCTTTCATTGCAAGTAGTTCTCTTCCTTTAGTACGTTTAGCTTTCTTCTAAAAAACCTAATTTTTCCGTCGATAAAATAATAGATTTCGTGTGTGTAAGCTTACTCAACTGTTCCCGGATTTTAATACGACAGTTGTGTCCCCTAGCTGCATTTCGATAGGTATACTTGCCTTGTTGGATTGTTAGTTTTGTTATTTTCTCCTTGCAGATATCTAAGAGACAATCAAGTTTTTGGCGCCGTTGCCGGGGAAGCAACGCTCGTTGATAAATTAAAAACACGAATATATTAATTTTATCACTTCTCTTTCTCACCCTCCTTCTTAAAATTTTTCCGCCTACTCACTTGAGTTAAATGGCTGGATTTTGTTCAAGCAAGCGTGCGTATTTTTAATTTTTCCGCCTACTCACTTGAGTTAAATGGCAGGCTTTATTTCAGTAGAGTGTGCGTATTTTTAATTTTTCCGCCTACTCACTTGAGTTAAATGGCTGGATTTATATCAGTAAAGTGTGTTTACTTTCTGTAGAGTGGGTGTGTTTTAATTTTCTGTCGAGTGCGTGAGTGTAGCTTTTATTTTCCGCCTACTCGCTCGGAGTTAAATGGCTGGATTTTAATTACCGCCTACTTAATAGAAACCCACATCACAAATTTTTCTACACCACCTAACTCTCTTGAAAAGGGCAAAGTGGCTCTAAATGCCACTATCTTGTCTAGTACCTTGCGAACCCTTCACCGGGTAGCCCTTGGGAAGTTCGGGAGTTAAAACATAAAAAATATATTTCAAAAAAAAAAATTTCGAACTTCATTAGCTCTTTTATTTTCTAGTCTTTCTTCTCCTCTCTTCTTCTAGTGTATGACCCGCGGAAGTCCGTCGGTTACTTTGTACCTGGACCACGAAATTGAGCGTACTATTCGGAGAAGATCGCGATTTCAAGGCCCTACTACCCAAGTGCCGGTTGAGGATTCCGAGTCATTTTCTACCTTAAGAATGACAGAACCCAACGTGGAGGAAGCCGTGCAAAGGCCTATGTCCTATTATGCACGACCAAATCTCGAGGGTACAGAATCTAGTATAGTTCGCCCTGCAATAAATAATAATAATTTCAAACTGAAGCCTAGCATAATTCAAATGGTGCAGCATTATGTGCAATTTGACGGGCTTCAAGATGAAGACCCGAACGCACACATAGCCAGCTTTCTTGTGATTTGTGACACCTTCAAGATAAATGGTGTCACAAATGATGCTATTACGCAAAGATTATTTCCTTTCTCTCTTAGAATTAAGGCTAAGCAGTGGCTGAACACCCTTCCTAAAAATAGCATAACTACTTGGACGCAATTAACTGAAAAAATTTTGGCCAAGTATTTTCCGCCTGCTAAAACTGCAAAACTTAGGAATGACATTTCTGCCTTTGCACAAATAGACTCTAAGACCCTTTACGAAACCTGGGAAAGATTTAAAGAATTATTAAGACGATGCCCACATCACGCTCTGCCTGTATGGTTGCAGGTGCAGACTGTTGGAACACCCTATTACTCATTTGGGTCAGGATCACTATGTCTCTAGGAACCTTTGCTTGACCTCCTATATAGCTTAATAGGTCAATTAGAATTGAGTCTAAGGGTTAGAAGTCTAGGTTTGGAAGCTGCCCTGAAGACCAGGATTCTCAGTCTGGAGACTAAGTCATATCGTCGAGCTCAGCACGACGATTCGTCGAACTCCGATCGACGATCGTCTAGCTCAACTTCGACAAGATCGTCGAACTCCATTCGACGATCGCTGAGCTCAACTTCATTATGTCGTCGAACTCCATTTGAGGATCGGTGAGCTCAGGCCGACGATTTTGACTATGCTTTGGATCTTTATCTCTGAGCTCAGTTCGACGATCGTTGAGCTCAGATCGACGATATTTGGCTGCTGTGTGTTTCCGGATCGCTGAGCTCAGCTCGACGATAGCAGAGCTCAGTTCGATGATTTCAGATAACTTCCAGGATATTTCTTAATTCAAATTCAAATCAGTTAGGAGTTATTCTGCAATTAATTCAGAGATTTGCTAGCCGTTTTCATTTATTTTTGGACCAAGTTTCAAGAGATTTTTCAAGGAATAATTCTGTGGACTTTCCTCCAGAAGAGATTATGCAATTAAGGATGCAATTAATGCAGGCCAACGGCTATACTCGACAGAGAATGATATTCTATTCTGGACTAGAAAAGAATGTTTTTTGAATCTCTAAGAGAACAAGAAGAGCACACACAATACAGATTACAGAGACACATTCAAAAATCTTCTGTCACAAAGAATTCTGAAGAACACTCATCCAAGGAGATCAAGCTTTCTCAAATCTTCAGATCTCTGTAGTTTTCAAAGTGTTCAAGGCCAACATATTTCAGACTCCAGATACTCAACATTTCAGCTATTGCTGAAATCATCTATTGCTGGAGTTCAACCTTTGAAGGCCTATCACCCTCAGCAAAGCTTTTCTTCCTGAAGATCTCAAGGATTCAGGGGGAGCTTTGACATCAATCCACATAGTATTCTCAGTTGTTTGAGAAAGAGAAGACTTCCATCACTCTCTCACCCCCTCTCTGTAAAGGGTTTCTCAAACTCCCTTCAAAAGTTTGAACTTGGTTTTTGAGCACCTTGTCAAAAGCTCATTGGTGGCAAGACCCCTGATCAAAAAATTTGCTTTGGTTTTTGAGCACCTTATCAAAAGCTCATTGGTGCCCAGGACACATGATCAACTCATCCTCCAGTGGATTCCTACCTAGGGTGGTAGAAGAGTGGATGTACCCAAGTTTGGGGAACCACTATATTTCCTTGTGTCTTCTGGTTTTGCTTGCTTTCATTTTTGTTTCTGGCCTTGATTTTTTTGTGCTTAGTTTTTGGTTAACTTAGTGTTGTGATTAGATTTATTTTTGCTTCCCTGCTCACACATATTACAACAATTGTTGTAAAAACTTTTAAAGCACCATATACTCTATTCACCCCCCTCTAGAGTATATCAGATCTAGTTGCTCTTTCACAGACGTTCTATAATGGGCTAAATCAAAGAACAAAGCAAATGATAGACGCAGCTTCTGTCGGTACTTTAAACCATAAGACCCCGGAAGCAGCTCTTGAGCTGTTTGAGGACATGGCCATGAACACTTACCAGTGGAATGTGCCTAGGTCCCGCCCAAACAAACCTGCAGGTCTCTTTGAAGTGGACAACGTCTCCCAACTCGCACTGCAAGTTGAAATATTAAGCAAAACAATTACGGAGATGACTCCTGCCTCCGCCCCTCAGGCATGGGAATCTGCAACTCCTCCCACCGAACATTTGGATTATGTAAATAATATGCCTAGAACTGCTTTTAATAATTTTTCTGCTACAAATTATCATCCTCCTGGTTTTAATTTTCCGAATAGTTATAATCCTGCGTTAAGAAATCATCCGAATTTTTCGTGGAGCAATCCATCGAATGTTGTGCGCCCGCCACCGCAAATTGATTTTTCTGCACCACCATCACCTCCTCAAAGTTTCCCAAAACCTCCAAATTTGGAGGAAATGTTTTCAAAATACATGAATGCTAATGACGCAACGATTAGAACCTTAACTGGAAGTGTTAAAAATTTAGAAAATCAGGTAGGACAGTTCGCTAAAATGATTTCTGAGCGACCCGTAGGGTCTCTTCCTTCCAATACCGAGCCCAACCCGAGAGAGCAAGCGAAAGCTATAACTCTTCGGAGTGGGAAGAAAGTTCCCGGTACGATAAGTGAAGAGCCCAAGGCAATCTCTGCTTCCGCTTTAAAAAATCAAAGCTCTGTTCCCGTTTTAAAAATTCCACCCTCTGTCGAAGAAATTATCACTCCAATTTTAGAAAAACAACTCACTCCACCACCCACCTTTAAAAATAATCCATCCCCGCCATACCCTTCAGAACATAATAAACAACGACAGGATGATCAATACACCCGTTTTTTAGAAATGTTTAAACAAATCCACATAAATCTTCCTTTCCATGAAGCCATATCCCAGATGCCGAAGTACGCAAAATACCTTAAGAACCTCCTAACCAACAAGAAGAAGTTAGAGAACCTTTCTCATGTCACGTTAAATGACGAGTGCTCGGCGGTTTTGACAAACGGATTACCGAAGAAAATTAGTGACCCGGGTAGTTTCTCTATCCCGTGTGTCTTTGGTGATCTCGTTGTCAAACACGCTTTAGCCGACTTAGGTGCAAGTATTAATCTTATGCCCCTCTCATTGTTTAAAAAGTTAGGAATTGGTAGTCTCAACCCCACACGCATGAGTATCCAGCTCGCCGACAGATCAGTCAAATACCCGTTAGGAATAGTGGAGGACGTCCTAGTCAAAGTTGACAAGTTCATCTTACCGGTGGACTTTGTCATTTTGTACATTGAAGAAGACGTCGAGGTTCCCCTGATCCTTGGACGACCTTTCCTTGCCACCTCCCGAGCTATCATTGACGTAAGCAATGGTAAGCTCTTCCTTCCAGTGGGCGACGATGAGGTAACTTTCTCTATCACCCCCTCGATGAAGAACACACTAGCTAATGATGACTCCTGTTTTTTCATGGATACTGTAAGTGAAGAATCCTTCTCTCACACCTCTGATTTTGAAGAAGAATTTTCCAATTTTTGTTCCTCTCCTACTCCTCCAACTGAATCTCTACACCTAAGTGAAGAATCCTCCACCCGCCTTTCTGATTTTGAAAAAGAATTTTTTGATTTCTGTTCCTCTTCTACTTTTCCAACTGAATCGCTGCACGAAGCCGCCATTGCCGCTAGTAACACCCATTTTAATTTTACATATAAAAAAGTGTACGAGGACATAATTTTTGAAAAAGAACAAATTTCCAAAACCTCGTATGATGACCCCCCTACCTTGGAACTGAAAGAACTACCAGAGCACCTTCGATACGCTTTCTTAGAAAAGGACTCCAAGCTGTCTGTCATAATTTCGGCCCACCTCACGGATGCACAAAAGGATAAACTTCTTTCAATTTTACAAAAGCATCGCCAAGCTATTGCTTGGCAGATATCTGATATCAAGGGCATAAGCCCATCTTTCTGCACTCATAAAATCTTAATGGAAGACAATTCACGTAACTCTATACAACCTCAGCGCCGTATAAACCCAAACATGAAAGACGTAGTTAAGGGCGAGGTTATGAAATTGTTAGACGTAGGAATTATCTATCCTATATCCGACAGTAAGTGGGTTAGCCCAGTACAGGTAGTACCAAAGAAGGGAGGGATAACGGTAGTAAGTAATGAAAATAATGAATTAATCCCGCCTTAAATTGGGAAAAATGTCATTTTATGGTGAGGGAAGGGTTAGTTTTGGGACATAAAATTTCTGAAAGGGGTATTGAAGTAGACGTTGCGAAAATAGAAGTTATCGAGAAGCTGCTGCCACCTACGAACATAAAAGCTATAAGAAGTTTCCTGGGTCATGCGGGTTTCTACCGCCGCTTCATAAAGGACTTTTCCAAAATCACCAAGCCCCTTACCCATCTCTTAGAAAAAGACGCCCCATTCATCTTTGATGACCTCTGTCTAGCTGCCTTCAATTTAATAAAAGAAAAATTAGTTAATGCCCCAATCATGATAGCTTCGGTGTGGGATCTTCCATTTGAAATAATGTGTGATGCGAGTAGTTATGCGGTGGGAGCCGTACTAGGTCAACGTATTTCCAAAAACTTCCACCCCATTTATTACGCTAGTAAAACACTCACATCTGCACAGGAAAATTACACCACAACCGAGAAGGAGCTCTTAGCTGTAGTATTCGCTTTTGACAAATTTCGCCATTATATTACTCTTTTGAAAATTATTGTTTTTACGGACCACTCGGCTCTCAAATATCTTCTCTCTAAAACGGATGCCAAGACTCGCTTAATTTGCTGGGTCTTACTCCTCCAGGAGTTTGACTTAGAGATCCGTGATAAGCGAGGTGCCGAGAACTTGGCCGCCGACCACCTTTCGCGCCTAGACAGCCCGTTTATAGAACAATTAGACGAACATTTTTTTCATTACTATTTCCCTGATGAGAAGCTGTTCATAATTAAAACATCTACTTCTCCTTGATTTGCCCGCATCGCCAACTATCTAGTGGCCCGTGTGCTCCCAAAAGAGTTTTCATCTCAGCAAAAGAAGAAATTCTTTTCTGAGCTGAAAAACTATTTTTGGGAGGACCCGCATCTTTTCAGAATTTGTGCCGACCAAGTGATCCGGAGGTGTGTTTCTTTTGATGAAGGATTAGATATTATTAAACATTTGCATGAAGTACCGACAGGTGGGCAATATCAAGCTGCTCGCACCGCTCACAAAGTGTTATGCGCGGGTTTTTACTGGCCCACCCTGTTTAAAGACGTGCATGCCTTTGTGAGTAGGTGTGATAGTTGCCAACGGTCGGGGAATATTTCGAATAAACATGAAATGCCACAAAATTATTTCCTAGAGTGCGAAGTTTTCGACCTCTGGGGGATTGATTTTGTCGGCCCTTTTCCTTCTAGCTTCGGGAATAAGTACATTTTAGTTGCCGTTGATTATGTTTCGCGTTGGGCCGAAGCCCAAGCTCTTCCTACGAATGACGCCCGAGTCGTAGTTAATTTCCTAAAACAATTATTTTCTCGATTCGGTACGCCGCACGCTATCGTTAGTGATAGGGGTTCCCATTTCTGTAACGCGTAATTTTCAAAAATCCTAACTAAATATGGTGTTACTCATAAGTTTTCCACTACCTACCACCCCCAATCTAACGGGCAAGTCGAAGTAGTGAATAGAGAAATAAAAAGAATTTTAGAAAAGATTGTTTCAACATCTAGAACAGACTGGTCAGCCAAATTAGACGATGCTCTATGGGCCTACCGAACAGCGTACAAAACCGCCCTCGGATGTACGCCATATCGGTTGGTTTATGGAAAATCGTGTCATTTACCAGTAGAGTTAGAACACCGCGCCTATTGGGCCTTACGATTTTTAAACATCGATCCCCACTCTGTCGGCGATTTTAGAAAATTTCAACTTAACGAACTCGACGAGTGGCACTCTTACGCATATGAAAATAACAGACTTTATAAAGACCGGACGAAGCGTTTACACGATCGACATCTTAGGCACCCAAAAATCTTTAAGTCGGGCGACCAAGTGCTTCTTTATAATTCTCGTTTACGTTTATTGCCAGGTAAATTAAAATCACGTTGGTCTGGGCCTTTTACTGTTTTAGAAGTCTTTTCTTATGCTACTATTTTAATTTCCCACCCTGATAAGGGTACTTTCAAAGTGAATGGTCAGCGTCTTAAACTGTATTTCTGTGATGATATCAGTCTCAACCCTGTTAACTCTATCTTTTTGGTCCTGACATTTGATTAATCTGAACTTTATTTTTCTCATAAACTTTGAACTTTATTCGAACTTTATTTTTAAACAATATTTGGGACATTCTTATTTTGATGCGTCGAGCTCAAACGATGCTTTAAACAAAGGGCGCTCTTGGGAGGCAACCCAAGTTATCTTTTTCTGTTTTCTTTATTTCACAATTTTTGCCCCGACTGGCTCCGGCAAGCTGAAACTTCTCTGATCGCCTGATCCAACGGTTCTGATTCCATGACAAAGTCCACCAGACGACGTTTCCTGAAGATCCACAGCACACGCATGGAGGAGCGGCATCACTCAGCTTTTCCTGCCACATAAAATCGGGAAGTACCTGTTTTTCAATTCTGTCTTTCATTTCTGTACTTTACTTTTCTCTCATTCTCCGACCTCCTTCTCCATTGAGGACAATGTAGATTTTAAGCTTGGGGGATGAGTTCCTCCTTTTTGCTTTTTGTAAATATCCAACAAATCCAAAAAATCAAAAATATATATATATATAGCTGCATTTTGGTATTTCAATAAGTACCCCATGTTTATGTTTTGTTTTTCTCAAACTTCTTTATAAACAACGTAGTTAATTATAATTTTTCTAATCATTTTTTTTATCATATTTCACAAGTAAAATGTTGGCCATGCTGTGTTTCTAATTCACGGTAGCATGTTAAGGTAAAATATTTCTCTAAAACGTGCATTTCTATTATGCTTTTCCGTTCTTTATTTTCTTTACTTTCTCTAAAATTTATCATCCACTATTTTCCTTTTCATCTTTAGATAATTATTGTAATAACAAATTTTGAATAACGTAGTAGATATGAACGATCCAAGTCACATATTATTTTATTTTCACGATAATTTCATCAATCTTCTTTTATTATCTCGAACTTGCTTTTTGAAATTTATCAACTCTATGTTTTAAATACATTTAAAAAAAGGGTGAAAATGATTTAGGCCATTTTTATTTACGTTTGAGCTTTCCTGCCAACCTAAAATCTTTTACCACTAGTTAGCCGCTTTTGAGACTTTTTTCCGAATTCATTTGATAACTCCACATAGCATTTCATTTTCACCAAAGCCCAAATTCCTACCTATCTAATCACGCTAATTTTTTTTTTGAGTTTCATTCTAAAATTTTCATGATAGGAAATTTTGTGTTATCTTTGGCGAAATTGTTGAAAAATGTGTCCTCAAAAGAAATGTTTTGAAAAAAAAGAGAAAAAAATGAATGATGAACAAAATAAAAAAAATAAATAATAATAAATAAAAAAAGGAAGAAAAAAAACATTATATATATACATATTTTGTTTAAAATAAATTTTTGAAACTCGTTGTTTTGGTTTAGTGTGATTTTTAAGCCTCCATGTTTATATTTGAATTCCACTCCTATTCATAATCCTAAACCAAACGTTTCGGTCTCATTAAGTCCTTTTGATTCACGCCTCTTTTTAATTTTATTTAACAACTAAGAAAAGAAGAAAAGTAAATCAGTTTTAGTTTTGGATTTAAACTTAGATTTTTGTTATTTAATTGATATAATTATAATGCGTTGCTTGGATCTAGTAATAATTCAATACGTTCTTTTCATTTTCATTGCCTTGCTTAAATCTATTTAAAGAATTTCGTCAAAATTCTGGATGATTTATTTTTATTAAGTAAAGTTTATAACAGTTAAACCATACCGAAATAATTATTTTAGATTTACGTTTTACATTCTCCCTACCTAGAATTTCGTATAGTACTTGTATAAGTATGATTAAAACTTTTTGAATTAGTCACTTTTTATGATTAGCTAGTCTTTATATCTTTACTTGGGGACAAGCAAAACTTAAGCTTGGGGGAATTTGATAATACGGTTTGCAGTCAATTTTATTAGGATATTTTCGGGGTTTTAAAGCAAATCATGTCTTGTAAAGTACTTATTTTGATTCCCCTTTGTATATATTTTTGTCACTAATGCATTTTTTCTGCTTTTTGCAGGTTTTCACAGCTTTCAGCCAAATTTTGCTGTGACACGCCCCAAGGTCACGCCCTACCCGGGCGTGTACCTAGGGCGTGTAACCCAGAGGAATGAAGCAATTGGTCTGAAACTGCATTCCGTGGAAACTTAGTGAACACGGCCTCTTTCACGCCCGTGTCACATCTGACACGGGCGTGTTCTAGAGGCGTGTCCCCAGGTTCCGAGGAATCGCCGCAACGCGCTCATTTTTCCCGCTCCACCGCCGCACCGAAAGTGTCACGCCCCAGGGTCACGCCTGACCCGGGCGTGACATATGGGCGTGTACTTCAGCAATTCCGCTCGTCACCTCCAGCATTCAATTTCAGCTCAACAGTCACGCCGCAAAGAACACGCCCCAGGTACACGCCCTACCAGGGCCTGACTTGGGGGCGTGTACTTCAACTACTTCGTTAGAATTAAATTCCAGCCCGAAAAAGTCGCACCGAATGTGTCACGCCCCAGGGTCACGCCCTACACGGGCGTGACAGGGGGGCGTGACCCGACCCGAAAAAATCTATAAATAGAGCAAAACTCTAAGGGTTCAGGGACACCTTTTGCATTGAGAGGTGAGGTTCTGTCCCTGTTTCTATTAATAAAGAAGTGTTATTTTCTTTTTCGTTTCTACTCTGTTTTCACTATTTTCTTCTAGTGATCCCCCCTCTTCCACCTCACCATGATTAAATAATCCTCCATGTACTCGATCCTAATGATCCGACGTTCGAGTGATTAGGTTATGATGCTTTGAATCTTACCTTTTCTTTTTAGGGTTTAGCCTTGAATTACTCTTGATTTATCACGGGTTGGAGGTATATCATCGATATATACTCTCCACCTTTGTTTTCATTCTGGGCTAGCCGAGAGGCCGAAAGTTTGAAATGAGCACTCAAGAGTAAAGGGAGTTGTTCGCACCCCTCGAGAGAGGAAGACGTTCAAAACTCCCGGATTGGAGTAAAATCCAATAGAGGGGTTCACCGCGTAAAGCGAGTTTTAGGCCTCCGATTTAGGTGAAAGTTGGTCGGACCTTCCTAAACTCAGTTAGGCACGGCCTTCGAGAGAAGTGTGTCAATATTCATGGAACCTCCACGGTCAAGGACCTTTACCGTAATTAGCTTAGGTTTATTTATCGTATTTTTCTAACCACTCTTGCCGAGGTGATTTCTGATCGAGTGTATTTTCCCCTCATCGTTATTAAGCTTAAGTTTAATCGCTCTTTTAGCTCTCTTTATCTTTTCATGCAAGTAGCTCTCTTTCATTGCAAGTAGTTCTCTTCCTTTAGTACGTTTAGCTTTCTTCTAAAAAACCTAATTTTTCAGTCGATAAAATAATAGATTCCATGTGAGTAAGCTTACTCAACTGTTCCCGAATTTTAATACGACACTTGTGTCCCCTAGCTGCATTTCGATAGGTATACTTGCCTTGTTGGATTGTTAGTTTGGTTATTTTCTCCTTGCAGATATCTAAGAGACAATCATTCATAGGAATAAATGGCCCTTCTAGTACTGTGATATAAATTCTTGGATCAGATGCTTCCATGAACAATCTGACCCTCTCAATCCATATGCCAAAATTTTCTTTCCTACAGATAGGAAGTTTCATGGATCCAAGTTCCTTCTGATTCTCACCTGAACCTATTTTGTCTAACTGATAACTGCCTTATAGATCAACCCAGACTATTAAGTCTAATCTTAAGTAACCTGGCTCTGATACCACTTGAAAGAATTGGTTTCAATATACCTTAAACACCTAGAGGGGGGGGGGTGAATAGGTTCAATTCTTTTTATTTACTTAGGCAGAAAAATTATATCACTGTTAGATCACTTATGCAATATTTATCACAACATGGTTCACAGCACAGATTTAAACAAAACAGTAACACAGAAGACACAAAGTTTATTGTGATTCCCCAAGTGATGGGTACATCCACTTTCCCACTTCACCTATTTAGCAGTGTACTAGATTCGGCCAAACTCTCTTCTTTCTTCTCAGATCCTTAGATCTTACAACTCAGAACCTTGAAAGGTCCCTACAGCTCAGACTTCAGCAAGTCCTACAACTCAGATTCTCCAGAGAACCCTACCTCAGAGTGAGTCCACACTCCTACAACTCAAGCAATTAAGCCCTACCTCAACCTTTTCCTAGGCCTACAACTCAGAGAAATGATTCCCCTACCTCAGGCAGTCAGCCCTACCCTAGACTTTATAAATTTAGGCTTACAACTCAGAGAGTTAACTCTCCTACACTCAAATCTATATAAGATCCTACAGAGAAATTGATTAAAAAACAAATAGAACCTTCACCCAGGTAGAGAGAGAAAGGGTTTAAGAATTCTTGGTTAGTTCTTGATAGATCTGACAGCTTTAGATCCAACCTTTCTTAGATTCTTCAAAGCTTCTTGAATTTGAACAAAGTAAGGTTGATCTTCTTTTGAAGTTGGAGATGATCTTCAATCCAGCTTCCTTCTTCTTTTCATATGTGGCTCTGAATTCTTCTTGCAGACTTGTTCAGGATCTGCCAGGGATTTATTGATTTCTGGATGAAGACTTCTTCTTCTTCTTGTTGTTGTTCTCTCCCCTTTGATGATAGAACATGTCTTTATATAGACTCCATCCAAAGTTACCAGCTGATTCGATTTCTAACGTCCATCTAACAGCTCTGACAGATGCAATAGCATTGTCAATTATGATAGCTGTCAAGTCTTCAGTCGTGATACTTGATCCTTCATTTGAACTTCAACTCAATAGCAAAGTGTCGAGACAATACTTCAAATGTGTCGACACAAATAGATCATGTGCCGACACAATCCTTAGTGATGTCGACACAGCTCACATACTGTCGACACAGCTCTTCTTTTTCTTCTTGACACAACTTCTGTGGAATGTGTTGACACAAGTCCTGTGTGTCGACACAACAGCTTCTAGTCTCGACAAAGTTGATGTCGACAGAATTTTGGAGTGTGTCGACACAAGTCATGTGTGTCAACACAATTATTATTGACAAATTTCTGGAATGTGTCGACACAAGTCCTATGTGTCGACACAGTTGTTGTCGACAGATTTTTTGCTTGTCGACACAAATCCAATGTGTCGACATAATCTGGCTCGTAGTGTCGACACAGCCATTCCCAAGTGTCGCCACAATTTTTGTCAAGTGTCGACACTTGTACTTAGAAACCTTTTCTGCATTTCCTTAACCTGCACATTGAAACTCAACACAACATCAAATACACATTGATGAATATCATTGAGTTTGGTGAGGCTTCTCCAAATCTGGTACACATTTTTAAATGTACATAACAATTACATTAAACATACTTAATCACATACAATGAGATCAACCTACACTATCATTCAACAAGAGAAAAAGGGAGTGTGAGATCGACCGAATCCGAAGTCTTGCTGAGGATTCATGGAAGGAATTGCAGGGTTGTCAATCCGCATCCTAGCTCGGTCCTCAACTGCATCCGGGGTTGAGGAGGTTGTCACTACCTCGCAATGTACTAGTTTTCTTCGTGTCACGATCTGATGGAGGATGGCACAAAATTCTCCAAACTTGATGGAGAAATCTAGATCAAACTCTTCTTGAAGCTCAAGGATAAAGGAGGAGGCCAAGAGGAAGCTTCGGCTTAAATTTGGTGTTGAAAGCTTGCCCGGAGGCCTCTCCAAGGTGGAGAATAATGTAAAACGGAGGAACTTTGCCCTAAAATGCCGAGAGGAATTACAGGCCCCAGTCCCCCTCATGGAAGAAGAAATCTGTGCTTTAAATAGAAGCATGTCATAAAAATAGGCATGCACGGTTTAGCGCACGACCTGCGCCAACCGTGCGTTATTATCTTCCAGTCCAAGCTTGTGGACGATGAAGCGTTGACCCGTGCGTTTTACTTCGTGCATGGGCGCTTCCGCCCTTGCGTGAAGGAAATCGCACGGGTAGCAATAGAGAGCTGGTATTCAGGATAATACAGGTAAACCGTGCATTTTACTCACGCACGAGAGCTTTCGCCCATGCGTGAACAAATCGCATGATTAACCACAGAATGGAACAAACAAGAAAGATACTGGAAACCATGTGTTTCCTTCACGCACGGTTACGATGAAACCGTGCGTCAACCATGTGTTATTATCGTCGAGTTCCACTCGATGTTTCTCCTGCATAAACAAAACGCACGATCGTAAAGAACCGTGTGCTGAAAAAACACACGACCGTGTGTTTTCCTCAGACCTGCATTCCATCCTTGGGGAAAATGCACCACCTCCATACAAACTAATAAAACCAAAGTGGATGCTCCAGTAAAGCAGAAATGCAACAAATGCAACAGGAAAAAGCCCCTGGGAGCACCATGTGCGTACTCCCAACAACAGAATGTGCAATTGCACACCACAAGGGCCAAAACAATGCACTTAGTGTGAAATACTGTATAAATGAAATATCATCGATAATATACTAAAAGTGAAGTGCAAGTGCGTGAAAACTAGCCCAGATGAGTGCGAAAAACCCTATATAAATCAGACTCATCAGAACTCAACCCCATTTGATGACTTATTGAAATAAGATATTATCAAAGTGACAACTCGTGTAAGATGGCTGGTGTGTGCCCAGTAAGTGGTGGTTGACGTTTCAGCTCAAACCCGGGTCATTGCTTTGTTTTGATGATTTTATCGGGTGGCTGGGGTGAAACCCGAGGCCACATATGCAGAGGGATTGGAATGAGAAAATCATTATTTCCTTTTCTCTTTCTTCCTTGCATCCCAGTTCTAGAGCAGAGAACTCACGGCGGGAACTAAGGTTTGGGTGGATCTTGCTGAAGTTGCCATAGAAGATCTTGTGGCTAGAATCAAGATTCGAGACTTGATCCGCGAAGGGGAAAGTGAGGTGTTCATTTCCATCAATTTAGAAAAGCGTTGTCATGGCTCCGAAGAGAACTTCAAGGGTAATGATCTTCTTCCTTGGACATGTGAAGTCCTTATTTTCGCATATGCAAATCCCCCACAAAAATGTGGAGTGTTGAGGGATTTTCATTGGGTTGATTCATGAAATACCCAATAAGTCTTGCATATAGATCCGAAAATGTGTAGTAGGGAATAGACATGCTGTGTGAAGCCCATCTGGATAGGTTGGTCTAGATTGGTGATGCTTTATTTTGCATATCGGAGAAGACTCTGCGTATAAACGAGTATTTTGTGGAGTCGGTGGGTTGTGCCTGTGGAGTCGAGTAACAAGAAGTGCTGGAGTGTAATTCCAGGAAAATACCCTCGAAATTCATTTGTTGTATGCTATGCAAGTCGAGTGTTTCTGGCACTACAGGTGGCTGCAGAGTTTTCTTGATAGTTGGTCTAGTTATGGTTGGGGCTGGGTACAGAAAGAGTGTTTTGTCACTAATGCCAGACAATAGTGGTTAACGCTGGAGATAGCTCCCAGCTAAGCTATGACTGTGACAGACAGTCCTTGCAGGACAGTGTGGCTATTGTGAGTTATGCGCTCTTAAAGGACAGTGAGCCGAACAGACAAGGGCAAGCCGACAAACCTCAGTCTAGACATTGAACTGGCAATTTGAGCAACGGGCAAGGGCTGAACTGTATCCGCATTATGGTTGTCTAACTTGAGTGCCAAAGTTATTGGCTTCATTAGGATCACATAATGAGTCTTGGGCTATCTGCCATCAAGACTAAAGTCTCTGGTTGTGGGCCGTAGAGCATGAATACTCAATGTTTACCGTTGGGTCTGGGACCTGAGAATGGTGGTGGGACCCTGGTTTTCTGCTACACCGATAATATGCCCTGAGTGCATGGAACGTCAGGCCGTGTGGTGGACGTTTGTGATATATTCAACTATGCATGAGTGAACGTTTTGTGATATATCTGCTTGTGAAAATTCTATGCCTGCAGGGAAGGAATACTACTGCACCGGTAAAGGCGTAGGGTCGTTATAAATTGGTCAGCTGAATGTTGACACTTGCTTTATGTACCACCATTACGGTGGATTGTCCCCATGCAGGTGTTGGACAGCCGAGCAGGAAATTTTGGGTTGAAGCCCTTGTTGCTGCTATGCTGTCCCTCGAAGGTCGAATGAAGAAAAGCTTTACTATTTTCATGTGTGGTCGGCCTACGTGCCGATGTACGTAATCCACGCTTGTTTGGAATAACTGTAAGACCTTAAGGCAAAACATTTTTGTGTATTTTTGTATGCATTCCTGTGAGATATATAAATATGGTTGATTATATATAGTGGACATTAATGGCCGATGAGTTCAGAAATAACCCCTAATGCTTCCTCTATAATGCTCTGAGTTAGGATGCATGTACTAGTCTTTGATATTAACCTGTAAACTCGCCGCCTGTTTGTGGAATATGTTGTGGGGCCCCGACCGGAACCTCTATTATATGTCATGTAACGGATGGAGGTGTTACAATTTAGTATCAACTTGTCTTGGTCTTCCTCCTTCGCATTCTTGGCCGAATTCTTTTGTAGGGTGGCGAGCACGTGTAAGTGCGACTCGCTATAACATCACTGAACTCAAGAATGTCCACTAAGGAATGCAAATGCACTTGTTTAAGGAACCTGTGTGTTTCTAATATATTGTTGTTGCTTTTGCAAAGTTGCTAAATTATGTCTTTTACACCTATATGTGACTCGAAGTGGTGTGGTGCAGTCTGAGCCCCAACGTTCTGATGAGAGTACGACACCAGCTGAGGTGCCTACACCTCCTTCGTATGCGGAGACAGTATGTTTAGTTGTTGAGGCATTGTTTGCAATGATCCAGGCACAACATACTAGGCAGGCGCATCCTACGGTGATGCTAGGACAGGTTGGTGTGAGGCCCGTACCTGATGCGACTGTTGTAGATCCACGAGCAGTGGAACAACAACTAAAGTTGTTTATGAGCTTCAATCCTCTTACGTTCATAGGGGTAAGAACCCCGACACAGGTAGAGGATTGGATTGCATGAGTCAAGAGGATTTTGACAGAGATAAGAACTGAGGAGGAATAGAAAGTCATTGTAGCCACATTCCTGTTGGAATGAAAGGCTCAGCTTTGGTGGGACGAAATGGAGCTGCACCACTTAGCGGGCAGACAACTAACGGATGTCTCGATGGAGGAGTTTTTGAGACTGTTCTTGTAAAGAACTTGCCATCGGAACAACGCATAGCCATGGAAAATGAATTCCAACATCTAACTCAGGGAGAAAGGAGTGTTGATACCTACTTACATGAGTTTACAAGGTTATCACGTTATGTGGGATCTATCTTTGCTGACGAAGAGCGTAAAACCAATAGGTTCTACGAAGGTTTGCGGGATGAGTTGATATTCCTGCTCTTGAGTTCGGTGAACCAGGGGTTTGAAGTGTTGGTTGATACGGCTCGTGCGTTGGAGAAAGATATGAAGCGAGTACACAGTAAGAGGGACTTAGCTGTGACAAAGACTGAGTTCAAAGTGTCGCACCCGGGAAAATCTAACTACCGAAGAAATGGGGTAAGATATCCAAGTCTTCCCCACAAGCTCCCTCTATTATTGCGTCTGGAGCAACTTCTAGGGAAGACCTTCATGCCTGTTATACTTGTGGTAAGATGGGTCATCTAGCAAGTGACAGTCGGGTTGGTCTGCGAAAGGTTGAGAAGAAGACAGAAGCGTCATATACTGAAAAGGGAAGGCAATGGTGGAGTCCTCTGCATCCCAAGTGCAGCCTCGAATGTATAATCTTGGCCAATAGGGGGCCATAAAGCAAAGTGACGTTGTCACATGTACGAGTAAGATATTGTGTCACTGATTTTGATACTTCATACCTTGTGTGTCGCTTGTGTATGATTTGTTTGTCTTAGGCTTTATCCTGATTTGGGACTATCCGGCGAGAGCACTGTTTGATACGGCTGCTTCGCATTCATTTCTATCTTTGGACTTCGTGTCACAGATCAGAGTGCCGATTCGTATGACGGGAGATAGTGTGAAGGTGTTATTACCGAACGGCTGTGTGATGCATGATGAGCGTCTGATCCAAGAGCTGGAAGCTTTAGAGATTTCTTTTGTTTACAAGAATTTCACTGTAAATGCGTGCCTTAACTAAACAGAGGTATAATATAACCTTGCGGATAGGGTTCGGCAGGCAACGGAACTTGATGAATGTCTACAACGCTATGCAGTGGTTGGGTCAAATGCCCAATTCTCCCGGGATGACGGCATTTTGTGGAAAGACGGTCATTTGTGCGTCCTGAATATGGGTAAGTGATGAGTCCGATATTTATACGGTTTTTCGGACTCATCTGGTCTTGTTTTCACACTCGTGCACCGCATTTCAACCGGTATTCGGTTATATTTGCATTGATCGGTCTATGACCATTTTGTGCACTGTTTTGGACCAAGGGTGCGGAATTGCGCATTCTGTTGTTGGGGGTATGCACGTGGTGCTCCCCATGGGCTATTTCCAGTTGCTTTTGTTGCATTTCTGCATTGCTGGAGGGTCATCTTTTGATTTAATTGTGTGAATGCAGGTGGTGCATTTTCCCCCAATAATGGAATTCAGGTTTGTGGAAAACACACGGTCGTGCATTTTCTTAGCACACGTTTCTTCTTGATCATGCGTTTTGATTGTATAGGAGAATCGTCGAGTGGAGATAGATGAATTTCGTCGAGCTGAGCTCGATGATCTTCAGGCACGGTTAACGCACGATTTCTTCGAAACCGTGCGCGAAGGAAAAGTAGGTTTTCCTATAACTTTCTTGTTTGTTCCAATCTGTGGTTAATCATGCGATTTGTTTACGCACAGGCGGAATCGCCCGTGCGCATGTAAAACACACAGTTCCACCTACATGCCTCGAATTCCTACTGTCTGTTTTACCCTTGCGATTTCCTTCTCGCACGGGCGAGAATGTCTGTGCGTGAGTAAAACGCACAGGTAAACGCTTCTCCTTCCGCAGACTTGTTCTAAAAGTTAATATTGCATGGTTTGCGCACGGTCGTGCGCCAAACCGTGCGTGACCATTATTTCTGATTTTTCAATTTAAGATGCAGATTTCATCATTCAAAGAAAGGAAGGCCAGATCCAGCCCACCATTTTCGCCCCTTTGAGCGGGGACACTTCCCTCCAGCCGATATTTTCTCTCTCCTCCTTGGATACTTGATCCGGCCACCATTCTCCCTCCAAAAGCTTGCAATAGCTTCATCTCTGGCCACCATTTTCTTCTCCAATCTCCAAGCTCCATTTCAAGCTCATAAGGTGTTGCATCCATGGAGTTCTTCGAACAGATTTAACCCAGCGACTATTCATGAAGAAGATGGGTTATTGGAAGGAGGTGACAACCCTTCTAGACCACGGATGCCATCTGTAGACCGAGCTCGGACAAGGCCCGACAACCCTTGACTCCAGCCTCGAATCTCAGAAAGCCTTCGTGCATTTGATTGTATTTATCCCCCTCCTCTTGTAGTTACTTTGTTCTGAACTTGTGGTTGTTTGATTGTTTCTTAAGAACACTGTTTAGTTTAAGTGTTTTAGCATGTCTATGTGTTGTTATATCTTAGATCATGATTGTGTTGCGGAGCTTCAGTTTTTCATGTTATTGTAAAGATAGTGTCGTTCTTGCGATTTCTAGAAGCGTGCGTGGCGAAGAGGTGATTGCGACCCTATATGCCCCATCCATTTTTCATATTACTCTCTTTAGTAATCCACCAGAGAGATGCAGTGATGGCAACCCACAATAGGTTTATTTGTGTTATACTTAGGAAACTCCAAACCAAAACCACTTATGTTTACGATAACACTCGCAATCACTTTTTCAATAGCGAATTCACACTCCCTTCTTGCACTCCTCGAGAGATCTATATCCGGCGATTCAACTCCTCAACTTTATTAATTGATTACGATCAGTACACTTGTTGACGCAACAAGATTTTGGTGCCATTGCGGGGAGTGCAACCAGTGTGTGCACTTTGTCTTTTTGAGATAGATGATTGTTGTTTGACCATTCTATCCTCTTCTTTACTCGTTCTTTTTAGTTCAATTTTGTCCACGGCTAATTCAAAATGCAGGAACCTCAGCTAGCCTCCAACCACGATGAGGACAACTTTAAGCTATCCGCAGAGATAATCAAGTTTATCTCACAGCATTCTTTGTTTAATGGGCTCCAGGGAGAGAATGTCGAGGTTCATATTGATAGCTTCCTGGAGCTTTGTGGCACATTTTGCTATGTTGGGGACGTGCAGGACAAGGCTATGAGTAGGTTTTTCGCATTTTCTCTTGCTATAAAAGCAAGTCTATGGTATAGGGATATCCTCTAGTGCGAGCTAACTTTATGGAAGTGCGATAAAGTCTGATTCCTCAGAAAGTATTGTTCGTGTGAAAAGTTGACCCAAGAGAATTTAAATTTTGTCACATTCGCGCAGATCCTCGACGAGTCTCTCTGTGAGGCTTGAGAAAGATTTTGGTTGCTGCAATCCAGGTGTTCTGCTCAGGACGCATTTAGAATGTCATTCTTGCAAACATTTTATTTCGGTACTCAAGAGCAGTTTCGATACATGTTCGACACTGCCACTGGAGGGGCCCTCTTTAATAGGATTATGGCTGACGCTTGGCGGATCGGGGAAGACGTAGTGCGTTCCAGCAGTTTGTGGAATATGCCTCCCATGCCCGAAGCCGTGGGGGACTCTCAGTTCATGGTTAGCAATGTCGGGGAGAGCGAGCAGCTTATCCATTATTTTATGGTATTTGTTGGAATGTGGTGGTGATCTCAAGCAGTAATATTACAACAGTTACAAGATATTATTTCTATCGTCGGTAAAATGTTGGAATTATAGGTCTGTCGTCTAGCCGAGACAGTAAATGTTATGAACCTCAAAAGCGGTAGGCTAGTGGATAATCGTGTATGTCGGGAGGACCAACCCTCTGAATGCAGGGATGAGCCGAGTACTGATCAGTCGCCTAAGGAACCCTCGGTGGCTATTACACCTGAAGTCCAACTATCGCGGGCAAGGCCTCCATTTCCGCAGAGGCTGCAAAAAAAAAGAAAAGATATTCAGCAACAAAAGTTTCAGTACATTTTGAAGGGTGTTCAGGTGAGCATTCCCATGGTCGTCCTGCTGACACAGGTGTCGCGCTATGCGAAGTACTTGAAGGATCTTCTGGCAAAAAATTGGACTTCCGAGTTCTACAGTAGTGTTTCGACCTAGGAGGATTGCCCCACTATGGCAGTTCGGGATTGGCCCATAAAACAAAAAGATCAAGGGAGCTTCACGATTGCATGTACCATTGGGCGATCTGCGCTTATTCATGCTTTGTATGATTTTGGAGCGTCCATCAACCATATGCCATTATCCATCTTCCGTGAGCTGGGCTCTAGTCTTCTTCAGCCCACTAATGTCATTATGCAACTGGCTGATCGATCAAAGAAGAAACTTGTAACAGTCCAAATTTCGGAAACAGGAAATTTTTGGGTGACACGGCCTGGGACACGGGCGTGTCCCATGGCGTGTCAAAGGACACGGCCTGCGACACGGGCGTGTCGCAGGGCGTGTCGAGGTTGTGTCGACGATCGGCCTTTGTCTCGACGATTTTTCGCTCGACGATGTGTCGAGAGGAGGCACACGGCCCAGGACACGGGCGTGTCCAAGGCCGTGTCGTGTGCTCGACGACTTTATCTCGACGATCGTCGAGTGTCGAGACGTGGGTGTTGAGTGTCGAGAAGTTGTACACGGCCTGTGACACGGGCGTGTCACAGGGCGTGTCAAATCGGGTCGACGAACTCAGCCCGCCGAAGGATTTCGACAGGGCGTGTCTTTGTGCCGTGTCAGGGCACATGGCCTGGGACACGGGCGTGTCACATGCCGTGTGAAGTCTCGGGATGATTTGGGATTTTTTTCGCCCAGGCACACGGCCACAGACACGGGCGTGTCTGAAGGCGTGTTGGTGACACGGCCCATGACACGGGCGTGTCCCATGGGCGTGTCACTGGTTTGGATAAGTCGGTTGACCACCGCTTGAGGCATACGGCCTGGCACACGGCCGTGTCAGAGGCTGTGTCGGGTCAAAATTAGTGTTTTTGGCAGAATCGTGGCCGTCCATTCCTTCAGCCTGGATCCAAGGGCTGAAGCTTCTTCCTCTTTTTCTTAAAGGCCGAAATTAGAGAAATGATTCTCATTTCCTTGGACTTGATCTTTCTGCAAGTTAAGAGAGAAAGAGAGAGAGAAAGGAGGAGGAAGAGGAAAGGGGGATACTGCTGGTGGTGCTGCGGTTTACCGACAAGAGTTCCGAAGCCAGCGTTGCGGAGGAAACGATCTTGCGAGTCTTGCAAGCTAGCTTTGAGTCCATGGCACCGAAGCGGTCGTCAAGGGTAACGACTTTTCTTCCTAGCCATGTGAAGGCTTCTTTTTGGCATAGCTTTGTGATTTCCCCCACCAAGAGGTGGCTGATTTTGGAAATCTTTGGTGGATGCTCGAAATACCCTTTGTTAGCATATAGATCCGGAAATGGAGTACGGAATCGGCATGCTATGTGAAGCCCATCTGGACAGGTTGGTCTGGATTGGTGATGTTGCATACAAACCGGAGAAGACTCTGTGATAACGTGTAGTTTAAGGAGTCTACGGGTTATGCCTGTGAAAAGGACTAGCAGGAAGTACTGGGGTGGTAGCCCAGGAAAAATAGCCATGTGATGTGTTTGGGTCCAACCTGTGAATGAAGCACAGGAAGTACTGGTGTGACCAGGAAAGGCCCTTTTGTGATGCTTGATGTCGTAGGGTGTCCACCTGTGAAGCGAGTAACAGGAAGTACTGGCATGATAGCTAGGAAAGACCCCTGACATTTGTGCTTGTGCGGTGTCCACCTGTGGAGAGAGTCACAGGAAGTACTGGTGTGCCCAGGAAAGACCCGCTGTTACTGTGAGAGAAATGGGTATAGAGAAATACCCAGGCTTGAATGCCAAGAACAGGATTGGTGAGACCGACCCGCGCCTTTGATATAGCCATGAGTACGCTGTACTCGGAGAAGGCAAGGCGATTTGAGCAACGGGGGGTGGAGGATCCGACCTGCGCTATGTCCGTCCGACGTGAGACCAAAAAGTGCGATCTATTGGAGCGCATAGCAAGAGTCTTCGGCCTGCGCGTCATGACACAATGGGGGGCTACGGGCCATCCCAGTGTATGAAGACTAACTCCGGCTGCACGTCATGGAGTAAATGCTCAAGAGATTTACCGTTGGGTTGTGACCCTGATACGGTGGTGGGCAAGAGATTTGCCAGAACACCAAGAATGTGCCCTGAGTGCACGGACCGTTGGGCCGGGTGGCGAACAGTTGTGATGGCTTGTGTGCGTGAAAGCACATTTTGATGATATATTACCATACTTGTGATATGATATGCCTGCAGGGAAGAATACCGCTGCCCCGAGAGAAGGGGTAGAGTCGTTATAATTTGGTCAGCTGAACGCTGGCCGTTGCTTTTGTTTTCCACCGTTGGGTGGATTGTCCCTGTACAGGTGCTGGAGAGCCGAGCGGGACGCATAGAGGTTGATGTACCTGCTGCTGTTGCTGCTACTGTTGCGAGCCCTCGAAGGTTCTATGTTATGTTGTGTGTTTTCTTTTCGTGTGGCTGGCCTGCGCGCCAATTATTTTAGGCCACTGTGTGAAAGCCATGTAAAGGCCATAAGGCCAACTCTTTGTACTTGTTGTAATACATTCCTATCTTATATAAACTGTGGAGTTTTGTGTTTGGGCATTCATGAGGAGTTCTAGTTGTAGTATAGGCTTCCGCTAGAATGATTTGTGATAGGTGCGATGCGCTACTCTGGTATCATCCTGTACCTTCACCTCCTGTTTTGTGATATATACTGTGGGTCCCCGGCCGGACCTTCTAGAATATACCATATGAACGGATGGGGTTGTTACATTTTTGGTATCGGTTGTCTTGGTCTTTCCCTCTCGAAGTCATGGCCGACTTCTTTTGTGGGGTGGCGAGCACGTGTTTGTGCAAACCAAAGTCTACGAATGAACTCCTGAATGTCCATGATAGGAATGCATATTTGTGTGTTTGAGGAACCTGTGTGTCCTGATTTTGTGTTGATTGCTTGGGTACGACCGCTAATGTGTGTGTCTTGTCCACCTTTAGGTGACACGAAGTGGAGCTGGGTCGTCTGAGTCCCAGCGTTCTGATGAAAGTACAGCACCAGCCGCGGTGCCTACACCTCCACCGTCTGCGGAACATGTGTGTTTAGTTGCGGAGGCCTTATTTACCATGATCCAAAGCCAGCCCCTTAGGCAGGAGCAAGCGGCTGTAAGGCCAGAACAGGTGGCGGAAAGGCCTGAACCTGTCAGGGATGTGGCTCCTCGAGTGGCTGAGAAGCAACTAATGCGGTTTATGAGTTTCCATCCGCCTACGTTCTCGGGAGCGGGAACGCCGACACAGGCTGAGGATTGGCTATCGCGCGTCAAGCGAGTGATGAGGGCGATAGGAACGGCGAAGCATCAGAAAGTTACCTTAGTTACCTTTTTGCTTGAAGGAGAAGCTCGGTTATGGTGGGATGAGATGGAGTTGCATCACTTGGCGGGTTGTCCGTTAAACCAAGTATCGATGGAAGAATTCTCCCGGCTCTTCCTCGCGAAGCACCTTCCTGCGGCTCAACGGATAGCCATGGAAAATGAATTCCAAAGGTTAACACAAGGTGATGGCAGTGTTGACGCCTATTTGCATGAATTTACTCGCTTGGGGAGGTATGCGGGTTCTATATTTGCTGATGAACAGAGGAAGACCAACAGGTTCTATGAATGACTGAGGGACGAGCTGCGGTTCCTTGTGTCAAGTTCTGTGAACCAAGGTTTCCAAGCGTTGGTTGACACCGCGACCGCGTTGGAAAAGGATATGAAAAGGGTGCAAGGGAAGAGAGCTTTGGCTGTGTCGCAACAGGAGTGGAAGGCGCCCCGATCTGGGAAACCCTTTTATAAGAAGCGTTGGGGCAAGAAGTCCAAGCCTAGTGGACAAACTCCTTCATCCGTTGCAACGGGAGCAACGTCAGGGGCTACCTCCAAGCCAGATACTCGGGTTTGCTTCAATTGTGGCCGCATGGGGCATATTACGCGCGATTCTTGGATGCCGCCAAAGAGTGAAAAGAAGGCGGGAGCATCTTATGCGGAAAAAGGAAAGGCGGTGGTGGATTCCTCTGCCTCGCAGGCGCAACCCCGGGTCTACAATCTTGGCCTGCAAGAGGCCATCAAGCAGAGTGACGTGGTCACAGGTATGAGTTTAGTTTTGCATATGCTATTGGTTGTATGCTTTGCTTAGTACCCCTATGTTTGTGGTTTGTATGTGTGACATGTTTGTCATAGGCTTTGTGATGATTCGGGACACGCTGGCGCGAGCACTGTTTGATACAGGTGCATCGCATTCTTTTCTGTCTAGTGATTTTATGACGCGACTTGGGATACCCAGTCGTGCAAAGACAGATAGCGTCAGAGTGGTGTTGCCAAATGGCTGTTGGATGCTTGCGGATCAAGCTTGCGATGTGGCGGTTCAATTAGGAAGTCGGGATTTTTGTTTAACTGCATTTGTTTTGCCAATATCGGAATTCGACGTGATTTTTGGGATGGATTGGCTGGCGGAGCAACATGCTATGATTGATTGCCAGTCCAAAGAAATCACGTTGGGCCAGAATACCGAACAGGAGACAAAATTTGCGGGTATGCGAGGAGTGGGCGGGACATTGATGTCTGCACTCCAGGTAGTCAAGGCTGTTCGGAAGGGTGCAGAGTGTTACTTTGCACTAATTCAGGCTGTTGCGCCTAAGGCCAGTTTGTGCGAGGTTCCGATTGTGGCAGAATTTTCAGATGTGTTTCCCACGGATCTCCCTGGGCTACCACCCCAGCGAGAGATTGACTTCACAATCGAGTTGGTGCCAGGTGCGAATCCTATGGCCCGCTCGCCATATCGCGTTGCGCCTAAAGAGATGGCTGAGTTGAAGGTTCAACTGCAAGAAATGCTAGAGCAAGGTTATATACGCCCAAGTATGTCACCTTGGAGCGCGCCTGTGCTTTTTGTAAAGAAGAAAGACGGTGGGTTGTGATTGTGTATCGATTACCGTGAACTGAATAAGCTGACCGAGAAGAATAAGTATCCGATACCCCGGATTGATGAATTGTTCGATCAGCTGGTGGGATCGACCATCTATTCGAAGTTGGACCTGAAGTCTGGTTATTACCAGTTAAGAATTCAGGAAGGTGACATTCCCAAAATCGCATTTGGAACGCGTTATGGGCACTATGAGTTCACAGTCATGCCATTTGGACTGTGCAATGCGCCCTCGGTGTTTATGGATCTGATGCACCGTATTTTTCGTGAGTACCTGGATATGTTTGTGATTGTGTTCATTGATGACATCCTGGTATACTCGAAGTCAAAAGCCGAGCATGAGATTCACTTGCAGTTGGTGTTGAACACGTTGAGGCAAAATCAGCTATATGCCAAGTTCTCGAAGTGCGAGTTTTGGCTATCGTCAGTGGCATTTTTGGGCCATGTGGTGAGTTGAGCAGGCATTGCAGTGGATCCAGCGAAGATAAGGGCCATACAGGAGTGGCCAATCTTGTCTTCCGTCGCCGAGGTCCGAAGTTTCCTTGGACTGGCGGGCTACTATAGAAGATTTGTGGAAAATTTCTCGCGGATCGATTTGCCACTAACCACATTGACGCGAAAAGATCAGAAGTTCATTTGGACGCCAGAGTGCGCACGAGCTTTTGAAGAGCTGAAGGTTCGGTTGACCACGGCGCCGGTGTTGTCTTCGCCACGTGGAACCGATGGATTTGTGATGTATAGTGATGCCTCAAGGAGCGGCTTAGGCTGCGTTCTTCTGCAGAATGGAAAGGTGATTGCTTATGGCTCACGCCAGCTGAAGGTGCACGAGCGAAATTATCCCATCCATGATTTGGAACTAGCGGCGGTGATTTTTGCACTCAAGTTGTGGCGACACTACCTTTATGGAGTGAAGGTGGAGATCTATACCGATCATAAGAGCCTAAAGTATCTTTTGGAGCAAAAAGACTTGAACATGCGACAACGAAGGTGGTTGGAGTTCCTTGGGACTACACTTTCGAGATTCACTATATGCCCGGGAAGGGGAATGTTGTCGCGGATGCCTTGAGTCGGCGGATTCCGGCTAGAGCGAATTGGTTACAAAGGCATGATAAACGCCTTATCCAGGAGTTGAAGGCTTTAGAGGTCTATTGTGTTGACAAGAATTCCACTGCCACTGCATGTTTGAACTGGATCGAGGTGCAATGTGACCTTGCGGACCGAGTTCGACGGGCAACGGAGTTGTATGAAGATCTCTTGCGCTATGTGAATGAAGCGCCAGAAGGCAAATTCACCTGTAATGACGGTCTTTTGCGAAAAGAGGGTCGTTTGTGCGTCCCGAACGTGGGGAAATTGAGGGAAGAACTGCTGTATGAAGCGCATTATACAAAATATTCCATTCACCCCGGGAGCACAAAGATGTTCAACGATATGAAGAAGCTTTTCTGGTGGCCAGGGCTCAAGAAAGATATTTCCCTTTATGTCTCTAAATGCCAAACATGTGCGATGGTGAAGGCGGAGTGTCAAAAGCCGGGCGGTTATTTGAAGTCACTACCGATCCCAGAGTGGAAATTTGATGATATTTCCATGGATTTTGTGCATGGGTTGCCAAGATCGCAGCGAGGAAATGATTCCATTTGGGTGATTGTGGACCGGCTAACGAAAGTAGCACATTTTCTCCCGAACAGGCGGGATGATTCAGTTGAATATTTGGCAAAGTTATTTGTTGACCAGATTGTACGGCTTCACGGTGTTCCTCGGAGCATCGTCAGTGATCGAGATGGGCGATTCACGTCAAATGATTGGAGGCTAGTTCACCGACTGTTGGGCACGAAGTTGACTTTCAGTACGGCCTTTCATCCCCAAACGGATGGCCAAACTAAACGTACCAACAGAACAATGGAGGACATGCTCCGAATGTGCGCCCTTGACTTTGGAAAAAGATGGGAAGATCATCTCTATATGGTAGAGTTTGCATATAATAACAGCTACCAGGCGAGCGTTGGGATGGCACCATATGAAGCTCTATATGGTCGGAAGTGTCGTACGCCCTTGGCTTGGGTAGAAGCGGGCGAAGCTTGGGTTGTTAAACCAAATAAGGTTGAGGAAGCAAACTCAACCATACGGACGATTCGAGAGAGATTGTTTATTGCTCAAGATCGACAAGCAAAGTACTACAACGCTAAGCACCGGAATGGGGCATTTGCGGTTGGCGATTGGGTCTACTTGAAGATCAAGCCATTCAAAGGTGTCAACAGGACTCGACGATTGAAAAAGTTAAGTCCAAGATATTTGGGTCCTTTTGAAGTGGTTGAGCGAGTGGGCGAAGCAGCTTATCGGCTAGCTCTGTCGGCGGACTTGCTTGGGTTACATGATGTCTTTCACATCTCGGTGCTTCGGAAGGCCGTGAAAGATCCAGCTCAAGTGATCGCGGGTGATCGTGTGCCGGTGGAGTATGGGCTAACAACGAGAGTTAGACCCATTCAGATCGAAGATCGAGCCGAGAAACAGTTGCGGAACAAGGCGGTCGCCATGGTAAAAGTCCGGTGGCACAATTGTGGTCGTGAAGAACTGTCATGGGCGCGAGAGCAAACCATGCGCGAAGAGTTCCATGAACTGTTTTTGTAATCTCTAGAGAGGATGTTGTAACATAAACTTTTATATGTTGTAACATATTTCTTGCTGATTCCTGTTGCCTTCCTGTGTCTGAATTTCGAGGACGAAATTTCCTGTAGGGGGGGAGGATTTTAACAGTCCAAATTTCGGAAACAGGAAATTTTTGGGTGACACGGCCTGGGACACGGGCGTGTCCCAGGGCGTGTCAAAGGACACGGCCTGCGACACGGGCGTGTCGCAGGGTGTGTCGAGGTTGTGTCGACGATCGGCCTTTGTCTCGACGATTTTTCGCTCGACGATGTGCCGAGAGGAGGCACACGGCCCAGGACACGGGCGTGTCCACGGCCGTGTCGTGTGCTCGACGACTTTATCTCGACGATCGTCGAGTGTTGAGACGTGGGTGTTGAGTGTCGAGAAGTTGTACACGGCCTGTGACACGGGCGTATCACAGGGCGTGTCAAATCGGGTCGACGAACTCAGCCCGCTGAAGGATTTCGACAGGGCGTGTCTTTGTGCCATGTCAGGGCACAAGGCCTGGGACACGGGCGTGTCACAGGCCGTGTGAAGTCTCAGGATGATTTGGGATATTTTTCGCCCAGGCACACGGCGACAGACACGGGCGTGTTTGAAGGCGTGTTGGTGACACGGCCCATGACACGGGCGTGTCCCATGGGCGTGTCACTGGTTTGGATAAGTCGGTTGACCACCGCTTGAGGCACACGGCCTGGCACAAGACCGTGTCAGAGGCCGTGTCGGGTCAAAATTAGTGTTTTTTGGCAGAATCGTGGCCGTCCATTCCTTCAGCCTGGATCCAAGGGCTGAAGCTTCTTCCTCTTTTTCTTAAAGGCCGAAATCAGAGAAATGATTCTCATTTCCTTGGCCTTGATCTTTCTTCAAGTTAAGAGAGAAAGAGAGAGAAATGAGGAGGAAGAGGAAAGGGGGCTGCTACTGCTGGTGCTGCGGTTTACCGACAAGAGTTCTGATGCCGGCGTTGCAAAGGAAACGATCTTGCGAGTCTTGCAAGCTAGCTTTGAGTCCATGGCACCGAAGCGGTCGTCAATGGTAACGACTTTTCTTCCTAGCCATGTGAAGGCTTCTTTTTGGCATAGATTTGTGATTTCCCCCACCAAGAGGTGGCTGATTTTGGAAATCTTTGGGTGGATGCTTGAAATCCCGTTTGTTAGCATATAGATCTGGAAATGGAGTACGGAATAGGCATGCTATGTGAAGCCCATCTGGACAGGTTGGTCTGGATTGGTGATGTTGCATACGAACCGGAGAAGACTCCGTGATAACGTGTAGTTTAAGGAGTCTACGGGTTATGCCTGCGAAAAGGAGTAGCAGGAAGTACTGGGGTGGTAGCCCAGGAAAAATAGCCATGTGATGTGTTTGGGTTCAACCTGTGAATGAAGAACATGAAGTACTGGTGTGACCAGGAAAGGCCCTTTTGTGATGCTTGATGTCGTAGGGTGTCCACCTGTGAAGCAAGTAACAGAAAGTACTGGCATGATAGCTAGGAAAGACCACTGACATTTGTGCTTGTGCGGTGTCCACCTGTGGAGAGAGTCATAGGAAGTACTGGTGTGCCCAGGAAAGACCCGCTGTTGCTGTGAGAGAAATGGGTATAGAGAAATACCCAGGCTTGAATGCCAAGAACAGGATTGGTGAGACCGACCCGCGCCTTTGATATAGCCATGAGTACGCTGTACTCGGAGAAGGGAAGGCGATTTGAGCAACGGGGGGTGGAGGATCCGAGCTGCGCTATGTCCGTCCGACGTGAGACCAAAAAGTGCGGTCTGTTGGAGCGCATAGCAAGAGTCTTCGGCCTGCGCGCCATGACACAATGGGGGGCTACGGGCCATCCCGGTGTAGGAAGACTAACTCCGGCTGCACGCCATGGAGTAAATGCTCAAGAGATTTACCGTTGGGTTGTGACCCTGATACGGTGGTGGGCAAGAGATTTGCCAGAACACCAAGAATGTGCCCTGAGTGCACAGACCGTTGGGCCGGGTGGCGAACGGTTGTGATGGCTTGTGTGCGTGAAAGCACATTTTGATGATATATTGCCATACTTGTGATATGATATGCCTGCAGGGAAGAATACCGCTGCCCCGAGAGAAGGGGTAGAGTCGTTATAATTTGGTCAGCTGAATGCTGACCGTTGCTTTTGTTTGCCACCGTTGGGTGGATTGTCCCTGTACAGGTGCTGGAGAGCCGAGCGGGACACATAGAGGTTGATGTACCTGCTGCTGTTGCTGCTACTATTGCGAGCCCTCGAAGGTTCTATGTTATGTTGTGTGTTTTCTTTTCGTGTGGCCGGCCTGCGCGCCAATTGTTTTAGGCCACTGTGTGAAAGCCATGTAAAGGCCATAAGGCCAACTCTTTGTACTTGTTGTAAGACATTCCTATCTTGTATAAACTGTGGAGTTTTGTGTTTGGACATTCATGAGGAGTTCTAGTTGTAGTATAGGCTTCCGCTAGAATGATTTGTGATAGGTGCGATGCGCTACTCTGGTATCATCCTGTACCTTCACCTCCTGTTTTGTGATATATACTTTGGGGCCCCGGCCGGACCTTCTAGAATATACCATATGAACGGATGGGGTTGTTACAAAACTGGTTGGACTTGCTGAAGATCTCATGGTTGTGCATAACAGGTTGTCCTTTCCAACCGACTTTGTTATACTCAATATTGAGGATGCGGATGGGACGCCGATTATTCTCAGGAGTCCATTCCTGGACACTACTATAGCCATCATCGATGCGGAAAAGGGTTTGCCGACGTTGCGCCTTGGATCAAAGAAGACTGTTTTTGATATGTATAAGACGTCAAGAGGGGATAGCCGTGCGGAGCTGGGTGCTATGGAGACTGACGACGGCCGAAATTTTCAGCTTGATGAGATTGAGGGTGAGTTTTGTGACCCCGATATAAATATTCAGGAAGGGTCGTGCGATGCGCCGGTTGGAGACCCCAAGCTTCTGGCAGTACCCCCATTTGACTCAGACGGATCTCGCGAGCTCAAGTCGCTCCCATGCATGCTGAAGTATGTCTTTCTTGGAGAGAACGAAACTCATCCTACCATTATTTCGGCTCTTCTTATAGCTGATCAGTAGGTCCGTCTCATTAAAGTGTTGAAGTTACATTGAAAACCCTTTTGGTGGAAAATTTCGAATGTCAAAGGAATTAGCCCCGCGGTGTGCATGCACAAGATATTGCTGGAAGATAACTTCAAGCCTTCAGCTCAACCACAGAGCAGATTGAACCCTATGTTGCAGGAGGTGGTGAAGAATAAGGTTGTCAAGCTTTTGGATGCCGGTATTATATATCCCATAAGAGACAGTGAATGGGTGAGTCTGGTGCAGTTTGTGCCCAAAAAGGGAGGAATCACAGTCATTCATAATGAGAACGGCGAGATGCTTACTACGAGGCCTATCGTTGGATGGAGAGTTTGTATCGATTATAGAAAGCTTAATGCGGCAACCAGGAAAGACCACTTCCCGCTACAGTTCATGGACCAGATGCTGGTAAGGATGGCCAGGCATGATTACAACTACCTCCTGAACGGCTACTCGGGCTATTATCATGTGGCAATTGCCCTAGAGAATCATTAGAAGACAACATTTACCTGCCCGTCTGGGACCTTTGCTTTCAAGCAGCTACCTTTTGGGTTGTGTAATGAGGTATCCACCTTCCAGTGATGCATGACCACGATTTTTTGCGAGATGGTTGGGGATTTCTCAGAGGTGTTCATGAATGACTTCTCCTTGTTTGGTGATAGCTTCGAAGAAGCACTGCACCGCCTTGCTTTGGTTTTGGAATGTTGCGAGGATACTAATTTAGTGGTCAACTGGGAGAAGTGCCATTTCATGGTGCGATTGGGGATCGTTCTAGGGCACAAGGTTTCTCAACAGGGGCTTGAGGCTGATATGGCGAAGGTACAGGTGATTAGAAACCCTCCCCTCTGTCGACACATCATGGCATTCATAGTTTTTTGGGGCATGCTTGATTTTACTGGAATTTTATTTGGGTCTTCTCGGCTATAGCTAAGCCCCTATCTAATCTATTGGAAAAGGATATCAAGTTTGTGTTCGATGATGATTTCAATCGGGCATTTAATTTCTTGAAGGATCGATTCGTTTCAGCACCGATTCTCTCATCCCCAGATTGGGCAGTGCCTTTCGAGTTGATGTGTGATGCTAGCGATGTCACGGTTGGGGCAGTGTTGGGATAGCGTAAAAATAAGACCTTTAATACAATTTCCTACTCGAGTCGTACGTTGAACGATGCACAACTGAACTATACCACAACCGAGAAGGAGTTTTTAGCTATTGTTTTCTCCTTTGAGAAGTTCCATTCCTATTTAATTCTTTCTATGGTGGTGGTACATTCAAATCATGCAACTATTTGTTTTCTCATGCACAAGAAAGATGCTAAGTCGCGGCTCATGTGTTGGATTCTATTGCTACAGGGATATGATATTGAAATCCGGGATCGCCATAGAGTTGACAATGTGATTGCCGACCATCTATCAAGACTTGAAGGGGGAGAAGGCGAGGGCTCACAGGGAATTCCAATTTCTGATGCTTTCCCAGATGAGGGCATGTTCGCCCTTTCTTCTATTGCTTCTACTCCGTGGTATGCTGACTTTGCTAACTTCTTAGAAAGCAAGGCGCTGCCGCCGCATTTAACATATCAACAAAAGAAGAAGTTTTTATCAGATATCAAGTATTATCTCTGGGAGGATACCCTACCATTTCGCACTTGCACCGATGGGGTTATCCGACGTCGTGTCCCTAAGCTGGAAGTTAAAGAGATTCTGAGGCTTTGCCATGATCGTGAGGTTGGCGGGCATTTTGCTGTCGCACGGACTGCCCGCAAGGTTTTACAGTGCAGTTTGTTTTGTCGTAAGTTATTCTGTGACTCTTTTACACAAGTCAAAGAGTGCAATGAATGTCAGTGCATGGGGAACATTGCTCGACGAGACGAAATTCCCTTGAACAATATGCTGGTTTGCGAGTTATTCGATGTATGGGGGATTGACTTTATGGGTCCTTTCCCCATGTCGCATGGGAAGCAGTACATCCTTGTTGCTGTGGATTATGTGTCTAAATGGGTGGAGGCGAAGGCGGTTGCATCGAATGATGCTCGAACCATGCTACACTTCCTTCATAGGAATATCTTCTCCCACTTTGGTGCACCACGAACTATAATTAGCGATGGGGGCAGCCATTTCTGCAACCAGCAATTCGCGTAACTGCTGAAACAGTTCGGTGTTCACCACAAGGTTGCTTTGGCCTACCACCCCCAGACATGCGGGCAAGTGTAGATTTAAAATAGAGAACTGAAGCAGATTTTAGAAAAGTCTATCCACTCTAACTGGAAGGAGTGCACAAAGAAGGTGGATGATGCTCATTGGGCTTACCGAACTGCGTTCAATACACTGATAGGGATGTCACCCTTTCAACTGGTATATGGAAAATCTTGCCACCTTCCTGTTGAATTGGAGCACAAGGCATTGTGGGCCACCAAATTGGTCAACCTAGACTTTAGAGAGGCTTTTGATAAGCGACATGATCAGCCAGCTCTGTGAGCTCGACGAATTCTTCTTGGGCACTTATGAGAGTATGAGCATATATAAGGAAAGAACCAAGCGTTGGCATGATCGACGTATCTCGCCCAAGGAATTAAAGTTGGATGATCAGGTTCTTTTGCATAATTTATGCTTGCCGCTATTTTCTGGGAAGTTAAAATCCAGATGGAGCGGCCCTTACACGGTTATGACAGCCTCTTCATACGGCGCGATAGAGATTCGGGACGATAAGGACAGTACTTTCAAAATAAACAGGCATCACTTGAAGCGATTTGAGGGGAAGGTCATCGATAAAGACATGCACTCCATACTACTTCAAGTCCCCAATGGATGTAACCACCATTAGTTGTTTTGCTTACATTTGTTGCTTGGATTTGCTTCTTCCTAGGATTGTAAAACATTATATAAGACTGATAATACAGGTATTCAGTACACCTTAAGGACGGAAAAGAATAGTGGCTTATGGGAGACAACCCAATTCCCTGCTTTGAATTTGCTCAATTATGCTGCTGCTATTATATGTTTATAGTAGCCATGGTTGGAGGTATTTTATTCTTCAGGTATGCTCATTTGCTGAGCATGAGATAACCTCTCCCCGAACTTTTATTTCTCTATTTTTATTACAAATCTTGAATAGGTTGTTTAGTTTAAGTCTGGTGGGGGAGAGTTTTGTGGGTTACCTGTGCACATGCACTACTATCACTTTCATACCAAAAGCACATTTTTATTTTCTGTTTTCTTGATATCTTGTCTGCATCGTGCACCTGCACCCACTTCAGCGCGATCTTAATCACGTGCTCGGCTCAAGTCAAATTTATTTCTTTTGTGTTAACTTCGAAATAGTGGTGTTGGCTTAGAATTTTAGGATAGAGTAGTTCGAAACACGTGCAGTGCTCCTAATCGAGTACTCATGGTGTGTAGAAATATTATAGATTTAATTTTTGTATGCCCGTAGATTTATACCTTTCTGCATTTGTAAATATTGTTTGTACTACTCAAAAGTGTTGAATCTGTAGTAATCAAACGGTAGTGTAGGAATGTGTGTAGCCGTCACTAGCATCATATTGCTCGAGTCGGGAGGAAGAATCATCTTTCTCGGTGGCTAAGAACTTGCCCCAAGGTACTCTCGAAGCATTGGTGCATGGTTAGTTAAGCGTGAGCATGATGTAGGCCATCATTTTGTCCCGATTGAGCTTTGTACCGTTCCTAACGTCTTATCCTCTCTAGCCCCGTTGTGCCTACCCCTTCTTTTGATTCAGCTCCACCATTATTTCACCAAAGCCTCATTGTTGATCCTAGTCGCACACCTAAGTCGAGCTTTAGTGTTTTTCATTTTCATGATCGAGTGTTGATGTGGTGATATTCCTTGTGAATATGTGGATGTGCTCCAAAGTTTTTATTTGCTGAAGTTGTTAAAATAAAAAAAAAGATTCAAAAAAATATATATACAAATTAATTGCAAAAAAGAAAAGTGAAAAGAAAATGTGCAATTGAAAATTCTATTTGTGATTTTGTGGCAGTAGGCGGTGCACACGCCCGTGTTTTCAAGTTTAAGTCTAGTGGTGTGGTGCACCTGCATGTATTGTTGGTGAGAGGATATCTTTTTGTTGAACTCATTTGGTTTTGGTGCGTATCCTTTCTTTTTTTTCTTTGTTTACCACACTGGAACTCAAGCCATATTTCTACCCTAATTCCCTACAGATTCATGCTTGAGTCAAACTAGCACCGTGGAGAGAGTGTGAACAGGCAAGCATATTGTCCCTAACATTGATGGATTTCTTTGGAGGTGATCCCGAGCACTGGTCTTTGGCAATGCTCAACTGAGTGGCATGACTACTTTCTTCTTACGTTTAACCGAACGATTCTCCAGAATTCCATTTTTGAGTAGTTACAATATTTATTTACGTCGGTCGAAATTTATAAAATCTGTAGTATAATTAAAAATTTTACCTATTATATTTTCTACGCCCATGAAGTATTTGATTTCTCGCTTTACTTTATTTGGTAATTTCTAAGCCAGCTAGTTGTTTTCTAGTTCACGGAGAAATGATTTGCTCAGGACAAGCAAATGTTTAAGTCTGGTGGTGTGATGAGTCCGATATTTTTAGGTTTTTTCATACTCATTTGGTCTTATTTTCGCACTCATGCACCACATTTCAACTGTTATTCGGTTATATTTGCATTGGCCGGTCTATGATAATTTTGTGCACTGTTTTGGCCCAAGGGTGTGCAATTGCGCTTTCTGTTGTTGGTGGTATGCACATGGTTCTTCCTAAGGGCTCTTTCTAGTTGCTTTTGTTGCATTTATGCATTACTAGAGGGTAATCTTTTGATTTATTTATGTGAATGTAGGTGGTGCATTTTCCCCCAAGTCTGGAATTAAGGTTTTTGGAAAACGCACGATCGTGCATTTTCTTAGCACATGTTTTTTGTTGATCATGCATTTTGATTGTGCAGGAGAATCGTCGAGTTGAGCTCGACGAATTTCATCGATCTGAGCTGGACGATCTTCACGAACGGTTAATGCACAATTTCTTTGGAACCGAACGTGAAGGAAACGCACGATTTTCCTGTAGCTTTCTTGTTTGTTCCAATCTGTGGTTAATCGTGTGTTTTGTTCATGCACAGGCAGAATCGCTCGTGCGCGTGTAAAACGCACAGTTCCACATGCTTACCTCGAATTCCTGCTGTCTGTTGTTGTAACGCTCCAAAACTCAAAAGAGCGACGGGGGACATTTTGGACCAGTTTTGGGATCTGGCAGCAGGCACACGGCCTGGGACACGGGCGTGTCCCAGGGCGTGTCAAGCTGTGTCGACACTCAGCCGGGAATTCGACATTTTGAACTCGACACTGTGTCGAGACTGGGCACATGGCCTGCGACACGGGCGTGTCGCAGGGCGTGTCGACCCGTGTCGACACTTAGCCCGCAAAGTCGACACTATGCGTTCGACGAAGTGTCGAGACATGGCACACGGCCGGCGACACGGGCGTGTCGCAGGGCGTGTCGACCCGTGTCTACACTCGTCCCGGAAAGTCGACACTCTGCTCGACGATGTGTCGACACAAGGCACACGGCCTAGGACACGGGCGTGTCCAAGGCCATGTCATCAAGTCGACAATTTTCGCTCGACGAAGTGTCGAGTGTCGAGACCGTGTACACGACCTGGATCCCAGACGTGTTGAGGTGACACGGGCAAGGACACGGGCGTGTCCTAGAACCCGTGCAGTGCTCGGGTTGTTTTCGGGGAAAAATTATGGGGGTAGACGGCCGGCCACATGGCCGTGTCAGGTGGAACACGGGCGTGTCAGGTGGAACACGGGCGTGTTTGATACCCGTGTGAGGTTCCAGGCGAGCCGATTTTGACGGCGAATGAGGCACTCGGCCCTGGACATGGGCGTGTGCCAGGCCGTGTGCGGTCCAGATTGGGCATTTCAGTCCCGAATCAAAGCCGTCCATTTCTTTGATTGATGATCCAACGGCTGGGGGTTGTTCCTGAAGGGATATACCCGAGATTAAACCCTCACTTTTCATAAGTTATCATCTTTCTAAAAGCTTAGAGAGAGAGGAGAGCCAAGGAAGGAAGAAGGAGCTAGATCCGGCCATTGGAGGAGCTTCGAAGCTCCAAATCGCGAGCCGACTCCGGATACACGAAGGCAAATCTAGTGCGGTGCTTTTCATCCGCTTACTTTTCCATGGCGCCAAAGAGGAACGCTAGGGTAACAATTCTCTTCTTGAGCATGAGTAGCTCTCCTTCTTTGCATAGGAAGCCCGCTCTCGCGAGTTTGCTGAGAGTTGGAGGCGTTCCTTGGGGTAGATATGTGAAGTCCCTGTTGTATAGAGTCCGTAAGCGAGAACGAACATAGGCATGATGTATGAAGCCTACCCGGACATGTTGGTCTGGATCGGTGATGTTGCATTGCATAAATGCCGGAGAAGACTCCGTGCTATTGATTGTTTTTCGGGTTTTCTACGTGGTAGATTGTAGCAGGGAGCCTTGGGGATTAACCCAAAGGTGCACCCGAAAAACTGGGCGGATGCGAGATGTTGCCAACTTAGTGGCTTGAGAGCCAACTTGAACATAACCGGGTTATGTGAATTGTGATGGTAATGGGACTCGGTGGAAGTTTGACCCGCGCAAATGGCTTAAATTGTCGTTGCTATGTCAGCACGGGTTAGATGGAACCGTACCCGTTCTATGTCATTCGGTTAAAGAGACCTAAGGGTACGTGGCACTTGCCGTTGGCATAGATTAGGGTCTTCGGCGGTCAATGGCTTAAATTGTCGTGACCCAGGCCAGGAAGACAAAATGCTCATAGGTTTGGCCGCCAAAGTGGCGGTGGTGAGTCCGGAATGTCTATGGCTTTAATTGACGTGACATCGACCAGTTCACCGAGAATGTTCCCTGAGAGCACGGGGCGTGTGGCTGTGCGAGCCAACGTCTGTGGTGAAATGATTATGGTTATATATTGCTCGCTTATGCTAATGAAATGCAGGGAAGGAGCAACGTCGCCCCGGGTTGGGGGCGGGATCGTTATAATTTGGTCAGCATTGCTGACCGTTGCCTTGTTTTGCCACCGTGCGGTGGTTTGTTGCTTGCAGGTGCTGCTGCACCAAGCGGTCAATAGCGGGCTAAAGCCCAAGTGCGACGCCGGCCCTCGAAGGCCTATTTGGAAGTGTTTACTGTTTTATTCATGTATGACCGTCCTGCATGCCGTGGTTTGTAAATCATGTAATTTCAAGTGAAACATTGTGTAAGGCCTTAATGCTTGTGTTGGTATTTATAATACATTCCTATTTTGTATTAGTGGACATTCATGCTTTAATGATGGGTTCTTATTTGCAACTTTTATAAACTGCTTCTGCTAGAATGCTCTGTGTAGGACGTTGAGATTGGTTGGATGGTTTCCATGAGTAACCACCCGGTCTATCTGTGGCATACGGCGTCGGGCCCCGGCCGGACCTACTGCTATATGCTATGCGACTGATAGCGGGTGTTACAATTTGGTATCAGACTACTGGTTTTGGTAGGGCTTAAAGTGAATTCGTGGACGAATTCTTTTTAAGGGGTGGTGAGCACATTGTGTGCGTCATCATTATAACAGTAAAAGAACCCATGAATGTCCACTTGGGAATGAAAATACATGTGTTTGAGGAACTTGCGTGTTCCTATAATTGTTGTTTGCAATTTATTTGGTCGCTTACCGGTGTTTTGTACCACTATGGGTGACCAAAAGTGGTGTTGGGCCATCAGAACGCCGAGTTTCTGAGGTTAGCAGTGCACCAGATGTTGCTCCTACAACACCTCTGTCGGCTGAGAATATACGATTGGTGGCTGAAGCGGTGTTGGCCGTGATAAATACGCAGCCTGCAAGGCAAACGCAGCAGCCCGCTCCTGTGATGGAGCAGGAACCTCTTCAAGAGGCTGAGCCGAGGAGAGTGGAGCAAGTGGTTGTGGAACCGGTGTCTCCAAGGAGGGCAACCGAGAGACAGCTTAAGCATGTAATGAGCTTTAACCCTCCGTTATTCTCGGGGTTTGGAACCCCATCTCAGGCTGAAGACTGGCTCTCCAGGGTGAAGAGGGTCATGACAACAACGGAGACGGAGGAGTGGCAAATGACCACCATTGCTACGTTCCTTTTGGACGGTGAAGCGAGAATGTGGTGGGAAGGGTTGGAGCTGCACTTACTGAGAGGTAGGCAACTTGGTGATGTCTCGATGGAAGAGTTCTCGAGATTATTCTTGGCTAGATACCTCCCTTTGACGCAGAAGATAGCGTTGGAGAATGAGTTTCTGAAGTTGGTTCAGGGTGAGAAGAGCGTGGATGAATATCTCCATGAGTTCACTCGTTTGAGTTGTTATGCTAGCTCCACCATCGTAGATGAGGAGCGCAAGACTAATCGCATCTATGAAGGCTTGAGAGATGAGTTGAGATTATTACACTCGGGGCCGATGATGCAGGGTTTCTTAACCTTGGTCAATACTGCCCGGTCCTTAGAGAAGGACATGAAGAATGAACAAGCAAAGAAAAGCTTGGGTGGGAAAAAATCTGAATTCAAAGTGCCGACTACTTCAAAGTCCGGCTATCGGAGGTCTTTCAAGATGCATAGGACTTCGGGTCCAGGTCCTTCTGGTGCTTCTGGGGCGACTACGGGTCAGACCCCGGGTGCGTGTTTTACTTGTAGAAAGATGGGGCATTTTGCTCGTGACTGTTGGAGCGGACGTCCAAAGTCCGAGAGAAGGTCAGGAGCTACTTATGAAGAGAAGGGCAAGGTGGTAGAGTCGACCGCATCCCACTATGCTCCGGCCCAACCGAGAGTCTATAATCTTGGCCAACAGGAGGCCATCAAACAAGCTGATGTGGTGACAGGTACGGTTTAATTTATAGCAAGTCAATTTCCTTAAATACTTGTTATGCACATGTTACCTTACCACTGCTTGTTTAGGATTTGTATTGTTTTGTGAAAATCCTGCACGAGCACTCTTCAATACGGGAGCTTCACAATCCTTCTTGTCCGAAGGATTTATTTCACGCATCGGAGTCCCTTCTTCGATGGCGAAGGATAAGTTGGATGTGTTGTTGCCTAATGGGTGTTCGATGCGAGCGGATAGGATCTGCGATGTTAAGATTCGTATTGGGGATCAGGAGTTCGACCTGCAGGCGTCTTTACTTCCGTTGGTGGAGTTCGACGTTATATTTGTCATGGACTAGCTCTCGGAGCAGCAAGCCTATATTGACTGCGGTCGCAAGGAAGTCAAGCTGGGAGCAAGTCGTGAGACGACTTTTACGGGCTTAAAGGGGTCGAGCAAGACGTTGATGTCTGCTCTTCAGGCGGTGAAGGCGGTTCGTGCCGGTGCAGAACTGTTCTTTACACTAGTGGAGGTTGCAAAGTCGAAGCCCGCGTTGGATTGTATTTCAGTGGTATCGGAATACCCTGATGTGTTCCCCGCAGATCTTCCTGGAGCCCCGCCTCAACGGGATATAGATTTTACGATTGAGCTAGTACCAGGTGCAAAGCCTGTGTCACGATCTCCTTATCGGCTAGCGCCTAAGGAAATGGCGGAGCTGAAAGTTCAACTGCAAGAGTTGTTGGAGCAAGGGTATGTGCGCCAGAGTTCTTCGCCTTGGAGAGCACCGGTCCTCTTTGTTAAAAAGAAGGACGGAAGCTTGAGGCTGTGTATTGATTATAGGGAGCTCAACAAGTTGACGGAGAAGAACAAGTACCCGATCCCCCAGATTGATGATATTTTTGATCAGTTAGTCGGGTCGACGGTGTACTCGAAGTTAGATCTCAAGGCTGGGTACTATCAGCTGCGAATAAGGGAGAGTGATATCCCGAAGACAGCGTTTAGTACGAGATACGGGCATTATGAGTTTACGGTCATGCCGTTTGGGGTGACTAATGCGCCGTCAGTGTTCATGGATTTGATGAACAGGACTTTCAGGGAGTAATTGGACCATTTCGTGATTGTCTTCATCGACGATATTTTGGTGTACTCGCAAAGTGAGGAATATCACTTCAAGCATCTTCATTTGGTTTTGGTGACGCTAAGGAGAAATCAGTTGTATGCCAAGTTCTCGAAGTGCGAGTTTTGGTTGTCCTTAGTGGCGTTCCTCGGTCATATAGTAAGTGGAGTGGGTATTGCTGTGGATCCGGCGAAGATTGTTGCGATACAGGAGTGGCCTGAGCTTGCTACTGTAGCGGAAGTCCGGAGTTTTCTGGGGCTTGCCGGCTATTATAGGCGCTTCGTAGAGAACTTCTTGCGGATAGCGTTACCTCTCACTACTTTGACGAGGAAGGAGCATAAGTTCGTTCGGATGCCGGAGTGCGCGCGAGCTTTCGAGGAGTTGAAGTGTCGGTTGACCACAGCGCCTGTGCTGAGTTCGCCATGTGGGACCGAAGGCTATGAGATTTACAGTGATGCTTTGGGCAGCGGTTTGGGTTGCGTGCTACTGTAACACGGAAGTGTAATAGCTTATGGCTCGAGACAGCTGAAAGTGCACGAGAGGAATTATCCGGTCCATGACTTGGAGTTAGCGGCCGTGATTTTTTCCTTGAAGCTGTGGAGACACTACTTGTACGGTGTGAAGATTGATATCTACACCGATCACAAGAGCCTGAAGTATCTTATTGATCAGAAGGATCTGAATATGCGGCAGCGTAGATGGATGGAGTTCCTGGGGGACTATACATTCAAGATCCACACGTGCCTGGTAAAGGGAATGCAGTTGCGAACGCGTTGAGTCGTCGATCCCCAGCTCAAGCCAATTGGCTATCGGTGCATGATGAGCGGTTGGTGCAGGAGTTGGAGGCGTTGGAGATTGTTTGTGTGGATAGACAATCAAGCGCTGAAGCAGTTCTGAATTGGACTGAAGTTCAATATGACCTGGCTGATCGTATTCGGCAGGCTTTGGATATGGATGCTCATATGAAGCAGTTCATGGTGGAGGCTCTGGATGGGTCAAATTCCCAATTCGTCGTGGAGGACGGATTACTTTGGAAGGACGGTCGTCTGTACGTCCCAAGTGTGGGTAATTTGTTGGTGGAGTTGTTGTACGAGGCACACCATACTAAGTACTCGATTCACCCGGGGAGCACGAAGATGTACCGTGATGTGAAGAAACTATTTTGGTGGCCGGGTTTGAAGAAAGATGTGGCGCTCTACGTAGCGAAGTGCCAAACTTGCGCCTTGGTAAAGGCGGAGTGCCAAAAGCCGGGAGGATTTCTTAAGTGCTTGCCTATTCCGGAGTGGAAATTTGACGACATCTCTATGGACTTTGTGCACGGTTTGCCAAGGTCGCAAAAGGGGAACGACGCCATTTGGGTGGTTGTTGATCGGTTAACGAAGGTGTCGCATTTCATTCCGCATAGGAAGGATGATCCGGTGGAGAAGTTGGCAAAGCTTTATGTGGATAATATAGTACGGCTTCATGGTGTGCCCCGCAGCATCGTGAGTGACCGAGATGGGCGGTTCACGTCCAATGATTGGCAGCTTGTGCAGCAAATGTTGGGAAAAAAGCTAAAATTCAACACAGCCTTCAATCCGCAAACGGATGGGTAGACCGAGAGGGTCAATAGAACTATGGAAGACATGCTCCGCATGTGTGTCTTGGATTTTGGAAAGCAATGGGAAGACCACCTTTATTTGGTGGAGTTCGCATACAACAACAGCTACTAAGCGAGTATTCAGTCCCGAATCAAAGCCGTCCATTTCTTTGATTGATGATCCAATGGCTGGGGGTTGTTCCTAAAGGGATATACCCGGGATTGGACTTAGAAACCCTCACTTTTCATAAGTTATCATCTTTCTAAAAGCTTAGAGAGAGAGGAGAGCCACGGAAGGAAGAAGGAGCTAGATCCGGCCATTGGATGAGCTTCAAAGCTCCAAATCGTGAGCCGACTCCGGATCCACGAAGGCAAAGCTAGTGCGGTGCTTTTCATCCGCTTACTTTTCCATGGCGCCAAAGAGGAACGCTAGGGTAACGATTCTCTTCTTGAGCATGAGTAGCTCTCCTTCTTTGTATAGGAAGCCCGCTCTCGCGAGTTTGCGGAGAGTTGGAGGCGTTCCTTCGGGTAGATATGTGAAGTCCCCGTGGCATAGAGTCCGTAAGCGAGAACGGACATAGACATGATGTGTGAAGCCTACCCGGACATGTTGGTCTGGATCGGTGATGTTGCATTGCATAAATGCCGGAGAAGACTCCGTGCTATTGATTGTTTTTTGGGTTTTCTACGCGGTAGATTGCAGCAGGGAGCCTTGGGGATTAACCCAAAGGTGCACCCGGAAAACTGGGCAGATGTGAGATCTTGCCAACTTGGTGGCCTGAGAGCCAACTTGAACATAACCGGGTTATGTGAATTGTGATGGTAATGGGACTCGGTGGAAGTTTTACCCGCGCAAATGGCTTAAATTGTCGTTGCGATGTGAGCACGAGTTAGATGGAACCGTACCCGTTCTATGTCGTTCGGTTAAAGAGACCTAAGGGTACGTGGCACTTGCCGTTGGCATAGATTAAGGTCTTCGGCGGTCAATGGCTTAAATTATCGTGACCCAGGCCAGGAAGACAAAATGCTCATAAGTTTGGCCGCCAAAGTGGCGGTGGTGAGTTCGGAATGTCTATGGCTTTAATTGACGTGACATCGACCGGTTCACCGAGAATGTGCCCTGAGAGCACGGGACGTGTGGCCATGCGAGCCAACGTCTGTGGTGAAATGATTATGGTTATTTATTGCTCGCTTATGCTAATGAAATGCAGGGAAGGAGCATCACCGCCCCGGGTTAGGGGCGGGATCGTTATAATTTGGTCAGCATTGCTGACCGTTGCTTTGTTTTGCCACCGTGCGGTGGTTTGTTGCTTGCAGGTGCTGCTGGACCAAGCGGTCAATAGTGGGCTAAAGCCCAAGTGCGAAGCCGGCCCTCGAAGGCCTATTTGGAAGTGTTTACTGTTTTATTCATGTATGACCGGCCTACGTGCCGTGTTTTGTAAATCATGTAATATCAAGTGAAACATTGTGTAAGGCCTTAAGGCTTGTGTTGGTATTTGTAATACATTCCTATTTTGTATTAATGGACATTCATGCTTTAATGCTGGGTTCTTATTTGTAACTTTTATAAACTGCTTCCGCTAGAATGCTCTGTGTAGGACGTTGAGAATTGTTGGATGATTTCCATGAGTAACCACCCGGTCTGTCTGTGGCATACGGCGTCGGGCACTGGCCGGACCTACTGCTATATGTTATGCGACGGATAGGGGATGTTACATTTGTTACCCGTGTGATTTCCTTCACGCACGCGCGGAAATGTCCATGCCTGAGTAAAACGCACGGGTCTATGCTTCTCCTTCCACAGGCTTGTTCTGAAAGTTAATATCGCACGGTTTGTGTACGGTCGTGCGCCAAACCGTGCGTGACCATTATTTCTAATTTTCTATTTAAGACACAGATTTCATCGTTCCAAGAAAATAAGGCTCGATCCAGCCTGTCATTTTTGCCCCTCTGAGCGTGGAAACTTCCCTCCAGTCGATATTTTCTCTATCCTCCTTGGAGAGTTAATCCGGCCACCATTCTACGTCCAAAAGCTTGCAACAGCTTCATCTCCGGCCACCATTTTATTTTCCAAACTCCAAGCTCCGTTTCAAGCTCATAAGGTGCTGCATCAGTGGAGTTCTACGGATAGATTTAACCCAGCGACTATTCATGAAGAAGACGAGTTATTGGAAGGAGGTGACATCCCTTTTGGACCCCGGATGTCATCCTTAGACCGAGCTCAGACAAGGACTGACAACCATTGACTCCGGCTGAGAATCTCGGAAAGCCTTCATGCGTTTGGTTGCATTTCTCCACCTCCACTTGTAGTTACTTTGTTCTGAACTTGTGGTTGTTTGATTGTTGCTTAAGAACACTGTGTATTTTAAGTATTTCAGCATGTCTATGTGTTGTTATATTTTAGATCATGATTATGTTGCGGAGCTTCAATTTTTTGTGTTCTTATTGAGATAGTGATGTTCTTGCGATTACTAGAAGCGTGCATAGCGAAGAGGTGATTGCGACCCTCTTTACCTCATCCATCTTTCATATTACTCTCTGGAGTAATCCACCAAAGCGACGCAGTGACGACAACCCGTAATAGTTTTATTAGTGTTAAACTTAGGAAACTACGAACCAAAACCCCTTTTATTTACGATAACACTCGCAATCACTTTTTCAATAGCGAAATCACACTCCCTACTTGCACTCCTCGAGAGATCGATATCTGAGGATACTACTCCTCAACTTTATTACTTGACTACGATCGATACACTTGTCGATGCAACAGTAAGCTAATAGAATAAATGATGTATGAGGCTCACTTCACGAAGTATTCAATTCACTCAGGGAGCACAAAGATGTACAAGGACATGAAAAAGTTGTTCTAGTTACCGGGTATGAAGGAAGACATAGCACATTACATGGCGAAATGTCAGACTTGTGCCAAAGTGAAAGCAGAATGTCAGATGTCTGGAGGTTTCCTGAAGTCGCTACCGATTCCGGAATGGAAATTTGATGACATTTCGATGGATTTCGTACTCGGATTGCCAAGATGTCAATGCGGGAATGATTCTGTTTTTGTGATCGTAGACCGGTCGACCTAGGTAGCTCACTTCATTCCAAACAAGAGGGATGATCTAGTAGAAATCTTGGTTAAGATTTACGTCAAGCGAATAGTATGATTGCATGGTGTGCCCTGTAGCATCGTAAGTGATCAAGACGGGCGCATCACTTCAAATGATTGGAGGCTAATCCATCAATTGTTGGGGAAAAAATTAACGTTCAGTACGGCCTTTCATCCACAAACGGATGGCCAGACTGAGAGGACCAACAGAACGATGGAGTACAAGCTTCTAATATGCGGCTTGGATTTTGGGAAGAGGTGGGAAGACCATCTCTATATGGTAGAGTTTGCCTATTATAATAACTATTAAGAAAGTACAAATATGGCGCCTTTTGAAGCTTTGTATGGTAGGAGGTGTCGTACACCATTAGCATGGGCAGAAACAGGCGAATCTAAGTTGTATATGCGTAAGGAAGTCGAAGAGGCTAATTCTGAAATACGCTCTAAAAGTGAGGGGTTAGATCAGGAATACTCTAGCGGGGGGGGGGGGGGGGGGGGGGTGAATAGAGTATCTTTTGATTTTTAAGACTTTTGCTGCAAATAAAACTTATCAATTAAACAATCCTAAGATAAGTTAATCTACTATAGGTGCTGCAGAAATTAAAATAAACAAACACAAACAACAAACATAAATAGCACAGCCATAGCAAGAACAAAAGTAAAGAGCAACCAGACAATACAAGAAATTTATAGTGTTTCCCCAACCTGGGTACATCCACTCTTCTACCACCCTGGTAGGAATCCACTCAGATTTTTGATGATGTGCCTGACACCAATGAGCTTTTGATCAGGTGCTTAAAAACCAAACCTCAAGTCTTTTGATCAGGTGACTTGCAACCAAGAATAACTTTTGAAGGAAGTTAAGAACCCTTTTTAAAGTGGGGGATGAGAGATTGATTTTGTCTTCTCTTTCTCAAATACACTCTGAGAAGACTTAAGTGGATCTTGATATTAGCAAAGGCTCCCCCTGAGATTTAGAATGGTTCAGGAAGTTGGAGCTTTGCTGTAGGGTGATAGGCCATCAAACTGTTGCTTTGACCAGATGAGTTCCAGGAACTCCTTGACAGATATTGTTGTTGTTGTCCTTTGAAGAATCCTGTAAGAAGACAGAAGAAGACTCTTGATTTTGATTAGTTGTTCTTCTTCTTCTTCAGATTACTTTGATGTTTCTGGTCTAGGGCTATTTCTCTGCGTGCTGTCGAGAAGGAAGATGCTTATTTTTTGTATGTTTCTGACTGCTGTGTTGTTTTCTAGAAGAGCAAGAAAATCCCTTTTATATTTTCCATATAAATTTCCCTTTTGAAATTTGAATTCCTCTCTGCATTCATTGCTGACGGCCTTGGGAATATTTTGCATTGATTGATTTCCCCAACTGTCCCATTGAAAAACAGCAAACAATAATCCTGAAGAAGACCATAATCAATACTCCGTCTAATGGTAATATTCAGAGAATATTTTAGCATTAATTACTCAGGAATTTTTGCAATAAAATAAAGACAGAAGGATGAAAATAACTAAGTCTGGAATCGTCGAACAGAGAACGAAATTCGTCGAGCTGAATCCACAGTTCGTCGAGCTGAGAAGTTATGTTTGTCGATCTGATAATAGTTGTTCATCGAGCTGAGATGCAAGATCGTCGACCTAAGAACAAACAACTGCTTTCTCCAGAACCTTGCCAATTCTATGCATGAAGTTTGACGAGCTAAGAATGAAAGTTCGTCGACTGGAGTTCAGAACACCATGTTTCTTGGACTCAAAAATGTTTTAAGTAAAATGTCCAGGAAACGTCGACCTGTGAACTAGTTTCGTGAGCTGAGAACTTCTAACTGTTTCTTGCCAACTGTGGTCTAAGTTTGTCGAGCTGAGATCCAAGTTCGTTGACTGGAGTGTGAAGCTAGACTTCAAATACTTGAATTTTTCTGGAATAAGATGTTGAAGTAGAATATCCAGAGATCGTTGACCTGAGAACTAAGTTCGTCGACCTGAGAATTAAGTTCGTCGACTGGAGTTAAGTGTAAAGAATTATGGACTTGGTGTTGAAGTATACTCTGGAATTCGTCTACCTGAGATTCAAGTTCATCGAGCTCAGCTCAGAGAATTGTCTCTAATTTCGTCGAGCTGAGCACAACTTTCGTCTACCTGAGTTCGACGAACGTCAAACTCATTTTCTGAGACTTTAATATTTCTCTAAGTCTTGAGCCTTTTGTAGTCTGTTGATGGCTGGTCCATGGGGTCTTGAATCTAAGGACTTGGCCTGGACTCTAGGACATAACCATGACCCTAGCTATACATGTTGGGTCAGACATCCTAACTTAGTGAACCTAGCCCAAATCCAACTAGGGATCCAACAATCTCCCCCTATTTGGGTGAGGTTACTAATTGCAGACTCATAAAAAAAATTTACAAAGCAATAAAACATATATCTGGCAGGAAAAATTAGCATATGCAGCAGATATATATATATAATAAGCTTTGTATCAGGAATTGGATATGCAGTTTTAAACTAACTCAGAAAGACTAAAGATAGTTCAAGTATCATTTCTTTTGCTTTTTCTCTTTGTGCTTCTCCTCTTTGCCTTTCTCTCCAGACTGAGTGAATATGATTTCCCTGTTGGGATCTACAGCTTACACCTTTTTCATAGTCATGTCTGCAGCCCCTATGATTTTTTGAGATATAGCCCTGGGCACTACTGCTTCTGGATGCATTTTTGTATAGTCATCAACATTGAAAAATTTATTAGCCTTAGCAAACCTGTTGAGCTCTTCCCTTCTGTACTTGGACATTGTTGTGTATTCAGATGGATCCTTCCCTTCAGCTCTAGCTTTGTTGATCATAGAAAGGCCAAGCAGTTCCTGGAACCTGGCCATCCTTACTGTTGTAGCTATTTCAGGATCTTCAAATGGTACAGGAGGCGAAGCAGGTCTGTTGTGGCTTTCAGCTTTTTGATGTTTAGGGAGTTGTTGCTATTTTTGTTGTAGATGGTGCTGCTGTTGTTGTTGGTGCTGCTTGCCAGATGAATAGTGTCTCTGCTGGCTTCTTCCTGAAGATGAAGATCTACCTTATTGTCTTTGGTAAGTTTGAAATTTAGTAGACATTTGAGAGTTTGTGCCTAAAGCACCAGCAGCTGGAGGATGAAGTGGAGGAGGATCCTTTCTATATCTTTGAGTAGGAGGAGGTGAATATCTTATGCTCTTCTTTCTCTCTTTTTATTCATTCTTTGACAGCCACATCCAAGCTGGCATTCCCTTATAAGGAGTGATCTTCTGGAGTATATAATAAGGTGTTTCATTTGTTGGGTTGGGCTTTGGAGCAGGAGGTGGAGGAGCCTTCCTCTTCTTAGAAACTTTATTTTTCTTGGGTTCCTCATCTGAGTCCTCATCTGTGTCCTCATCCTCATCAGTGGAGTCCTGAAGGTTATCATATAATACAATTAATGCTTTTAGGGCTTCAGCAGATATTTTAGGTTTCTCTGGTTGGGAGGGAGATGGAGGAGGAGCTGCAACTGGAACTGGAGGAGGAGCAGGAGGGCTATTAATAACAGTACTTTCAGCCACTGTCTTATTTTCTTGTTCAATATCAGCCCAGATCAAGTCATCAAGATCAGGCATGGGGGAATCATCCATGACAAAAATAGGAGTAGTAGGAGATGAACTGATGGGGGAAATAGCTCTAGGTGGAGATGGAATGGCTGGAGCCTCTGGAGTAGCAAAAATGGCCTTACGTTGCTTGGCAACTTTAGGGCTTATGGGTGTGGTGTATGGTACTACAGCCATTGATGGCTTAGAGCTGTCTTTTGGAAGTATATTGAAATGGGCTGTATAAAAAACCTTTAATAAATCTAGCAGATCTACTATGGGATTAATAATATAATCACCAACAGTGGTTATTTCTTCCGTGGCGGTCTCATCAACCATAGTATCTATTTCAATATCAGATTCAATAAATTGATTAAAATCAAATAATTTAATATCAGTAGCTGCTGCTGCTTCTTCTGATACTAATGCTGTTACTTCTGCTGCTGCTGGTACTGCTGCTGCTGATACTGCTGCTGCTGCTTCTTCATCAACTATCTCCCCCTGCCTGGTTTCAGTGGAAACTGAAGCCAGGCCCCTTACTGAAGAGGGGGCAGCAGAGAGGGCAGTGATTTGGGCAGTTAAGGAGGAAATAGAAGAAGCAAGAGGTGTAATGGCCTCTGCTATAAGATTTTTGAGTAGAGGAGTAAGCAGTGTAATAAGAGATGAAATGGTGGAGGGTCCCAAGGGTAGATTTGCAGATGGTGGAATGGAAGGTGTTTGAGTGGAAACAGATGGAGGAATGGAAGTTGAGGGTGGAGTAGGAGGGATAGCATCTTGCATGTGGACATCTGGAAGAGAGTAAATATGAGGAGGGGAAGTAGGTAGAGTAAAGAATGGGATGGTGTCCAAATGAGGGGGTAAGGGAGATGAAGGTGGTGAGGGAATGTGTGTATCATGGGGGGATTGAGGTGGGGTTGGTTGTGGGGATTGTGAAGGAGAGGGTTGATAATATTCCTAAATGGGGGAAGAGGGGATGTTAGTGAGATATATTGGTGGAGAGGTGGCAGGAGATGTAGCTGGAGTAGGAATATGAATAGGTTGTTGAGGTTGTTGATGTGGTTGTTGAAGAGAAGGGATGGTGGAAGAGGGTTGTTGTATCATCTGATGTTGAGGTGGGATGACTGGAGGTGATGGAGGTGGAGGAGGGATCTCTTCAGTAGGGTGGGAATTGGATAAAGCAGCCCTAGTACCTTCAGAAGCTATGGTGGAAGAGGAGGAAGCCTTGGAGGGCTTGGTAATGGTCCTCTCCCACTTGCCAAAAAGGGCACAGGTGAGCCTCTTGTTGGCATTGATGAATATGGTCTGGGAGACCAGGGATTCAGCATCTTTTTTCTTTTAAGAAGATCCCTAAGATTCTTCCAAAACAGACTTCCTTTTTATTATTCTTTTTCCTTAACAGATCAAACAGGATCTTCCCATAGTTTACTTTCTTCTTATTGACCACAACAGACATAACCAGGAATTAGTGCCTGCTTATGTAGTCATGTGCATTGTGCTTGCCAAGCAACACTTTCCCTATAATATCTGCTAAGAATTTGAACTCTGTAGATAAGTGTTTCTTCAACAACTTATTTGGGGTTTGTCCAGAATAACCCATTAGACTTAGCATCTCATCATACTCTTCAGTATCCATTTCTAAATCCTCTTCACCATTGTTTAATCCAAAAATTTCAGTGAGAATGGCGGGAGTTAGGGAAACAGCATTACCGGATATAGTGTCATTCATGGTATTGTCATATGTTGTGGCAGAGCTGTACATCCATTTCCTGATTTCTGTGGCAGATATCTTGATTCTAGTCGACAGTAGATTCTTCAGTTGTTGGTCTTCAACTAGTTGCAGGATTCCCAGGAAGATTGGATCTGAATGCTAGAAAGAGTCAAAATCAACATCAAACCCGGTGTCGAATTTCATTGCTGTAAGAGTTCCTGCTGGAATCGCCATTAGAGCACCTGCAAGAGAAAAATGAAGATCAAGTGCAAAGGAACTGAAAACACGGGACGGAGGTCGATGAAAACCCAGATATAAGGTTTTCCAGAATATGAATCGACAAACTTCATTCCACGAAAAATAAAATAATTATTCGATCTGAGGTCGACGAAGTCATTTGTAGTTAAATAATTCGTCAAGTTCAGTCTGAAGATTTGAAGACATTTAGTCGAGCTCCATTCGACGAAAGCTTTCTGAAGTAGATTCGTCGATCTCTGTTTGACGAAAATGACTTCACTCATAGAGAATTCGTCGAACTCCGTTCGACGAATAACTAAGAACCTTTCTCTGTTCGTCGAACTCCATTCGACGAACTTTGAAAAATTCATCGAGTGCAGGCAGAAACTAAACTAAGTCTTCTCCATTGATCATTCCAATCTGATTTATAAAGAACAAGTGATTTCTCTCATCCAGAGGTTTGGTGAATATATCAGCTCTTTGTAAATCAGTGTATATATAGACAAGTTTAATTTTGTTTAGTTCTACTGTAATGGACTGGATTTTATGCAATGGCTGCAACACTTGTGTTATCATATAAGAGAGTTGAATTATTTAAGTTGAAGGCATAGTCAAGTAGTTGATTCTGAATCCACAACATCTGTGAACAGCAGCTGCCAGCTGCAATGTACTCTGCTTCAGCAGTTGAAGTGGAAACAAATGATTGTTTTTTACAGAACCAAGACACTAATCTCATCCCAAGGAACTAGCAAGTTCCTGAGGTGCTTTTTTTGTCCACCTTGCATCCTGCAAAGTCAGAACCTGAGTATCCAGTTAACTCAAATTCTGACTCAGTAGGATACCATAGGCCAAGACTAGGATAACTCTTTATATATCTCAAAATTCATTTTAAGAAAATTAGGTGAGATTCTTTAGGGTTCACCTGAAACCTAGCACAGAGACATGTGACAAACATAATATCAGGTCTGCTTACTGTAAGGTATAGTAGGGACCCAACAATGCCCCTATATAGTTTCTGATCCACAGGTTTCCCTTGTGCATCAGAGTCTATTACAGCATTTGTAGTCATGGGTGTTTTCTTTGCTGTGACATCAGCCATCCCAAACTTCTTTATAAGCTCTTTAGAATATTTAGCTTGGGAGATGAAGATGCCATCAGGGAGCTGCTTCACTTGGAGACCAAGGAAGTAGGAGAGCTCACCCATGCTACTCATTTCAAATTTAAAATGCATGAGGTCAGGAAACCTCTTGCATAATTTGGAGTCAGTAGACCCAAATATGATGTCATCCAAATATATTTGTACTAACAAGGTTTGATCCTTATGATGTCTAGTGAATAAGGTTTTATCTACTATGCCTCTAATGAATTTATGATATATCAAAAAGCTAGCTAGGGTCGCATACCAAGCTCTTGGAGCTTGCTTTAGACCATAAAGAGCTGTATGCAATTTAAATACATGATAAGGATGAGTTGGAGAGACAAAACCTGGAGGTTGTTCAACATAAACTTCTTCTTTAAGTACTCCATTCAGAAATGCACTCTTCACATCCATCTGATACATCTTGAATTTCTTGTAGGCAGCATAGGCCAGAAAAATTCTGATGGCCTCTAACCTTGCAACTGGTGCAAAGGTTTGATCATAATCTATCCCTTCTTCTTGTCTAAATCCTTGATCAACAAGCCTAGCCTTGTTTCTCACAATTATACCTTGGGCATCTAGTTTATTTCAATATACCCATTTGGTTCCAAAGACTGGGTAGTCTTTGGGTCTTGGAACCAAATCCCAAACTTTGCATCTCTCAAATTGATTTAGTTCCTATTGCATAGCAATGATCAAGTGGGGATCTTGCTCACCATCATATATAGATTGAGGTTCAACCTGAGAGAGAAAACAGGCATGCATCAAATCTTGGTTGAGTTGATGCCTTGTCTATACACCTGCTGACATGTCTCCAATCACTTGAGATCTAGGGTGATACCTTAGTGTGACAAGATCATTTGGTGGAGTTGGTTCAGCAAAAGCATTTTGAATTAATTCCTCTTGTGGAATTATATTTGCTATTGGATGAGGTCGAATTTCTTCCAGCTGTTCTTCTTCACTATCTTCATCAACCTATGGAGAAAGATGTGTTGGGGCCTCTTGGGTGAGGCTTAGTCCATCCAAATTCTCACACAAGTGAGGTACCTGCAAAGTGTTATTCGTAGAAATATCTTTCTCCTTGCAAGACATGTTAGCCTCATCAAATGTTACATGTATATACTCTTCAATTTTCAAGGAGGATTTGTTAAATACCCTATAAGCTTTGCTTACTTGGGACTATCCTAAAAAAATTCCCTCTTCAATCTTAGCTTCAAACTTTCTAATATATTTTTTGTTGTTAATATGCATATAGCATATACAACCAAATACTTTAAAATAGGTGATTTTATGTTTCTTCCCTTTCAGTAATTCATAGGGAGTCTTATTCTTTAGTTTATGTATTAAACTTATATTCAGGGCATAATTTGTTATGCTTACAGCCTCTGCCCAAAAGGATAGGGGCATGTAAGCATCTGCAAGTAATGTACCTACAACTTCAATTAGGGTCCTATTTTTCCTTTCATCTACCCATTTTATTGGGGAGTTCTAGGAGCTGAGAAGCAGTTCCTGATACCTTCCTTCTCACCGAACTCATGCATAAGAAAAGACTCAAACTCTATACCATGATCACTTCTGATCAATGCAACATGAGTAGAGTACTCAATCTGTATGGTCCTGAGAAAATCTGTAAGAACTTTAAAGGTACCTGACTTAGATCTCAGAAAGAACACCCAAGTGAACTATGAGAAGTCATCTACAATAACCAAGGTATAGGATTTCCCTCCTAGGCTTTGTACAGCAATGGGTCCAAAGAGATCCATGTGTAGGAAGTACAAGATCCTAGTTGAATCACTTTTATTTACTGATTTAAAGCTAAATTTAGTTTGCTTGCATAGTTGACAAGCCCTGCAGAGACCTTCCTTCTTGTAGGGACTAGAAGGTAAACCTCTCACAAGGTTGTCTTTTGATAGCCTAGCAATATTTTTCATGTTAACATGACCTAGCCTTTTATGCCATAGTTCATTCTGAGTACTAACTATATTATGTAAGCAGATATCTGATATGGCAGGCTGAAAATCAACTAATTAAATTGAAAGTGATGGGATAGATCAGGAATACTCTAGAGGGGCGGGGGCGGGGGGTGAATAGAGTATCTTTAAAAAAGTTTACAACATTTGTTGTAAATAAAATCTTTAATCCTGTTTGGATTAAATAAAACTTCTACAGAGCTGATCAGATCTAAGATAAGTTAATCTACCACAGGTGCTGCAGAAAATAAAATAAATAAACACAGACACAACAATCCTAACTAGCACATCTACGACAAGAAACAAAAGAAAAACTAAGCAACCTAGGCAACACAAGAATTTATAGTGGTTCCCCTAAACTTGGGTAAATCCACTCTTCTACCACCCTGGAAGGAATCCACTCAGATTTTTGATCAGGTGTCTGACACTAATGAGCTTCTAATCACGTGCTCAAAAACCAAACCTCAAGTCTTTTGATCAGGTGACTTGAAACCAAGAGTAACTTTTGAAGGGAGTTAAGAACCCTTGATACAGTGGGGGGATGAGAGATTCATTTTGTCTTCTCTTTCTTAAGGTAGAACTGAGAAGACTTTTGCTGGATATTGATGTTAGCAAAGTCCTCCCCCTGAGATGTTGAATGGTTCAGGAAGATGGAGTTTTGCTACAGGGTGATAGGTCTTCAAACTCTTTGCTTAGACCAGATCAACTCCAGGAACTTCTTGATAGAATGAATACGTGTTGTCCTTTGAAGAATACTGGAAGAATACAGAAGAAGACTCTTGATTTTGATTGTTTTTTCTTCTTCCTTCTTCAGCTTGCTGATGGTTCACTAGTCTAGGGCTTGTTTTGCTGTATCACTGTATTTTGTATTGCTGTAAGATTGAAGTTCTTGCATAGAGTTGTGTATTGTCTTCTCTATTTGTGTATTATTTCTCAGTTTCCTTATTTTGAGAAGGAAGAAAATCCCTTTTTATATTTTCGAGATTATCTTCCTTTTTAAATTTGAATTCTTTCTGCATTTATTGCTGACGGCCTGGAGAATATTTTGCATTGAATGATTTCTCCAACTGTCCCTTTGAAAAATGTCAAAACAATAATCCTGAAGAAGACCATAATCAATGCCCTGTCTAATGGTAATATTCAGAGAATATTTTAGCATTAATTACTCAGAAATTATTGCAATAGAATAGGGACAGATGGATGAAAATAACTAAGTCTGGAATCGTCGAACAGAGAACAGAATTCGTCGAGCTGAGTCCACAGTTCGTCGAGCTGAGAAGTTAAGTTCGTCGATCTGATTATAGCTGTTCGTCGCGCTGAGATCCAAGATCGTCGACCTGAGAACAGACAACTGCTTTCTTCAGAACCTTGCTAATTCTATGCATGAAGTTCGTCGAGCTAATAATCTAAGTTTGTCGACTGGAGTTCAGCAAAGTGTTTCTGGACTTAGAATATTCTAGATGTCTCTGGAATGAAATGTTGAAGTTGAGTTGCCAGAAATCGTCGACCTGAGAAGTATATTCGTCGACCTGAGAACTTCTAACTGTTAGATAAGTCTTGCCAGGAATGTGGTTTAAGTTCGTCGAGCTGAGAAGGTGAAATAGTCGACTGGAGTATTATCCTGGACTTAGAATATTTACTTGTTTCTGGAATAAGATGTTGAAGTAGAATCCCCATAGATCGTCGACCTGAATACCAAGTTCGTCAAGCTCAGCTCAGAGAATTTATTCTGAGATCGTCGAGCTGAGTATGACTATCATCGACCTGAGTTAGACGAATGTCGAACTCCTTTTCTGAGTCTTTGAAGTTCTCTAAGTCTTGAGTCTTTGGCAGTTAGTTAATGGTTGGTTCATGCAGTGTTGACTCTAAGGACATGGCCTAGACTCTAGGACATAACCATGACCCTGGCTATATATGTTGGGTCATATTATCCTAACTTAGTGAACCTAGCCCAAATCCAACTAGGGGCCCAACAATCTCCACCTATTTGGGTATGGTCACTAATTACAGACTCATAATAAAATCAAAATTTACAAAGCATGAAAACATTTATCTGGCAGGAAATATTAATACATGCAGTAGATATATATATATATATATATATACAGTAAGCTTTGTATCAAGAAATTAATAAGTAGTTTCAAAACAACACAAACTTATCAATTCAGGATTCACTTCCTATGCTTCTTCTCCTTGTGCTCATCCTCTTTAGCTCTTTCACCAGGCTTAGTAAATATAATTTCCCTGTTGGGATCTACAGCTTGCACCTTTGTCATAGTCATGTCAGCAGCCCCTATGATATTTAGAGATATAGCAATTGGGACCACTGCTTCTGGATGAGTTTCATGTAGTCATCAACATTAAATATTTTATTAGCCTTTTCAAACATGTTGAGCTCTTCCTTCCTGTACTTGGACATTGTTGTGTATTCAGATGTATCCTTCCCTTCAGCTATAGCTTTATTGATAATGGAAAGGCCAACCAGTTCCTTGAACCAGGCCATCCTTGCTGTTGTAGCTGTTTCAGGATCTTCAAAAGGTACACGGGAAGCAGGTCTGTTAGGGCTTTCCTCTTTTTGATGTTCAGGGAGTTATTGCTATTTTTGTTGTTGATGTTGCTGCTGTTGTTGTTGGTGCTGCTTGCCAGATGAGTAATGTCTTTGCTGGCTACTTCCTGAAGATGAAGATATACCCTGATGTCTTTGGTATGTTTGAAACTGGGTAGACCTTCGAGATGTTGTGTCTGAAGCACCAGCAGCTGGAGGAAGAGGTGGAGGAGGATCCTTTCTATATCATTGAGTAGGAGGAGGTGAATATCTTCTACTTTTCTTTCTCTCTTTTTGTTCATTCTTGGACAGCCACATACAAGCTGGCATGCCCTTGTAGCGAGTGATCTTCTGGAGTATATAATAGGGTGTGTCATTTGCTGGGTTGGGCTTTGGAGCAAGAGGTGGAGTAGCTTTCCTCTTCTTGTAGACTTTCTTTTTTCTTGGGTTCCTCATCTGAGTCCTCATCATCATCATCATCATCATCATCATCATCATCATCATCAGAATCTGGAGGAGCATCATATAAGGCATTTAATGCTTTTAAGGCATCAGTAGATATTTCAAGTTTCTCTGGATGGGAGTGAGCTGGAGGAGGAGCTGCAACTGGAGCTGGAGGAGGAGCCGGAGGGCTATTAATAACAGTGCTTTCAGCCACTATCATATTTTCTTCTTCAATGTTAGCCATGATCAAGGAATCCAGATCAGGCATAGGGGAATCATCCATTACAAATACTGGAGCAGATATTTCTGTTGGAGGGGATGAAATATTGGGTGAAACAGCTCTTGGAGGAGATGGAATGGCTGGAACTTCAGGAACAGCAAAGATAACATTAAGTTGCTTAGCAACCATGGGGCTTATGGGTGAGGTGTATGGTACTATATCCATTGATGGCTTAATGTTGTCTTCTAGAAGTATATTGAAGTAAGCTGTATCAAAAACTTTCAATAAATCTAACAGATCTATTGTGGGATTAATAATAAAATCACCAACAGTAGTTATTTCTTCTATAGCAGTCTCATTCACATTCATGTCAGTATTAATGAAATCAATAAAATCAAATAAATCTAAATCAGCATCTGCTACTGCTTCTTCTGATGCTACTGCTGCTGTTTCTGGTGGTAATTCTGCTATTGCTGCTGCTGGCACTACTGTTGGGAATACTGCTGCTGCTGCTTCTTCATCAAGTATCTCCCCCTGCATAGTTTCAGTGTAACTGAAGCAGGCCCCTTACTGAAGAGGGGGAAAAGAGAGGGCAATGATTTGGGCAGCTAAGGAGGAAATAGAAGAAGCAAGAGGTGTAATGGCCTCTACTATTAGATTTTTGAGAAGAGGAGTAAGTAGTGCAATAAGAGATGAAATGGTGGAGGGTTCCAAGGGTAGATTTGTAGATGGTGGAATGGAAGGTGTTTGAGTGGAAACAAATGGAGGAATGGAAGTTGATGGTGGAATTGGAGGGATAGCATCTTGTATGGTTGTATCTTGTTGAAGAGGAGTGTTGAGAGGGGAGGAGAGTAGATTGAATGTTGGGATGTTGGCTAGATGGTGTGGTAAGGGAGATGAAGGTGGTGTTGGTTGTGGTTATGGAGAAGGGGATGGTTGATGATATTCCTGAATAGGGGAAGAGGGGATGTCAGTAAGATCTATTGGTGGAGAAGTGGCAGGATATGTAGTTGGAGTAGGAATATGAGCAGGTTGTTGAGGGTGTTGTTGTGGTTATGGTTGTAGTATCATCTGATGTTGAGGTGGGATGACTGGAGGTAATGGATGTGAACTATTATGTGGATAGTGGAGGGGAGTTGAGTTTGAGTTTGAATTTCTGGAAGTGATTGAGGTGTAGGGGGATCTCTTTAGAAGGGTGGGAAGTGACTGGGTCAGCCCATGTACTTTCAGAAGCCCAGGTGGAAGAGGAAGCCTTGGAGTGCTTTGTGATGGTCTTCTCCCATTTGCCAAAAATGGCACAAGTTAGCCTCTTAGGGGCATTTATGAATATGGTCTGGGAGACCAGGTATTCAGCAGCCTTTTCTTTGAGGAAGATCCCTAAGATTCTTCCAAAAAAGACTTCCTTTTTATTATTCTTTTTCTTTATCAGATCAAACAGGATCTGAGCCCAGTTTACTTTCTTCTGATTAACCACAGCACACATAACCAGGAATTGGTGCCTGGTTATGTAGTCATGGGCTGTGTGCTTGCCTAGCAGCACTTTTCCCACTATATTTGCTAAGAATTTAAATTCAGCAGAAAGATGTTTCTTCAGCAACTTATTGGGGGTTTGTCCAGAATAACCCATCAAACTTAACATCTCATCATACCCTTCAGTATCCATTTATAAATCCTCTTCACCATTGTTTAATCCAAAAATTTCAGTGAGAACGGTGGGAGTTAGGGAAACAGCATTACCAGATATAATGCCGGTCATGGTATTGTTATCTATTGTGGCGGAGGTGTACACCCATTCCCTGATTTCTATGACAGATATCTTGATTCTAGTCGACAGCAGATTCTTCAGTTGTTGGTCCTCAAGTAGTTGCAGTATTCCCAGGAAGATGGGGTCGGAATGTTGGAAGGAGTCAAAATCCACATCGAATCCAGTATCGAATTTCATTGCTGCAAGAGATCCTGTTGGAATCGCCATTAGAGTACCAGCAAGAGAAAAACGACGATCAAGTGACAAGGAACTGAAAGCGCGGGACGGAGGACGAAGAAAACCTAGATATAAGGTTTTCCAGAATATAAATCGACAAACTCTGTTGAACGAAAATAAAGAAATTCTTCGACCAGAGATCGACGAAATAATTGGTTGTTAAATAATTCGTCGAGCTCAGTCTGAAGATTTGAAGACATTTCGTCGAGCTGCGTTTGACGAAAGTTTTCTAAAGCAGCTTCGTCGATCTCCGTTCGACGAACATGACTTCACTCACAGAGAGTTCGTTGACCTCCGTTCGACGAATATCTCACAAACTTTTCCCAGTTTGTCAAACTCCATTCGACGAACTTTGAAGAATTCGTCGAGTATAGACATAAACTAAACTAAGTCTTCTCCATTGATCATTCCAAGCTGATTTATAAAGAACAAGTGGTTTCTTTCATCCAGAGGTTTGGTGAAAATGTCAGCTCTTTGTAAATCAGTGTAGATATAGACAAGTTTAATTTTGTTTTTGTCTACACACTCTCTAATAAAATGATGCCTAATGTCTATATGCTTAGTCCTACTGTTTTGGACTGGATTTTGTGTTATGGCTATAGTACTTGTGTTATCACATAAGAGAGTTGAATAATTTAAGTTGAAGCCAAAGTCCAGTAGTTGATTCTAAATCCACAACATCTGTGAACAGCACCTTCCAGCTGCAATGTACTCTGCTTCAGCAGTTGAAGTAGACACAGATGATTGCTTTTTACAGAACCAAGACACTAATCACATCCCAAGGAACTGACAAGTTCCTGAGGTGCTTTTTCTATCCACCCTACATCCTACAAAGTCAGCTTCTGAGTATCCAGTTAACTTAAATTCTGACTCAGTAGGATACCATAGGCTTAGACTATGACAACTCTTTATATATATCAAAATTCTTTTTAAGAAAATTAGGTGAGATTCTTTAGGGTTCACTTGGAACCTAGCACAAAGGCATGTGGCAAACATGATATCAGGTCTGCTAGCTATAAGGTATAGTAGGGACCCAATAATGCCCCTATATAGTTTCTGATCCACAGGTTTCCCATGTGCATCAGAGTCTATTACAGCATTTGTAGCCATGGGTGTTTTCTTTGCTGTGACATCAGCCACCCCAAACTTCTTTATAAGCTCTTTAGAATATTTAGCTTGGGAGATGAAGATGCCATCAGGGAGCTGCTTCACTTGGAGACCAAGGAAGTAGGAGAGCTCACTCATGCTACTCATTTCAAATTTAGAATGCATGAGGTCAGAAAACCTCTTGCATAATTTGGAGTCAGTAGACCCAAATATGATGTCATCCACATATATTTTTACTAACAAAGTTTGATCCCTTTGGTGTCTAGTGAAAAGAGTTTATCTACTATGCCTCTAATGAATTTATGCTTATCAAAAAGCTAGCTAGGGTCTCATACCAAGCTCTTGTAGCTTGCTTTAGACCATAAAGAGTTTTATGCAATTTAAATACATGATAAGGATGAGTTGGAGAGACAAAACCTGGAGGTTGTTCAACATAAACTCTTCTTTAATTACTCCATTCAGAAATTCACTCTTCACATCCATCTGATACACCTTGAATTTCTTCTAGGCAGTATAGGCCAGAAAAAATCTGATGGCCTCTAACCTTGAAACTTGTGCAAAGGTTTGATCATAATCTATGCCTTCATTTTACCCGTATCCTTGAGCAACAAGCCTAGCCATGTTCCTCATAAATGTACCCTGGGCATCTAGTTTATTTCTGCATAACCATTTGGTTCCAATGACTGGGTAGTGTTGGGGCCTTGGAACGAAATCCCAAACTCTGCATCTCTCAAATTGATTTAGTTCCTCTTGCATAGAAATGATTCTGTAAGGATCCTGCTCAGCATCATGTGTAGATTGAGGTTCAACCTGAGGGAGAAAATAGGCATGCGTCAAATCTTTGTTGAGTTGATGCCTTGTCTGTACACCTAATGATATATCTCCAATCACTTGAGATCTAGGGTGATCCTTAGTGTGACAAGATCATTTGGTGGAATTGGTTCAGCAACAACATTTTGAATCAATTCCTCTTATGGAATTATGTTTGCTATTGGATGAGGTTCAACTTCCTCAGTGTTTCTTCTTCACTTTCTTCATTAACTTGTGGAGAAGGATGTGTTGGAACCGCTTGGGTGAGGCTTAGTACATCCAAATTCTCACACAAGTGAGGTACCTGCAAAGTATTATTGGTAGAAATCTCTTTCTCCTTGCAATACATGTTAGCTTCATCAAATGTAACATGAATAGATTCTTTAATTTTTAAAGATGATTTATTGAATACCTGATAAGCTTTGCTTACTTGGGAATATCCTAGAAAAATTCCCTCTTCAGCCTTAACTTCAAACTTTCTAATGTATTTCTTGTTATTATTATATATATAGCATACACATCCAAATACTTTAAAATAGGTTATTTTAGGTTTCTTCCCTTTAAGTAATTCATAGGGAGTCCAATTCTTTAGTTTATGTATTAAACTTCTATTCAGGACATAATTTGTTGTGCTTATAACCTCTGCCCAAAAGGATAGGAGCATGTAAGCATCTGCAAGTAATGTACCTGTAGCTTGAATTAGTGTCCTATTTTTCCTTTCAGTTACCCCTTTTTGTTGGGGAGTTCTAGGAGCTGAGAAGCAGTGCCTGATACCTTCTTTCTCATAGAACTCATGCATAAGAAGAGACTCGAACTCTGTACCATGATCACTTCTGATCAATGCAACATGAGTAGAGTACTCAATCTGTATGATCCTGAGAAAATCTGTAAGAACTTTAAAGGTATCTGACTTAGATCTTAGAAAGAACACCCAAGTGAATCTTAAGAATTCATCTACAATAACTAAAGTGTAGGATTTCCCTCCTAGGCTTTGCACAGTAATGGGTCCAAAGAGATCCAGGTGTGGCAAATAAAAAATCCTAGGTGAATCATCTTTATTAACTGACTTAAAGCTAGTTTTAGTTTGCTTGCCTAGTTGACAAGCCCTGCAAAGACCGTTCTTATTGTAGGGACCAGAAGGTAAGCCTCTTACAAGACTGTATTTAGATATCCTAGCAAAGGTTTTCATCTTAACATGACCTAGCCTTTTATGCCAAAGTTCATTTTGATTGCAAACAATATTAACCAAACAAATGTCTGAATTGGCAGAATAGAAATCATCTAAATATATATTTTCTTATCTATTTTCAATTAAAACTTTTTGGTTTTCTTTATTAGAAATAATACAAGAAGTTGAGTTGAAATGTACGTGATAACCTTCATTACATAATTTGCTTATAGAGATGAGGTTATGCTTGAGTCCTCTAACATAAGTCACTTTCCTGAAGGTGTCTGCTCCAATTTTCACTTCTCCATAGATTTCTGACTGGCCACATTTTGAATCACCAAAGATTACCTTTGGTCCGAGCTTGGATTTGTAGTTGATTAGGTTGGCCTTGCTGCCAGTCATGTGTTTGGAGCATCCACTGTCCAGGTTCCATGTTTGATTAATCACTGGACAACCCTTTTCCTGCAATAAAACCTGTTAGTTATTCTTAACCTAGGTTACCTTGGGTCCTTAATATTGTTGATATGAAAAACTAGATATTACAGAGAATTCTGGTTGAGACTTGTATCCTAAAGGATGATATCTTCTAGGTGGAATTATCCAATCAGCTAATGGATTAAATGGTTTCCTAGATTTAATAGAGTTGTTGTTACAGTTATAATTTTTGTTAAGTGTTTCTGGGTTCGACGAAATGTTGTGAGTTTGTCGAATAGAGTTCGACGAATTAGGGTAAGATCGTCGATCTCTGCCCAGAGAATGAACATAGTCATTTTATGTGCCCCACGTTCATCGATCTCCGCTCGACGAATCATACAAAGTTCGTCGATCACAGTTAGACGAATAATTATAGCTAAAGTTTGCGTTCAGAGTTCGTCGACTAGAATTCGACGAACTGGCCACATTTCGTCGATCTGAGTTTGACGAAATCTATTGAACTTTGTTTTTACTTATTTTCTTGTTTCTATTATTTTGATTTTTAAGGTTGGGCATTTCTTCTGTGATTTGTTTATTAGTTATTATATCTTTGCCTTTAGTAGAAATAAACTTTGTGGGGGTTAACAAAATATTCTTTTTAAGAATGGGGGGCAAATTTGATGAAGCACCCAAGCCCAGCTTGCCTTTTAATCTGGCATTAACAGTGCTTGTAATGTCCATCAGCTTGAGGCTTCTCCTATTTAGAGATTCCTCAAGTTGTTTAGCCTCACATAGTTCAGTTTTTAATGAGTTAATCTGTTCATTTGCTAGATTTAATTCTTCCATTAACTTAGTGTTTTCAGATGTCAGTATCTCTTGACTAGCTAGTTTCTCCCTAAGTGCTTTGATTTATTTTTCAGAGTTTATTAGGTCAATGCACATGGTTTTAAATTCATATTTGTATGATTCAGAATTATAGTGAAATGAAGAAAATACCTGGTTAGCCTTAGATTTTGAAGCTTCTTCACTGTCTGACTCTTCTTTATCTGAATGAGTTCTGGAAGCATCAATTTCCATAAGACAGACTTCTTTGGCCCTTACCTCTTCTTCTTCTTCACTGGAGCTGGAGGATGTTGATTCATCTTCAATTTCACTCCAGGATTCAGCTACAAATCCTTTCTCCTTCTTCTTGTATCTGTTGGAGGAAGGTCTTGAGCTGTGTTGCCTTCTTCTATCCTTCTCTCTTCTCTTATCCTTCTTTTGATTTTCTGAAAACTCTAAGATGAAGTGTCCCAGTTTCCTGCAACCAAAGCAGATCACTTCTTTAGTGGGGGTTTTATCATACCTTGGCTTGTCATCCAGCCTGGATGACTTTCTTCTGAAGTCTTTCCTTGCCAGCTTATAAAATCTTTTGGCAAGTAGACCCATCATCTCTTCATTTATTGTTGGTTCTTATGTCTCCTCAACAGCCTTAAATGCAATTTTGTGCCCCTTCCTTGATAGTGGAGGTGTTCTTTGCTCAGCTGCTTCTCTGGATTTGATGAGTTGCTTATAGGACTTTACTTTTCCTAAAAGAGATTCAGTAGAAATCTTATTAGGCTCCTGGCCTCCTTGATGGGCCAGATTCTTGAATCCCATGAGCTTGGGAAGCACATAAGGATTTTATCATTCACCTCTGTGTGGGTGATGTCCTTATCGAAGGTTTTTAGCTCATTGATGATTGAGCTAAACCTATTGTACATCTCGGCAACTGATTCATCTTCTTCTTTCTTGAAGTTCTCATATTGTTATATGATATTGGATCGTCTATATTTTCTTTCATCAGCAGATCCAGCCACCATTTGATTGAGGGAATCTCAGATGGCTTTGGCTGATGTGCATGCAGCCACTTTTTGAAAGATGTCATCCGACATTGTTTGGGACAGAATATTCATGGCCTTGGCATCAATAATTTTAGCTTTCTTTTGAGCCTCAGTACACTCAGGTGGTGGAACTGCATTATTGCTGGAGGTTGCTGTAGAGGTAGATGCTTGAGGAGGACCTTTCATAATGGAATTAAAAATATCCTCATCAATAGAGTTCATATATAACTTGATTCTTGCCTTCAAGATGGCAAACCTATTTAGGTTGCAAACTGGAGGTCTGGTGGTTGCATAGTCTTTGTTCTATGTCATGCTGTGTGTATAATCCTAAATAAAAGTAAAAGAAGAAATCTGATCTAACACAGGATCTTTGGTTCAAGGGTTAGCTTGTACAACCAAGGAATCCAGGCTCTGATACCAATTGAAAGTGATGGGATTGATCAGGAATACTCTAGAGGGGGGGGGGGTGAATAGAGTATCTTTAAAAAACATTACAATATATATTGTTAATAAAATCTTTAATCCTGTTTGGATTAAATAAAACTTCTGCAGTGTTGATCAGTCCAAAGATAAGTTAATCTACCATAGGTGCTGCAGAAAATAAAATAAATAAACACAAACAGAGCAATCCTAACTAGCACAACCACGACAAGAAACAAAAGAAAAACAAAGCAACCCAGACAACACAAGAATTTAAAGTGGTTCCCCTAAACTTGGGTAAATCCACTCTTTTACCACCCTGGTAGGAATCCACTCAGATTTTTGATCAGGTGTCTGACACTAATGAGCTTTTGATCAGGTGCTCAAAAATCAAACCTCAAGTCTTTTGATCAGGTGACTTGAAACCAAGAGTAACTTTTGAAGGGAGTTAAGAACCCTTTATACAGTAGGGGGATGAGAGATTCATTTTGTCTTCTCTTTCTTAAGGTACAACTGAGAAGACTTTTGCTGGATATTGATGTTATCAAAGTGCTCCCCCTGAGATGTTGAATGGTTCAGGAAGATGGAGCTTTTCTACAGGGTGATAGGTCTTCAAACTCTTTGCTTAGGCCAGATCAACTCCAGGAACTTCTTGATAGAATGAATATGTGTTGTCCTTTGAAGAATCCTGGAAGAAGACAGAAGAAGACTCTTGATTTTGATTGTTTGTTCTTCTTCCTTCTTCAGCTTGCTGATGGTTTACTGGTCTAGGGCTTGTTTTGCTGTATCACTGTATTCTGTATTGCTATAAGATTGGAGTTCTTGCAGAGAGCTGTGTATTGTCTTCTCTATCTGTGTATTATTTCTCAGTCTCCTTATTTTGAGAAGGAAGAAAATCCCTTTTTATATTTTCTAGATTATCTTCCTTTTGAAATTTGAATTCCTTTTGCATTCATTGCTGGCGGCCTGGAGAATATTTTGCATTGAATGATTTCCCCAACTATCCCATTGAAAAACGGCAAACAATAGTCCTGAAGAAGACCATAATCAATGCCCTGTCTAACGGTAATATTTAGAGAATATTTTAGCATTAATTACTCATGAATTATTGCAATAGAATAGAGACAGATGGATGAAAATAACTAAGTCTGGAATCGTCGAACAGAGAACAGAATTCGTCGAGCTGAGTCTACAGTTCGTCGAGCTGAGAAGTTAAGCTCGTCGATCTGATAATAGCTATTCGTCTAGCTGAGATCCAATATCGTCGACTAGAGAACAAACCACTGCTTTCTCCAGAACATTGCCAATTCTGTGCATGAAGTTCGTCGAGCTGATAATCTAAGTTCGTCGACTGGAGTTCAGCAAAGTGTTTCTGGACTTAGAATATTCTAGATGTCTCTGGAATGAAGTGTTGAAGTGGAGTTACCAGATATCGTCGACCTGAGAACTAGATTCGTCGACCTGAGAACTTCTAACTGCTAGATAAGTCTTTCCAGGAATGTGGTCTAAGTTCATCGAGCTGAGAAGGTGAATTCGTCGACTGGAGTATGATCCTGGACTTAGAATATTTACTTGTTTCTGGAATAAGATGTTGAAGTAGAATACCCATAGATCATCGACCTGAATACCAAGTTCGTCGAGCTCAGATCGGAGAATTTCCGCTGAGATAATCGAGTTGATCACGACTATCGTCGACCTGAGTTCGACGAATGTCGAACTCCTTTTCTGAGTCTTTGAAATTCTCTTAGTCTTGATTCTTTGGCAGATAGTTGATGGCTGGTTCATACAGTATTGACTCTAAGGACTTGGCATAGACTCTAGGACATAACCATGACCCTGGCTATGCATGTTGCGTCAAATTATCCAAACTTTTTGAACCTAGCCCAAATCCAACTAGGGACCCAACATAAATATTTCATTGTCTATTTCCAATTAAAACAATTTGTTTTTCTTTATCAGAAATAGTGCAAGAATTTGAGTTGAAATGTACCTGATAACATTCATCACATAATTTACTTATGGAGATGAGGTTATGTTTGAGTCCCCTTACATAAGTCACTTTCTTGAAGGTGACTGCTCCAATTTTCACTTCTCCATAGCCTTCTGACTGGCCACATTTTGAATCACCAAAGATTACCTTTGGTCCCAGCTTGGACTTGTAGTTGATTAAATTGTCCTTGCTGTCAGGCATGTGTTTGGAGCATTCACTATCCAGTTACCATGTTTGATTATTCACTGGACAACCCTTTACCTGTAGAGAAAATAATTAATTGTTCTTGACCCAGGTTACCTTGGGTCCTTTATTTTGATGATAATAAAAACTGGATATCACAGAATATTCTTGTTGAGATTTGTATCCTAATGGATGATATCTTCTTGGTGGGATTATCCAGTCAACTAATGGATTAAATGGTTTTCTAGATTTAATAGAGCTGGTGTTATAATTATGATTTTTGTTAAGTCTTTCTGGGTTCGACGAAATGTTGCAAGTTCGTCGACCAGAGTTCGACGAATTGGGATGAGATCGTCGATCTATGCCTATAGAATGAATATAGTCATTTTTTGTGCTCCAAGTTCGTCGCTCTCTGCTCGAAGAACCATATAGAGTTCGTCGATCGCAGTTAGATGAATAATTATAGATTAAGTTTGCGTTTAGAGTTCGTCGAATAGAGTTCGACGAACTGGCCACATTTTGTCGATCTGAGTTCGACGAAATCTGCTGAACTTTATTTTTACTTGTTTTCTGGTTTCTGTTATTTTTATTTTTAAGGTTGGGCATTTCTTCTGTGATTTGTTTATTAGTTATTATCTCTTTGCCTTTAACAGAAAAAAACTTGATGTTGGTTGACAAAATATTCTTCTTAAGAGTGGGGGACAAACTTGATGAAGCACCCATGCCCAGCTTTTCATTCAGATTGGCATTTACAGTGCTTGTAATGTCCATCAGCTTGAGGTTTCTCCCATTAAAAGATTCCTCAAGTTGTTTGACCTCACATAGTTGTGTCTTCAAGGAATTGATTAGTTCATTAGCTTCATTTAGTTCAGCCTTTAACCTATTGTTTTCAGAGATAACATTTTCTTGGTTTCCTAGTTTTTCCCTAAGTATCTTAATTTCTTTTTCTGAATTTATCAAGTCAATGCACATGGTTTTAAATTCAGATTTGAATGAATCAGAACTATAATCAAAAGAAGAAAGTACCTTGTCAGCTTCAAATTCTGAAGCTTCTTCACTTTCAGATGCATCTTCATCTGACTGGTTTCTGGAAGCATCAAAGGCCATGAGGCACACTTCTTTGGCCGTTGCCTCTTCTTCTTCTTCACTGGGCTGGAGGATGTTGATTCGTCCTCAGTTTCACTCCAGGATTCAGCTACAAAGCCTTTCTCCTTCTTCTTGTATTTGCTGGAGGAAGGCATGCTGCTTTGCTGTCTTCTAGAGTCCTTCTCTCTTCTCTTCTCCTTCTTTTGATTTTCTGGACATTCTGAGAGGAAGTGTCCAGGTTTCCTGCAGCCAAAGCAAACCACTTCTTTAGTGGTGGTTTTGTCATACCTTGTCTTGTCATCCAATCTATATGATCTCTTCCTGAAGTCTTTCCTTACCATCTTGTAAAATCGTTTGGCAAGTAGACCCATCAGCTTTATATTTATTGTTGGAGTGTCTGTCTCCTCAGCAGCCTTAAATGCAATACTGTGCTCCTTCCTTATTGGTGGAGGTGTTCTTTGCTCAGTTGCCTCTCTGGAGTTGATGAGCTGCTCATAGGACTTTAGCTTTCCCAAAAGAGATTCAGTGGAAATCTCATTTAGGCTCCTCGCCTCCATGATGGGCCAGATCCTTGAATCCCATGAGCTTGGAAAGAACATAAGGATTTTGTCATTCACCTCTGTAATGACCCGACCCTTTAGACCAAGGCCGCCCGGCCCACCAGTAGCCCATGGACCTTTAGACCACGGACAACGGTGGTACAGCCGGAATATACCAAGGCCTGCAGGCCGTATACCCCAATGCCTCTCTGGCCTGTTTCTCAGCAAACAGCGTGTTGTTGGCGCAGGGATTCGAACCTGCAACCCTTGATAAGAAACCTTCAACAGTTCTCATCACCAACTTAGCTGCAGCTCAGTTGGTGATGAGCTCTGTTGGAAGAGAGTCTTATCAAGGGTTGCGGGTTCGATACCTAGCGCCAACAACGTGCCTTACTGAGAAACAGGCGGGAGAGGCGTTGGGGTGTATTGGGCTGCAGCCCTGTAGCGGACCAACGGGTGAGACAAGCTGTTCGGCCCATGTGGGGTACGACAGCCTCTGAGCTCTAGGCCGGGCCGTTACATAAAAAGTGCACTTTTTTGTAACGACCCGACCCTTTAGACCAAGGCCGCCCGACCCACCAGTAGCCGATGGACCTTTAGACCACGGACCACGGTGATACATCCGGAATATAAGAAGGCCTGCAGGTCGTACACCCCAATGCCTCTCTAGCCTGTTTCTCAGCAAACAGAACGTTGTTGGCGCAGGGATTCGAACCCGCAACCCTTGATAAGAAACCTTCAACAGTTCTCATCACCAACTGGGCTGCAGCTCAGTTGTTGATGAGCTATGTTGGAAGAGAGTGTTATCAAGGGTTGCGGGTTCGATACCTAGCGCCAACAACGCGCCTTGCTGAGAAACAGGCGGGAGAGGCGTTGGGGTGTATTGGGCTGCAGCCCTGTAACGTTGTCACGGGTGAGACAAGTTGTTCGGCCCATGTGGGGTGCGGCAGCCTCTGAGCTCTAGGCCGGGCCGTTACATACAAAGTGCACTTTTTATGTAACGGCCCGGCCTAGAGCTCAGAGGCTGTCGTACCCCACATGGGCCGAACAGCTTGTCTCACCCGTTGGTCCGCTACAGGGCTGCAGCCCAATACACCCCAACGCCTCTCCCGCCTGTTTCTCAGCAAGGCACGTTGTTGGCGCTAGGTATCAAACCCGCAACCCTTGATAAGACTCTCTTCCAACAGAGCTCATCACCAACTGAGCTGCAGCTCAGTTGGTGATGAGCTCTGTTGGAAGAGAGTCTTATCAAGGGTTGCGGGTTTGATACCTAGCGCCAACAACGTGCCTTGCTGAGAAACAAGCGGGAGAGGCGTTGGGGTGTATAGGGCTGCAGCCCTGTAGCGGACCAACGGGTGAGACAAGCTGTTCGGCCCATGTGGGGTACGGCAGCCTCTGAGCTCTAGGCCGGGCCGTTACATAAAAACACTCAACACTCGACACTCGACACTCGACACTGCGGGACACGGCCTGTGACACGCCCGTGTCACGGGGCGTGTCCAGTTGTGTCGAGTGTCGACACTTTATGTCGACAAGGTGTCGAGACACGGGCTACACGCCCTAGGTCACGGGCGTGACCGACCCGTCACGGGCGTGTACCCGGCCATGTACCGTGTGGTTAAACTTGAAATTGCCGACTTTCTGCGCCGCTTACGGTACATGCCCTGTGTCACGGGCGTGACACAGGGCGTGACCGGCCCGAAAATCGACTTTTTCCAGTTTTTTTGTGCCGTTCATTTCCTTGATTCTGCATCTAGCGGTCCAGCTCTGTTCTGGAGAAAATAAGGCCGAAACAGAGTTTCTTCTCCTCATTTCACCTTCTCTTCATCTTCTTCTTCATTCTCAAAGAGAAAGCAAGGGAGCAAGGGCTAAAGCAAGGCAAGGAAAGAGAGGAGCAGCCGTCGCGGCATCGTCTCGGTTCAGGCAAGCGGTGTTCTTCACCCTTGCCAATCTTCGTTCTTGTTTTCGATTGTGCAAAATAGCTAGTTTTGTTCTTTCACTTTTCCTAGCTTGTTCTTCTTGTTTTGGGTTTTTCCTCACTAGCCTTATTATGCTCTTAAATTTCCCTATGCTGAATGACTTTGATCTTCCATGTTTAGTTTTGTTTAGTTATCAAGTCTATGCTAGGTTAAGTCATGTAGTTCTCTTGTTCATGTGATTCATGTAGCTAATTCATGTTTTCAAATTTATGTGATTCTTCCTTATTCAAAAGCATGTGGTTCTTGTTCCAAACATGTGATTTATGTAATTAGGTTACTCAAACTCTATCATGTGATTCTTCATCTCAAAAGCATGTGATTCATTTCATGTAATTCAATTTATCAAACGCAACGTTGGCAATTGGTCGTCATGTGTGAGGATAAAGGAAGGGAAAGTGGTACTTGGTTATGGTGAGATTTGATTGTGGGGTTACAGTTAGGTTCGTTTATGGTGAGTTTTGTGAGGGGAAATGTGAACCATGGCAGAAGCGTGTGTGTGCGGATTTGGTAAGGGGTGGTGTGGGTTAAGCCTTTGTGGCCACCGAGTTTGGATTTGTGGTGTAGAGCACCATTTTGCCCCGATTTGGGCTGGTTTGTTTTTGGTGCGTTCCACTTTAGGGCTGCCACCCAAAAGACCCTTGCTGAATCGCATGTAACCGCTGCTTATGTTGCACTCGTTTAGTTGTTTCTTGTACTACGGATGATGGAATGGGCATGTGTTTTGCCTTTTGCTCCTGCGGGTTGAGTAGGACTTGATGAAACTTGTACGCACTTGGTGCGTTTGGCATGTGTTTTGGTGCGTTTTCCACTTGTTTTATTCACTCATTTTACTTAGATGAAACCTTGCTACGGGGTCGGTAAGCCCCTTCATGATATTGTATAAACATGCTGCTCTTCTTTTTATTGTATCTTCAAGGATTGCTGATGTATTCTTTCTTGAATGCCTCAGGTGCAGGTTGTAGCCGGTTGAGCGGCTAGGTTTGTTGGTGGCGTTTCTTTGGAGCTAGCCGAGCTTACTTAGCGAGGTAGTTCTTTTCTTTGTTGTACAGACATACATGTGCCCCAATGGGTTCGTGTCAGCTTGTTGGCGCCCATTGGTGGCTTACTTTACTTGTGATATATGAATAATAGACTGCTAATATGACTCATTTGGATGAGGTATTCTTGCTCTTGGGAAGAATTTATGGTAGGTTGCATTAGGTATTTTAAGCTAAACAAACCTATTATTGTATACATGCATAACATGTTTTGGTCACCAAACACGTATTTTCCAAATGACGTAAACAAAGATGGTTTCTTATAGTAGTATCACTATAGACTGCATATAGGAGATCGTCATAAATAAACAAAGTATTTCTGCCGCGTACAAAAACAGTTTTTGATATCTAAGGCCGAGGGATACATCCATTAAATCCAAAGGTTTTCTTACATTTAACTGTTGAATTTCAACTCATAAAGTAAGCGTCAAGGGTTGCCTGAGCGTGTGCAGTTATACCCTGCACGACGTGGCATCATAACCCGTAGTTCCTCTTGCTCTGATACGAGGTACTCGTTGAGGAAATGCGGGTTGTGACAGTTGGTATCAGAGCAAATGCGGGTTGTGCACTTTTTATGTAACGGCCCGGCCTAGAGCTCAGAGGCTGTCGTACACCACATGGGCCGAACAGCTTGTCTCACCCGTTGGTCCGCTACAGGGCTGCAGCCCAATACACCCTAACGCCTCTCCCGCCTGTTTCTCAGCAAGACACGTTGTTGGCGCTAGGTATCGAACCTGCAACCCTTGATCAGACTCTCTTCCAACAGAGCTCATCACCAACTGAGCTGCAACTCAGTTGGTGATGAGCTCTGTTGGAAGAGAGTTTTTTTGTAACGACCCGGCCCTTTAGACCAAGGCCGCCCGGCCCACAAGTAGCCCATGGACCTTTAGACCACGGACCACGGTGGTACGGCCGGAATATACCAAGTCCTGCAGGCCATACACCCCAATGCCTCTCTGGTCTGTTTCTCAGCAAACAGCGCGTTGTTGGCGCAGGGATTCGAACCCGCAACCCTTGATAAGAAACCTTCAACAGTTCTCATCACCAACTGAGCTGCAGCTCAGTTGGTGATGAGCTCTGTTGGAAGAGAGTCTTATCAAGGGTTGCGGGTTCGATACCTAGCGCCAACAACGTGCCTTGCTGAGAAACAGGCGGGAGAGGCGTTGGGGTGTATTGGGCTGCAGCCCTATAGCGGACTAACGGGTGAGACAAGTTGTTCGGCCCATGTGGGGTACGGCAGCCTCTGAGCTCTAGGCCAGGGCGTTACATAAAAAGTGCACTTTTTTGTAACGACCCGGCCCTTTAGACCAAGGCCGCCCGGCCCACCAGTAGCCCATGGACCTTTAGACCACGGACCACAGTGGTACAGCCGGAATATACCAAGGCCTGCAGTCCGTACACTCCAATGCCTCTCTGGCCTGTTTCTCAGCAAACAGCGTGTTGTTGGCGCAGGGATTCGAACCCGCAACCCTTGATAAGAAACCTTCAACAGTTCTCATCACCAACTGAGCTGCAGCTCTGTTGTTGATGAGCTATGTTGGAAGAGAGTGTTATCAAGGGTTGCGGGTTCGATACCTAGCGCCAACAACGTGCCTTGCTGAGAAACAGGCGGGAGAGGCGTTGGGGTGTATTGGGCTGCAGCACTGTAACGTTGTCACGGGTGAGACAAGCTGTTCGGCACTTTTTATGTAACGGCCTGGCCTAGAGCTCAGAGGCTGCCGTACCCCACATGGGCCGAACAACTTGTCTCACCCATTAGTCCGCTACAGGGCTGCAGCCCAATACACCCCAACGCCTCTCCCGCCTGTTTCTCAGCAAGGCACGTTGTTGGAGCTAGGTATCGAACCCGCAACCCTTGATAAGACTCTCTTCCAACAAAGCTCATCACCAACTGAGCTGCAGCTCAGTTGGTGATGAGAACTGTTGAAGGTTTCTTATCAAGGGTTGCGGGTTCGAATCCCTGCGCCAACAACGCGCTGTTTGCTGAGAAACAGGCCAGAGAGGCGTTGGGGTGTACGGCCTGCAGGCCTTGGTATATCCCAGCTGTACCACCGTGGTCCGTGGTCTAAAGGTCCATGGGCTACTGGTGCGTCGAGCGGCCTTGGTCTAAAGGGTCGGGTCGTTAGAACCTCTGTGAGGGTGATGTCCTTATCTAAGGTCTTTAGCTCATATATGATTGAGCTGAACCTATTGTACATGTCAGCTACTGATTCTGCTTCCTTCTTCTTGAAATTCTCATATTGAGATATGAGATTGGATCTCCTATTCTTTCTTTCAATAGCAAATCCAGCCACCATTTGATTGAGGGAATCCAAGATGGATTTAGCTGATGTGCATTCATTCACTTTTTGAAAAATGTCATCTGACATTGTTTGGGCCAGAATATTCATGGCCTTGGCATAAGCAATTTTTGCCTTCTTTTGGGCCTTAGTCCACTCAGGTGGTGGAACTGCATTTGTGCTTGAGGTTGTTGTAGAGGTAGATGCTTGAGGAGGACCTGTCACAATGGAATTGAAAATATCCTTATTAATAGAGTTCATATATAAGTTGATTCTTGCCTTCTAGATGGCAAACCTATTTAGGTTGCAAACTGGAGGTCTGGTGCTTGTATAGTCTTGGTTCTGTGTCATGCTATATGTGAATATCTAGTAGAAATGAAAAGATAGATCTAACTAAGGATCTTTGGTTCAAGGGTTAGCTTGTACAACCAACGGAATCCAGGCTTTGATACTAATTGAAAGTGAGGGGTTAGATCAGGAATAGTCTAGAGGGGGGGGGTGAATATAGTATCTTTAGATTTTTAAGACCTTTTGCTACAAATAAAACTTATGAATTAAACAATCCTAAGATAAGTTAATCTACCACAGGTGCTGCAGAAAATAAAATAAACAAACACAAACAATAAACCTAACTAGCACAGCTACAACAAGAATAAAAGAAAAGAGCAACCAGACAATACAAGAAATTTATTGTGGTTCCCCAACCTGGGTACATCCACTCTTTTACCACCCGGGTAGGAATCCACTCAAATTTTTGATCAGGTGCCTGACACCAATGTGCTTTTGATCAGGTGCTCAAAAACCAAACCGCAAGTCTTTTGATCAGGTGACTTGCAACCAGGAATAACTTTTAAAGGGAGTTAAGAACCCTTTTTACAGTGGGGCATGAGAGATTGATTTTGTCTTCTCTTTATCAAATACACTCGGAGAAGACTTAAGTGGATCTTGATGTTAGCAAAGACTTCCTATGAGATGTAGAATGGTTCAGGAAGTTGGAGCTTTGCTGCAGGATGATAGGCCTTCAAACTGTTGCTTTGACCAGATGAGTTCCAGGAACTTCTTCACATATATTGTAGTTGTTGTCCTCTGAAGAATCCTGCAAAAAGACAGAAGAAGACTCTTGATTTTGATTAACTGTTCTTCTTCTTCTTCAGATTGCTTTGATGTTTCTGGTCTAGGGCTATTTCTCTGTGTGCTGTCGAGAAGGAAGATGCTTATTTTCTTTATGTTTCTGACTGATGTGTTGTTTTTTGGAAGAGCAAGAAAATCTCTTTTATATTTTCCATATAAATTTCCCTTTTGAAATTTGAATTCCTCTCTGCATTCATTGCTTACGGTCATGGGAATATTTTGCATTGATTGATTTCCCCAACTGTCCCATTGAAAAACGACAAACAATAATCCTGAAGAAGACCATAATCACTGCTCCGTCTAACAGTAATATTCAGAGAATATTTTAGCATTAATTACTCAGGAATTATTACAATAAAATAAGGACAGAAGGATGAAAATAACTAAGTCTGGAATCGTCGAACAGAGAATAGAATTCGTCGAGCTGAGTCCACAGTTCGTCGAGCTGAGAAGTTATGTTTGTCGATCTGATAATAGTTGTTCATCGAGCTGAGATCCAAGATCATCGACCTAAGAACAGACAACTGCTTTCTCCAGAACCTTGCCAATTATGTGCATGAAGTTTGTCGAGCTGAGAAGGAAACTTCGTCGACTAGAGTTCAGAATACCATGTATCTTGGACTAAAAATGTTTTAAGTAAAATGTCCAGAAAACATCGACCTGAGAACTAGTTTCGTCGAGCTGAGAACTTCTAACTGTTTCTTGCCAACTGTGGTCTAAGTTCGTCGAGCTGAGATCCAAGTTCGTCTATTGGAGTGTGAATCTAGACTTCAAATACTTTAATGTTTCTGGAATAAGATGTTGAAGTAGAATATCCAGAGAACGTCGACCTGAGGACTAAGTTCATAGAGTGGAGAACTAAGTTCGTCGACTATAGTTAAGTGAAAAGAATTCTGGATTTGGTGTTGAAGTATACTCTGGAATTCGTTGACCAGAGATTCAAGTTCGTCGAGCTCAGCTCAGAGAATTGTCTCGGATTTCGTCGAGCTGAGCACGACTTTCGTCGACCTGAGTTCGACGAACGTAGAACTCATTTTCCGAGTCTTTAATATTTCTCTAAGTCTTGAGACTTTTTTAGTTTGTTGATGGCTGGTCCATGGGGTGTTGATTCTAAGGACTTGGCCTAGACTCTTGGACATAATCATGACCCTAGATATACATGTTAGGTCAGACATCCTAACTTAGTGAACCTAGACCAAATCCAAATAGGGATCCAACACACTCTATCCATGAGAGGTTACTGATACCCCAAGATAGGCAGGCAAAGTATTACAACACCAAGCACTGAAATGTAGAGTTTGCGGTTGGCGAGTGGGTATACTTGAAAATCGAACCATTCAAGGGCATGTCCGGATTCGACGCGTGAAAAAGTTAAGTCTGACGTATCTTGGTCCGTTCGAAGTAATGGAGCAAGTTGGAGAAGATGTCTATCGGCTAGTTCTTTCGGCAGAATTGAGTGGATTGCATGATGTGTTCCACATATCAGTGCTTCAAAAATCCATGAATGATCCAGCTCAGTTGATTGTGAATGATCACAACCGGTCGAATCTTGGCTAACGACGAAGGTTAGGCTCATTCGGCTCGAGGATAAAGCGGTTAAGAAGTTGCGGAACAAGACAATCGCGATGGTCAAGGTATGGTGGGACAACTATGTCCGTGAGGAGCTAACATGGGAGATGGAGCAAACCATGTGTGCTGAATTTCCCGAGTTGTTTATATAAAATGTTGTAACATTTATTTTGTGAACAGAATATGTTGTAACATATTTGTTACTGTTTATGATTGCAAATTTCGAGACAAAATTTTTATGTGGAGGGGAGGATTGTAAGACCCCCCCCCCCCAAAGGAGGAGGAGGTAACAGGTTAAAACATTGAAAAGAGTTCGACGAAAGCGTAGAACAGAGTTCAGCGAATGTCTAATAGAGTTAGGCAAATGCCGAACATAGTTCAATGAATGGCGAAGAGAGTTCGATGAAAGCATTGAACAGCATTCGGCGAATGTCGAACAGGGTTTGACAAACGTCGAACGGAGTTCAATGAAATCATCAAATAGAGTTCGACAAATATGGCTCTGTTATGTATTATGATCCCGTTCGACGAACTCAAGCCCGTTCGACGAACTCACTCCCGTTCGACGAACACAACCCCATTCGACAACTACTCGAAATAAGATATCTCTAAATTGGCGACTCGTGTCTGATGGCTGGTGTACGACCAGTGAGCGGTGGTTGACTTTTAACCTCAAACCCAGGCCATTGCTTTGTTTTGATGAATTTATCGTGTGGATGGGGTGAAACCCGAGGACACATATGCAGAGGGATTGGAATGAGAAAATCATTATTTTCTTTTCCCTCTCTCTTCCTTGCATCCCAGTTCTGGAGCAGAAAACTCATGGTGGGAACTACAGTTTGGGTGGATCTTGTTGAAGTTGCTGGAGAAGATCTTGTGGCTAGAATCAAGATCCGAAATAGATCTGCGAAGGGGAAAGTGAGGTGCTCATTTCCATCCACGTAGAAAAGTGTTGCCATGGCTCCGAAGAGAACTTCAAGGGTAACAATCTTCCTCCTTGGACATGTGAAGTCCTTATTTTGGCATATGCAAATCCCCCACCAAAAGGTGGATTGTTGAGGGATTTCCATTGGGTTGATTCATAAAATCCCCAATAAGTCTTGCATATAGGTGCGAAATGTGTAGTACCGAATAGGCATGCTGTGTGAAGCCCATCTAGACAGGTTGGTCTAGATTGGTGATGCTTTATTTTGCGCACCGGAGAAGACTCCGCATATAAACAAGTTTTTTTATGGATTCGGTGGTTGTGGAGTGGAGTAACATAAAGTACTGGAGTGGAATTCCAGGAAAATACTCTCGAAATTCATGTGTTGTATGATATACAAGTCCAGTGGTTCTGGCACTACAGGTGGCTGGAGGGTTTTCTGGATAGTTGGTCCAATTATGGTTGGGGCTGGATACAAAAAGAGTGTTCTGTCGCTAAAGCCATGACATAGTGGATGTCGCTGGCGATAGCTCACAGCTAACCTATGATTGTGAAAACCAGTCCTTGGAGGACAATGCGGCTATTGTGAGCTATGCACTCTTAAAGGCCAGTAAGGTGAACGGACATGGGGAAGCCGACCCCAATCAGTCTAGACATTGAACTGGAGATTTGATCAACGGGCAAGAGCTGAACTCTATCAGCATTATGGTTGTCTAACTTGAGTGCCTAAGTTATTGGCTTTGTTAGGATCACATAATGAGAGTCTTGGGCTGACCGCCATAAGGACTAAAGTCTCCAACCGTGGGCCGTGGAGCATGAATGCTCAATGTTTACCGTTTGGTCTGGAACCTAAGAATGGTGGTGGGACCTTGGTTTTCTGGTACACTGATAATATGCCCTGAGTGTACGAAGCATCATACCGTGCGGTCGATGTTTGTGATATATTAAACTGTACATTAGTGCACATTTTGTGATATATCTACTTGTGAAAATTCTATGCCTGCAGGGAATGAATACAACTGCCCCGGGAAAGGGGTAGGATCGTTATAAATTGGTCAGCTGAATGCTGACCGTTGCTTTGTTGACCATCATTACGGTGGATTGTCCACATGCAGGTCATGGAGAGCCGAGTGGGAAATTGTGGGATGAAGCCCTTGCTGCTGCTATGCTGGCCCTCGAAGGTCGAATGAAGAAAAGTTTTACTATTTTCATTTGTGGTCGGCCTACGTGTCGATGTATTTAATCCACACTTGTGAAGAATAACTGTAAGGCCTTAAGGACAAATATTTTTGTGTACTTTGTATACATTCCTGTGAGATATATAAATGTGGTTGTTTATATATAGTGGAAATTCATGGCCGATGAGTTCAGTAATAACCCCTAATGCTTCCGCTAGAATGCTCTGAGTTAGGATGCGTGTTCTAGACTTTGATATTAACCTGTTACCTCGCCGCATATTTATGGCATATGGTGTAGGGCCCCGGCTGAACCCTCTATTATATGTCATGTAACGAATGGAGGTGTTACACTAGACTCCACATGTTCTAACACTCCTGGTCGATAATTAGATTGCTTGGGACGAGCAATAATTCAAGTCTGGGGGTTTTGATGAGCGAATACCATATAGTATTTTCGGCTCTATTTTAACATTATTTTCCAATCGCATTAGTCAATCTTTATATCATTTTCTTATAAAAATCATATAGAATTGTATTTTGAAACCATTGAGCGTAGTTTGGCTAATTAGAATATTATATCACATTTCATGTTTGGGAGGTCTTCCTCCCATCTTTTTCTTGTTTATGATAAGAAAGATACGATGTTTATACTGTGTGGGTGTTCTTCCCGGGTGTTGGTGGTGTTTTTCTATAGGTACCAGTGTTTGTGGAATTTTCCCAAGCGTCTCGGCTCATTTTATGGAGGATGATAGTAACCATGGGTTTTCTTCTCACTCGGTAACTGGCCCACTATATGCACGACTCTAGGTCGTGTGAAGTTATTTGCACCCTATGTTGAGCATCGGGATTGGCCATGCCTCATGCAGATTTCCTCTGACACGATCACTGGATTCCCTCCCTAAGCACGACTGCTGGTCATGCATGGCAGAATGCAAAAATTGCATTGTGAAACACACAAGTGCAAACATGAGGATTTATTGCAGACCACCAGTCGTGTAAGGGGAAAAATGTCCGCCCAAAATGCCATTTTTGCCGCCACTCCAGGTCCCTTCTAACACGAGTAGGGTCTTTTCCTTCTCGCAAGACCACTAGTCATATGCCTACTCATGCGATCGGCTAAAATTTTTTGTACCTATAAATAGTCTATTATGTATTCTTCCTAAAGGAGCTTGTGATTTGCTTCCTCTAGTCCGTCGTTTTCACCATTGTTAGGTCTCCAAGGGCTATGGATCATCCCCTAGGCACTCCCCACCATTTAGAAGCTCAAGAAAGAAGAGGTTGGATTCCTTTACACGCCTCAAGCTAGGGATTCGAAGAAGAAGATGTGGAGGGTGCAAACTCTTGATAAGACGGGTACATTGGGAGCTTGTGAAAGAAGTTCCTCTACCACGGACGATAGTCGATGAGTGAGTCATTCACAGAGTTGCTATCTAGGATCAACCTATCCTATATGGAAGAGTCTCATGCATAGTTTGTATCTCTTTTCTTCCTTCCAGCAAACTAGGAGTAACATCTTTATCTATCGCATAGCATATAGCAGTAGGTCCGGTCGGGGACTGACACCATATACTATAGACAGACCAAGAAGTTACTAATTGAAACCAACATCCAACACATCATATCCTAACACATAGTACATTCTAGCGGAAGAAATTTAAAGGTTATAAATAGAACCCCAGTAATCATGACTATCTACTAAACACAGAAATAGTAATGAGTATAGAAAATACACAAAAGTAGTCATGGCCTTAAGGCCTTACAATGTTTACTAAAATGTTAATGTTTTCCAAACATCAACATGTAGGCCGGCCACACTTGAGTCTAAGGTAAACACTAGCTATTCGCTTTGGCCTTCGAGGGTCGATATAGCTATCCTGGGCTCCAACCCGCTATTTACCACTTGAATCAGCTGCACCTGCAAGAAACAACCCACCACAACGGTGGCAAACACAATCAATGGTCAATATTAGTTGACCAAATTATAACGAACCCATCGCTCACTTGGTGTAACGGCGCTCCTTCCATGTAGGCATTAGCATATTCAATATATTGGTAACCAAAACGTGCAAACTTATCACTATGCCACAGACGTTGGAATTACCGGACAAACGCCTCGTGCACTCAGGGCACATTCTCGGTGTACCAGACTTCCCGGGTGCTACCACAGTTCCGAGGACCATGACTTAACGGTTACTTTGAGCATTCTAGTCTTTTAGTTCACGGGGCCTAAGACTCTCATTATGTCATCGACGAAAGCAGGTTACTTTACGCAATCTAGTCTTTTGAGTCCATTGACCTCAATTTCCTAGATTCGAGTGAAGTAAATCTTGTTAATGATATACATAAAAGTGTATTTGATATCCTAGTAACAATGATGGGACAGATATCCTAAGTGTTTAAATCAGATAAACACTTACCTAGGGTATGGAAAGATAGAAAACTGTTTATGTCAACAGGCATTGAGTGAAGGTCATTCACTCAACGCCAGATGACTTATAGCGCGGATTAAAGCTTATATAGTCAAAGCCATGAAGTTGCAAGTTGAGAAAGTGGCCAAGTCCACAGATGTTGATTGAAGTTAACACACTCAATGTCATACACTTCGACGAACTCAGAACCCAGTTCGACAAACTCAGAGTTCGGCTCGACAAAAAGTTAATGCTCAGTTCGACGAACTCAGAGCTCAGTTCGACGAACTCAGAGCTCAGCTCGATGAAAGTAAAAAAATCAACGCATTTGAAAACTGTGAATATTTACCAAGTCCAAAAGCGTTGAGTGAGGCAAGCTCACTCAACGCCATTTGATAATGTGTTCACTAAATCTCAAAGTTAGTGTTGTTTCTTAGACACAAAAATTTGGCTAAGTTCAAATGCATTGAGTGTAGTTCATTCACTCAACGCAAGATAATAGAAGAAAATCTATCAAGTTGTTTGGCGTTGAGTGGAGCATACTCAATCAATGCCATAGAGCAAAAAAAATCTGGCTAAGGAAGCAAGCGTTGAGTGAGGCGTGGTCACTCAAACGTCTCAACACCATGATGCGGAAATGGTCAAGACAAAAAGCATTGAGTGAGGCATTATCACTCGACGCTCTCAATGCTTAAGATGTTGAAGAAGCAGAAAAGGTCAAGTGAGAAAGCATTGAGTGAGGCATGCTCACTTAACTCTCTCAATGCCTAAATAACAGAGTATGGCTAAGGCACAAGGCTTTGAGTGAGATGTGCTCACACAATGCTCTCAACGCCAGGCATGTAGAAATGGCTGCAGAAATAGTTAAGGCAAAAAGCATTGAGTGAGTCTTGCTCACTCAATGCTGTCAACGCCTAGATATACAGAATTATCTAAGTACTTTGTCATTGAGTGAAGCTCATTCACTCAATGCTTATTCTACTGATGCTCGATTTTGGCTAAGTACACAGGTGCTGATATCAGCAAGATATGAAAAATCGACAAAGTCAACTTATTTCAAATCAAATACATAGAAGCTACAGAACATGACAAACCCTGCCATGAAGCTACTGTATGTCTTCTTCCATTGAAGCAAGGTGTAGTTGGATGCTGCAAGCGGGGCCCACTGACTTTTAAGAGTCGTTGAATGACGAACTACAAAAGGAAGGGTATGGGCAAGATGACAACAACTTTTCAAGCTTATCTTTTTCAAAAAGTGTTGCGGCTGGAATTCATCTTCTTCCCCATTGCTACGTGAAAAAGCTTGAAGACTTCTTGCAAAAAGGCTCAGTTAGCTGTGTGTCTTCTTCATCGACACTAACAAGATCAGAAGGTTTTCCTTCTGAGGGAGTAGCAAAAAAAGGAAGAAGTCTCTACAGATCTATTTGCTTCTTAGATCAGCAAGATATAAACTGAAGAACCATTTTCTGAAGCTGAATAGAAGAAAGGAGAAAGTGGCTGACTCTGTCCAGGAAAGGAGGAGAAAGCAAAGCAGTTTACTGCTAGGCACTTCCAACTCAAGATCTTTATAGCTGTGAAGAAAGGTTGAGCTGAGATAACTCAGCTCAATGGGCTATCATAGGGTAATTTCTCTGTGAAAGATATTAATCTATTTTATTCCCGTAGGATCCTTCTTGGATCTTAGTTGTAGGGCTCACTGAGCCTGAGGTAGGGGAATATTGCTTGTATTGTAGGAGTGTGAAGCTCTCTGAGTTATAGGATCCAGCTGGATCTGAACTGTAGGACTTGGTATCAAGTCTGAGGTAGGTGGTCAGTTGATTACTGAGCAGTAGGAAAGAAATACTCTCTGAGTGTAGGACCTTTGGGTTTGAGGTAGGATCCCTAGTGGATCTGAGGTATGGCTGTCCTCCCAGCTTGAGTGTAGGACCTTTGGCCTGAGGTAGGTGATCAACTGATCACTGAGTTGTACTCCCTTGTGGCTGAGTTGTATGTCTTGGAGGAGACTAAAAGATCCTGAGGGATCTGAGGTGTAATATCTGAGGAGCATTCATTTGGAGAAGTGCCTTGACTAAAAGGAAGTTGGCAAGCTGGGAGGAGAGTGGATGTACCTAAAGATTGGGGAACCATAATAAATCTATGTGTACTTGTGTTGTTTTTCTTTGTGCATGTTCTTGAAAGCAAACTTCTACCAACACGCATAGTGCAAAAGATAAAATCAAAAGGAAATTAATAACGGTCATATAACCTATTCACCCCCCTATGTTGTAAGCTACCTTTAAAATAAAGATTTTCAAGTGGTATCAGTGGGAGGTTGCTCAAAAAGGATCTAACCATCTGAGTGATCTTCCAAGGTGGCTGCAGACTGTTCATATGGGGTCAGGAGTGAACTACAGGGAGCTGGGTGCCATGAAGCTTCCCATCTGAAGAAAAGAAGGTTTTGGCATATGGAAGGAGAGGGTCAGGCTATTCATGGAAGCAGTTGACCCAAGTATCTTTATAACTATGGAAGAAGGACCTTTCATCCCCATGAAAGTGTCTATCCTAGGTGCAAACATCCAAACACCCAAGACCTATAAAGACATGACTTAGGATGAATTCATTCTTGCCACCATGGACAAGAGGGCTCAAAATGTCATTGTCGGTGCAATTGATGATTCTACCCTTCAGAATCTGATTAACTACAAAACTGTAAAGGAGATGTGGGATACTCTGGTGATCTATATGGAAGGCACGGAGGATGTTAGGGATGATAGAAAGTCTATGCTCAACCAGGAGTATGAGGCCTTCAGATAGACCGAGGGGGGAGAACATAGCCACCTGCTATGAAATATCCTTCAGGATAGTGAATGATCTAAGGACCTGTGGAAGGGTCTTTAATCATTATGAATTAAATGATAAGCTCCTCAGGTCTCTCACCAGATACTGGGACACAATGATTTGTGCCATCAGAGAGATGACTAAGCTGGATGACACTCCACGTCACACCCTATTTGGAAAGATGCTCTCTTATGACATGCAACTAACAGTCAGGAAAGAAGAAGAGACAAACTGCAAGTCTCGGGCAAAAGAGAAGTTAGTGGCTTTCAAAGATGAATCCACATGCAATAGTAGGAGAAAGACTCGTTCTCCTCCAAGAAGATAAGCAGATTCAGACTATTCTGAGTTAGAAGCATCAGACAACAGTACATCTGGTGAGGACTTTGATGTATTCTCCAGGAAGCTGCATAGGCTGATGAAGAAGAAGCACTAGAAGACCAGACCCTCCTCCTCGGAACATAACTGGAAGAAATCCTCCAAGGAGGACAGGTATGGCTCTAAACGAAGTAAATAGAATTCAACTAATGTTATCTGTTACTACTACAGCAAGGCAGGGCATGTCATTGTTGATTGCCCAGTAAAGAGAAGGGAGGATGGTGAGAAGAAATCTCACCAAAAGTACAATGGCAAGAAAGAAAAGTCCTTTGTGGCTAAGAAAGAAAAGAGCTGGACAGACTCATCATCATCTGAGTCTGAAGAAGAGGAAGCCTATATTGTGCTTGTTGATGTTGTTGTTGCTAAAGATAAAATTATTACAGCAAGATATGTCTTCCCTCCAAGAAGGATAAGAATCAGGGCCCCTTTGACACTATCAGACAGTGACTCAGAGGTGGATGAAGATGACCATAGCTGTAGAGGGATGTTGGCAATGACTGATGAAGAGAGAAGCCAGGAACAGACTGGTCAAAGTAAGTTGCATTCTCCATCCAGTTCTGTGTCTATACATGAGACAAGTGCTGATGTAAAACACTCTTCATCTAATGGTGAAGATGTTTCTGGGTCAGAGGGTGATGCCAAACAATTGATTGACAGATACAGTGAACTCTTGAAATCCTTCAAAAAATGCAAGAAGCTGGCTAAGAAATAGGTTGAAGAGATTTTGTCTCTTAAACCTGGTGCTTCTCAGCTTGCTAAAATAGCTATCGTGTTGAATCAAATAATGAGGGAGCTCAGTCAACTGAAACCCCTGTCAGGCATTCAGATGGAGACTATCAAAAGCAGAAATAGTCTCATTAAAGATCTTGAAGAAATGTTCTGGAGGGAGAAAAGTTTTTTGGTCAGTCACCCTTAGCCCAATACAGTGTTGCCCTAGATAGAATCCTTCTCCTCACAAAAGTGTAAGAAGGGGTTGGGCTTCAAGGGTAACACAAGATCTATCCATCCCAAAAGGAAAGGGAAAATTCCAGTTGTGCCAATGGTATCTAGGCCACCCAACCCATTCAAGAGGGTAATATACCCTTCAAATAGGTATGACCAAGAAAGTACTTATGCTCACTATATTGATGGCGCATCAACAAGTTGAAAAATAGATGTTCCCAGCCATTGTGGAAGCTACAGTAGGGTGAGTGCCTTTAAGGCTGACCATGAAGAAATTGAAATGGCCCATCATGGACCATTTGTATTTGGTGTTGCAGCCAATTTTCAGAACATGCCAGCATAGAATATGACTAAAGGTCAGTCTTTTAGCTTTCCTAATAAGGGTATTTCTGATGCTATCAAGAGCACACTATCTGAAAAGAAATGTGTTGCTGATAGGATTCAGAACAAGCCACACAAGCTAGCAACCAGACTAACTTTCAATCAAATCCATGCTGAAAGAAAATAGAAAATGGCTGTTGCATTTCCTTCTTCTATCAAGACTGCAGTCAAACCAATTGCAAGGCCTACACAGAAAAGGAGATACAATATACATGATTGTTGGTGTTGTGGAAAGATAGTCCATTATGCCATTGACTGCTGGCTCAATCCCAATATGGTCAGAGCTAAAGTTAGTCCACCAGTCAGAAACTTTGGTTGTGGACATGTTCAGTTTCAGACTAACATGCACTTAGGACCCAGTAGATATTGGGGTCCTAAGGTAAAGTAAACTGTATATTGCAAGTTATTCCAAGAGTCCATACCCCCTATATGATACATGGACAGTGGATGTTCTAGGCACATGACTGGGACAAGGAGCAATTTGAAAGAGTACATTCCATTAAAAGATGGACCCAAAGTAATATTTGGTGGTTCAGATATAGGGATAACAAGAGGATATGTTAAGAATACCAATAGAATAGTCACCATCACTAAGGTGGCTTATGTTGAATGGTTGCAACACAACCTTATAAGTATAAGCCAGCTCTCTGATCTTGGCTATGTTATTGTCTTCCATAAGGATGAGTGCCTAATTAGGAGGTCAAGTGACCAAGAGGTCATCTTGACAGGCACTAAAAGTAAAAAATGTTTATTTCTTGAACTTTCTATGCATAAATACAGACTCTCCTGTCTGTCTAGTGGCAAATGAGAAAGCCTCTTATTGTGTCCTATGGCACAAGAAGCTAACCCATTTAAATTATAAGACTATTGGCAAGCTTTTAAGTCAAGAGCTAGTTAGGAATGGTCCCGATGTGAAGTGCTCCAAGGAGGGCATTTGCTCTGTATGTCAAAAGGGCAAGCAGACAAAAGCTTCCTTCAAGGGTATTGGGATCAAATATTCTGCAATATGCCTATACCTCCTGCATATGGACTTGTTTGGTCCTATGTCAGTTCATAGTCTTGGTAGGAAGGACTACACCCTTATGGTGGTTGATGACTTTTCCAGGTTTGCTTGGGTATTCTTCCTAAAGAGATAGAATGAAACCTTTGATATCTTCATTAAGTTTGTCATGCAAATTAAGAATGAGTATAACAGCTCTGTAGTCAAAATCAGTAGTGACCATGGAACTGAATTCTAGTCTGATAGCATGACAAGGTTTTGCGAAGAGCATGTGATTCATCAAGAATTCTCTTCACCTAGAACACCCCTGCAAAATGAGATTGTAGAGAGGAAAAATAGAACTCTAATAGAGGCTAGTTGGACCATGTTGAGTTACACATCTCTCCTAGAATATTTTTGGGCTGAGGCAGTCAACACTGCATGTCATGTCCTCAACCGAGCCTCTATCACCAAATGCCACAAGAAGACTTCCTATGAAATCTAAGGTAGAAAACCAAATCTGCGCCATCTCAAAAGCTTTGGTAGTAAGTGTTATGTGCTCCATAATGTAAAGTCCTATGTGAATAAGTTTGATGCCAAATCCTTTGATGGAATTTTTGTTGGGTACATCAATCATAGTAAAGTATACAGGATATATAACTTTAAAAATTAAGTTGTAGAAGAGTCAGTGCATGTAGTCTTTGATGAGTGTAGCATGATTAACAGGGTGTTGTCAAGCCCCTCCTCTAGCACTGCAGGTACAGAAAAGATGATGGATTATCTGACCATCAAGGAAGCAGAATCAGCTATCCAAAATGAAGGGGATATTCCTAAAGGTCCACCTGACACTCTTGAACCAGATGAGGATCAGCAAGGAGCTATTCCTGAAGATGACGCAGGAAGAAGAGTACTTCCAGAAGCTGATGCAGAAAGAAGATTACCTCCAGCAATGAGGCATTTAAGAGACCATCCTGCTCACCAAATCATTGGTGAACCAAGTTAAGGAGTTGTGACAAGAAGCAGAAATCTGAATACAGCTATACATGTAAGCTTCTTGTTTCAAGTGGAGCCAAAGAAGTTTGAATAGGCCAACATAGATCAATTCTAGATAGTGGCTATGCAAGTGGAACTAAAGCAGTTCAAAAGATGCAAAGTCTGGAAGCTTGTTCCCAGACCTCATGGACATAATATCATTGGAGTCGAGTGGATCCACAGAAACAAGTTTGATGAAAATGGGATTATAATCAAGAATAAAGAAAGATTAGTAGATAAGGGGTATAGTTAAGAAGAGGGCATTGATTTTGATAAAACCTTTGCCCCTGTAGTAAGATTGTACGCCATAAGATTGTTCCTTGCATATGCTACAAACAAGGGATTCAAGGTCTACCAGATGGATGTGAAATCAGCCTTCCTAAATAGTGACTTAAAAGATAAAGTCTATATTGAGCAGCCTCCAGGTTTTGTAGTTCCTAACACACCTGATTCTGTTTATAGACTTAGGAAAGCTCTATATGGGGTAAAGCAAGGCCCTAGAGCATTGTATGAGACATTTTCTAGCTTCGTCATTAAGAATAAATTCTCAATGGGGAAGATAGACAAGACCCTATTTCTGAGGGAATCCAAGGGTAAGATCATGCTAGTTCAGATCTATGTAGATGACATCATCTATGGATCTACTGATGACAACCTCTGTAAGAAGTTTGTCAAACTTATGCAATGGAAGTTTGAGATGAGCAGTATGGGTGAACATAAGTTTTTCTTGGTTCTCCAAGTAAGACAGACTGATGATGGCTTGTTCATATCCCAGTCTAAGTTCATTAGGGAGTTAATAAAGAAATTTGGTATGGAAAATTCCTCCACTATGAGAACTCCCATGGGATCAAGTATGTCCATATGCAAAGATGAGGCACGGAAACCTGCTGATAAGACTTTATATAGGGAGATAATTGGTTCTCTTCTTTATCTAACTACTAGTAGGCCAGACATCATCTATGTTATATGTGTTTGTGCTAGATATCAGGCTTACCCCAAATAATCTCATTACTCTACTGCAAAGAGAACTCTGAGGTATCTTAAGGGCACACCAGATCTTGGCCTGTGGTACCCTAGGAATGGGGAATTTGAACTGACTGGGTATTCAGATGCAGACTTTGCAGGCTGCAAGGAAGATAGGAAGGGCACGTCTAGCACCTGTCAATTCCTAGGTGGAAGACTAGTTTCATAGTGCAGCAAGAAGCAAACCAGTATTGCAATTTCAACTGCAGTATTAGAGTACATCTCAGTAGGTAGCTACTATGCTCAGCTGCTATGGATTCAACATCAACTCCAGGATTACAACCTTTAGATAAGTAGAAGTCCCTTATTCTGTGATTCTACAAGTGCTATTTCAATTGCTAGGAATCCTGTCTCCCATAACAGGACTAAGCACATTGAAATCAGATATCATTTCATTAGGGAGCATGTGGAATGTGCAGATGTCAACCTTGAGTTTGTCCAAATCGACAAGCAATGGCTAACATTTTCACTAAGCCACTAGATGAAGAAAAATTTAACACCCTCAAATTTGAGTTGGGTATGTTAAACCTATTATAGCTTCAATTGCTCCTCATTTTTGTTGCAAATTACTGTGTATTTTTTAGATGAACTTGTTCCTCAGAACAATAAAGACTCTTCAAGATGGTGCATTAGTTTAGAGGGAGCATGTTATGCACTGTTCCAGCAATCTAGAAACCTGCTAGTAAATTGTTGAAGTCAAAAAAGCGAGGACAAGATGAACATGCAAGTAGGTATCATGATCAAGAATGGTCGCAGTAATTCAGGGGGAGTGGTAACTATAAATTATATGCTCATTAAAATTCTTATTGCTGCATAGTGTTATGTATGTTATTGACTCATTATTGAATCATTTACTTAAGAGGTTTGACTTCCATAAATAGAGGGAGATTGTGGGGTCCATTGCCCTCAATGTCCTAGCTTTGAGTGACGTTAATCTTGTCAATGGTATACATAAAAGTGTATTTGATGTCTTAATAACAATGATGGGACAGATAGCCTAAGTTTCTAAGTTAGGTAAACACATATCTAGGGTGTGGAAAGACAGAAAACTGTTTATGTCCACAAGCATTGAGTGCAGGTCATTCACTCAATGCCAGATGACTTATAGCACTGACTGAAGCCTATATAGTCAAAGCCATGAAGTGGAAAGCTAAGAAAGTGGCTAAGTCCACAGATGTTGATTAAAGTCAACTCACTCAATGCCATACAGTTCGACGAACTCAGAACCCAGTTCGATGAACTCAGATTTCAGCTCGATGAAAAGTGAAGGTTCAGTTCGACAAACTCAGAGATAAGTTCGATGAACTCAGAGCTTAGCTCGATGAAAGTAAAAGCAAACAACACATTTGAAACTGTGAATATTTACCAAGTCCGCAAATATTGAGTTAGGCAAGCTCACTCAACACCATGTGATAATGTGTTGACTAAATCTCAAATCAGTGTTGTTCCTTAGACATAGAAATTTGGCAACGTCCAAATGCGTTGAGTGTATTTCATTCACTCAACGAAAGATAACAGAAGAAAATCTGTCAAGTTGTTTTGCATTGAGTGGAGCTTACTCACTCAACGCCACAAAGCATAAAAATCTGGCTAAGGAAGAAAGCATTGAGTGAGGCGTGGTCACTCAATGCTCTCAATGCCATGATGTAGAAATGGTCAAGACAGAAAGCATTGAGTGAGGCGTGGTGACTCAATGCTCTCAATGCTTAAGATATTGAAGAAGCAGAAAAGGTCAGGAGAGAAAGCACTGAGTGAGTCATGCTCACTCAATCCTCTCAATGCCTAAATAACAGACTATGACTAAGGCACAAGGCGTTGAGTGAGGTGTTCTCACTCAACACTCTCAATGCCAGACATGCAGAAAATGCTGTAGAAATGGTTATGACAAAATGCGTTGAGTGAGTCTTGCTCACTCAACATTTTCAATGCCTAGATAGACAGAATTTTCTAATTACTTCGGCATTGAGTGAAGCTCATTCACTCAATTTCTATTCTATTGATACTCGATTTTGGCTAAGTCCACAGGTGCTGATATCAGTAAGATCTACAAAATCGACAAAGTCAACTTATTTCAAATCAAGTACAGAGAAGCTACAGAACATGACAAACTCTACTGTGAAGCTAATGTACGTCTTCTTCCGTTGAAGCAAGGTGCTGCTGGATATTTCAAGCGGGGCCCACTGACTTCTAAGAGCAGTTGATCGGCGAACTACAAAAGGAAGTGCATGGTCAAGACGAAAACAACTTTTCAGGCTTATCTTTTTTTAAAAGTATTGCGGCTGGACTTCATCTTCTTCGCCATTGCAGGGTGAAAAAGCTTGAAGACTTCTTACAAAAAGGCTCAGTTAGCTCTATGTCTTCAAAATCAACACCAACAAGATCAGATTGCTTTCCTCCTAAGGGAGTAGCAGAAAAAAGGAAGAAGTCTTTGTCGATCTAGTTGCTTCTTAGCTCTGCAAGATCTAAACTGAAGAACCATTTTTTGAAGCTGCATAGAAGAAAGGAGAAAGTGGTTGACTCTGTCTAGGGAAGGAGGAGAAAGAAAAGCAATTTACAGCAGGACATTTCCAACTCAAGATCTTTTTAGCTATGCAGAAAGGTTGAGCTGAGGTAACTCAGCTCAATGGGCTATCATAGAGAAATTTCTCTGTGATAGATATAAATCTATTTTATTCCTGTAGGATCTAACTTGGATCTGAGTTGTAGGGCTCAATGAGCCTGACGTAGGGCAATATTGCATGAGTTGAAGGAGAGTGAAGCTCTCTGAGTTTTAGGATACAACTGGATCTGAGCTGTAGGACTTGGTATCAAGCCTGAGATAGGTGGTCAATTGATCACTGAGCTGTAGGAGAGGAATAATCTCTGAGTGTAGGACCTTTGGGTCTGAGGTATGATCCCTAGTGGATCTGAGGTAGGGTTGTCCTCTCAGCTTGAGTATAGGGCCTTTGGACTGAGGTAGGTGATCAACTGATCACTGAGTTGTAGTCCCTTGTAGCTTAGTTGTAGGTCTTGGAGGAGACTAAGAGATCCAGAGGGATCTGAGGTGTAAGCTCCGAGGAGCATTGTTTTGGAGAAGTGCCTTAACTAATAGGAAGTTGGCAAGGTGGGAGGAGAGTGAATGTACCCAAAGATTTGGGAACCATTATAAATTTATGTGTACTTGCTTTGTTATTTTTCTTTGTGTAGGTTCTTGAAAGCAAACTACTACGAACACACATAGTGCAAAAGATTAAATCAAAAAGAAATTAATAACAGTCATACAACATATTCCCCCTAGGTTGTAAGCTACCTCGAAAATGAAGACTTTATAGTCAAGATCGACATAATGCAGATACAGTTCCGCCATTTCCCGTTGCTCAAATCGCCATGCCATTTCTGAAAGCAGAAACAATCATGGACAATCGACAAGATGCGGGTCGACATCCCCTTTCCTGTTCAGCTAACTGACCTTATCGAACTGGCACTACAGGCATGCAGTTACTCATACAATAGCCCCTAGGCATCCCAGAGACAGGCCTCACAAAATACATAGCTCTCTAGGATCTATCGCCGGCGGTAACAATACCGCCGTGTGGTACGGGGAATACTATCATTTCTTCCACTTATAGGTGTTTTCTTGGAGACTTCCTCCAGTACTCTCACTATAGCCAAATCCACACCCCGCGACTCTGAAATCTACATAATTATCATAAAGTCTTCCCCGACATATAAACATACAAACATCACCAATCCAGACCAACTCGTCCAGATGGGCTTCACACAGCAAGCATATTCTGTACTACGCTTCCGGATCTAAATGTAACACTACGGGGATACATGGATCTTCCTATCGGTAGAACCACTTCCACGTGCTTGTGGAGCGCCTACCCATATTGCCAAACTGAAAGACTTCATATGTCCAAGGAAGAGGATCGTTACACTTTATGTACGTTTGGGCGCCATGGGAGAAATGTAGACTGTATAAATCGACCACTCTAACATTGCCTCCGTAAATCCGAACTCACTTTGTGAATCCAAAACTCAAATGGCAGCAAAATCTGACTTCTTCTGGCACTACTACTCCAGCAATCCAGGCCAAATTCTCCAACTCCAAAATAATTAAGAGGAAATGGTCGAACTAGCCATAAAAAATCGAGCTACCGTTGCACGGTACCGCTTCGGTTTGCGTGTAACATCCCAGACCCTCCAATCACAGGACGACACGTGGCTACACCATTATAGTTTCACTATTGCCACGCGATCGGATGCAAATCTGTTGAATCCCTAGTTGATTTGGGCTAGGTACACTAACTAGGATCATTGACACATCATTTATAGTCAGGGTCATGACATTGTGTCCTAGAGTTTAGGTGAAGTCCTTAGAATAAACCACACTAGACCTGCCAACAGAAGACAGTAGAAGACTGAAAGTCTTAGAAGAAAATTAGTTCAGAATGTGAGTTTGACGTCCGTTGAACTCAGCTCGATGAAAGTCATGCTCCGCTCGACGAACTCAAAATCAATTCTCTGAGTTGAGCTCGACGATATTCGAGCTCAGGTCGACGAATTCTGGAAGTTCAACTTCAACTCATTTTGTCCAAAATACTTTCTCTGAACTCAGGTTGACAAAGTTATGTTATCAGCTCAACAAAATTGGAGCACAGAATTGGGAAGTTTTTCACAGAAAGCAGTTAGCTGAACTCAGGTCGATGAACTTGGTTCTCAGGTCGACGAACAAGATTTCCCAGGTCGACGAACACAATTTCTCTGGTCGACGATCTTTGATCTTAGGTCGACAAAATCTGTTCTCTGGTCGACGATTCCTGTGCAGTTCCAGACTTGGAATTTTCCATATTTTTGTCCTTATTCTATAACATTAATTCTTGAATAATCAATGCTTATATTCTCTGAATATAGCCATTAGTGGCAGCATTGATTATGTTCTTCATCAGGAATATTACTTGCCATTTTAATAGGACAGTTGGGAAATTCATTAATGCTATATTCTCTCCAGCCGCATTGCATTCTCCAGGCAATAAGCATTTAATGAAAAAAATTTCAAAATTCAAAGGAGAATAAGACAGAGATATATAAAAGAGATTTTCTTTTTTTTAGTCGACGCCAGTAGAGACATAACACAAGAAATCATTCAAGAAAAGGAATTTTACTCTGTCTTCATCACATGATCATCCTCCAGCAAGCTTTCAAGAGACAATCAATTTCTATCTATCTACAACTTTCTGGAGAACTTTTCAAGAAGACCTACTCACCTTACAAAGCTCTCAATCTTCCTGAACAGATCTTCATCTCAGGGGGAGCTTTGACACCATCAAGGATCCACAAGATTCTCTGTTTCTTTGAGAAAAGAGAAGATAACATCTAGTTTTATTTGTTTTACTCCACTGTACACAAGATTCTATCTCCCTTCAAAAGTTAAACACTTGGTTGCAAGTCTCCTGATCAAAAGATTTGATTTGGTTTTCTGGCACCTGATCAAAAGCCTGAAGGGTTTCCTGATCTACCTGAAGCAGATCCTGTGGTGATTGGCACCTGAGCAAAAACCTGATTGGTGGCAGGGTACCTGATCAAAAACCTGAGTGGATTCCTACTAGGGTGGTAGAAGAGTGGATGTACCCAAGTTTTAGGGGAACCACTATAAAATTCTTGTGTCGTTTGTGATGCTATCTTATTTCTTTCTGTGTGCTTATTGCTGAATAGCTTAAATTTATCTCTGCACTCTCTGATTACACTTATAAGTATCATTATTTTACTTATGCAATAAAAAATCTAATAAGATTTTAAAACACTCTATTCACCCCCTCCCCCCCTCTAGAGTTAAACAGTCTAACTAGGGGTAGTATCTTTCATACCCTCCTTCAATTGGTATCAGAGCTCTTGGTTATCTTTGGTTTCACAGGTTCACATCTGAACCAAGATCCCTATTAAATTGTTTTTCTCTTCTCTAGTTTTTCTATTATTATAGCAATGGAACAAAATAAAGATTATGCTAGCACCAGAACTCCAGTCTACAACTTAAGTAAATTTACAATCTGGAATGCAAGAATCAAGCTGTACATGAGCTCTATTGATGAGGATATTTTAAACTCTATTTTAATAGGTCCTCCTCAACCAACAACATCCACATCTACAGCAACTTCTAACACTCATACAGTTCCACCACTTAAGTGAACTGATGCTCAGAAGAAAGCCAAAATAGCTGATGCTAAAGCTATGAATATATTGGCTCAAACCATGTCAGATGATATCTTCTAGAAGGTGGCTGAGTGCACCTCCGCAAAATAAATCTAGGACTCTCTAAACCAGATAGTGGCAGGCTCAGCAGATGAAAGAAAGGATAGAAGATCCCTCCTAATATCTCAATATGAGAACTTCAAAAAGGAGGAATCTGAAGCAGTGGCTGAGATGTATAACAGACTTAATGTTATCATGAATGAACTAAAAACCCTGGACAAAGATATCTCCTTGACTGATATCAATGACAAGATCCTGATGTGCTTCATCAACACTTGGGATTCCAAGATCTGGCCAATCAAGGAAGCCAGAAGTATGGATGAGATATCCACTGAGTCTCTCCTAGGAAAGCTCAAATCCTATGAGCAGTTAATTAAGACCATAGAGGCAGTTAAACTGAAGGCCTCAACCTCTTCAAGGAAGGAGCACAATATTGCTTCAAAGCAACAGAAGAATTTGAAACTCTTCCTGCAAATGAAGAGTTGATGAGCTTGTTGAGCAAAAAGTTCTACAAACTGGCCAAGAAAGATTTCAGTAGAAGGCCATCCAAGAATGATGATAAACCTAAGTATGACAGAACTCCCACCAAGGAGATTATCTGCTTTGGATGTAGAAAGCCTGGGCACATTCTCCCTGAATGTCCAGAAGCTCAAAAAAGAGATAGAATAAAAGCGAAAGAGAACAAGAAGAATTCCAGCAGGCACTCAAGCAAACACTCGTATGGCAAATATAAAAGAAAAGAAAAAGGTTTCATTGATAAAACCTGGAGTGACACTGATGAAGTGACCTCATCTTCCAGCTCCAGTGAAGATGAAGAAGAAGCCAAGGCAAGAGAAGTTTTCCTCATGGCAAATAATGCCTCTTGCAGCAGGCCTGATGCTGAAGATCAAGCAGAAAGTCTTTCTGAAGAATCAGAAGAGGAATCTGAGACAGAAGAGGATCGGGTAATCTCTTCCTTTGACTTTAATTCGATTGATTTTAAAAATGAATTCAAAGCTTTATGTAATGATCTAATAAAATCTGAAAAAGAAATCAAAATGTTAAGAGATAGACAAGCTGAATTTGATAATATATTTGCTGAAAACACTAAGCTTAAGGATGATCTAGTTTTAGCAAATGAACAAATTATTTCTCTAAAAACAGAACAATGTGAGGCTAAACAACTTGAGGAATCTCTCAATGGTAGAATCATTAAGCTGATGGACATCACAAGTACAGTCAATGTCAGACTGAATGGCAAGCTGGGATTAGGTGCTTCATCAAGCTTACTTCCCATACTTAAGAAAAATATATTATCAACCGCCATAAAATTGTTTCAGCTAAAGAAAAAGAGGTAAGAAACAATAAGCAACCTACAAAAGACTTGCTTAAATCTAAAAACAGATTTCGTCGAACTCAGATCGACGAAATGTGGCTAGTTCGTCGAACTCCAATCGACGATCTAGGAATGCAAACTTTAGGCATAATAATTCGTCTTGCTGCGATCGACGAATCTTGTTTGGTTCGACGAGCAGAGATCGATGAACTTGGGGTGCAAAAAATGAATATGTTCGTTCTCTGAGCAGAGATCGACGATCTCATCCCATTTCATCGAACTCCGATCGACGAATTTACAACTTTTCGCCGAACCCAATTATACTTAACAAAAATCATAACTTTAACAGAAACTTTAATCAACCTAGAAAACCTTTTAATCCTTTTGATAATTGGGAAATTCCACCTAGGAGATACCATCCCTTAGGATATAAATCTCAACCTGAATTTTCTTTTATATCCAGTTTTTCATATCAGAAAACAAAGGGTCCAAGGTAATCTGCGTCAAAAATAACTAATTTTTACTTTGTAAGTAAAGAGCTATCCAACTTTAAATCAACACTGGTATCTGGACAGTAGATGCTCCAAGCATATGACTGGAAGCAAGGACAACTTAAATAATTACAAGTCCAAGCTGGGACAAAAGGTGATCTTTGGTGACTCAAATTATGGTCAGTCTGAAGGCTTTGGAGAAGTTAAGATTGGAGTAGTTGTCTTCAAAAAGGTTACATATGTAAGTGGACTGAAACATAACGTCATCTCCATAATTCAGTTATGTGATGAAGGTTATCAGGTATATTTTTACTCCAGCTCTTGTATTATTTCTACTAAAGAAAACCAAATTGTTTTAATTGGAAATAGACAAGGCAATATATATATAGTTAATTTTCATTCTGCAACATCAGATATATGTTTACCTAATCTTGTTAGCAAACAAAATGATTTATGGCATAAAATATTAGGAAATGTTAATATGAAAAACATTACTAGGTTATCTAAAGACAACCTTGTTAGAGGATTTCCCTCTGGTCCCTACAAGAAGGAAGGCATCTGCAGGGCTTGTCAATTAGGCAAGCAAATTAAATCTAGCTTTAAATCAGTTAATAAGAGTGATTCACCTACGATCTTGTATTTGCTACACATGGACCTTTTTTGCCCAATTGCAGTACAAAGCCTAGGAGGGAAATCTTATACTCTAGTTATAGTAGATGACTTCTCAAGATTCTTTTGGGTGTTCTTTTTGAGATCTAAGTCAGATACATTCAAGGTTCTTACAGATTTTCTCAAGACCATACAAATTGAGTACTCTATTCAAGTTGCATTGATCAGAAGTGATCATGGTACTGAGTTTGAGTCTCTTCTTATGCATGAGTTCTGTAAGAAGGAAGGTATCGGGTATTACTTCTCAGCTCCGAGAACTCCTCAATAAAATGGGGTAGCTGAAAGGAAAAATATAACCCTAATTGATTCTACAAGCACATTACTTGCAGATGCTTACATGCCCCTATCCTTTTGGGCGGAGGCTGTGAGCATAGCAAACTATGTACTGAATAGAAGCCTAATACATAAACTTAAGAATAAAACTCCCTATGAATTTCTTAAAGGGAAGAAACCTAAAATCACATATTTTAAAATATTTGATTGTATATGCTATATTAATATCAATAACAAGAAATATACTAGAAAGTTTGAAACTAAGGTTGAAGAGGCAATTTTTCTAGTATATTCCTAAGTCAGCAAAGCATATAGGGTGTTTTATAAATCTTCTTTAAAAATTGAGGAATCTGTTCATTTGACTTTTTATGAAGCTAACATGTCTTATAAGGAGAAAGAAATTTCTACCAATAGCACTTTGCAGGTACCCCACTTGTGTGAGAGAGTGGATGATCTAAGCCTCACCCAAGATGTTCCAATATATCCCTCTCCGAAGAAGAAAGTGAAGAAGAAAGCATATATGTGACTGAACCCTTTCCAAAAGACAATGAAATTCCACAAGAGGAATTTATTCCCCAAGATGTTGCCCAACCTGCTCCTCCCGCTGATTTTGTCACACTTAGAGATCACCCTAGATCTTAAGTGATTGGAGACAGTTCAGCTGGTGTGCAAACAAGGCATCAACTCAACCCTGACTTGATGTTTGCTTGTTTCCTCTCTCAACATAAGCACCAATCCTTTAAAGATGCAGAGCAAGATCCCCACTGGATTATTGCAATGCAAGAGGAGCTCAATCAATTTGAGAGATGCAGAGTTTGGGAATTGGTTCCTAGACTCAAGGACTACCAGTCTTTGGAACCAAATGGGTTTTCATAAATAAATTGGATGCAGAATGCAAAATTATGAGGAATAAGGAAAGGCTGGTAGCTCAAGGCTATAGGCAAGAGGAAGGCATTGATTATGATCAAACATTTGCTCTTGTTGTAAGACTTGACGCTATAAGAATCTTCCCTGCATATGCTGCATTCAAGAAGTTCAAAGTCTACCAGATGGATGTTAAAAGTGCTTTTCTAAATGGAGAACTCATAAAAGAGGTTTATGTTGAACAACCTCCAGGTTTTATCTCTCCAACCTATCCCTCTCATGTCTTTAGTTTGCATCATGTTCTCTATGGTTTAAAGCAAGCTCCAAAAGCTTAGTATGAGACCTTATCTTGCTTCGTGTTAGAGCATAAATTTTCTAGAGGCATTGTAGATATGACTCTTTTTATTAAGCATCATAAAGATAAAATTTTATTAGTACAAATTTATGTACATGATATTATTTTTGGCTCAACTGATCCCACACTATGCAAAAGATTCTCTAACCTTATGCATTGAAAGTTTGAGATGAGTAGTATGGGTGAACTTTCATATTTCCTTAGTCTCCAAGTGAAACAATCATCTGATGGTATCTTCATCTCCCAATCTAAATATGCTAAGGAGCTCATTAAGAGATTTGGGATATGTGATGCCTCAGCAATGAAGACACCCATGGCTGCAAATGCTGTGATAGATTCTGATGAGCATGAAAAACCTATTGATCAGAAGTTGTATAGGGCCATTGTTGGGTCCCTATTATATCTCACAGCAGGTAGGCCACACATCATGTTTGCTACATGTATTTGTGTTAGGTTCCAAGTGAACCCTAAAGAATCTTACTATATTTTGCTAAAAAGGATTTTGAGATATATAAAGGGTTGTCCAAATCTAGGACTTCTATATCCATCAGAGTCAGAATTTGATTTAACTAGATTTTCAGATGCTGACTATGCTGGATGTAGAGTGGACAGAAAAAGCACCACAGGAACATGTCAGTTTCTTGGTGATAAGCTAGTATCCTGGTTCTGTAAAAAGCAAACCTCTGTGTTCACATCCACTGTAGAAGCAGAATATATAGCTCCTGGCAGTTATTGCTAACAAGTTTTGTGGATACAAAACCAACTACTTGATTATGGATACAACTTAAATAATTCAACCATATATAGTGATAGTACCAGTTCTATATCCATAGCACAAAATCCAGAGCATCATAGTAGGACCAAGCATATAGAAATAAGACATCATTTCATTAGAGATTGTCTAGACAAAAAGAAAATTAATCTTGTATTTATTTCCACTGATTTATAAAGGGCAGACATCTTCACCAAGCCATTGGATGAGAAGAAATATCTGTTTTTCTTAAATCAGTTAGGAATGATCAATGGAGATGAGTTAATTTAATTTCTATCTGCGGTCAACGATTTGTTGATAGTTCGTCGAACTGAGATCGACGATCTGTGAACTCCTCGTGAAGATTTCGTCGAACAGAGCTCGATGATTACTTCTTAGTGAAATAGTTTTCGTCGAACGGAGATCGACGATTCCTGCTTCAGTGAATGTATCGTCGAACTGAGATCGACGATTTATTCGTCTTCTTCAGACTGAGATCGATGAATTCATTTTCTATTAAAATACTTCGTCGAACTCAGATCGAAGATCTTTTCTTTTTTCATCGAACGTAGACTGGCGGTTCATATTCTGAAAACCTTATATCTAAGTTTTCTTCAACCACCGTCCGGCGCTTTCAGTTCCTTTGCACTTGATATTTGTTTCTCTCTTGTAGGTGCATTCATGGCGATTCCAGCAAGCGCTCTCTCCACCATGAAATTTGATATGGGTTTTGATATATATTTCGATTCTTTCCAGTTTTCTGACGCAATCTTTGTGGAAATCCTGAAGTTGTTTGAAGATCAACATTTGAAGTAGTTCATGACACTCAGAATAAAGATTGTAATGACAGAAATCAAAGAATGGGTCTTTACTTCGTCAACCTCTGAAGATAACATGACAGGAACTATTCCTGGTAATCAGGTTTCCCTCTCTCCGAATATACTAACCGAAATCTTCGGTCTATTAAATGGTTCTGATGAGATAGAAATGGACTCTGAGGAATATAACAATATGTTAATCAAAATAGGACATTCTGGAGATAACCCTAATAAGTTACTGAAAAAGAACTTGTCTGCTGAATACAAGTTCTTAGCAGATGTAGTCGGGAAGGTATTGTTAAGTAAGCACACAGCACATGACTACATCACTAGGCACCAGTTCTTGGTGATGGCTGCCTTGGTTGATAAGAAATGAATTAACTAGGTTAACTTATTATTTGATCTGATTTAGAAGAAGAGCAACAACAAAGAAGTCTGCTTTGGACGGGTCTTGGTGATTTATCTACAGGAGAAAGCATCTGAACATCTGGTTTCCACACCAGTGTTCATAAATGCCTCCAAGAGGATAACCTCTGCCCTATTTGGCAGATGGGAGGGGAGGATAACAAAGCCAACCAAGGCTTCCTCCTCCTCCAGGCCTTCTGAGGGCACAAGGGCTGATACAGCCACTCCCCACCCTAGTTCTGAAGAAGCTCCTCTTCCACCTCCTTCTTCAACAATATCCATTCCAACAATAACTCATCCATCTCCCCAGCCATCTTCACTTCCTCCTCTACAACCACTAGCCATTTCAATTCCTTCATCAGCATAGCTTCCAACTCCTCCTCAATCTCCACAACATATCACACCTCCTCAATCTCCTCTTCCATCCCATCTACAAGACATCAATACTAACACATTCTTGTCATCCTCCACATTCAATCTTCTCTCCTCATTACCATCTACACCAACTTCTCCTGTCCATGACATTCCCAGTCACACACCCTCCCCTGCACTATCCTCTCCTCAGGATGGCATCCTCCCTGATGTCACTCCTTCTTCTATTCCCTCTGTATCCACCAAAACTCCACCAGAGTTTATGGATACAGCTTCTCCTTCCCTGTCCACCATACTGGAGCACATCACTCCAGTGATTAGGACTCTTATAGCAGTGGACATTACACCTCTTGCTAATTCTATTTCTTCTCTTGCTGCTCTCTTTGCTATCACATCTGTCCCTCCATCCACGAGGGGCCTGATTCTAGCTTCTGCTGAAATATGACAGGGGTAGATGCTCAATGAAGAAGCTTCTCCTGTTTCAGTAGCACCAGTAGAAGTTTCAGATACTGATACATATATGGTTACAGATATAGCAGTTATAGTTTTTTGTATGCTCTGCACAGATACAGCTATAGAGGATATAGAAAGAATAACTGTTGGTGATCGCTTTGTCCATCCCATAGTGGATTTGTTCAGTATGTTGAATTCTTTTGATTCAATCTATTTAAGTTCTCTTCCTTTTGTCTTCCTTAAGCTATCCTTGGTTATTGTACCTTATACAACACCTATTAGTCCCACAGTTGCCAAGCAACTTAAGGAGAGTTTTGTAATTATAGAGATTCATACAATATCAGCTCCCAAAGATATCTCTTCTCCAGAGGCTATCTCAGCTCCTACTTATAAGATGGATGATAGTCTACTGCCTGATTTGGATGAAATAATCATGGAAAATATAGAAGTAGAAAACTTATCAGTTGCTAAACAGCCTCAGGCTCCAAAACCTCAAGCAGTTGCTCCAGCTCCAGTAATTCAAGCACAGCCTCAGGCTGACAAGCTAATTGACAAAAATCTTCTGAATGCTTTGGATGATTTATATGATAATACGCAGGGATCCTCCTTTGACAAAGATGATGATGATGATAATGATGATTCTGATGATAGCCCTTTTGCCAAGAAGAAAGTTTCAAAGAAAAGAAAGGCCCCTCTAGTTACTGCTCCCAAGCCAAATCCAACTCATGATACTCCTTATTATATTATGTATAAAATTACTCCTTACCCGGGAATGCCAGCCTGGATGTGGCTGTCAAAGAATCAGCAAAAGTAAAGAAAGAAAAGCAGAAGATATTCGCCACCACCTCAAAGACACAGGAAAGGTCCTCCTCCTTCTCCACCTGTTGTTGGTGCTTCAGGTAGCACATCTCAGAGGTCTACCTCATATGCTCAAACATACCATAGACAGCATGGTAGACCCTCATCTTCTCAAGGAAGCAGCCAGCAGAAGTACCCATCTAGCAGACATCAACAGTAACAACAACAACATCATAGGCAACAGCAAGCTCCTGAACCACAAAAGGCTGATAGTTCTAAACGGCCAGAGTCTCCTCCCATTCCCTTTATGGACCCAGAGATAGAGACTACTGCTAGAATGGCCAGGTTTCAGGAACTGGTTGGACTTTCATTGATAAAAAAAGCTAAAGCTAAAGGAGAAGATCCCTCCCAGTATTCAACAATTTCCAAATATAGGAAAGAAGAATTAAACAGGTATGAGAAAGCTAACAAATTCTTTAATTTAGATGCTTATATGAATCTACACCCAGAGGTTGTTGTGCCTAGAGCTACATCTCTCAATATCTTTGGAGCTGCTGATATGACTATGAGCAAGAGTCAAGCAGCTAATCCTAATAGAGAGATCAAGTTTACACAGCGTGCTGATAAAGAAAAAATATGACAAGCTAAAGGATAAAATGAAGAAAAAGAAATAAGTTTACTCTATTTAAGTTTCTGTCTTTCCAAAACTCTTTATTTATGTACTATCACAAAGCTACTTTGTAAATATATGTTGCATATTTCTATTTTTTCTGCCAGATATATTTTCTGCTTTGTAATTGTTTTTATTTCATTTGTATTAGTGAGCTCACCCAAATAGGGGGAGATTGGTGGATCTCTAGTTGATTTGGGCTAGGTTCACTAACTAGGATCATTGACCCATCATGTATAGTTAGGGTCATGACATTGTGTCCTAGAGTTTAGGCTAAGTCCTTAGAATAAACCACACTGGACCAGCCAATAGAAGACAGCAGAAGAATCAAAGACTTAGAAGAAAATCAGTTCAAAAAGTGATTTGGACGTTCATCGAACTCAGCTCGACGAAAGTCGTGCTCCACTCGACGAACTCAGAATCAATTCTCTGAGTTGAGCTCGACGATATTCGAGCTCAGGCCGATGAATTCTGGATGTTCAACTTCAACTCAGTTTGACCAGAATACTTTCTCTGAACTCAGGTCGACGAAGTTATGTTATCATCTCGACAAACTTGGAGCACAGAATTGGGAAGTTTTTCCCAAAAAGTAGTTAGCTGAACTCAGGTCGATTAACTTGGTTCTCAGGTCGACGAACAAGATTTCCTAGGTCGAGGAACATGATATCTCTGGTCGACGATCTTTGATCTTAGGTCGACGAAATCTATTCTCTGGTCGAAGATTCCTGTGTAGTTCCAGACTTTGAATTTTCCTTATTTATTTCCTCATTCTATAGCAATAATTCCTAAATTATCAATGCTTATATTCTCTGAATATAGCTGTTAGTGGTAGCATTGATTATGGTCTTCATTAGGAATATTACTTGCCGTTTTTAATAGGACAGTTGGGAAATTCATTAATGTTATATTCTCTCCATCCGCATTACATTCTCCATGCAGTCAGCATTTAATGAAAAAAATTTCAAAATTCAAAGGATAATAAGACAGAGATATATAAAAGATATTTTCTTTTTTTTCAGTTGACAGCAGTAGAGACATAACACAAAAAATCATTCAAGAAAAGGAATTCTACTCTGTCTTCATCAAGTGATCATCCTCCAGCAAGCTTTTAAGAGACAATCAATTTCTATCTTTCTACAGCTTTGTGGATAACTTTTTAAGAAGACCTACTCACCCTACAAAGCTCTCAATCTTCCTAAACAGGTCTTCATCTCAGGGGGAGCTTTGACACCGTCAAGGATCCACAAGTCTTCTTTGTTTCTTTGAGAAAAGAGAAGATAACATCTAGTTTTATTTGTTTTACCCCATTGTACACAGGGTTCTAGCTCCCTTCAAAAGTTAAACACTTGGTTGCAAGTCTCCTGATCAAAAGACTTGATTTGGTTTTCTGTCACCTGATCAAAAGCCTGAAGGGTTTCCTGATCTACCTGAAGCAGATCTTGTGGCGACAGGCACTTGAGAAAAAACATGATTGGTGGCAGGGCACCTGATCAAAAACCTGAGTAGATTCTACCAAGGTGGTAGAATAGTGGATGTACTCAAATTTTAGGAGAACCACTATAAAATTCTTTTGTCATCTATGATGCTATCTTATTTCTTTCTGTGTGCTTATTGCTGAATAGCGTAGATTTATTTCTGCTCTCTCTGATTACACTTATAAGTATCACTATTTTACTTATGCAATAAAAAACCTAGTAAGATTTTAAAACACTCTATTCACCCACCCACCCTCTAGAGTTAAACAGCCTAACCAGGGGTCGAATCTTTCATACCCTCCTTCAAAAGCCTCTTGATAGGTGACGTCAGTTAGGAAATGACCTCTGATGATATCACCACGTGATACCTGCTACCACCACGCCGTAGGATCCCGAGAGCCTCGTCAATTAAATTGACCATTCTATGGCCAGTGGTATCACTATTGTCGGGCGATAACTGTTGGAGCATGCATTCCACGCTTCCTGGTTTGTTAATAACAAATCTTGTTTGTATTTGATTTTTGGGTGTTTTTGGTGTGCAGATAACAGAGCTCTATCTCTAATGTCTTTTCGGTGATGAATCAGATCAAAATTGAGCTCGGGAGATATCGCCAGGCGATATTAAGTAATGCCGACAGGAGATAGCACCACTCAAAGCATTTTCGTTCGACGCTCGACGAAGCTCGTGGGCGACGTGGCATCAGTTACTTTGCTATCGCCAGGCATCGATATCCAGTATCGCCAGGCGATAGTGCACGTTCGACACTCGTCGTATCTGTGATGTGAAAATGAGGAGTTCTTGGGACAAGCGGCAGCAGTTACCAATATCGTCAGGTGATGATACCTAGTATCATCAGGCGATATCGCCAGAGTATAAAAGCCCTTCAATTTTTTGTGGAAATCACGAATTTGATTACCTGGAGTGTATTTTCCTGCAAAGACGATTCAAAGAGCTCCAGATCTCAGAGATACTCCATACTCTCAAGAAGGCCAAAGCGCGGAAGATTGATGACACGTTCGCATCATTCGAAGTAACTCTAGCAAGGATTCATCGGCATCTTCAGCGCAATGTTTGAATGGAGTGTCTAGCCTAAAGTGTTCAATTTGTTTTGTTCTTGTTTCTATTATATTCTCATTATAATCGAGAGGGGAAATCGTCGCCTTATGCGTGGTGTCTAGGTCCTTGTGTGGCTCAGTGGTGGCCTACTATTCGCTTAAGAAAAGAGAGCAGCCGAACTAGCAATCCAACTCAGTAAGTGTACCTATCGAACTGTAGTAAGGGGACACTGTTGAGTAAGCTTACTTACACGAAGGCTATTATTTTATCGACAAAAAACTTGGGTTTAAAAGAAAGCTAAATGCACTAAATGAAATATTGCATAAGAAAGAGGGTTATTTGCATAAAACGGTAAAGAGATCATAAAAGAAACGATTGCACTAGAAGGTTAGAATGATGAGATGGAAATGCACTCGATCAAGAATCACCTTGGCAAAAGTCGATTAAAAACACGATAAATAAACCTAAGCTTGATAGGGTAAAAGTCCTTGACCGTGGAGGTTCCATAAAAATGAACACACTTCTCTCGAAGACATGCCCACTTGAGTTTAGGAAGGTCCGATCGACTCTCGCCTAAATTAGAGGCCTAAAACTCGCCTTATGCTGTGAACCCCACTATTGGATTTTACTCCAATCCGGGAGATTTGGATGTCTGCCTCTCTTAAGGGGTGCGTAAAACTCCCTTTACTATTGAGTGCTCATTTCAAACTATCGGCCTCTAGGATAGCCAAGAATTAAAGCAAAGGTGGAGAATATATATCGATGATATATCTCCAACCCGTGATGAATCAAGAGTAATTCAAGGCCTAGACCCTAAAAAGGAAAGGTAATTCAAAGCATCGTAACTTAATCACTCGAACCTCGGATCATCAAAATCGAGTACAAGGAGGATTAGTTAATCATAATGAAGTGGAGGATGGGGATGAGTAGTAAAGCATAAAGACACAAAGTAAGAAAGGTAAGAGAAAAGAGCACTTTTATTAATATTAAAGAGAACTACACTTGGAAATTGAAGAGTACATTTGTATGAAAATGAAATCCTATTTTGGCCATACAATTAGCAACTAAAGCATTTGCAGGAAAAGCTAATACAAAAGGCTTAAACCAAACTTGAATTAAACTAAACTAAAAAGAGAGAGAGAGAGAGAGAGAGAGAGAGAGAGAGAGAGAGAGAGAAAACATGAAAAACTTCAGAAAACAAAAGGGCAGCACTTCCTTACACACTCCTGGACTCTCTATGGACTCAAGGGGGGGTCTGAATTTATAGAAATTCTAGAGGGGGTGACACGGCCAGCGACACTGCCGTGTTGGTGGACGTGTCCCGTGCTGGTTGACTTCGGGCTCAGATTCTGGCGGGAAATGATCATTGCAACGCCGACTGTCAGGCACGCCCATGCTGACACGGCCAACGACACGGCCGTGTTACTGGCCATGTCCTATGCAGTTGATGGGCTTCGACGAGGGGCGCATTAATTACGGGCTGCATGTGTTGAGGAGGTGGCGACACACATGGTGACACGGCCGTGTGGGTGGTCGTATCCTGCTCTGGAAATTCATCAACTCATGGTGACACAGCCGGCGCTGACACGACCAGCTTAACACGGCCAGAGACACGGCCAGCGACACGCCCGTGTTGGCGGTCGTGTCCTGGTCGAGATGAACTCTGGACTTTCCTCTGGTGGTTTATTATTTGGGAACATGTGACATGCCCCATGACACGGCCGTGTGGGTGGCCGTGTTAGGTCATTTTGGGTGAAAATTGAGAAAACCTGCAAAAGAGCACAAAAACATTAGTGGCATAAATAAATATAAGAAGAAGGGACATATAAGCTAATAAGATAAGATTTTCACAATAAAAGACCTAAACAAAACTCTAATAGCTTAAATACAAAACACACTATCAACTTCCCCCAAGTTTAAGCTTTGCATGTCCCCAAGCAAAAATATAAAAACTAGATAACCATAATATAGGACTTATCAAAAAGTTTTAATTATGCCTACACAAGTACTATGTGAAATTTTAAGTAGGGAAAAGGTGAAATGTGAATCTAAAATAATTATATAGGTATGGTTTAACTTTTATAAACTTTACTTAATGAAAATAAATTATCCAAAATTTTGACGAAATTCTTTAAATTGATTTAAGCAAAGCAATGAAAATGAAAAAAAACGCATTGAGTTGTTACTAGATCCAAGCAACGCATTATAGTTATAACAAATAAATAACAAAAATCTAAGTTTACATCCAAAAATAATACTGATTTACTTTTCTTATTTTCTTAGTTATTAAATAAAATTCAAAAAGGCATGAATCAAAAGGACATAAAAGGATCGAAGCATTTGGTTTAGGATTATGATTAGGAGTGGAATTCAAAGATAAACAGGGAGGCTTAAAATCACACTAAACCAAAACAAAGAGTTTCAAAAATTTTCATTTTGAAGAAAATATTTTTCTTTCTTTTTTCTTTTCCATTTTTTTCTTTTTCAAAACAAAGGCCATAAATATTTCCATTTTCATTTTGACTTGACAAAACAAAACACACATTTCTTTTGAGCATACTTTTTGTTTTAAAAACTTCTTCAAAAATATCACAAAATAACATATCATAATCATGAAAATTTTTTATGAAACACAAAAAACCAAGTGTGATTAGATAGGTTGGAAATTTTGGCTTTGGTGAAAATGATATGAAAAGAGGATCTATCAAATGAATTTGGAAAAAAAGGCTCAAAAGTGACTAACTATTGGTGAAAGTTTTTAGGTTGGCAGGAAATCTCAAACGAAAACAAAACGGACTAAATCATTTTCACGCTTTTAAATTTATTTAAAACATAGATTTGAAAATTTTCAAAAAGCAAGTCCTAGATAATAAAAGAAGATTGATGAAATTATCTTGAAAATAGAAATAATATGTGACTTGAATCGTTCACATCTACTACGCTATTCAAAAGTTGTCCTTACAAAAATTATCTAAAAATGAAAATGAAAATAGTGGATGATAAATTTTTGAGAAAGTAAAGAAAATAAAGAACGAAAAACCATAATAGAAATGCGAGTTTTAGGAAAATATTTCACCTTGACAAGCTACCGTGAATTAGAAACACAGCATGACCAACATTTTACTTGTGAAACATAATTAAAAAGAAGGATTAGAAAAATTATAATTAGCTAAGTTGTTTATAAGGAATTTTGAGAAAAATAAAACAAAAACAAGGGGTACTATTGAAATACCAAAACGTCTAAACTATTAAAAAAACAAAAAACATATTTTTTAAATTTTGAAATATTCTCTTTTTTTAATTTGGAAATATTAAGATATTCATTTTTTGGGATTTTTGAAAAATATTCACAAAAAACATGAAAAATATTCACAAAAAGTAAAAAAGAAAGAATAAGTCCTCCCCCAAGCTTAAAATAGACATTATCCAAAATGGAGGAGGTTAGAGAGAGAGAGAAAATTAAAGTACATAATTGAAAAACAGGATTGAAAAAAAGGTACTTCCCCGAATTTATTTGCTGCGAAAGTTAGTGATGTCGCTACCCCATGCTTGCGCTCTGGATCTTCGTGAAATGTCTTCTTTGGACTTCGTGATGAATTCAGCCGCGTTGGAGCAGGCGATCGCAGAAGCTTCAGCTTCTCGGAGCCGTCCGGGGCAAAAATTATAAAATAAAGAAAACAGAAAAAGATAACTTGGGTTGCCTCCCAAGGGCGCCCTTTGTTTAAAACATCGTTTGAGCTCGACGCAACAAAATAATATTGTCCAAAAATATTGTCTAAAATGAAATTCAAAGAAATAGTTCAAAGTTTTAATAAATAAAACAAAGTTCCAAACTAATCAAAAGTTAGATCATGAAGGATATAGTTAATACAGTTAGGACTGACATCATCACAGAAATACAGTTTAAGACGCTGACCATTCACTTTGAAATTACCCTTATCAGGGTGGGAAATCAAAACAGTACCATAAGTGTTGACGCAAGAAATGCGCCCTCAAGTTAACGGGTTGTTCGATATCACAAGCTGAGGTGAAGAAGAGGAAGGGCTGCAGGGATAGAGGAGAGGTCTGCTGAGAGCAGCGAGGAAGGTTGATGATCAACAGAGAAGCTTGCCTAATAAGCAAGGGAGAAAATTGATAGAGCAGCGAAGAATCTTGCTTGAGAGGAGGAGGAGCTTGCTCAAGTAGAGAAGAGGCTTTCTTGAGTGGAGAAGAAGCTTGCTCAATCAGAGAAGAGGCTTGCTTGATCAGAGAAGAAACTTGGTCGGGGACTATCGAGCAGACAACTACTTGGGCGGTTAGCTTTGCAGGTTGATGCCGAGAGAGGAGAGAAGAAGAGAGGAGGGGCCGCTAGTAGAGGCAACAACAGACTTCGCCCGCTGCGACTTGAATGAAACTCTTGCGAGGAGCTTTTCCTTTAATCAAGAAGCAGAATTACAACTTGTCATTACGCTTTTACAATAGAAAGCAATAAAGGGTACAATGGGGAAAGTTGGTGGCTAGGGATTGAGTTGCCGGAGACTAAGTAAAAGAGTCAGCCAGCAGCTGTGGAGGACTGGGAAACTGAGTCTGCAGACCTTGCTTGATCAAATGTGGAGGACTGGGACGACTGAGAAATTTAATCCGTAGCCCAGCTTGATGAACTGTGGAGGACTGGGAGGGCTGAGAAATTTGAGTCCGCAGACCCTGCTTGATCAACTATGGAGGACTGGGAGGACTGATAAATTGAGTCTGCAGCCCAGCTTGATCAACTGTGGAGGACTGAGAGGACTGAGAAATTTGAGTCCGCAGACTCTGCTTGATCAACTGTGGAGGACTAGGAGGACTGAGAAATTTGAGTTCGCAGACCTTGATCAAGCTGGTAGTTCTCTTCTTGACCCCGTGCCACCTCTCTACATGAGAGGCATTGGGGGCTATTTATAGGCCCGGGGTGGTAACGGTCTTGTTAACATCATCGGTGGTGAGGCGGTGAGTTATGCGAGTACAAATGTTGAGTCTGTGGAGTCCGCAATAGGCCGTGCGGTTTGGACTAGCTGCTGCTTGGACTAGGAAGAGCAGGTAGGCTGCAGGCTTTGCCTTTGCTGAAGAAAGAGCAGGTCGCCAACCTTGGCAGACTGGGAAGAGCAGGTCGCCGACTTGGGCGGACTCGGCGGACTGGAGGAATGTAGACTATAGGCTTTGCCTAGCCAGTTAGGAGAGGCAGGCTGCCTGAGATAAGTAGAGGGGGCGTCCTAAGGAACAGGCCGCCGCTTGGGCAGGCAGACGGGGCGGCCTGAGGAGCAGGCTCCCCACCAGGCTGTCGTCTTGGAGCAGGCCGCCCACTAAGGGCGGCGGCCTGGGCAGGCCGCCAATTAGGGGTGGCGGCCTGGGCAGGCCGCCCATTAGGGGCGGCGGCCTGGGAGGCTGCCCACTAGGGTCGGTGGCATGCTCAGGCCGCCTACTAGGGGCGGCGGCCTGGGCAGGCCGCCCTAATGGGCGGCTTGAGCAGGCCGCCCACTAGGGGCGGTGGCCTGCTCAGTCCACCCACTAGGGGCGGTGGCCTGGGCAGGCCGCCCACTAGGGATGGCGACCTTCTCAGGCCGCCCACGAGGGGCGGCAGCCTGGGCAGGCCGCCCACTAGGGACAACGGCCTGCTCAGGCTGCCCACTATGGGTGGTGGCTTGGGCAGGCTGCCCACTAGCGGCGGCGGCCTGCTCAGGCCGCCCACTAGCGGCGGCGGCCTGCTCAGGCTGCCCACTAGGGGCGGCGGCCTGCTCAGGCCGCACACTAAGGGCGGCGCCCTGGGCAGGCTTCCCACTAGGGGCGGCGGCTTGGGCAGGCTGCCCACTAGGGGCGGCGGCCTGCTCAGGCTGCCCACTAGGGGCAGCGTCCTTGGCAAGCTGCCCACAAGGGGTGGCGGCCTGCTCAGACCGCCCACTAGGGGCGACAGCCTGGCCAGGCCACCCGCTAGGGGCGGCGGCCTGCTCAGGCCGCCCACTAGTGGCGGCGGCCTGCTCAGGCGGCCCACTAGGGCGGCAGCCTGGGCAGGCCGCCCACTACGAGGTGGCGGCCTGCTCAGGCCGCCCACTAGGGGGGCGGCCTGGCCACTAGGGGCGGCGGCCTGGCCAGGCCACCCACTAGGGGCGGCAGCCTGCTCAGGCCGCCCAATAGTGGCGGCGGCCTGCTCAGGTGTCCCACTAGGGCGGCAGCCTGGGCAGGCCGCCCACTACGAGGCGGCGGTCTGCTCATGCTGCCCACTAGGGGTGGCGGCATGGGCAGGCTGCCCACTAGGGGCGACGGCGTGCTTAGGCCGCCCACTAGGGGCGGCGGCCTGCTTAGGCTGCCCACTAGGGGTGGCAGCCTTCTCAGGGCGCCCACTAGGGTATTAGCCTGGCCAGGCCTCCCACTATGGCCGGCGGCCTGGGCAGCAGGCCACCCACTAAGGCCGGTAGCCTAGGCCGGCAGAAAACCTGAGCAGGAGAGAGTAGCTGAGCCCGTGACTGTTGCGTTGGTCGCATTGAAGCTGCCGGTGGGACCTAGCAGTCTGAAGGAGTAGATCGCACAGATTGCCCGCTGATGCTATAGGTTGCCTCCTGCAAGGAAGAATGTTTCACGGTTAGTAGGCCTAACCGCGTGGCCTGCAAGGTTAAGCCATGTGAGTAGCCCGCCGTCCCACATGGCACATGGTAGCTATGCGACCGGGGAAGTTAGATCGGAGGATCCGTCCTAGCCGCACGGCCTGAGTGGATAGGAGGAAGAAGTCTGCTTGGCCAAAAAAAGGAGGGCTAAGGCAGATCGCGACCCTCGAGGGGGTACCCCTGAGTGGGCCGCAACTTGCGAGCTAGAGACCTTGGGAGGGATCGCCTATTTGGGGGTTAATATAATTCCCGCACTTTTTTAAGTTCCGAAGGGAACTTCGAAAAAGTAGGAGACCCACGAAAATCGTGATCCTTCCCTAGAGAAAAGGAAGGGGTAAGGAGAGATGGAACCTGATGTCTCTCCTCAAAAAAAATTTGTTAATGTTTATCTTTCCCCTGCGAAAAAAAAATCAATGCAGGCAAAAGGAGGTACATCTTATGTGTACCTGAGTTGTTTTGGTAAATGAGGAAGACGGGTCACTGTCTTCCACTAAGCTTTGTAAATATAGAGATAAGATAAAATATAGAAGGATTAAGCTGCAAGTACCTGAAGGGCACTTGCTAATATCTGCTAGTCTCTGCAAAAGATGCGTAAGCAAGCAGATTTGATAGAAGATTAAGCTGTAAGTTCCTGAAGGGGACTTGCTAATATCTGCTAATCTCTGCAAAAGAAGAGTAAGCAAGCAGATATGATAGAAGATTAAGCTGCAAGTACCTGAAGAGGACTTGCTAATATTTGCTAGTCTCTGCAAAAGTACAGTGAGCAAGCAGATATGAAGGAAAATTAAGCTGCAAGTACCTGAAGGGGACTTGCTAGTATCTGCTAGTCTCTGCAAAAGTAGAGTGAGCAAGCAGATATGAAGGAAAATTAAGCTGCAATTACCTGAAGGGGACTTGCTAATATTCTCAAGTCTCTGCAAAAGTAGAGTGAGCAAGCAGATATAAAGGAAAATTAAGTTGAAAGTACCTGAAGGGGACTTTCTAATATCTGCTAGTCTCTGCAAAAGTAGAGTGAGCAAGCAGATATAATAGAAGATTAAATCGCAAGTACCGGGAGGGAACCTGCAAAAGTTGATTGCTGATAGGATAAGATATAATAGAAGAGATATCCGGCAAACTTTGCTATTAACTGAACAGAGATCAAGGTGTGATAATGATCATCTCGCGTGATCAAATATAATGTCAACATGAAATCCAGATCAGCAAGACATCTGAATTTACACTTTTGATGGCATGGCTTGTCAATTAAGAACCATATACTCTGAATAAATGATTTGTGCCAGAAATATCCGATAAGAGTAGTAGAGAATTTGTAGATCATCATCCGATAGAGCTTCACGTAAGCAATGAATATAAGACGATCATAAGACAAATAGATATTGCAGATCCCTAGAATAGGTTGGATTTAACCTATTAACCTGTAAGAAGGTAAAAAGAGAAAAGCGGGCTACACCTCGAGGATGAGCTAAAAAAGGTTGAATGCTGCCACAGGAGAGCACCCGTGGGCCTTATGCATCACTTGCCATAAAGTCATTCAGGTTGTAGTCCTACCCAAAGAGGGCTGGCTGCGCACCCTTTAGACGGGCATATAAGATAATCAAGCACAAGCAAGGAAATTCCTGTGGAGGAATCGACTGATGCACGGCTCTCTTGCCTCGATTTACAAGCATCGCTGATCAATTAGACTAGTTACGCCAAGTGGACTATTGCTTGTTTACAGATTCATCAGCGGAGTTATGGATCCCGCGAAGGCACGGATTGAGAGTACCAACGAGTGTTCGGCCGTCACAATTATGAGATGATCGAAGAGACAAGGATACACTTGATTGTCATTGCTTGTCAAACAAAAATCATCATAACTGTAACGTGTCCCTTAGTGAAGCGCAACAGAGCTAACACATGGGTCCACCATAGAAACACACTCTCTGTCAGATGTCGGCTAGGATCCGAAGTCCTGTCATCCTCCGCACGAGAATTGAATGGCCCCCACTGCACATATGAAAAAACTCCCCGCTATATGTGGTCATTGTGGTCTTACGCTAGTGATGAACCTCGAGTGGTCCCTGAGAAAGACTTGGCGATATCTCGGTGGTTCAGTGATCTCTTTGGCAAAGAGAAAAAGTAAAGGAGAAGCATTACAAAAAGGGAACTGTGTCAGTACGGGATCTCTGACGTAAACTTTATTGAGATGAAACAAAAGAACACTTAGGAGTGTTGAAAAGAGTGTTTGAAAATATACAAAATATGGTAAGAGTAACCATTATTGGTTGTGAGGGGCTTTGAGGACTGCCATGTCCTTTTTGCTTTATAATAGGTCTCCAAGGGCGCCCACATCATCGACATCGAGGGTCTCGCCTATATCAAGGCCATGATATATGTTGATTTGATTTACGCCCTTTGAGTTTCAAGGAATGTCTGCCACTTCTTTGCCTTTTGAAGTTGATGGATCAGAGTGGTCATCCTTCGGGAACAGACTGCGCATCTAACCCTGCCTCAACAGTTTTGCACCAGTCGACGAAGAGCTCGACAGTTTTCAGTCAAATATCCGCTTTCTTTGTGGAACTCGCAGAATGGATCTGAATCTTCTGATTTTTGATTTGTCGGTTGGTAAGGCCTTTTGGAATTTTCCCTATCCTTCATTATTTGGCTCACTTCTTGCATGGCTTCATCAAGCTCAGACTCATGCAAGTCATCGTCTTGTGGCTGATGAACCGAAGCTGTTTGCGGAGGTGGGGTTGGTGGTAGCAATCGTTCTTGGACATGATCCTGGCCCGGGAAGAGGTGTTGATGATGATGCTGGAATCTTTTTGTCTTTCTTAAGTGGGATGAAAAGTCTTTCTGAGGAGACCTCGGAGGCTGCTTGTAAGAAGAAGGATTTTTCTCCGACACAAGCCTGGAGATGAAGCTGGGGTTGCTCTTCTCACCACAGATGTATGAGTTGGCTAAGGCAACAAGATCTTGATATGCCTTTGGTGCTCGGACATTAGCCTCAAACTTGAGAGGTCCTTCACACAAACCATTAATGAGAGGCACTCGATACATCTCCTGGTCGATGATCTCAATGTCCAATATTTCTCTCTGAAAACGATCCACAAAATGAGACCAAGTCTCATTCTCTCGCTGCCTGATTTCAAAGAGGGCTTCTGGACCGCCCTTCCTCTTTGAAGAGGTGGAAAATCTGAGCAAAAACTCTCTTCGCAACTCAGCGAAGGAAGAGATGGACTGAGGATGTAGTCCATAGAACCAATCCCTCACTTGCCCATCGAAGGATGTCACAAAGAGCTTGCACTTAATTGCATCTGAGAGGGTCCTGAGAGCTATGGCTAATTTGAAGGCTTGAAGATGTTTGACTGGATTAGTCTCAAGTATAGACGGGAAACCGAGGCTCTCTTAAATTGATTGGAGTTGGTTCATACCGAACATTCTCTGTAAATGGCGATGGCTCTCCTTGCTCTACTACATAAGGAAGATAAGGAGCATGAGCAGTAGCTGCAAAATAAGCAGGAAGATAAAAAGGAAAATTTGTTGTGGGAGGTGCAAAGGCAGGAGCTGAAGAGAAGGGATGACTTCCCCGAAAATTTAGAAATCTAGCCAAACATCCTTGGGCAACTTCATGGAAGAAGTTTTGACGAGCTGCAAACTCATCATCCTGAGATCGCAAAGTAGCTGCAGGCCCTTATGGAAAGGTTGGGGTGTAAATAGGAGGATAAACCGACGGATAAGCTGGTTGATAGACTTGAGGAGTCTCGGATGATGTTGCTGGATTGATTGGAGGAGCTGGCACTGCTGAAGATTGAGCGGCCAGCTGCTGCATGATAGATGCTAGGGTACGGTTGATAGCCTGAAACTGTTGGGCAGTTTCTCTGCGAGATTTCTCTAAGGCCTCCCAAAGAGAATCATCACTGGGACTTGGAGCAAGGTTCTCGGCTGGTTGATGGTCTAACATGAGTAACCACTGCTTTCACTGCTTGATCGAGATCTGAAGGTCGCGTGTTAACTGTTGATGTAAGAAATGCTCCCTTACGTTAACGGGTTGTTCGATCTAACAAGCTAAGGTGAAGAAGAGGAAGGGCTGTGGGGATAGAGGAGTGGTCTGCTGAGAGCAGCCGGGAATGTTGCTGATCAACAGAGAAGCTTGCCTAATCAACAAGGGAGAAACTTGCTAGAGCAGGGAAGAATCTTGCTTGAGCGGAGGAGGAGCTTGCTCAAGCAGAGAAGAGGCTTGCTTGAGCAGAGAAGAAGCTTGCTCAAGTAGAGAAGAGGCTTGCTTGAGCAGAGGAGAAACTTGGTCAGGGACTGTCGAGCAGATAGCTACTTGGGCGGTTAGCTTTGCAGGTTGATGCCAAGAGAGGAGAGAATAAGAGAGGAGGGGCCGCTAGCAGCAACAACAATAGACTTCGCCCGCCGCGGCTTGAATGCCACTCTTGCGATGGGCTTTTCCTTTAATCAACAAGCAGAATTACAACTTGCCATTACACTTTTACAAGAGAAAGCAATAAAGGGTATAATGGGGGAAGTTGGCGGCTAGGGAAGGAGTTGCCAGAGACTAAGTAAAAGAGACTGCCAGCAGCTATGGAGGACTGGGAAACTGAGTCCGCAGACCATGCTTGATCAACTTTGGAGGACTGATAAATTGAGTCTACAGCCCAGCTTGATCAACTGTGGAGGAATGGGAGGACTGAGAAATTTGAGTTCGCAGACCCTGCTTGATCAACTGTGGATGACTGGGAGGACTCAGAAATTGAGTCTGCAGCCAGCTTGATCAACTGTGGAGGACTGGGAGGACTGATAAATTTGAGTCCACAGACCTTGCTTGATAAACTGTGGAGAACTGGGATGACAGAGATATTTGAGTCTGCAGACCTTGATCAAGCTGGCAGTTCTCCTCTTACCCCCGTGCCACCTCTCTAAATGAGAGCCATTGGGGGCTATTTATAGGCCCGGGGTAGTAATAGTCTTGGTAACGTCACCAACAGCGAGGCGGTTAGTTATGCGATTAAAAATGTTGAGTCCGCGGAGTCCACGATAGGCCGTGCGGTCTGGGACTTGCTGCTTGAACTGGTTGCTGCTTGGACTGGGAAGAGCAGGTAGGTTGCAGGCTTTGCCTTTGCTGAAGAAAGAGCAGGTCGCCGACCTGGGCGAACTGGGAAGAGCAGGTCGCCAACTTGGACTGACTCGGAGGACTGGAGGCAGGCAGACTGCAGGCTTTGCCTGGGCAGCTAGGAGAGGCAGGCTGTCTGAGACAAGCAGAGGGGGCGGCTGAGGAACAGGCTGCCGCTTGGGCAGGAAGACGGGGTGGCCTGAGGAGCAGGCCACCCACCAGGCTGGCGGCCTGGAGCAGGCCGCCCACTAGGGGCGGCGGCCTGGGCAGGCCGCCCACTAGGGGCGGCGGCCTGGGCAGGCCGCCCACTAGGGGCGGCGGCCTGGGCAGGCCGCCCACTAGGGGCGGCGGCCTGGGCAGGCCGCCCACTAAGGGCGGCGGCCTGCTCAGGCCTCCAACTAGGGGCGGAGGCCTGGGAAGGCCGCCAACTAGGGACGACGGCCTGCTCAGGCCGCCCACTAGGGGCTACGGCCGGCTCAGGCTGTCCACTAGTGGCGGCAGCCTGGGCAGGACGCCCACTAGGGGAGGCGCCCTACTCATGCTGCCCACTAGGGGCGGCGGCTTGGGTAGGCTGCCCACTAGGGGCGGCGGCCTGCTCAGGCCGCCACTAGGGGCGGCGGCCTGCTCAAGCCGCCCACTAGGGGGGCGGCCTGAGCAGGCCGCCCACTAGGGGCGGCAGCCTGGGCAGGCAGCCCACTAGGGGCGGTGGCCTGCTCAGGCCTCCCACTAGGGGCGTCAGCCTAGGCAGGCCTCCCACTAGGGGCAGCGGCATCCCACTAGGGGCGGCGGCCTGTGCAGGCCGCCCACTAGGGACGGCGGCCTGGGCAGGCCACCCACTAGGGGCGGCGACCTACTTAGGCCGCCCACTAGGGGCGGCGACCTGCTCAGGCCGGCCACTAGGGGCGGTGTCTTGCTCAGGACGCCCACTAGGGGCGGAGGCCTGGGTAGGCCGCCCACTAGGGGCGGAGGACTGCTCAGGACTCCCACTATGGGCGGCAGCCTGGGCAGGCCGCCCACTAGGTGCGGCGGCCTGCTTAGGCCACCAACTAGGGGCGGTGGCCTGCTCAGGCCGGCCACTAGGGCGGCGTCTTGGGCAGGCCGCCCACTAAGGAGCGGCGGCCTGCTCAGGCTGCCCACTAGGGGCAGCAGCCTGGGCAGGCCGCCCACTAGTGGCGGCGGCCTGCTCAGGCCGCCCACTAGGGAGGCGGTCTGGGCAGGCCGCCCACTAAGGCAGGCGGCTTGGGCAGCAGGCCGCCCACTAAGGCCGGTGGCCTGGGCCGACGGAAAACCTGAGCTGGAGAGAGTAGCCAAGCCCGCAACTATTGCGTTGGTCACGATGATGCTGGCGGTGCGACCTAGCGGTCTTAAGGAGTAGATCGCACAGATCGCCCCCTGATGCTGTAGGTTGCCTCCTACAAGGAAGAATGTTGTATGGTTAGCAGGTCTAACTGCATGGCCTATGAGGGTGAGCCATGTGAGCAGCCCGCCGTCCCGCAGGGCACGTAGTAGCTATGCGACCGAAGCGGTTAGATCGGAGAAAATATCCTAGCTGCATGGCCTGAGCGGATAGGAGGAAGAAGTCCGCCTGGCCCAAAAAATTAGGGCTGAGGCAGATCGCGACCCTCAGGGGGGGGGGGTACCCTTGAGTGGGCTGCGACTTGCGAGATAAAGACCTTGGGAGGGATCTCCGATTTTGGGGTTAACAATAAGGAAAAACTTCTAAAACAGTAAAGGGCCCCGACTAACGTGATTTTAATTTTCCAGGAAATAAAAGTAAACGAGAATTATAAAGAAGAACCTGGTCGCCCGGCTTAAATGTTTTTGGGTTCCTTAAGTGCTTATCGTGAAAGTGTTTCGTCCGATCTTTATAAAGTTTGTTGTTTTCGTATGCGTAAGAGCGCCACTCATCGAGTTTGTTGAGTTAAAATTTTCTAAGATCTCCGACATAGTGGGGATCAAAGTTTAAGAATTGCAAGACCCAAAAAGCACGGTGTTCTAATTCTACGGGTAAATGACACGATTATCCATAAACTAACCGATACGACGTACATTTGAGGGTTGTTTTGTATGCTGTTCTGTAGGCCCATAGAGCATCGTCTAATTTGGTTGACCAGTCTTTCCTAGAAGTTGAAACAGTCTTTTCTAAAATTCTTTTTATTTCTCTATTCACTACTTCGACTTATCCGTTAGTTTGGGGGTAGTAGGCGGTGGAAATCTTATGCGTAACGCCGTATTTAGTAAGGATTTTAGAAAACTACGCGTTACAAAAATGGGAACCCCTGTCACTAACGATGGCAGGCGACATATCGAATTGAGAAAATAATTTTTTAAAAAATGTAACCACGACTCGGGCGTTATTCGTAGGAAGAGCTTGGGCTTCAGCCCATCGCGAAACATAATCAACGGTAACTAAAATAAACTTATTTTCGAAGCTAGAAGGAAGAGGGCCAACAAAATCAATTCCCCAGAGGCCGAAAATTTCGCACTCAAGAAAATTATTTTGTGGCATTTCATTTCTATTGGAAATGTTGTCCGACCGTTGGCAACTATCACACCTACTCATAAAGGCTTGTGCGTCTTTAAACAGACTAGGCCAGTAAAAACCCGCGCAAAGCACCTTGTGAGCGGTGCGAGCATCTTGATAATTCCCACCAGTCGGACCTTCATGTAAGTGTTATAAAAAATCTAATCCTTCTTCATAAGAAACACATCTCCTTATCACTTGGTCCGCATAGACTCTGAAAAGATGCGGGTCCTCCCAAAAATAGTTCCTCAACTCAGAAAAGAATTTCTTCTTTTGTTGAGAGGAGAACTCTTTTGGGAGCACACGAACCACTAAGTAGTTGGCAATGTGTGCAAATCAAGGAGAAGGAGAAGTGCTAAATAAAAGCAGCTTCTCATCAGGAAAATAATCATTAAAAGATTTTTCATCTAGATTTTCAATGAAAGAATTATCTAGGCGCGAGAGGTGGTCGGCGGCCAAATTCTCGGCTCCTCGCTTATCATGGATTTCTAGGTCAAACTCCTGGAGGAGTAAGACCCAACGAATGAGGAGCAGTTTGGCAACCGTTTTGGCAAGAAGATATTTGAGGGCCGAGTGATTCGTAAAAACGATAATTTTTGAAAGTTTAATATAAGGGTGGAATTTATCAAAAGCAAATACTACAGCTAGGAGCTACTTCTCGGTTGTGGTGTTATTTTCTTGTGCAGATGTGAGCACCTTACTTGCATAATAGTTGGGGTGGAAGTTTTTAGATATGCTTTGACCTAATACGGCTCCCACCGCAAAACTACTCGCATCGCACATTATCTCAAATGGAAGGTCCCACACCAGAGCTATCATAATCGGGGCATTAATTAATTTTTATTTTATTAAATTAAAAGTAGGTAGGAAAAAGTCATCAAAATTGAATGGGCGTCTTTTTCGAAAAGATGGGTAAGGGGTTTGGTGATCTTGGAGAAGTCCTTTATGAAACGATGGTAAAAACCGGCATGCCCTAGGAAACTTCTTATAGCTTTGATGTTCGTAGGCGGCGGAAGTTTCTCGATAACTTCTATCTTAGCAACGTCTACTTCAATACCTCTAGTAGAAATTATAACGACCCTCGGCCGAGCTCAGAGGCCTACAGGCTTGTCTCGTTCAAGACATTGTTACCGGGCTGCAGCCCAAGCACCCCAAAGCCTCTCCGTGCCTGTTTCTCCGCCGCGGTGCATTGTTGAGGCCAGGTCTCGAACCCGCAACCCCCTTGTTAGGCAACCTTCAACAGTTCCTATCACCAACTGAGCTGCAGCTCAGTTGGTGATAGGAACTGTTGAAGGTTGCCTATCAAGGGGGTTGCAGGTTCGAGACCTGGCCTCAACAATGTACCGCGGCCGAGAAACAGGAGCGGAGAGGCTTTGGGGTGCTTGGGCTGTAGCCCGGTAATGATGTCTTGAACGAGACAAGCCAGTAGGCCTCTAAGCTCGGGCCGAGGGTCGTTACAATAAAAAGTGCATATAGCAGTAGGTCCGGCCGGGGCCCGACGCCGTATGCCACAAACAAACCGGGTGGTTACTCATGGAAACCATCCAACCAATTATACCATCCTACACAGAGCATTCTAGCGGAAGCAGTTCTATAAAAGTTGCAATAAAGAACCCAGCACTAAAGCATGAATGTCCACTAATACCAAAATAGGATTGTTATACATACACCAGTACAAGCCTTAAGGCCTTACAAAATGGTTCACTTGATATTACATATTTTACAAACGTCGGCACGCAGGCCGGTCATACATGAATAAAGCAGTAAACACTCCAATTATGCATTCGAGGGACGGCTTCGCAAAATTGGGCTTTATCCCGCTATTGACCGCTTGGTCCAGCAGCACCTGCAAGAAACAAACCACCGCACGGTGGCAAAATAAGGCAACGGTCAGCAATGCTGAACAAATTGTAACGATCCCGCCCCGAACTCGGGGCGGCGATGCTCCTTCCATGCATTTCATTAGCATAAGCGAGCAATAAATCAATATTCATTACATCACAGGCGTAGGCTCATACGGCCACACAACCCGTGCACTCAGGGCACATTCTCGGTGAACACAGTCTAAGTCTGCCGACTCACCACCACCCGCTTGGACGGCCAATTAATGAGCAGTTTGTCTTCCCGGCATGGGTCACGGTAATGAAAACCATAGACCGCTGAAGACTCTCATCTATGCCAACGGATCTAATCCGAACGACATAGAACGGGTACGGTTCCATCTAACCCATGCTCACAACGCAACGGTAATTTAAACCATATGCGCCCGCAACGGTAATTTAAACCATATGCGCAGGTCAAACTTCTCCCGAGTCCTGTTTCCATCACAGTTCACATAATCCGGTTATGTTCAAGTTGGCTCTCAGGCCACCAAGTTGGCAAGATCACACATCCGCCTAGTTTTCCGGGTGCACCTTTGGGTTAATCCCCAAGGCTCCCTGTTGCAATATACCTTGTAGAAAACCCGAAAAACAACCAATAACACGGAGTCTTCTCCGGCATTATGCAATGCAACATCACCGATCCAGACCAACACGTCCGGATAGGCTTCACACATCATGCATATGTTCGTTCTCTCTTACGGACTCTAAACAACGGGGACTTCACATATCTACCCGAAGGAACGCCTCCAACTCACCGCAAACTCGCGAGAGCGGGCTTCCTATGCAAAGAAGGAGAGCTACTCATGCTCAAGAAGAGAATAGTTACCCTAGCGTTCCTCTTTGGCGCCATGGAAAAGTAAGCGGATGAAAAGCACCGCACTAGCTTTGCCTCCGTGGATCCGAAGTCGGCTCGCGATTTGGAGCTTCGAAGCTCCTCCAGTGGCCGGATCTAGCTTCTTCTTCCTTCCTTGGCTCTCCTCTCTTTCTAAGATTTAGAAAGACAACCACTCATGAAAAGTGAGGGTTTCTAAGGCCCAATCCCGTGTATATCCCTTCAGGAACAACCCCCATCCATTGGATCATCAATTAAAGAAATGAAGGGCTTTGATTCGGGACTGAAATGCCCAATATGGACCGCACGCGGCCTGGCACACGCCCGTGTCCAGGGCCGTGTGCCTCATTCGCCGTCAAAATCGGCTCGCCTGGAACAACACACGAGTATCGAACACGCCTGTGTTTGACCTGACACGCCCGTGTTCCACCTGACACGGCCGTGTGGCCGGCCGTGTACCCACATCATTTTTCACCGAAAACAACCCGAGCACTGCACGGGTTCTAGGACACGCCCGTGTCCTTGCCCGTGTCACCTCAACACGCCTGGGCTCCAGGCCGTGTACACGGTCTCGACACTCGACACTTCGTCGAGCGAAGATCGTCGACCTGACGACACGGCCTTGGACACGCCCGTGTCCTAGGCCGTGTGCCTTGTCTCAACACATCGTCTAGCAAAATGTTGACTCCCGGGGATGAGTGTCGACACGGGTCGACACGCCCTGCGACACGCGTGTGTCACAGGCTGTGTGCCATGTCTCGACACTTCGTCGAATGCAGAGTGTCAACTTCACGGGCTAAGTGTCGTCACTGGTCGACATGCCCTGCGACATGCCCGTGTCGCAGGCCGTGTGCCCAGTCTCGACACAATGTCGAGATCAAAATGTCGAATTCCCGGCTGAGTGTCGATACAAGCTTGATACGCCCTGGGACACGTCCGTGTCCCAGGCCGTGTGCCTGCAGCCAGAAACCAAAATTGGCCCAAAACGTCCCCCGTCGCTCTTTTGAGTTTCGGGGCGTTACAACTCTCCCCCTCTTAAAAGAATTTCGTCCACGAAATTATATAAAGGAAAGACATGTACAAAACCAAAATTTGTACCTGAGCTGAACAACTTCGGATACTCGTCAAGCATAGTCTGCTCTCGTTCCCAAGAGAGCTCCTCACGACTGCAATTGTCCCATCGGACCTTGACCATCCTGATCTCTTTATTGCGTAGCCGCTTGACTTCCGAGTCCTCAATCCGCACGGCCTTGACCTTTGTCGTCAGCCCACTATCCACCGGCACTTGATCAACCACGATTACTTGCGTAGGCTCTTGCACTGCCTTCCGAAGCACCGAAATATGGAATACATCATGTAAACCACTAAGCTCCACTGAAAGCTTCAACCGATAGGCCGCTTCACCGACTCGCTCCAAAACCTCAAACGGCCCAAGGTACCTCGGGCTTAGCTTTTTCAGTCGCCGCACCCGCGAGACACCCTTGAACGGCTTGATCTTTAAGTACACATAGTCGCCCACAGCGAACTCCACGTTCCTGTGCTTGGCATTATAGTACTTCGCTTGACGGTCCTGAGCGATAAGCAACCTCTCCCGAATGGTTCTCACCAAAGAAGTAGCATCCTCCACTTCCAATAGCTTATACAACTTTGACTCACCCGTTTCTAACCAAGACAATGACGTGCGACATTTTCTACCATATAGGGCCTCGGAAGGTGCCATCTGAATACTCGCTTGGTGGCTATTGTTGTATGCGAACTCCACCAAATAAAGGTGGTCTTCCCACTACTTTCCAAAATCCAAGACACACATGTGGAGCATGTCTTCCATGGTTCTATTGACCCTCTCGGTCTGGCCATCCGTTTGCGGATGGAAGGCTGTGCTGAATTTCAGCTTTGTTCCCAACATTTGCTGCACAAGCCTCCAATCATTGGACGTGAACCGCCTATCTCGGTCACTCACGATGCTGCGGGGCACACCATGAAGCTGTACTATGTTATCCATATAAAGCTTTGCCAACTTCTCCACCGGATCATCCTTCCTATGCGGAATGAAATGCGACACCTTCGTTAACCGATCCACGACCACCCAAATAGCGTCGTTCCCCTTTTGCGACCTTGGCAAACCGTGCACAAAGTCCATAGAGATGTCGTCGAATTTCCACTCAGGGATAGGCAAGGACTTAAGAAATCCTCCCGACTTTTGGCACTCTGCCTTCACCAAGGCGCAAGTTTGGCACTTCGCTACGTAGAGCGCCACATCTTTCTTCAAACCCGGCCACCAAAACAGTTTCTTCACATCGCGGTACATCTTCGAGCTCACCGGGTCAATCGAGTACTTGGTATGGTGTGCCTCGTATAACAACTCCACCCGCATATTACCCACACTTGGGACGCACAGACGACCGTCCTTCCAAAGTAATCCGTCCTCCACGACGAATTGGGAATTTGACCAATCCAGAGCCTCTACCATGAACTGCTTCATATGAGCATCCATATCCAAAGACTGCCGAATACAATCAGTCAGGTCATATTGGACTTCAGTCCAATTCAGAACTGCTTCAGCACATGATTGCCTATTCACACAAACAATCTCCAACGCCTCCAACTCCCGCACCAACCGCTCATCATGCACCGATAGCCAATTGGCTTGAGCTGGGGCTCGGTGACTCAACACGTCCGCAACCGCATTCCCTTTACTAGGCACGTAGTGGATCTTGAATGTATAGTCCCCCAGGAACTCTATCCATCTACGCTGCCGCATATTCAGATCCTTCTGATCAATAAGATACTTCAGGCTCTTATGATCGGTGTAGATATCAATCTACACACCGTATAAATAGTGTCTCCATAGCTTCAAGGCAAAAATCACGGCCGCTAACTCCAAGTCATGGACCGGATAGTTCCTTTCATGCACTTTTAGCTATCTCGAGACATAAGCTATTACACTTCCATGTTGCAGTAGCACGCAACCCAAACTGCTGCCCGAAGCATCACTATAAATCTCATAGCCTTCGGTCCCACATGGCGAACTCAGCACAGGCGTCGTGGTCAACCGACACTTCAACTCCTCAAAAGCTCGCGCGCACTCCGGCATCCAAACGAACTTATGCTCCTTCCTCGTCAAAGTAGTGAGAGGTAACGCTATCCGCGAGAAGTTCTCTACGAAGCGTCTATAATAGCCGGTAAGCCCCATAAAGATCCGGACTTCCGCTACCGTGACAAGCTCAGGCCATTCCCGTATCGCAACAATCTTCGCCGGATCCACAGCAATACCCTCTCCACTCACTATATGACCGAGGAACGCCACTGAGGATAGACAAAACTCGCACTTCGAGGACTTGGCATACAACTGATTTCTCCTTAGCGTCTCGAGAACCGAATGAAGATGCTTGAAGTGATCTTCCTCACTTTGCGAGTACACCAAAATATCGTCGATGAAGACGATCACGAAATGGTCCAAGTACTCCCTGAAACTCCTGTTCATCAAATCCATGAACACTGACGGCCCATTAGTCAGCCCAAACGGCATGACCGTAAACTCATAATGCATGTATCTCGTACTGAACGCTGTCTTCGGGATATCACTCTCCCTTATTCGCAGCTGATAGTACCCAGCCTTGAGATCTAACTTCAAGTACACCATCGACCCTACCAACTGATCAAAAAGATCATCAATCCGGGGGATCGGGTACTTGTTCTTCTCCGTCAGCTTATTGAGCTCCCGATAATCAATACATAGCCTCAATCTTCCGTCCTTCTTCTTAACAAAGAGGACCGGTGCGCTCCAAGGCGAAGAACTCGGGCGCACATACCCTTGCTCCAACAACTCTTGCAGTTGAACTTTCAGCTCCGCCATTTCCTTAGTCACTAGCCGATAAGGGGATCGTGACACAGGCTTTGCACGTGGCACTAGCTCAATCGTAAAATCTATCTCCCGTTGAGGCGGGGCTCCAGGAAGATCTACGGGGAACACATCAGGGTATTCCGATACCACTGAAATACAATCCAACGCGGGCTTCGGCTTTGCAACCTCCACTAGTGTAAAGAACAGTTCTGCACCGGCACGAACCGCCTTCACCACCTAAAGAGCAGACATCAATGTCTTGCTCGACCCCTTTAAGCCCGTAAAAGTCGTCTCACGACTAGCTCCCAACCTGACTTCCTTCCAACCGCAATCGATATAGGCTTGCTGCTCCGAGAGCCAGTCCATGCCAAATATAACGTCAAACTCCACCAACAGAAGTAAAGACGCCTGCAGGTCGAACTCCTGATTCCCAATACGAATCTTAACATCGCAGATCCTATCCGCTAGCATCGAACACCCATTGGGCAACAACACATCCAACTTATCCTTCTCCATCGAAGAAGGGACTCCGATGCGTGATATAAATCCTTCGGACAAGACGGAGTGCGAAGCTCCCGTATCGAAGAGTGCTCGTGCCGGATTTTCACAAATCAATAAAAATCCTAAACAAGCAGTGGTAAGGTAACATGTGCATAACAAGTTTTTAAAGAAATTGACTTGCTATAAATTAAACCGTACCTGTCACCACATCAGCCTATTTGATGGCCTCCTGTTGGACAAGATTATAGACCCTTGGTTGGGCCGGAGCATAGTGGGATGCGGTCGACTCCACCGCCTTGCCCTTCTCTTCATAAGTAGCTCCCGGCTTTCTTTCGGACTTGGGACGTTCGCTCCAATAGTCGCGGGCAAAGTGCCCCGTCTTTCCACAAGTAAAACACGCGCCCGGGGTCCGACTCGTAGTCGCCCCAGAAGCACCAGAAGGAGCTGGACCCGAAGTCCTATACTTCTTAAAGAATCTTTGATAGCCAGACTTTGAAGTAGTCGACACTTTCAACCCAGATTTCTTCTCGCCTAAGATTTTCTTTGCCTGCACATTCTTCATGTCCTTCTCCAAGGACCGGGCCGTGTTGACCAAGGTTGAGAAACCTTGCGTCATCGGCCCCGAGAGTAGTAACCTCAACTCATCTCTCAACCCCTCGTAGAAGCGATTAGTCTTGCGCTCCTCATCCACAATGGTGGAGCTAGCATATCGACTCAAACGAGTAAAGTCGTGGAGATATTCATCCACGCTCTTCTCACCCTGAACCAACATCAGAAATTCGTTCTCCAACGCTATCCTCTGCGTCGAAGGAAGGTATCTGGCCAAGAATAATCTCGAGAACTCCTCCATTGAGACATCACCAAGTTGCCTACCTCTCAGTAGGTGCAGCTCCAATCCTTCCCACCACATTCTCGCTTCACCATCCAGAAGGAACGTAGCGATGGTGGTCATTTGCCACTCCTCCGTCTCCGTTGTTGTCACGACTCTCTTCACCCTGGAGAGCCAGTCTTCAGCCTGAGATGGGGTTCCCAACCCCGAGAATACCGGAGGGTTAAAGCTCATTACATGCTTAAGCTGCCTCTCGGTTGCCCTCCTTGGCACCAACGGTTCCACTACCACTTGTTCCACTCTCCTCAGCTCAGCCTCTTGAAGAGGTTCCTGCACCATCACAGGAGCGGGCTGCTGCGTTTGCCTTGCAGGCTGCATATTTATCACGGCCAACACCGCTTCAGCCACCAATCGTATATTCTCAGCCGATAGAGGTGTTGCAGGAGCAACATCTGGTGCACTGCTAGCCTCAGAAACTCGGCGTTCTGACGACCCAACACCACTTCTGGTCACATATAGTGGTACAAAACACCGGTAAGCGACCAAATAAATTGCAAACAACAATTATAGGAACACGCAGGTTCCTCAAACACATGTATTTTCATTCCTAAGTGGACATTCATGGGTTATTTTACCGTTATAACGATGACGCATACAATGTGCTCACCACCCCTTAAAAAGAATTCGCCCACGAATTCATCTTAAGCCCGACCAAAACCATTAGTCTGATACCAAATTGTAACACCCCCTATCCGTCGCATAGCATATAGCAGTAGGTCCGGCCGGGGCCCGACGTCGTATGCCACAGACAGACCGGGTGGTTACTCATGGAAACCATCCAACCAATCATAGCATCCTACACAGAGCATTCTAGCGGAAGCAGTTTTATAAAAGTTGCAATAAAGAACTCAGTACTAAAGCATGAATGTCCACTAATACCAAAATAGGAATGTTATACATACACCAGTACAAGCCTTAAGGCCTTACAAAATGGTTCACTTGAAATTACATGTTTTACAAACCTCGGCACGCAGGCCGGTCATACATGAATAAAGCAGTAAACACTCCAATTAGGCCTTCGAGGGCCGGCTTCGCAAAATTGGGCTTTAGCCCGCTATTGAACGCTTGGTCCAGCAGCACCTGCAAGCAACAAACCACCTCACAGTGGCAAAACAAGGCAACGGTCAGCAATGCTGACCAAATTATAACGATCCCACCCCCAACTCGGGGCAGCGATGCTCCTTCCCTGCATTTCATTAGCATAAGCGAGCAATAAATCAATATTCATTACATCACAGGCGTAGGCTCGTACGACCACACACCCCGTGCACTCAAGGCACATTCTCGGTGAACACAGTCTAAGTCTGCCGACTCACCACCATCCGCTTGGACGGCCAATTAATGAGCAGTTTGTCTTCCCGGCATGGGTCACGTTAATTAAAACCATAGACCGCCGAAGACTCTCATCTATGCCAATGGCTCTAATCCGAATGACATAGAACGGGTACGGTTCCATCTAACACATGCTCACAACGCAACGGTAATTTAAACCATATGCGCCCGCAATGGTAATTTAAAATATATGCGCAGGTCAAACTTCTCCCGAGTCCCGTTTCCATCACAGTTCACATAATCCGGTTATGTTCAAGTTGACTCTCATGCCACCAAGTTGGCAAGATCACGCATCTGCCCAGTTTTCTGGGTGCACCTTTGGGTTAATCCCCAAGGCTCCCTGTTGCAATCTACCGTGTAGAAAACCAGAAAAACAACCAATAGCACAGAGTCTTCTCCGGCATTATGCAATGCAACATCACCGATCCATACCAACACGTCCGGATAGGCTTCACACATCATGCTTATGTCTGTTCTCGCTTACGGACTCTAAACAACGGGGACTTCGCATATCTACCCGAAGGAACGCCTCCAACTCACCGCAAACTCGCGAGAGCGGGCTTCCTATGCAAAGAATGAGAGCTACTCATGCTCAAGAAGAGAATCGTTACCCTAGCGTTCCTCTTTGATGCCATGGAAAAGTAAGCGGATGAAAAGCACCGCACTAGCTTTGCCTCCGTGGATCCGGAGTCGGCTCGCGATTTGGAGCTTCGAAGCTCCTCCAATTGCCGGATCTAGCTTCTTCTTCCTTCCTTGGCTCTCCTCTATTTCTAAGTTTTAGAAAGACAACCACTCATGAAAAGTGAGGGTTTCTAAGGCCCAATCCCGGGTATATCCCTTCAGGAACAACCCCCAGCCGTTGGATCATCAATTAAAGAAATGAACGGCTTTGATTCGGGACTGAAATGCCCAATCTGGACCGCACACGGCCTGGCACACGCCCGTATCTAGGGTCGTGTGCCTCATTCGCCGTTCAAATCGGCTCGCCTGGAATAACACACGGGTATCGAACACGCCCGTGTTCGACCTGACACGCCCGTGTTCCACCGGACAGGGTCGTGTAGCCGGCCATGTACCCCCATCATTTTTCCCTTAAAACAACCCGAGCACTACACGGGTTCTAGGACACGCCCGTGTCCTTGCCCGTGTCACCTCAACACGCCTGGGCTCCAGGCCGTGTACACGGTCTCGACACTCGACACTTCGTCGAGCGAAGATCGTCGACCTGATGACACGGCCTTGGATACGCACGTGTCCTAGGCCGTGTGCCTTGTCTCGACACATCGTCGAGCAAAATGTCGACTCCCCGGCACGAGTGTCGACACGGGTCGACACGCCCTGCAACACGCCCGTGTCATAGGTTGTGTGCCATGTCTCGACACTTCGTCGAACGCAGAGTGTCGACTTCGCGGGCTAAGTGTCGACACTGGTCGACACACCCTGCGACACGCCCGTGTCGCAGTCCGTGTGCCCAGTCTCGACACAATGTCGAGATCAAAATGTCGACTTCCCGGCTGAGTGTCGACACAAGCTTGACATGCCCTGGGACACACCCGTGTCCCAGGCCGTGTGCCTGTAGCCAGAAACCAAAATTGGCCCAAAACGTCCCTCGTAGCTCTTTTGAGTTTCGGGGCGTTACAGAAATATTATGACCCAAAACTAACCCTTCCCTCACCATAAAATGACATTTCTCCCAATTTAGGGCAAGGTTAGTTTCTTCGCATATCTCTAAGACTTTTTCGAGGTTTTCTAAACAACTATCAAATGCGTCACCGAACTGATAATACGTTTGCAGTCAATTTTATTAGGATATTTTCGGGGTTTTAAAACCAATCATGTCTTGTAAAGTACTTGTTTTGATTCCCCTTTGTATATATTTTTGTCGCTAATGCATTTTTTCTGCTTTTTGCAGGTTTTCACGGCTTTCAGCCGAAGTTTGCTGTGACACGCCCAAGGTCACGCCCTACCAGGGCGTGTACCTAGGGCGTGTAACCCAGAGGAATGAAGAAATTGGTCCGAAACTGCATTCCGTGGAAACTTAGTGTACACGCCCTCGGTCACGCCCGTGACACACCCGACACGGGCGTGTACTATAGGCATGTCCCCAGGTTCCGAGGAATCGCCGCAGCGCGCTCGTTTTTCCAGCCCCACCGTCGCACCGAAAGTGTCACGCCCCAGGGTCACGCCTGACCCGGGCGTGACATATGGGCGTGTACTTCAGCAATTCCGCCCGTCACCTCCAGCATTCAATTTCAGCTCCCAAAGTCACTCCGTAAAGAACACGCCCCAGGGTCACGCCCTACCAGGGCGTGACTTCTGGGCGTGTACCGCAACAACTCCGTCAGAATTCAATTCCTGCCCGAAAAAGTCGCGCCGAATGTGTCACGCCCCAGGGTCACGCCCTACCAAGGCGTGACAGGGGGGCGTGACCTGACCCAAAAAAATTCTATAAATAGAGCCCAACTCCAGGGGTTTGAGGACAACTTTCGCTTTGAGAGGGGAGGTTCTGTCCTTTGTTTTTCTGAACTTTTAAGCATGTATTTTCATTTCTAGTTCGTAGCTCTAGCTTTATGCTTTTCCTGTATTAGCTCCTAGCTTCTTTCTGTAGTATGATGCTAATGATAGTGTAGTTTCCTTTTCATGTTCTTGTAATCTCTGGTTTTCAAGCTGTAAGATCACTGTTTCTCTTAATAAAAAGTGTTGTTTTCTTTTTCGTTCCTGCTCTGTTTTCAGTATTTTTCTTCTACTCATCTCCCTCTTCCACCTCACCATGATTAACTAATCCTCCATGTACTCGATCTAATTGATCCGAGGTTCGAGTGATTAGGTTATGATGCTTTGAATCTTACCTTTTCTTTTTAGGGTTTAGCTTTGAATTACTCTTGATTTATCACGGGTTGGAGGTATATTATTGATATATACTCTCCACCTTTGCTTTCATTCTGGGCTAGCCGAGAGGCCGAAAGTTTGAAATGAGCACTCAAGAGTAAAGGGAGTTGTTCGCACCCCTCGAGAGAGGCAGACGTTCAAATCTCCCGGATTGGAGTAAAATCCATTAGAGGGGTTCACCGCGTAAAGCGAGTTTTAGGCCTCCGATTTAGGCGAAAGTCGGTCGGACCTTCCTAAACTCAGTTAGGCACGGCCTTCGAGAGAAGCGTGTCAATATTCATGGAACCTCCACGGTCAAGGACCTTTACCCTAATTAGCTTAGGTTTATTTATCGTATTTTTCTAACCACTCTTGCCGAGGTGATTTCTGATCGAGTGCATTTTCCCTTCATCGTTACTAAGCTTAAGTTAATCGCTCTTTAGCTCTCTTCTTCTTTTCATGCAAGTAGTTCTCTTCCTTTAGTACATTTAGCTTAAGAAAACCTTATTTTTCCGTCGATAAAATAATAGATTTCGTGTGAGTAAGCTTACTCAACTATTCCTGGATTTCAATACGACACTTGTGTCCCCTAGCTGCATTTCGATAGGTATACTTGCCTTGATGAATTGTTAGTTTGGTATTTTCTCTTTGCAGATATCTCAGAGACAATCAAGTTTTTGGCGCCGTTGCCGGGGAAGCAACGCTTGTTGATAAATTGAAAACGCGAATATATTAATTTTATCACTTCTCTTTCTCAGCCTCCTTCTTCAATTTTTTCCGCCTACTCACTTGAGTTAAATGGCTGGATTTTGTTAAGTGTGCGTATTTTTAATTTTTCCGCCTACTCACTTGAGTTAATTGGCTGGTTTATTTCAATCAAGTGTGCGTATCTTTTATTTTTCCGCCTACTCACTTGAGTTAATTGGCTGGTTTATTTCAAGCAAGTGTGCGTATTTTATTTTTCCGCCTACTCACTTGAGTTAATTGGCAGGCTTTATTTCAGTAGAGTGTGTTTACTTTTTGTCGAGTCGGTGTGTTTTAATTTTCTGACGAGTGCGTGAGTATAGCTTTTCATTTCCGCCTACTCGCACAGAGATAAGTGGCTGGATTTTAATTACCGCATTCGTAATAGAAACCCACATCACAAAATTTTCTACACCACCTAACTCTCTCGAAAAGGGCAAAGTGGCTCTAAATGCCACTATCTTGTCTAGTACCTTGCGAACCCTTCACCGGGTAGCCCTTGGGAAGTTCGGGAGTTTAAATATAAAAAAATCTATTTCAAAAAAAAAAAAACTTTTCCAACTTCATTAGCTTTTTTACTTTTTAGTCTTGCTTCTCCTCTTTTCTTCTAGTGTATGACCCGCGGTAGTCCGTCGGTTACTTTGGACCTGGACCACGAAATTGAGCGTACTCTTCGGAGAAGATCGCGATTTCAAGGCCCTACTACCCAAGTGCCGGTTGAGGATTCCGAGTCATTTTCTACCTTAAGAATGGCAGAACCCAACGTGGAGGAAGTCGTGCAAAGGCCTATGTCCTATTATGCACGACCAAATCTCGAGGGTACAGAAACGAGTATAGTTCGCCCTGCAATAAATAATAATAATTTTGAACTGAAGCCTAGCATAATTCAAATGGTGCAGCAGTATGTGCAATTTGACGGGCTTCAAGATGAAGACCCGAACGCACATATAGCCAGCTTTCTTGAGATTTGTGACACCTTCAAGATAAATGGTGTCACAAATGATGCTATTAGGCTAAGATTATTTCCTTTCTCTCTTAGAATTAAGGCTAAGCAGTGGCTGAACACCCTTCCTAAAAATAGCATAACTACTTGGACGCAATTAACTGAAAAATTTTTGGCCAAGTATTTTCCGCCTGCTAAAACTGCTAAACTTAGGAATGACATTTCTGCCTTTGGACAGATAGACTCTGAGACCCTTTACGAAACCTGGGAAAGATTTAAAGAATTATTAAGACGATGCCCACATCACGCTCTGCCTGTATGGTTGCAGGTGCAGACGTTTTATAATGGGCTAAATCAAAGCACGAAGCAAATGATAGACGCAGCTTCTGGCGGTACTTTAAACCATAAGACCCCGGAAGCAGCTCTTGAGCTGTTTGAAGACATGGCCATGAACACTTACCAGTGGAATGTGCCTAGGTCCCGCCCAAACAAACCTGCAGGTCTCTTTGAAGTGGACAACGTCTCACAACTCGCACTGCAAGTTGAAATATTAAGCAAAAAAATTACGGAGATGACTGCTGCCTCCGCCCCTCAGGTATGGGAATCTGCAACTCCTCCCGCTGAACATTTGGATTATGTAAATAATATGCCTAGAACTGCTTTTAATAATTTTTCTGCTGCGAATTATCATCCTCCTGGTTTTAATTTTCCGAATAGTTATAATCCTGCGTTAAGAAATCATCCGAATTTTTCGTGGAGCAATCCATCGAATGCTGTGCGCCCGCCACCGCAAAGTGATTTTTCTGCTCCACCACCACCTCCTCCTCAAAGTTTTCCAAAACCTCCAAATTTGGAGGAAGTGTTTTCAAAATACATGAATGCTAATGACGCTACGATTAGGACCTTAACCGGAAGTGTTAAAAACTTAGAAAATCAGGTAGTACAGCTCGCTAAAATGATTTCTGAGCGACCCGTAGGGTCTCTTCCTTCCAATACCGAGCCCAACCCGAGAGAGCAAGCGAAAGCTATAACTCTTCGGAGTGGGAAGAAAGTTCCTGGTATGGTAAGTGAAGAACCCGAGGCAAGCTCCGCTCCCGTTTTTAAAAATCAAAGCTCCGCTCCCGTTTTTGAAAATCAAAGCTCCGTTCCCCTTTTAAAAATTCCATCCTCTGCCGAAGAAATTATCACCCCTATTGTAGAAAAAGAATTCACTCCACCACCCACCTTTAAAAATAATCCATCCCCGCCATACCCTTCCGAACTTAATAAACAACGACAGGATGATCAATACACCCGTTTTTTGGAAATGTTTAAACAAATCCACGTAAATCTGCCTTTCCACGAAGCCATATCCCAGATGCCGAAGTACGCAAAATACCTTAAGGACCTCCTAACTAACAAGAAGAAGTTAGAGAACCTTTCTCATGTCATGTTAAATGCCGCGTGCTCGGCGGTTTTGACAAACGGATTACCGAAAAAAATCAGTGACCCGGGTAGTTTCTCTATCTCGTGTGTCTTTGGTGATCTCTTTATCAAACACGCTTTAGCCGACTTAGGTGCGAGTATTAATCTTATGCCCCTCTCGTTGTTTAAAAAGTTAGGAATTGGTAGTCTCAACCCCACACGAATGAGTATCCAGCTAGCCGACAGGTCAGTCAAATACCCATTAGGAATAGTGGAGGACGTCCTAGTCAAAGTTGACAAGTTCATCTTCCCGGTGGACTTTGTCATTTTAGATATCGAAGAAGACGTCGAGGTTCCCCTGATCCTTGGCCGACCCTTCCTTGCCACCTCCCGAGCTATCATTGATGTAAGCAATGGTAAGCTCTTCCTTCGAGTGGGCGACGATGAGGTAACTTTCTCTATCACCCCCTCGATGAAGAACACACTAGCTAATGATGACTCCTGTTTTTTTATGGATACCATAAGTGAAGAATCCTTCTCTCCCACCTCTGATTTTGACAAAGAATTTTCCAATTTTTGTTCCTCTCCTACTCTTCCAACTGAATCTCTACACCTAAGTGAAGAATCCTCCACTCGCCCCTCTGATTTTGAAAAAGAATTTTTTGATTTCTGTTCCTCTTCTACTTTTCCAACTGAATCGATGCACGAAGCCTCCATGGCCGCTAGCAACACCCCTTTTAATTTTACATATAAAAAAGTGTACGAGGACATAGTTTTTGAAAAAGAACAAATTTCCAAGACCTCGTATGATGACCCCCCTACCTTGGAACTGAAAGAACTACCAAAGCACCTTCAATACGCTTTCTTAGAAAAGGACTCTAAGCTGCCTGTCATAATTTCGGCCTACCTCATGGATGCACAAAAATATAAACTTCTTTCAATTTTACAAAAGCATCGCCAAGCTATTGCTTGGCAGATATCTGATATCAAGGGCATAAGCCCATCTTTCTGCACTCATAAAATCTTAATGGAAGATAATTCTCGTAACTCTATACAACCTCAGCGTCGTATAAACCCAAACATGAAAGACGTAGTTAAGGGCGAGGTTATGAAATTGTTAGACGCAGGAATTATCTATCCTATATCCGACAGTAAGTGGGTTAGCCCAGTACAGGTAGTACCAAAGAAGGGAGGGATAACGGTCGTAAGTAATGAAAATAATGAATTAATCCCGACTCGGACGGTGACCGGATGGCGAATGTGTATAGATTACCGTAAGTTGAATGACGCCACCCGCAAGGATCACTTCCCCTTGCCGTTCATTGATCAAATTTTAGAAAGACTTTCCGGACATAGCTTTTATTATTTTCTCGATGGCCTCTCGGGGTATCTTCAAATCCCCATCTCCCCCGAGGACCAGGAGAAAACTACGTTTACTTGTCCCTTTGGCACCTTCGCCTACCGAAGAATGCCGTTTGGATTGTGCAATGCGCCAGCTACATTCCAACGATGTATGCTCGCCATCTTTGACAAGTACGTAGAAAGCATTATGGAAGTCTTCATGGATGATTTCTCCGTCTTCGGGAATTCCTTCGATAGTTGCTTAGAGAACCTCGAAAAAGTCCTAGAGCGATGCGAAGAAACTAACCTCGCCTTAAATTGGGAAAAATGTCATTTTATGGTAAGGGAAGGGTTAGTTTTGGGACATAAAATTTCTGAAAGGGGTATTGAAGTAGACGTTGCGAAAATAGAAGTTATCGAGAAACTGCCGCCACCTACGAACATAAAAGCCATAAGAAGTTTCCTGGGTCATGCAGGTTTCTACCGCCGCTTCATAAAGGACTTTTCCAAAATCACCAAGCCCCTTACCCATCTCTTAGAAAAAGACGCCCCATTCATCTTTGATGACCTCTGTCTAGCTGCCTTCAATTTAATAAAAGAAAAATTAGTTAATGCGCCAATCATGATAGCTCCGGTGTGGGATCTTCCATTTGAAATAATGTGTGATGCGAGTAGTTATGCGGTGGGAGCCGTACTAGGTCAACGTATTTCCAAAAACTTCCACCCCATTTATTACGCTAGTAAAACTCTCACATCTGCACAGGAAAATTACACCACAACCGAGAAGGAGCTCTTAGCTGTAGTATTCGCATTTGACAAATTTCGCCCTTATATCACTCTTTCGAAAATTATTGTTTTTACGTACCACTCGTCCCTAAAATATCTTCTCTCTAAAACGGATGCCAAGCCTCGCTTGATTCGCTGGGTCTTACTCCTCCAGGAGTTTGACTTAGAGATCCGTGATAAGCGCGGTGCCGAGAACTTGGCTGCCGACCACCTTTCGCGCCTAGACAACCCGTTTATCGAGCAATTAGACGAAAATTCTTTTCATTACTATTTTCCTGATGAGAAGCTGTTCATAATTAACACATCTACTTCTCCTTGGTTTGCCCGCATCGCCAACTATCTAGTGGCCCGTGTGCTCCCAAAAGAGTTTTCATCTCAGCAAAAGAAGAAATTCTTTTCTGAGCTGAAGAACTACTTTTGGGAGGACCCGCATCTTTTTAAAGTCTGTGCAGACCAAGTGATCAGGAGGTGTGTTTCCTTTGATGAAGGATTAGATATTATTAAACATTTGCATGAAGGACCGACAGGTGGGCACTATCAAGCTGCTCGCACCGCTCACAAAGTGTTAAGCGCGGGTTTTTACTGGCCCAGCCTGTTTAAAGACGCGCATGCCTTTGTGAGTAGGTGTGATAGTTGCCAACGGTCGGGGAATATTTCGAATAAAAATGAAATGCCACAAAATTATTTCCTAGAGTGCGAAGTTTTCGACCTCTGGGGGATTGATTTTGTCGGCCCTTTTCCTTCTAGCTTCGGGAATAAGTATATTTTAGTTGCCGTTGATTATGTTTCACGTTGGGCCGAAGCCCAAGCTCTTCATACGAATGACGCCCGAGTCGTAGTTAATTTCCTCAAAAAATTATTTTCTCGATTCGGTACGCTGCGCGCTATCGTTAGTGATAGGGGTTCCCATTTCTGTAACGCACAATTTTCAAAAATCCTAACTAAATATGGCGTTACTCATAAGCTTTCCACTGCCTACCACCCCCAAACTAACGGACAAGTTGAAGTAGTGAATAGAGAAATAAAAAGAATTTTAGAAAAGACTGTTTCAACTTCTAGACAAGACTGGTCCGCCAAATTAGACGATGCTCTATGGGCCTACCGAACAGCGTACAAAACTGCCCTCGGCTGTACGCCATATCGGTTGGTTTATGGAAAATCGTGTCATTTACCCGTAGAGTTAGAGCACCGCGCCTTTTGGGCCTTACGATTTTTAAACTTCGATCCCCACTCTGTCGGCGATTTTCGAAAATTTCAACTTAACGAACTCGACGAGTGGCGCTCTTACGCGTATGAAAATAACAGACTTTATAAAGAGCGGACGAAGCGTTTACACGATCGACATCTTAGGCACCCAAAAATCTTTAAGCCAGGCGACCAAGTGCTTCTTTATAACTCTCGTTTACGTTTATTCCCGGGTAAATTAAAATCACGTTGGTCTGGGCCTTTTACTGTTTTAGAAGTCTTTTCTTATGGTACTGTTTTAATTTCCCACCCTGATAAGGGTACTTTCAAAGTGAATGGTCAGCGTCTTAAACTGTATTTCTGTGATGATGTCAGTCTCAACCCTGTTAACTCTATCTTTCCGGTCCTGACATTTGATTAATCTGAACATTATTTTACTCATAAACTTTGACATTTATTCGAACTTTATTTCTAAAACAATATTCGGGACATTATTATTTTGATGCGTCGAGCTCAAACGACGCTTTAAACAAAGGGCGCTCTTGGGAGGCAATCCAAGTTATCTTTTTCTGTTTTCTTTATTTTACACTTTTTGCCCCGAATGGCTCCGGCAAGATGAAACTTCTGCGATCGCCTGCTCCAACGGTTCTGCTTCCATGCCAAAGTCCGCCGGACGACGTTTCATGAAGATCCACAGCACAGGCATGGAGGAGCGGCATCACTCAACTTGCCCAGCAAAATAAAACCGGGGAAGTACCTGCTTTTCAATTCTGTCTTTTATTTCTATACTTTACTTTTCTCTCGTTCTCCGACCTCCTTCTCCATTGCGGACAATGTAGATTTTAAGCTTGGGGGAGGACTTCCTCCTTCTTTTTGTTTTCTTTTTGTTTTGTAAATATCCCCAAAAAATCCAAAATTTCAAAAAATTTCATAAAACTCTTATCTATATATAGCTGCATTTTGGTATTTCAATAAGTACCACATGTTTATGTTTTGTTTTTCTCAAACTTCTTTATAAACAACGTAGTTAATTATAATTTTTCTAATCATTCTTTTTAATCATATTTCACAAGTAACATGTTGGCCATGCTGTGTTTCTAATTCACGGTAGCATGTTAAGGTAAAATATTTCTCTAAACCGTGCATTTCTATTATGGTTTTTCGTTCTTTATTTTCTTTACTTTCTCTAAAAATTTATCATCCACTATTTTCTTTTTCGTCTTTAGATGATTTTTGTAAGAACATATTTTGAATAACGTAGTAGATATGAACGATCCAAGTGACATATTATTTTTATTTTCAAGATAATTTCATCAATCTTCTTTTATTATCTCGAACTTGCTTTTTGAAATTTATCGACTCTATGTTTTAAATAAATTTAAAAAAAAATGCGTGAAAATGATTTAGGCCATTTTTGTTTACGTTTGAGCTTTCTTGCCAACCTAAACTCTTTTACCACTAGTTAGCCGCTTTTGAGCCATTTTTCCAAATTCATGTGATAAACTCCACACACATTTTCATTTTCACCAAAGCCCAAATTCCTACCTATCTAATCACGCTAATTTTGTTTGATAGGAAATTTTGTCTTATCTGTGGAGATATTGTTGAAAAAGGTGTACTCAAAAGCAATATATTGAAAAGAAAAAAAAAACAAAAATGAATGAAAATAATAAAAAAAAATGAGAAAAAAAATGAGATAAATAATCATAAAGAGAAAAAAATAAATTTATTTATACATATTTTGTTTAAAATAAATTTATTTTTTTTTGAAACTCGTTGTTTTGGTTTAGTGTGATTTTTAAGCCTCCATGTTTATATTTGAATTCCACTCCTATTCATATTCCTAAACCAAACGTTTCGGTCCTATTAAGTCCTTTTGATTCACGCCCTTTTTTTAATTTTATTTAACAACTAAGAAAAGAAGAAAAGTAAATCAGTTTTAGTTTTGGATTTAAACTTAGATTTTTGTTATTTAATTGATATAATTATAATGCGTTGCTTGGATGTAGTAATAACTCAATACGTTCTTTTCATTTTCATTGCCTTACTTAAATCTATTTAAAGAATTTCGTCAAAATTCTGGATGATTTATTTTTATTAAGTAAAGTTTATAAAAGTTAAATCATACCTAAATAATTGTTTTAGATTTACGTTTTACATTCTCCCTACCTAGAATTTCGCATAGTACTTGTGTGAGTATGATTAAAACCTTTTGAATTAGTCACTTTTTATGATTAGCTTGTCTTTATATCTTTGCTTGGGGACAAGCAAAACTTAAGCTTGGGGGAATTTGATAATACGTTTGCAGTCAATTTTATTAGGATATTTTCGGGGTTTTAAAGCCAATCATGTCTTGTAAAGTACTTGTTTTGATTCCCCTTTGTATATATTTTTGTCGCTAATGCATTTTTTCTGCTTTTTGCAGGTTTTCACGGCTTTCAGCCGAAGTTTGCTGTGACACGCCCCAAGGTCACGCCCTACCAGGGCGTGTACCTAGGGCGTGTAACCCAGAGGAATGAAGCAATTGGTCCGAAACTGCATTCCGTGGAAACTTAGTGTACACGCCCTCGGTCACGCCCGTGACACACCCGACACGGGCGTGTACTATAGGCGTGTCCCCAGGTTCCGAGGAATCGCCGCAGCGCGCTCGTTTTTCCAACCCCACCGTCGCACCGAAAGTGTCACGCCCCAGGGTCACGCCTGACCCGGGCGTGACATATGGGCGTGTACTTCAGCAATTCCGCCCGTCACCTCCAGCATTCAATTTCAGCTCCCAAAGTCACGCCGCAAAGAACACGCCCCAGGGTCACGCCCTACCAGGGCGTGACTTCTGGGCGTGTACCGCAACAACTCCGTCAGAATTCAATTCCTGCCCAAAAAAGTCGCGCCGAATGTGTCACGCCCCAGGGTCACGCCCTACCAGGGCGTGACAGGGGGGCGTGACCCGACCCAAAAAAATTCTATAAATAGAGCCCAACTCCAGGGGTTTGAGGACAACTTTCGCTTTGAGAGGGGAGGTTCTGTCCTTTGTTTTTCTGAACTTTTAAGCATGTATTTTCATTTCTAGTTCGTAGCTCTAGCTTTATGCTTTTCCTGTATTAGCTCCTAGCTTCTTTCTGTAGTATGATGCTAATGATAGTGTAGTTTCCTTTTCATGTTCTTGTAATCTCTGGTTTTCAAGCTGTAAGATCACTGTTTCTCTTAATAAAAAGTGTTGTTTTCTTTTTCGTTCCTGCTCTGTTTTCAGTATTTTTCTTCTACTCATCTCCCTCTTCCACCTCACCATGATTAACTAATCCTCCATGTACTCGATCTAATTGATCCGAGGTTCGAGTGATTAGGTTATGATGCTTTGAATCTTACCTTTTCTTTTTAGGGTTTAGCTTTGAATTACTCTTGATTTATCACGGGTTGGAGGTATATTATCGATATATACTCTCCACCTTTGCTTTCATTCTGGGCTAGCCGAGAGGCCGAAAGTTTGAAATGAGCACTCAAGAGTAAAGGGAGTTGTTCGCACCCCTCGAGAAAGGTAGACGTTCAAATCTCCCGGATTGGAGTAAAATCCATTAGAGGGGTTCACCGCGTAAAGCGAGTTTTAGGCCTCCGATTTAGGCGAAAGTCGGTCGGACCTTCCTAACCTCAGTTAGGCACGGCCTTCGAGAGAAGCGTGTCAATATTCATGGAACCTCCACGGTCAAGGACCTTTACCCTAATTAGCTTAGGTTTATTTATCGTATTTTTCTAACCACTCTTGCCGAGGTGATTTCTGATCGAGTGCATTTTCCCTTCATCGTTACTAAGCTTAAGTTAATCGCTCTTTAGCTCTCTTCTTCTTTTCATGCAAGTAGTTCTCTTTCTTTAGTACATTTAGCTTAAGAAAACCTTATTTTTCCGTCGATAAAATAATAGATTTCGTGTGAGTAAGCTTACTCAACTGTTCCCGGATTTCAATACGACACTTGTGTCCCCTAGCTGCATTTCGATAGGTATACTTGCCTTGATGAATTGTTAGTTTGGTATTTTCTCTTTGCAGATATCTCAGAGACAATCACGAACACGAAGAAATCATCCATGAATACCTCCATAATGTTTTCTACGTACTTGTCAAAGATAGCGAGCATACATTGCTGGAATGTAGCTGGCGCATTGCACAATCCAAACGGCATTCTTTGGTAGGCGAATGTGCCGAAGGGACAAGTAAACGTAGTTTTCTCTTGGTCCTCGGGAGAGATGGGGATTTGAAAATACCCCGAGAGGCCGTCAGAAAACAATAGAAGCTATGGCCGGATAATCGTTCTAAAATCTGATCGATGAATTGTATGGGAAAATGATCCTTGCGGGTGGCGTCATTTAACCTACGATAATCTATACACATTCGCCACCCGGTCACCGTCCGTGTCGGGATTAATTCATTATTCTCATTACTAACTATCGTTATCCCTCCCTTCTTTGGTACTACCTAGACTGGGCTAACCCACTTATTATTAGATATAGGATAGATAATTCTTGCATCTAATTATTTCATAACCTTGCCCTTAACTACTTCTTTCATGTTGGGGTTTATACGACGTTGAGGTTGTATAGAGTTACGTGAATTATCTTCCATTAACATTTTGTGAGTGTAGAAAGATGGGCTTATGCCCTTGATATCAGATATCTGCCAAGCAATAGCTCGGCGATGCTTACGTAAAACTAAAAGGATTTTATCATTTTGCACATCTGTAAGGTAGGCCGAAACTATGACGGGCAGCTTGGAGTCCTTTTCAAAGAAAGCGTATCTAAGATGCTCGGGTAGTTCTTTCAATTCCAGGGTAGGGGGATCTTCATACGAGATTTTAGAAATTCTTTCTTTTTCAAAAACTATGTCCTTGTAGACTTTTTTATGTGTAAAATTAAAAGGGGTGAGGCTAGCGGCCATGGCAGCTTCTTGCAGCGATGCAGTTGGAAGAGTAGAAGAGGAACAAAAATCATAAAATTCTTTTCAAATTCAGAGAGGTGATAGGAGGATTCTTTACTTAGGTGTAGCGATTCAATTGGAGGAGTAGAGGAGGAACAAAAATCAGAAAATTTTTTTTCTAAATCCAAGAGGCGACAGGAGGATTCTTCACTTAGGGCATCTATGAAAAAATAAGAGTCATCATTTGCTCGGGTGTTCTTCATCGAGGGGGTAATAGAGAAAGTTACTTCATCATCACCTAAGAGAAGGAATAGCATACCATTGCTTACGTCAATGATGGCTCAGGAGGTTGCAAGGAAGGGTCGGCCAAGGATCAGGGGAACCTCGACGGCTTCTTCGATGTCCAATATGACAAAGTCCACCGGGAAGATGAACTTGTCTACTTTAACTAGGACATCCTCCACGATTCCTAACGGGTACTTGACAGATCTATCTGTTAACTGGATACTCATGTGTGTGGGGTAGAGGTTACCAATTCCTAACTTCTTAAACAATGAGAGGGGCATCAGGTTAATACTCGCACCTAAGTTGGCTAAAGCATGCTTGAGAAAAAGATCACCAAGACAGACGAAATAGAAAAACTACCCAGGTCACTGATTTTCTTTGGTAAACTGTTTGTCAAGACCGCCGAGCAATCGAAATTTAATGTGACATGCAAAAGGTTCTCTAACTTCTTCTTGTTGGTCAGGAGGTCCTTAAGATACTTAGCGTACTTTGGCATCTGGGATATTGCTTCGTGAAAGGGCAGATTTATGTGGATTTGTTTAAACATTTTTAAGAAATAGGTGTATTGATCATCCAGACGTTGTTTATTAAGTTTAGAAGGATATGACGTGGTTGGATTATTTTTAAAGGCGGGTGGTGGAGTGAGTTCTTTTTTTAATCAGGGGTGATAACTTCTTCGGAAGAAGGTGGAATTTTTAAAACGAGAGCGGAGCTTTGATTTTTTTAAAGCGGGAGTGGAGCTTGCCTCGGGCCCTTCACTTACCATTCCGGGAACTTGCTTCCCACTCCGAAGAGTTATAGCTTTCGCTTGCTCTCTCGGGTTGGGCTCGGTATTCGAACAAAGAGACCTTGCAGGTTGCTCGGAAATTAGTTTTGCGAGTTGTCCTTCTTGATTTTCTAGACTTTTTACAGACCCGGTTAAGGTTCTTATAGTAGCATCATTTGTGGTGATATATTTAGAAAGTAACTTCTCCAAGCTTGGAGGTTTTGGAAAGTTCTGAAGAGGTGGAGGCGGTGCAGAAAAATCATTTTGTGGTGGTGGGCGCATAGCATTCGATGGATTACTCCACGAAAAATTCGGGTGATTTCTTAAAGCAGGATTATAACTATTTGGAAAAACAATACCAGGAGGATGAAAATTTGCAGCAGAAAAATTATTAAAAGCATTTCTAGGCATATTATTATTAACAAAATCTAAGTGCTCTGGAGCAGGAGTTGCAGATTCCCATACCTAAGGGTCGGTGGCAGCAGTCATCTCCATAATTTTTTTGCTTAATATTTCAACTTGCAAAGAGATCTGGGAGACGTTGTCCACTTCAAAGATACCTGCAGGCTTGTTGGGGAGGGACCTAGGCACATTCCACTAGTAAGTGTTCATGGCCATGTCCTCAAAAAGCTCAAGAGCTGCTTCCGGGGTCTTATGGTTTAAAGTACCGCCAGAAGCTACGTCTATCATTTGCTTTGTACTTTGATTTATCCTGTTATAAAACGTTTGCACTTGTAACCATACAGGAAGAGCGTGGTTTGAGCATCGTCTTAATAATTCTTTAAATCTTTCACAGATTTCATAAAGTGTTTCAGAGTCTATTTGTCCAAAGTCAGAAATGTCGTTCTTAAGTTTTGCGGTTTTAGCTGGCGAAAAATACTTCGCCAAAATTTTTTCAGTTAATTGAGTCTAGGTTGTGATGCTATTCTTAGGTAGAGTGTTCAGCCACTGCTTAGCCTTAGTTCTAAGGGAGAAAGGAAATAATCTTAGCCTAATAGCATCATTTGTGACACCGTTTATCTTGAAGGTGTCACAAATCTCAAGAAAGCTTGCTATATGTGCATTCGGATCTTAATCTTGAAGTCCGTCAAATTGCACATACTGCTGCACCATTTGAATTATGATAGGCTTTAGTTCGAAGTTATTATTTGCTATTGCAGGGAAAACTATGCTAAATTTAGTACCCTCGAGATTCGGTCATGCATAATAAGACATAGGCCTTTGCACGATTTCCTCCACGTGCGGTTCTTCCATTCTTAAAGTAGAGAATGACTGGGAATCCTCAACCGGTATTTGGAGAGTAGGGCCTTGAAATCGCGATCTTCTCCGAAGAGTACGCTCAATTTCGTGGTCCAGGTCCAAAATAACCGACGGACTCCCGCGAGTCATACACTAGAAGAAGAGAAGAGAAGAAAGAGAAATAAAAAAAACTAGAAAAAGAGAGTTACTAATTTTTTGAAATAGAATTTTTTTTAAGTTATGTTTTAACTCCCGAACTTCCCAAGGGCTACCCGGTGAAGGGTTCGCAAGGTACTAGACAAGATAGCGGCACTTCAAACCACTTTGCCCTTTTCGAGAGATGTAGGTGGTGTAGAAAAATTGTGAAGCGGGTTTTTATTAAGAGCGGTAATAAAAAAATTTTTGATTTTAAAATTTTTTAGAAGGAGGATGAGAAAGAGAAATGACAAAATTAATAGGTTCGTGTTTTCAATTTATCAATGAAAGTTGCTCCCCGACAACGCCGCCAAAACCTTGATGGACTACTATTCGATTAAGAAAAGAGAGCAGCCAAACTAACAATACAACTAGGCATGTATACCTACCGAACTGTAGTAAGGGGACACAAGTGTCGTATTTAAATCCGGGAACTATTGAGTAAGCTTACTCATACGGCTGCTATTATTTTATCGACGGAAATCTTGGGGTTAAAAGAAAGCTAAATGCACTAAATGAAATATTGCATAAGAAAGAGGGCTATTTGTATAAAAAGGTAAAGAGACCATAAAAGAAACGATAACACTAGAAGGTTAGAACGATGAGATGGAAATGCACTCGATCAAGAATCACCTCGGCAAAAGTCGATTAAAAACACGATAAATAAACCTAATCTTGATAGGGTAAAGATCCTTGACCGTGGAGGTTCCATAAACATGAACACGCTTCTCTCGAAGACGTTCCCACCTGTGTTTAGGAAGGTACGACCGACTCTCGCCTAAATCGGAGGCCTAAAACTCGCCTTACGCGGTGAACCACACAATTGGATTTTACTCCAATCCAGGAGATTTGGACGTCTGCCTCTCTCGCGGGGTACGTACAACTTCCTTTACTCTTGAGTGCTCATTTCAAACTATCGACCTCTCGGCTAGCCAAGAATGAAAGTAAAGGTGAAGAATATATATCGATCATATATCTCCAACCCATGATGAATCAAGAGTAATTCAAGGCCTAAACCCTAAAAAGAAAAGGTAATTCAAAGCATTATAACTTAATCAGTCGAACCTCGGATCATCAAGATCGAGTACAAGGAGGATTAGTTAATCATAATGAAGTGGAGGAGGGGGGATGAGTAGTAAATCATAAAGACACAAAGTAAGAAAGGTAAGAGAAAAGAACACTTTTATTAATATTAAAGAGAGCTACACTTGTAAATTGAAGAGTACAATTGCATGAAATGAAATCCTATTCTGGCCCTACAATTAGCAACTAAAGCATTTGCAAGAAAAGCTAATACAAAAAGCTTAAACTAAACGTGAATTGAACTAAACTAAAAAGAGAAAGAGAGAGAGAGAGAGAGAGAGAGAGAGAGAGAGAGAGAAGAATCATGAAAAAGTTCTGAAAACAAAAGGGGAGCACTTCCTTACACACTCCAGGACTCTCTATGGACTCAAGGGGGGTCTGAATTTATAGAAATACTAGAGGGGGTGACACGGCCAGCGACACGGCCGTGTTGGTGGCCGTGTCCCGTGCTGGTTGACTTCGGGCTCGGGTTCTGGCGGGAAATGATCATTGCAATGCCGATTGTCGGGCACGCCCATGCTGACACGGCCAACTACACGACCGTGTTAGTGGTCATGTCCTCTGCGGTTGATGGGCTTCGACGGGGGGTGCATTAATTGCGGGCTGCATGCGCTAAGGAGGTGGCGACACGCCTATCGACACGGCCGTGTGGGTGTCCGTGTCCTGCTCTGGAAATTCATCAACTCCTAGTTACACGGCCGACACTGACACAGCCAGCTTGACACGACCAGAGACACGGCCAGCGACACGGCCGTGTTGGCGGCCGTGTCCTGGTCGGGATGAACTCTGGACTTTCCTCTAGTGGTTAATTCTTTGGGAACAAGTGACATGCCCCATGACATGGCCATGTGGGTTGCCGTGCCAGGTCATTTTTGGTGAAAATTGAGAAAACCTGCAAAAGACCACAAAAACATTAGTGGCATAAATAAATACAAGAAGAAGGGACATATAAGCTAATAAGATAAGATTTGCACAATAAAAGACCTAAACAAAACTCTAATAGCTTAAATACAAAACACGCTATCACTTAGGAGATAATCGCCACCTTGTGAGAAACGTCTAAGTCCTTGTGCAGCTTAGGGATAAATCGTTGCCTTATGTGCAACGTCTAGATCGTGATTAGATTTAGGGGAGGCTAGTAGCAAGATCTTAGAAGAGATACGCTTTAGCCTGCCGGTTCTTGGTAGAAGAATTGGCGAAAACACAAGTAAATTATTTATTTCACGAGCCTTTGTCTATAGCTCTATATAGACACTTTGTATTTAATTCATCACTTTTGAAATATATCATTGTTGTTTTAGCTAGTATACATTTTCATTCTTTAATTATATTATTTTTATTCTACAAGCAAATTTGTCTGAATTTAAGAAAAATTTGAAGAACCCTTATTCATCCCCCCTCTAAGAGCGTCGTAAGATCCAACATTTGGTATCAGAGCTAGGTTACTCCAAAATCGGTTTCACCACCATGAGTAATGGCGCAAAACACTCAAGCGTTTCTTGAGGGACAAGGTATAAGTAGTCCTCCCTTATTCACGGGCACTGACTACAACTATTGTAAAGCTCGAATGTGATGCTTTCTAATAGCACTAGGCATCGATTCTTGGGGCATGGTAGAAACATGCTATACTGCTCCCATATCCGTAGTAGGAAGTGTCTCAATGGAAAAACCCAAGGATAAATACGATGAAGCTGATAAGCTTCGCTGTAAAAATAATGCTAAGGCAATGAATGCCTTATTTTGTTTGTTAGATAGGACTGAATTAAATCGTGTTTGTGCATGTGATACTGCATATGATATATGAAATCTTCTTGAAGTTACTCATGAAGGTACATCGCAGGTAAAGGACTCGAAGCTTTTTCAGTTAGAATCAGAGTTTGAGAAGTTCAAAATGGAGGTTAATGAAGATGTAGACTACATGTATAAAAGGTTCAACAAGATAGTGAACGACTCAAGGGTTCTAGGGAAGAATTTCTCAAATGGTGATTTAGTGAGAAAAATACTTAGATCGCTTCCCCCGAAGTTTAATCCAAAAGTGACTGTCATCTCAGTGTCAAACGATCTAAAGTCTCTCCAAATTGATAATCTAATAGGCAACTTAAAAACCCATGAAGTAGAGTTGAGGATTCAACAACAAGAGTATAGCCTGGAGCCAAGAAAAAAGGCTTTGGCATTGAAGTCCAAGAAGGAAGAGGAGAGCGAGTCCGATGAAAGTGATGATGGAGATGAAGAAAGCCTGTTTGTGAAGATTTCAGGAAATTCATGAGATATCCTGAAAGAAGAAATCCTTTCAAGAAATTTTTCAAGAAGCAAGAATTTTAGAATAGGAAAGGAAAAGCCCAAGCTGATGGAGAGGATGACGAAGATAGACCACCACCTGAGTGCTATCATTGCAGGAGAATTAGCCACATAAAGAGTAAGTGCCCAAAGTATCTGAAAGAGCTGAAGGAGAAGCGACACAGAATGAAAGATAAGAAGAAAGTTCTCAGGGTAGAAATATGGTATGAAGCCACTTTTGAGGTATCAAGTAGTTCAGGATCAGAAACTAAAGAGGAGGCCAACATGTGCTTGATGGGAAAAAGCATTTCATCACATGATGAAGTAAGCAGTGTCCGGAGCGACACTGAGGTAACTTCTGAAACTTATGATGATTTATATTCTGAATTTTTGAGAACCTGCAAATATTTAGATAAAAAATTGGATGAAATTCAATTGATTAAATCAGAAAATAAATTGTTAGTAAAAGAAATTCAAAACTTAAAAAATGAAGTAAAAGTACTTGGAAAGGAAAAAGCGACATGTCAAGAGGATTATCTCTCCTTGACAAAGATACTAGAGCTTGAAAAAGATCTCTCTAAGACTCAGACTATGGTTGAAACTCTTACAAGAGAGAAAGTGGCCTTAGAGAGATCTCTAAAGTTTTCTCAATCTCAAGTGGAAGGCAACAGAAAGTCCTTCACAAACCGATGCGGCACCATTGTTGCCGAAAATAATATATTAAGGGGATACGTCCGTAATTTAGAAATGTCCACTAACAAATTTGGAGTGGGCCAAAAATCACTAAATATGATTTTGGCAAACCAGTATTATGGTTCTGAAAAATTTGGACTCGGATACTCACCTGAACACTATCTCCCGATGACATCCACTGTCGCCGGCGATAAGAAAAAGTCCAAAAAATCATGTTTCCAAATTAAAAATAATAAAACTATTATCCATCTAGCTTCCAGCAAAGTGTCAAAATTTACATTAAAAAACTCGTCGACTTCTTTGATCAAGTGTGCCAAATGTTATAAGTTTGGTCACACAACACACACTTGTAAGATGACGGGACACTGTTTTGTTAAACAAATCTGGGTACCTAAGGCTTCCACCTATTCTATGGGAGGAACCACTTGGGTAACTGGATCTTTACTCTCATCCTCTTTCTAGTTGTGTTGGCAGGCTAAGGACAAAAAAGACGTGTGGTACTTGGACTCAGGGTGTTCCAAGCACATGTCGGGCAATAAATCAAAGTTCGTTAGCCTAGAGATGAAGAAAGGAGGAGTGGTTACTTTTGGTGACAACGAGAAATGAAAAATCATCGGCATTGGAGTAGTATGTAACAAATCATTTACTATCTCAAATGTTTTATATGTTAAAGGTTTGA